>OX940878.1:102271794-103471794 GCA_954870665.1 Stratiomys singularior | reverse complement strand
AATTAACTCGTACGCTTGATAATTTGATGGACAACATTCGTCGTGTTATTCGCGGGAACGAAAATTGAACCTCTCATTTGTACTTTCCCGCACCGCTTGTGGTGCTGAAATGCTCGAAATTATTTTCAAATAAAAATGGCAAAAATTTCCAGTTAAACCAATTTTTTGCCCATCAAAACAATTTATCCGTATTTTATTACGTTTTAAATTTTATAACCTTCGAAATAGAGCGAAAGTTTAGATCGAAGATAAAGGGAATATAGTTCACTAATCTATGACGTGTGTGTCTTACCCAGTAATTAATTCCTAACTTGTTTTTCGTAACCCCTACCAGGAAAAACATTTTGAAAAGCGGACACCTTAAGACTAGTTCAGTGGGAAAATTGAGGCTGAAGCCTTTAATTTCTTGCTGAGGTTTGCAGGAAGCTGATCTTCGAAACATTTTCTTAAATTCTGGATGCTCTTTATGTATTTTAACATAAATCACGAAATCTTGCAGGGCAACTGACAAGTCCAAAAAGAGATATTATGCACTTACCAAATACTTCTGTCAATAATTTGATGTTTGCAGGAGTTGTGTGGTATTTTCCGCTATCCTATCGTCCATAAATTTATGTCGTGTCCGATAGTGTTTTGGCTTCAACTCCTGAACTTTGTATGCCGACAAACCAAGATCCTTCCGTTAAATCTTCTGTAATGTGTATAGGCACAGGATTAATTAGTGGACACGATTCCGTACGGATTCACTTGGGGCTTCATCGATATTATGCTCAACAACTGCAATGGTTACGTGGAGCTTATTCTTGGACAACTTGCAGCGGAGGCTCTTCAAAATATAAGCACAATTTATGGATAGAACGGTTCTAAGTTCACAGAACCACTACAGAGAACAGAATCATTGTGCTCGGATATGCTTTGCAGCTTGGTAGAGCTGGTTGCTTGAATAAGCCCTAAACTTGAACTTGGATACTCTTTCACATGAGTGGAAGACAGAATGGTCTTCTGTGTTTTTCGTGTCTCTCGTCAGAACAATGCAGGATGACTCCGACGCTTGTATTTTCTGTTTTGTGGGATTCGAGGATTCATTTATTAGGAGCTTCTGGAACGAAATCAAACGTTAAATTCACGCTTGTATTAGCTGCAGTAAGCATACTGTATCTGCATAAGCGCAGTACATGATTCAAGCTTCGTATAAAAATAGGATGAGTTCCAAATTTCTTTGAAAAGTGATTTGATTTGGGAGTTGCGCGAGATAGAAAATAAAAGTATTGACAGGAGTCAAAAGGCTGAAATAAATTTAAAAGTGGATCCGAAGAATCACTGGCAAATAGTCATCAGTTAACCATGCGTTAACTGATGACTATTCATTCATCAGTTAACGCCTTCGTCAAATTTTCAAGGACGTTTTTAGTATCAACGCAAGGTATGGTGGAAGGGAAGGCATTTTGAGTATCGCTATCACCGCAAGGGAAATTAACCGACCACCTGACGTTGAGTAACAGACCGAACCTACTTGAAAAGGTTTTTTGCTCGTGTCATGTTCAATGGCAAAAAGTGGAGGGTTCAAATTTAAGTTACATTGTCCTCATGGCTGGGAATTTAATTTCCACGATATTCAGAAGGAGAAAATAATTTTAAGTAAATGACAGATGGAAATGAGGATGGGTGATGGTATGAGGTGCTATCAGATTCTTCGGACGATCGCAATTAGTGTTCGTTACTGGTACAATGAGCTCTGGTAAATATATAAATAAACTTTGAAAAAACATCTGCCAGTCGAGTTATCACTAGGATAGTAAACATTTTTTCCCAGAAAAGAAACGAACTTCTAAGTTGGCAAGCATGATCACTTGATCCCAACATAATGATAAATGTCGGGTTCAACAGTTGGTTCAATTATTTTATGCAAACAGAAAGGAAAATGCATGTCGTTTGAATGAGCTGACAACACCAATGATTCGATTGTGTTGATGTAAAAATTAAATGATGGAATAGTTTTGCGGGAATACATAAAAAAATTACAAAGGAATGACAAAGATTAAGCTTTAAGTTCCTTAAGCCTTCTCACTTTATTTATATGAACATAAAAAATATAAAAAAGTAAACATAAAGAAGTAACATAAAAAAGTAACATAAATTCGATTTTTTTGTTTCAGACACTTCGTTTCATTGGAAACGTGCTTCATTGGACGTTTTTTAAACAAAACAAAACCAATTTATTTTACTGTTTTATGGTACTTGCCATCGCATGAATATGCAAACAAAAATTTTTTTTTAAAAAAGTAATGGCGGTTGTTGGAAAAAAAATTTCTGAAAAAGTGACTTTCTTTTGTTTATGTTTCATATGAAAAATTAAAAAAAGGAGATTGTTACCATGTTAGATATCCATTTGATACATATACATATAGTTAACTAGTTGTCCAAATTTCAGTAGGATCGGTCACGTAGTCTTGTACTTATCGTGCGTACCAGATGAAAAAAGTGGGTTCGAGACAAACGCTTTTAAAGTATTTTTATTAATAAATAGATGGAAAGTCAAACTCACACCATTTTTGCCTAATCTGCGATACCCGGTCCATATATTGTTTCTTCAGCCTCATCGTATTTTCATTTTGTAGGCTTTTTTCTTCTCTACGGCTTTTCCTGGCTCTTTTGAAAACTTCGGAGCTGCGACGATTCGCTGATCGTACACGCTCATTATCGCGTGTTTTGGCGTTAATCAAAACTGCGTCTCCGATTTTAATTCTCATAGTTTCCAAAACTTTTAGAAAAGTTGAAAAGCCTTCATTGAAAATACAGGCAGCAAGAGGTGTTGAAATTTCAACCGTTTCATAGCCGCAACGAAGATGCTTAGGTGCAATAGATCACACATATTAAAATTTGCATTATTGTTCTGTGTGCTTCGACTTAAACATCTTAATAGCGATTCGTCTTTTAAGAGGTCTTCCTGTATAGGTTTTAGTACATTTTGTGCTTCCTCGGAAAGACCAGGAGGATGCTTGAACTCTTGCAAAGAATTACTGGCTAATGCTTGCTGATACGCGCACCTAGAAACGACAACTTTTGGACAAAGTTCATGCTGTGGCGTCTTCTCGGTCGATATTTTGTGATTAAAAGTTGCCCAAACGCCATTCCGCATATTTTTTTTAAGTTTTTTTTATTTCTAAATGCTCGGATCTATTCATTCTTGATCCTTTTCTATCACGAGGCATTGTTACGAGCGAACAAGAAAGGTGCTTATACTTCAAAATTCAAAGCAAGACTAACGTTCGAATAACTTTCCCCAGATACTTCAAGCACGCTTTGGCTTGTATGATATACATATTAGCATACAAACATATATGATATACATATTACATTATATTACTCAAACTCATTATGTAAATACGGCAGATGTGTATCAAATAAGAAAGAAAAATAGTAAGTGTGAGAACGCCCGAAGTGTAGTATACAGCGTGTAACAATCACGTTCGATCACATTCTTTCTTCGTGATAAAGTGCGAAGGCCCCTTAGCCAAACTGTTTAGCACATTGCTCTGAAACATACAAATTGTCAAAAAATAAATTTTTTTTCCAGCAATAATGGATTTTTTTCATCTTCTATCCGGGTATGGCTTGCAGACGGACATTTTGAGGTTGCTGTGAATTAATTTAAAAAAAATTTTTACAGTAAAATTTTTAATTTTTGACGTCAATGAAGAAGTATACCAAGTGTCAAATTGACATTTTTAAATTGAGGAACGTTGAGTTGTAGGAATTTTAACAGTAGATTGCACTTTAATGAAAAACATCGATTCACTGCAGAATCTTTTAAAGCTTTGGATATTTTTTGTAAGGAAAAGTTGAAGTGGCTTGAAGTTTTTGCTTGGACAACATGTTCATGATCATGATTCCACTGATGTGGAAAAATCCAGAAAAATTTTTCGAGCATGATATTATTTATGGACTGATCGCAGTCAATGGTACTTGATGTCTTCTGTCAGAATATTTATTCATTTCTTAGTTAGGGTTCAGTTCTTACATAAACATGGCTTTTGCGTTAGGATACGACGTAAGAAAACTTCAATCAAAGAATTTCATGACATAACTTTTTCATTTGGTCAGTCAAATATGATTGAAGTTGTGAGAAATATTTTAGCTAAATCGGTTCCTCTAATTGATGAAAATGGAAAAATAATTAATTTTTATTAATTTAACCACTTTGTGGTTAATTTAGTTGATCTTCTACTCGAGAAAATCTGACGCTCATTTTATGATGCAAAAATACTTGTGATGCATATTTTTCCTTGCAGTTTTAGATCGTTAGTTGAAAAGCACTAAAGCACTATATCAATAGGTGAATGACGTCGATTAAGCATGGCTTTTTTCGTTGTGAGGATTCCTTGAGCGTTATGTACCTCCTGATTCCATTTGTCAGCCTTTGGCTATCCGGAAAAAGTTTACCACATTTGTTGGTAAGATCGCCGCGCAGTTTGTCTCATTTTCTGCATGAAAAGAAAGTATGATAGGCGCCATCTTACTCTCCCATGCATAATATGTAGTATGTAGACTAAAACTTATTTACACTCTTATGCAGCTGGGAAGGCAATTAACTATAGCCGCTGAATGAGCGTAATGTAAAAGTTAGACGCATTATGCTTTCGACTGAGCTACTTTCTTAAATAGTTGATAAGTCTGCGGTCCATCTGCCTTTTGGTTCACACTTGCAGCCACTCGTCGTTTTTTAATCTTTGTTCTAATTTTTGATAACCTGACATTGTCGGATGTGTATTCTTCTACGCTCTCTCTAAATGAGGGATGGTTGATCGGTATCACCCCTGCTATCATAGAATGGCTGCCTCAAAGACTGCCTGGTTTTCCAATACAATCTGCAAGGCCCCTCGTCTCTGAACCTGTGCTGCAGGTTCAGGGCAGCAATCAGTACAGCTCCTGATTGCGAGCTTCGCCCGGTATCGCCACTCCTCAAAGAAGTGTGGATTCTATGAAACTCATCAAGAATTACTTTTTTTGGCTGGTTGGTCCCCGAACATTCCGGTCATCCGGTCTTAGCTGCCGTTGCCCTAATTCGCCTAAAGAAACTCAGCTTAACGTCTATCAGTTTTGCGACCAGTTCTGTGATATCCTTCATACAGCCGATGTGGCTAGTGCTCTCCGTTGACATCGCGGAGTGCTAGTGGGACGGGTTCCGAAAATCTGCATAAGATATTCTGATACTTGGAATGAGTTTTCTAGAGCATCCAGCATACCCTTCCATCTAGCGCAGTTGAAAGCAGAGCTGATGTTAGGGTCACTAGGAGGACTACCCATGCTAAGAGCGACCCGGAATTTCCCTTTTCTCTGCTAATCAGTACTAACATTTTTAAAGCAAGGGGTATTGTGGTACCTCGGCCAGAAAACAGTCTAGTACTGGAGTGTTCTTCGTCTTCATAGAAAGAACTCCAATTCTGTGCAAGTGAAGACATAAAGTCTCGTGGATTAACGTGGAGACCTGCCTTGACGGCTTAATCCCACGGTCTCCATTGACGGGGTTGAAACAATGTGTCAACCACCACCCCTAGAATCTGAGACAAGTCTCAGTTCTAAGTCCCAATTTATTTAAGCTACCTGGATTCCCGAACACAACTGGTGTGTGCTCATCGCCACTCTCTAGCCTTCGAAACCACAACCACCACGTTTCAGCCAAGGATAGGCTCTTCACCGTGTAGGGGGCTGACAGTAACCTGACATGGGCGTCCCCCTAACCCGTGGTCCAGATAACCTCTGATCAGGTTTCGCTTCTCTACTGTCCGAGAAAAACTCTCAGTTTTTGTTCCAGGCACACAGACTGATTGCCCTTTTCTCATACCTTGGGTACGTGGGGTCGGTATTCTCCAAAGACTGAATAGAACAGGGCGAAACCAAGACCACCAGCCCAACTGCGTTCACCCGGATTTCTATAGCACTAGTCTACAGGGTCCGGGTTAACACAGTCACAACATAGGAACCACATTTACTGCACCATATACTCAACATTTTTTATTTCACATTTTTAGCAGGTGTAATAGTCTCGCATTCACATCATCAACATAGTTGATGTTGTAATACGAGCTTTTCGACCTGCTAACAACATTTAACTCACTTCGTCTACATTTTTTCAAAGTCATCAGTCAGTCCAGCAAAACATATCACTATCACCAATAACATCATTACCAACAATTATACTGTACATCAGTTTCTCCATTTCTTCCAGTGTCAGCGTCCAGCGGGTCAGCGTCACTTAACTTTCTCATAGTACACTTATGATACTCATTAGATCAATCCTCGAATCCTCGCTTTTCGTCCGTCACACCTTTACATCGGTACATCAGTCAAACAGTTCAACAGTTCTCACGTTCAACAACAGCGGCTACGTTGCGATACTTTTCCCTCGGTAATCTACGGGCAAGGGCCAAATCCCGTAAGCGACGTCTTCGGTACTAGTTATAGTCAGGTCCATCCGACTGTAACTCCTTCCTATCATACAGCACTACCTCCCAAACAGTGGTTTCAACTTTTTTTTCAGCGGACTTATCACAAACATAGATCGTCTTTTCGTGCGTCTGTCATCATTTCTTTTTCACAACGGTTTCACTCAACATAAGACCAACGCCACTGACACCTCCCCTCCCCATTTACACGGGCTCGGGACCGTCATGAGGTAGAACCAAAGTTCTAACCCCAAGGCTGGGTTTGTGCAAGTGAAGAGGTGACAGTATTGCCATTAGGGCTGCTTCAACATGGAAGGAATGTGTGGGGAAGAGAGGTCGGACTATCTCGTCCATTTAGTCTGCTTAGTGTATGCAAAGCAACTGTAGGGCACGAAACTTCCGCATGAGTTGCTTATAGCCCAGGCCTCATGGGACCATGCATTCGTCATCGACGAAGTGCTATCAACATCGGGCTTTGTTTCTGTTGATCACTCCTTAAGCACATTTCTTTGCTTACCAATACATTGCGTTTCTAGTGCATGCCTCAATCTCGCTTCACGCATGGTGTGTTTCTCGGTCGATTTTTTGTGATACTGACATCGTAGTTTGGCGATATCAGAGGACAAACAGTACACCAAATGCATGTGTGTCTGAATCTCTGACGGATTATAGATGACTTACAAGTAGATTTAGGGGTACTTATTTTGGACTTCGCCACATCATCGACAGCCAGTACTCAGATCGCAGACTAAGAGCCAAACTGTAAGAAGTCTCTCGTGAGGGTATCAATGAACTTGCATTTGTATTTACAGTACTAGGCCCGAAAGTGGAGCCCTACATGTATGGGACTGTACGATATACCAAATATTCCTCTAGAACTCTGCGATTTCATGTCCTTGAGAAGAGGAATTCTGTAGTGTCTATGACATCCGAAACAGCCCCAATGCACAACAAGCGGCAAAAATCGAGAATGTCACCATTATTCCCCACGATTAATCCAACTCTGGCTGTCCTCTTCAGATTTCGCATCCCCATTGGATCTGGCTGGGACACGCCCGCATTCAATAGCCTTATCATTGGTCAAGTTCAACTACTCCACAGTCGTTATATGTGATGTGTCGTTATTTATTATCTCTGGTCTAAACTCAACAAGAAAGTCACAAGGCTAGGCTGTTCTACTGGCAGTTTAAGTGTCATTGGGTTTCACACATCCTCTGATTGCTAGCTAAATGTGTACGTTCTACCATTTGTTACTTTGAATTGCAGTGCATTACTTAAGGGCTTTGCGGCATGATTTTTCTTGCCATTTTCCGCGGGAAGAAACTGATCATCGGCCGCTTTTGCGAGATGTAACCTTCTGAACGCTTTTGTGATGGCCTTGATTGTCATAATCAACAAGCCATTATTCGGCCATGCCTGTTCATTTGGCTCTTCGTCCTTCCTAGTTCGTTCCGATCCCCCTATGGTGCGCTACTAGCGGATTTTTTAGAACGCTTTTGATCTTTGTGCTTTTCCTCCCCTCTCATCTCTCACTCTTTTCACATCACTGCGGCGTATAGTTATTTTTGCTGCCCATATATCACGCTAATATCTCTGGTTGGTAAAAACACTTTGCCTTTGTGTGCTAATTCTCCCGTTGTTTGTCTAGATTTTGGTATTTTTGCGGTTAAATTGGTTTAACAAGGCATCATTCTAAAAAACGGTGCCCCTCTGAGAGCTGCTCTCTCCATTCGTGGGTGTAGCTGCGTTACTTCTCCCATACCAAGCCGGAAGTATCAGCCTTTTTGGAGAGAGATGCTCAGAGCCTGAGCACTGCTAATCAGTAGTTGGCCTCAACCAAACCTAAACCACCAAATCAATGGTGCGAGTTTCGAATTTACCCCTGGGCATGCGTTACCGGAACGGAGACGGTAGGGGACCTTTCGAGCGTGAGGGTCACCTCGGAGATATTGGACCCCAATATATTGTGCTTGCCCAGGAGTGCTGATTGAGTGCTTTATAGTTCTGTGTCATAGGAAGGTTGTCATCTGCTATATGAATCATTTGAGAACCGCCAATTCGTTGGGTACCCTGGGCTAGTACTCTCCACAGCATACTAGCTTTCTCAATACTAAAGAATGATAAAAGACAATTTCTATGGCATTTATGTCCTTTAAAAAGTCATTGGGACGACTGGACGTGTTTTAGCCAGTAAAGAGAGCAAAATTAAAGAAAACGGTTGGAATTTTGTTTACTCTCTCCCTGTCAAAACATGTCTGGGTTTTTCTTGATTCGTTTCATTGATGTTTTGTTAAAATGGAATATGAATTATGAATTACCGAAGAAAATGATGCCCAGCACTTGCTTTTCCACAGTTGAGTATACATTCTCAGCTTGCTTTAATTGTTTATCAGGGTTTTATTATTAAATTATTATTGTACTGGGGTCCACTTGCTGGAAATTAGCATAGGCCAGAAATTGGCTCTTAGCTCCCCATGTTTACTACTATTGTTTACAGATGGTCCATCCTGTCATCCTACAGAAGCCAAAGAGTTCCCTCAGCTCTGTGGTCGCCAAGTGTTCCAATTCTGTTGCGCCAGTACACCTCAGCCAAGTATGGCGTTTGTTGGTCAGACTTGGGCAGTCTAGGAGGAAGTGTTCTATACTTTTTTCTTACTCGCCGTAAGCTCGGCATGAAGTCGAAGTGCTTAACGTGAGTTCCTGCCACCATTAGGCCTTACCTCACGGTCTCAAAGACAGGGTGGATATAATGCGTCAACCAACGCCCCTCATTAAAAAAGAATGAGGTCCCAGTAATCAAAATTTAGGAATCCCAAGCTACACTGGTTGGTACTCAAAACTACTTTCCAGCCACATCGCAAACCACAAACCACCACGTTTCAGCCAGGATAGGCTCCTCACCGTGTAGGGGGCTGACAGTAACCTGTCATGGGCTTCCCCCTAACCCGTGGTTCAGATCAAACCTCTGATCGGGTTTTCGCAGAACATAGACTTGCTCCGCTACCAATTTTCGTTCCTACATCGAAGGGTTGGCGACCCCGTAATCCCCAGACACTAATACATTAACAACAGTAGGACTAGACAAAGCATAGAACAGGATAACATTGAGCTTGGGTCACATATCAAGACAACATTGAGGGACTAGCAGTAACAGAGCCTGCATTTACTTGCGTAGCAGAGTGCTGCAGTCGCATTTGGAAGGCTTCTTGCGCGAACCCGTTGATCCTTAAAAAGGAATCCTCATCCTGCAAAGCATCCCCAACATCTTCTGGGGTCATTAAAGAATTGATACCTCGCGCAAAACGTAGGCTTTCATACGCCTGACACTCGAACAAAACATGTTGCCAAGTCTCGCTCACAGCACCACATAACGAACATCCACTTTCATTTCCAATACCACGACTAAACAACCACCCATTCAGACTACCATGCCCAGTTAGTAAGTAACCTAGCTCCAAACTAAAATCACACTTCCGCATATACATAGCATTCACTACATTCGGTAGGAACTGATACGTGGTACGACCCTCCGCACATTCGCTCCACCTAGATTGCCATTCAGCAATCAATCCCTCATTCATAATTTGCCGAATGGCGGCCCGACTTAATCCATTAGGATCTGTACCACGTAGCCATTGATATTCTCTCATAGGGAAACCCTTCCGCAACCTATAAATCAGCCCTCGACGGATGATTTCCAGATCCAGTGGTGGGACCCCCATGAGGACCTGCATAGCACTGGTGGAGACTGTTCGACTTTCTTGAGAGCTTCCCGGCGCAAACCCCAGTCCTTCCTACAAATCCTCCGCATCATTGAGGCTAGCTGCTTGAGGCGTTCCCTTAGCCACCTAAAATGGTGCCAGAAAGTCAGCCTCTCGCCCACACGTATTCCCAAGTATGTGACAGAGGTCACGTACTTGAGAGCACGTCCCTCATACCTTACCCATGGAGGGCGACTCGGGTTGAGTACTCCTTTCAAAAGCATCATTGACGATTTGTCAACTTTGACAGTCAGTCCTACCTTCCCACACCAACCCTCTACCTTGGCCATGCACTGCATAGCAATCTCCTCTATCTGTCTTCGACTATTGCCCTCCACCAACACTAACAAATCATCCGCATACGCACACACATAACTAACACTCATAATTTCTTTCAGCAAGTCGTCCATTACTAGATTCCAAATAAATGGCCCAGCAATGGATCCCTGCGGGCAGCCTCTCTCGACAGACACATCAACATTATCACAAACTCCCTGTACAAACGCTGGTCTTCCAGAAAAATAACTCTTCCAGAGGCCCAATTCTTTACATCCAACCGCCACCAGTTTCGCTAGAATGGCAGACCAGCTAAGGTTGTCAAAAGCTCCTTTAAAATCAAGGAATAATCCGAGCATATACTTACTCTGACTTGCTCTCACCTTAGAGAGGACGTCCAGCCATGCATCGCTAGTGCAACGCTTCTCGCGAAAGCCATATTGCCTATCCGACAGGGAATCAGAAACAAGCCCCTCGAGTCGCCGGACCATTATCCGCTCCATCACTTTACCAAGCGATGGGAGTAAGGATATGCCCCGATACGACCCAGGTAGGGTTGGATCCTTTTCCGGCGACTTAAGCAATATGACTACTTGGGCACGCTTATAGTCCATCGGGAAGGAGCCTAGCAGAAAGCATATACTCAACAGACATTGGACATAGTCTGGTATGGCTCGCCAGATGCTTTTACACATCTCGCCAGTCATAGCATCCCATCCAGGCGATTTCCGACATCGTAACTTACCCACACACTCATCTATCTCCCATCGCTGAAGAGGGGGAGATGCCTCCTGCCCTTCAGCAGTGTCAACAAGAGGTGTCTCAGTATCCGCTGCCGGAAATAAACTCCTCAGCAGATGTTCCACACAGTTTTTCCATGTAGGCGCCGGGTTGCCATCAATTCTAACCCCATGGAATTGCCGCTTGTCACTACCTCCACGACAGAACCTATACGCCTTCCCCCACGGATCATCAGCATTTTCACTAATGAAACATTGCCAGTGCCTCTCTTTAGCTAAAGCAAGCATCTTGTGGTAATCTTTCACCAGATTTCTATAAACCGACCTTAGCTGATTTACCAATTCAGACTTACGATACCTGGCCTTCTGGAATTGTCTACGAGCGCGCATTACTTCAGCACGTTTGTCAGAGAGGTCAACCGACCACCAGGCCACTCGTGCCTGTATTACACCCGTATTACATGTTTGCTCGTTTTGCGAAGCAGCTTGTTGTTTACTCTAGTATAGCATCTATGTACGTGTGCTATCATGTCACTGATGCTAAGAGTACTAAAGTCAGCGATGGACACTGCTTCAGTGTATTCCTGCATCAGAGCTTCATAGCGAACCCTATTGGGCTCGGACCCATGGCACCAGGACCACCTGGCTAATTGGCGAGTAGTCACCTTCTCATTAGAGCTCATACTGATCTCTATGAGGTTATGATCACTCGTCCCCCAACCAGGTACCAGTCTCCAATCAAACTGTAAGGCACTCATGGCTGCACTATTAGCACATGTAACATCAATGTCACTACACCCCATCGGCCCATCAAAAGTAGACAGTTCACATGGTACATTCAAAACAGATAAGTCACGCACAAGTATTAGGTCGGCTAGCTTCTCCCCACGGCGTATAGCAACCGAGCGAGTCTTCCGCGAGGAAGTCTTGCTGTGCCACACCGGGGAATCCGCATTCGCATCTAGACCAAGGATGCAGGGTTTGCCACCAATAAGTGGCAAGACTCGATCCAAATATTCTAAGTACGGCTCAATGGGGCTACCAAACTCACAATAGACACTAACTATGTACAGTTCACCAAAGCTGCCCTTCAGCCATACGCAAACTCCATACTCATCAGTCAAATCATGCATCAGCATGCTAGCAATATTATCATCAGACACAGCAACAGCAGACTTGGCACCAACAGATTTATACACATGCATGCCTGATGGCAAACCCTTCACGGATCCAAAAAGAACCCATGGTTCTTGTAATACGCCAGCGACTATATGGTTCTGCACCATATAGGCTCCCAACTCGTACATTACAGCAGCAGTCCTCGCGCAGTTCAATTGCACAATTCTGTGTACTGCCATATTAATGTCTAACGTTCGACCTCGCGACTAAATCCGCATACACAGGGCACACCTCAGATCTAATAGAATGTGCAGCAGGAAGTCCGCGGAAGGCGCAATTCCTGCAATGTGGCAGATTGTTACAACGCGCGGAGCTGTGTCCCGACTGCGAGCAGCGCCCACAGACAATTTCCTTTGCTCGACATACAGCTACAACGTGATCGAACCCCAGACACCTAAAACATGCATTTACAGGATCCCTATACCTAACACGATATGACATACATCTAACAAATAGCCTCTCAGCACTGAGGAGTGCATTCGAGGATGACGTTCGACTTGCCGTTGGGGCCATCGCGGATTGGACGCGACACAATTCTGAGCCCTTTTTTATACTTTTCGCTAGAGAGTACTGCCGCAAGGTTCTGTTCATAGATCTCAGCCAGTAGTTCATCGTTGGTAAGGAAACAATCAACGTCATAAACCATAATTTGGGCTCCTAGTTTGTCATTTACGATGACCTCAAGATCCTTTTTCGCGAATATTTCGTTACAAGCAGCAGCCTGCCTTTCCTTTACTGATGGCATCCTGATAGCAACCTCCCCATTTTTCAGGGAGTTTATTCCATAAACCCTGACACCTAGATTAGGCAGTACCTCTTTCTTCACCACTTCAGCCACTTCTTTGGGAGTTACATCCGGTTTTTTGCTACGGGCAACAACAGACCAGGTCTCCATCGGTTTCGGCTTAGGCGGGCGATCCACCAGCACCGGCATCTTGCTCGTCTCAGCAGCGGGCGTAGCAGCAGCAGCTGCCGCATAAGTAATCTGTCCAGTTGAAACAGCTTGGGTTCGGCTATATCCAGTCTGTGTCCTCCATCGGCGGTTCTCCTCAATGATTCCCTGACAACGCGCATTTTCTGCCATTAATTTGCTGATCATTGCATTCAACTCCCCCAGGCCACGGTACACTCCACCCATCGATTCCACAGGGCATTCCGCCTTCACCAAGATCGAACCAATCTCCGCCGAGATCTCCTTAGCCTTTTCAATATAGTTCTCGATCTTTGTCTGCTCCTGACCTTTCTTTCTCCTCCTTTTCATCGGTTCAGGCTCAGTCGTCTCGCTGGCACTGCCATCATCCGCTTTTGAGTCGTATTCCACTATGTTCGTCGCCGCCTTCTTCCTATTTGCTCTAGGCGCCGATTCAGCGGCACTATCACTAGTAGCAGCCTTCTTCATCTTCCGCTCGCGCGCCTCCTTCAGTATTCGGACTTCTACATCCGTGTCCCCCATGTCCGACGTCACCAAGTCCCTAACCGCCTTCTTACGAGGAGGGGAATTAAGCTCCCCTTTCGCACCTCTCACCATTCTCACTTCTTAAACGCCCAACAAGCAGCAAAATGTTTTTTGAAAGTTCACTTACCTTGACCTCCAGCGGGTGTACACGCTAAGATTTCAAGGATCTAGCAAACAGTTTACCAGTGCTCAATTAGCAGATCCACCGCTTCAGCAATTAGCACTAATCACTTTGTTTTGCACTTTAATAACTATTACAGCAATCGCAAGCTCGACAGATGTCATCCGTTTGGATTCCTATTCGTTTGGCGTGGTGACCTAGAAGATTATGGCCCGTTAATACTGCCACCAATGTTCCAACGCCATTGCGGTTTTTCCCTAGGAGGTATTTTGTCCTCATTTGATTAGGGTGAGGCCAAAGAGCTCGGCTTATGCTGCAGTCGTTCCTGTCATTCCAAGCCGTAACTTTCTCTTTCCAGAGAATTTCGTCTAGTTCCCTTTTTATCGTTGCTAGTGGCACTTTAGTTGTGCCTATTCTAGTGGCATTTTGGTCGGCTGATCCAGCTCTCGGTAGCTCATCCGCTCTTTCGTTTCCCTCTACACCGCTGGGTCCAGGGACCCATGTCAATTTTACATTTACTCGGCCTACAATCCTGCACCAGTTGTGAAACTACGCGGTTAAATGCCGCAGTGCCGACTTACTGTCCGAGAGTAAGCATCAGGGTAAGTTAACAATCATAAAATTCTAAGACCTTAAACATTGAAGCAGAGAGTGCTCCTACGTGCAAGCATTACTATTACTCCCGAAACTTATATAAATTTATTTAATCCACATTTTATTTATATAAATATTTCATTTATATAAATTATTATAAGAAGTTGTAAAGGCGGTCAAAACCGAGGAAACGAAGATCTCATAAGATTAGTTTTAACGTTGTTTTCGTCAAGGATAATCTGTGGTTTGAAATGTATTTTGAACACTCAGATAAATTTGATGTTTGGGTAGAAGTGAGAACATCTGATAACGAAGTACTTATTTGTTGTCGAACTGAAATATCCTCCTGAAGAGATCCAGACAAATATTGAAGAACTAAACCTCAAACATTTCCAAAGTTGTTCCTCTGTCGCTCAGTCGTCTTCTATTAATTTTATTTGTTAATGTAGTTGTTTTCTTTCTTCTCTTTTTCCAACTGTATTGATAAAATATTTTCTCGTTTTTCCATAAACTCAGAGCTGAAATTTGATGATGTCACTGTGTCTGTTTAGAATCATTTGTACATAATCATTAGAAATAAAATACAGAGGGAACATTTTTACTTAAGAATATTAATCACCTTTCTCGCAAGTAAGCAGTTGCGATCTTGGGCTACGTCCAAAAATGAAAAAAAAAAAAAAATTACGTCTATAGTGTTGCAAGATTATCTACAGAAAATTATCATGAACCCATTGTGAAAATACGCCTCCTCCAAACAATTTGAACAATTAAAGTAGTAAAGTATTATCGTTTTATTTTAGGTAAAACAGAAGGAAAACGCTGCGAATCCACTGTCGATTTATTTTGTGAGAATTGTTTCAAAGACATTGTATCAGCATCGAAATTTGAACCGAATACTCGCACTGACACTTTCGTTGCAAATTGCTGAGACCAGATTATGTTGCTACCCTTAGCTGGTGTTTCGTTGTTCCACTGTACTAAGCCCGAGCGCCACGATTATCTCCCTAATTGCAGTCAACTTTAGAATATGAAACACGAAGTAATTAAAAGCAAAATCCTGTCCGATGGAAATGAATATTTAAGAATGTTTCATTAGAGTGGATGTCGGCTGGAATAGCAGGTTTCGAAGTTAAGGGTTCAGCTGCCAGTATCGTAGTATACAAACAAGTATATTACGTGTATACTACACTTTTCCTAAGCAGTGCCATTGTTGCTACATTGGAGACGACTGAGATGACAGCGTTGCCCGTCTGACAGCTTTCATAGTATTCTGAGCGTTTTCTCTTGAGGACAGTAAGAATAAATGATAGGTAGGCAAGATTTAAGCACACTGACACAAGCACAGAAAATTCACACTAGCCTTGATAGAAAAGATAAACTTTACAGTCCCGGCCGAGAGGAAGCTTCCGAGAGAATATACTATTTTTGATTCGAAAAGCCATTCTTGTGTACATTTATCAGTGAATTACATTCGAAATAGAAAGAGGTTTTTTCAAAAATTAGCCAACGCACTACTGACTAAAATTGAAACGACAGTTCGGTATTTATTCTATCTAAAATTTGGTTAGTTCCTTGTTGAACGATATGACAGGTTCAAACAATTCTTCGAAAAAACATCAGACCAACCCATGTACAAGTAATAGAAAGGTACGAAAGTTTTTTTCCTGGATTTCTGGATGCATTCCTCTATCAGGGAATGTATCAAGTGTAACATGCAAGTAACGAACTAGCTCCAACGCTTAAGCTGAACCAACATTTAGCATCATTGAAGCACACTCTAAGCGTCGTCAGTTCTCAGCTTAGTAGCCCACACCACTTAGGTAGGGAACCAAGGAGCTTGTGAGAATTTCATCCTCATAAAGTCTTGCATTAAATGATGTTATTAAAAATTCAGTAGAGGTGTTTTTCACTCTGAAGTTAATTTGCATCAAAAAGTCATTTTCATCACATCAAAAGCTTTTGAAGCCTGACAAATCTTCTGAACGCCACTCCACTTTGGAAATATCATCGACACCACCCAACCGAAGGACGATAGCAATAGTTTCCAACAATAAGCAGGGGCTGAATGTGTTGCTGCAAGCTACAAAATACATGGATAAAGAAAGTAAAGGTGGAAAGGTGCCTGAAGGCGTTCAGCATACCTCAGCCGTCAGACCAAGTTAAGCAAAGGTAGCCTCACTTTTGCAGCGGTGAGTGAGAGGAAACCCCTGCTTTTCGTCCTTTTTGCTGGCGTGTATTATGACAGTACTACATGGAATCGGAAAAGACGAGTTTGTTCGAAACAGGGGATGAAGGGCGACTGTTGAGTGAATAGGAATTTTAAGGGAGGTGATGTGTATCCATCTGTTAACGTCAAGAGCGTGTAACACCTATATGTAAAGGAGTCTAACGCTGGTAGCGTATATCGTAGCAGCCCAGTATAGAAGAAAAGTTTTCCAAACCAGAGGCTTTTCTCACAAAATATTATACTTTTCTCCATTGGTTTCTGACTACACGTCCTTTCTCGTTGCCACCCAACTACTTTGCCGTCTCAAGCATGTGCCTCGACATTTAATCTCACTTGAAAGCAGAGTATGTTGTGTTCTCTTTAAACTCCTGGCATTAATGCCATGGCAAAATTTACATAAATTTTCATGTTTTCGAAGCCTTTTGTTTCGATTCGGGAGAGAAATTCTTTTACGAGTAGCCGTCGAAGTAAAATACTTGAAGCGAGTGGTGATAAAAGGAAAAAAATAGCACGAACGGACCAGATGTTGCCGAACGACGAGGACTCTAGCCCGCTTGCTAAGTGGAAAAATACTTTAGTATTTTAAATTCCAAACAAGTTCTCATATGTGCATTTATCTACTAAGATGTGTGGATTTGAATGTGTATTGGTGACTTTCCCAAAAGGTAGATTTGTATGTATATCTTATTGAATTTGCATCACAGATGGCTGGAAAATGTAACGTGCTTGTTTTATCTTTAATCTTTGACCTTCGCTTCTACTTCTTGGAGTCTGGTCAAGATAAATATCGCTTTTATTACTGATTTTAAAAATTGATGGTTGTAATTGAAATACTCCTCTAGTCCCTTCAAAAAATTACAAACTGACAAATGAATGGGTTTCTTTCAAACCGAACCACAGCAAACTGACTCTCTCTCAATTTTCAAAGAATTATCTCAAAGTATTCAAAGTACTCGTGATTTCAAAAAATAACCCAAGTGTGTTGAAAATTACCATTCCCGTTTACAAATCCTTTCAAGCTATATAAGATCATAACTCGAAGTGACCGTATTTTGCGTGAGAGTCGGTCAAACTTGAAAGGGTTGGTTCTTTAAATTCGTAAAATATAAAGCGGTTGAAATACTGTGCATAATTTTTTGAATAAATAGTTTGTGGCTTTATGAGTTTCTTATATTATTTGAAAAGTACGCAAGGTAATTATCTGAGTCTTATCCCATGTAGATCACCTGTAAACTTGTATGAGATCAGCTTTGATAACTTGTGTTCATACTTTACTGGGTACCCTCCCCATTCTAAAATAGTATTTGACGGCGTATTCATTCTTCTCTCTGTTTACTGGTCATCTTGCTCCATGTCCATGATTTGTTCTACAGACCTCCTTTCAGTGTTCTTGCAGGTCTACAGGTCTACAGGTCTACAGGCCTCCTTTCTTCTCATCTTTTTCCATTGCGAAATTTCACTGTTTAATAATCAGTACATTGCAGCCCTTTGTTGCCCCTGGCCCCTATCAACCACCAATTAATATCTTGGCCTTATTGTTACGCCTCCTACATCTGTCAAACCTGAGGAGGCAAACTATGATCCATTGAACTCTGACCTTCCCTTGACGGGATGGATTGCATTTTTTTGGTAATGTGGATGGCGAGGCTGCTTCATTAAAAATTTGAAAGTATTTAAATTATCGCACTAGACATGGGGCTCACCTTTGAATTTCTCATCGAGCGAAAGCTGGTAGGTTTGAAGCAAGAACTTATTTATGCTTCTAATCTGCTTACTTTACAAGACAGAAACTAGAGATGCTTTAAAAAATTATTTCTTCAGCTGAGAGAATCCACTCATGTCCAATAAAACAAAACCTTTCTTGGCTTAAAACAGATTTCTGAAATTTGTAAGTACTGATTCTGTTTTCTGGAATGATCTTGAAGTGTCTACTCCCAAAGATATTTTAGAATCATTCTTATTATTTATTTATTCATGTTTGCTCATTCTGAACCCCCTTGCCCCCACTCAACTTCACCATGAAGAACCCTGTTCCTCACATTCTGTGTAGTACTTACACTCGTTAAGTCGAAACAATCATTTAGTTCAGTCCCTTATAAGTCGTGATCGTATTGCAAACTTCTTTCAGGAGTCCCTGGCACTCTCTCTAGCATCAAACGAGGCAATAATACTGACTATTGTCCCTCTTTTTTTCATGTCAGGCTGGAATCTGGTGTGGCCAATAATCATCCTATAAACTCAATTTCCCATTTTGTTGTTCGCATGTGACATTTGGTCTCATTCGTCTTTTTCGCTGGTGACTATCTGTTCAATTTTGGCAAATTATTTTCCTTGAGCAACATGGTTCCTAAAGTGAGATTCTAACACTAAAAAATTGAATATGCACATGAACGCATTAGGCAGGCAGAGTCAATATAATAAGACTTTCAAGAATTCCTAAAAATCATTTCTTTTCTTTTCATTTGTATGAAATAAGAAGCTTTGTTATCTCGGGATCATAATTGTTTCCGCTGTAGTCTTTCATGCTCCATCGTTCCTGTTGTTTAAGTCTACCCTGAACAATATCAACTCCTATTTATCCTTCATCTGGTATCTCCAAATGTTGTATTTTAGGACAATTTTTCCTTCTACTTTCTATCAATTATGTTTATCTGTAATCCCCTCTGCTTGCCTCCTGTTTCTTAACTGAAATTCATTGGACATATGAGTCACTTCAGGGCTATGAACTTCTGCACCTGGCATTTTTATAGGCTTAATATTTCAAATAACTATTTAAGTTAAGCCGTCTCTCAAGAGTAAACCTCATAGAGTACACATTTTTACAACGCGAGTGAATGAGTTTCCCAGAACATAATTTTCTTTTTTCTATCAGTGACGTAACCCAGGCCTATCTCTCAAAGTCCGAATCAAAGGCTTGCTGGGACCACATTCGTGGCGATTAAAATCAATCTAGACTAACAAGTCATCACCTTAATTTAAGTAAGTTAGATCGTTTATTTATTCATTCATTATCAATTTTATTATTTTTTATCTTTTTTGGGGAGTGCCACCCTCACGTACAAGAGGGCCTAGAGGTCTCTGTAAGACCCCTGCAGGGAATGACGACCCTGAAACGACTCTGGAAAACGAACCGACCAACGAATTCCAATTGGCGCACTTGCGCTGGCGGACACGATATTTTGGACCAAGTACCACCGAGGTGTAGCTCGCGTGCGAATGGCTCCAATATAAGTATCGTACCGTCTCCGTCCCAGTAAAACCTTGGCAAGCCTCTGAGTACGTTCGAAGCTCGCACCATTAAGTTGGTGGTGATTGAGACGAACTCCCGATTAGTGCTGGTCTGGCTCTGAGCACCTGTCCCCATAAGGGCTGGTGCGAACCCTGCAGCCTCCCTGCTTTGCACAGACACCCATGGAACCATTTAAGCGACTACACATCAAGTGTAGATAGCGGCTCCGAGGGGGGACCCTTTTAGCATGATGTCTTATAAATTAATATCAAACGTTACAAAATCAAAAGCAACGAACAAACAACTAAACCCAGACGACAAACAGACGAACGAACACAAAAAGGCAGAGAGCTTCTACCAAACAGGAGAACTGGTGGCATTCGGACGCAGCAAAAAAACAATACGCACGCCGGAACACCCCGTAAGAAAAGAGGAAAAGTATGAACAACAGATGCATGGGAAACACACGGAGGGAGAAACACCGATGATATTCAAACCATGATACGACGCGATGCTGCCACTGACACTGCTACTGATGCCATCAGAGCTCTAGATCCTGTAACACACAGAAAAAGTCCTCTTCAAAACAAGGCGCAGGACAATCTCATCGTTTTGGATTGTCATGAAGAAGAACGCCCAATGTGTAAGGCAGGAAACATATTTAAAAATATCAAAGCTTCCTCAAACATCCAGAAACTTATAAACAAGGTCATTAGGGACGGTATATCAGAGCGGGAAGAGATATTAAAGCAGAGGAAGAGCAAAAGGCCAGTACCTCAGTCGAAAGGTAAGTGATTCCCGTGCAAAGCGCTACAAGAAGAGTTGCCAGTAGCGCAATCAAAGGGGACTGAGACAAAAGCAGGAAGGACGAAGCACGGAATAGACAGGTTACGTCGAATTATGGATTGAAGGCTCTTCCTCGAAAAAGTGACCAATGATAAGCCCCTTCCTGGAAACCACGAAGCAAGCAAAGTCACAAATCCCTAAGGCATGTACTGCTGGTCAAACCGACAGATGGGAGAACTTACGCAGACGTTTTGCGGGAAATCAAGAGAGCTGTGAGACTCGATGACACTCAAACTGCCATTAGAACAGTCCAGCCAACCAGATCTGGTGGCCTCCTTGTAGAATTTGGACCTGAGAAAACAAATAACGACTCATTCCACGACGCAGTTGGAAAGCCTCTTGATGAAAAGGCAACGGTGGCCAAATTTGAACTAATGGCCACCCTCAAAATCAGGGACGTTGACTGCGTTACGGAAATGATGGAGGTGGAAGAGTGCCTTATAAGGGTTTTCCCCGATTTAAGGCGGCTCAAAACACGACAAACGCCTGTAAAAAAATAGAGTGCAGTCAACTTAACCGAAAAACAAGCCGAAAAACTCTTCTGCATAGGCAAATAAAAATAGGTTAGGTGGGCTGTAGGATACGGTGAAGAGCAGTTCCTCACCACTGTTTCAAATGCCTAAGCTACGGTCGTACAGCACAAGGCTGCAAAGGGCCTGATAGGAGCTCATTGTGCTACAAGTGCAGCAACGCAGGGCATAAAAGAATAAAATGCAAGTAACAGGCACATTGTATCCTCTGCGAGAACGCTGACCCCAGACCTGATGATCTGAGACATATTCCAGGGACAGGGAAGTGACGGGTATTCAAAAAAGCACTAACCAAAGACAAAGCAGCACAGCAATGACCCGTGTCCTGCAGATAAACTTACATTAGCGCTCAAACGCCGAAGACCTGCTTGACCAATTCGCGAGGGATATGAAATTTTTTCAGACAAAGCTCAACTCTTTGGAGGACGCCGTCTTGAGCACAGAGGGCCATGTGCTCATCGGAGGAGACTTTAACGCCAAAACTATTGAATGGGGCATGCCTCAGTTCGATCCTAGGGGGAATCGAATCCTGGAAATGGCAGCCAGAGTAGAGCTAGCAGTGGTGAACAGGGGTAACACTCCCACTTGCCACCGCTTGGGCTGCGTGGGTACCATTCCGGACGTGACATTCGCTTCGGAGTCCCTTTCTTCTATGACACACAATTGGAGAGTTCTGGAGGACTACTCGGCCAGTGACCATTAATACATAGAATTCGAGATCCGCCACAATGTTCCTACACTCGCAGACACTCAGCGCTCCACCTTAGTGTGGACAACAGAGAGGATGGACGTGGGGAAGCTTGTCGAAACGCTCATGAGATGCTCACCACCGTTTGGCTCATCGCCGGGGACCAGACATTGTGAAATCCACAGTGAGTACCATCATGTCGGCTTGTAAGTCATCTATACCCCGCCTGAGACCTAAACAAGGATAGCCTCCGATGTATTGGTGGTCAACTGAAATAGCTGAACAACGAAGGGAGTGTCAAAAAGTCAAACGAGCTCGAAGCGAGGACAAGGCATGCACCAGAATGGCGTTATATCGGTCGGCCAGGAAGTGTCTTCGAGGACTGATCAACAAAGAACCTCGTTGGTAGAACTGGTAGAACGTCGTTGGGCCTGGGCTATAAACTAGTTATTCAGAAGTTCGGTGCTCTACGTGTGCCCTGCTTACTTGAAGCGGACATGATGGGTGAGATAGTACGGGCTCTCTTTCCCCCACATATTGTCAACTCTTCGCAAGGAACGAGCTGGAACTAGCAGTTCTTTCCATGAGGACGAGGAAGGCTCCTGGACCGGACAGTATTCCACTGCAACTGGGCTATCACTCTTGCCCTGACTTACTGCTCAGTATGTAGCAAGAAGGTGTTTTCCCTGAGAAATAGAAGACGGCGAGAATCGCGTTGATCAGCAAGGGGAAGGGAAATCCCGAGTCGCCGTCGGCATACCTACCGTTATGCATGCTAGATACGGCCGGGAAAGTGCTCGAGAAACTGACAAAGGGAAGACTCTCTGATGTTATTCATGCCACTGAGGACCTTTCTCCAAGGCAGTACGGTTTCAAAACGGAACGTTTAACTTTATACGCAGTCGCGGAAGTGGTGAGTACGGTCCAACAGGCGGGGCACGCAGTCAGTCCAACCGTCGGGTAGTCCTCCTAGTGATGCTGGAAATAAAGAACGCATTCAACTCCGCTAGATGGACGGATATTTTGGAAGCCCTGGAAAACTCATTCCAAGAATCAGAGTATCTGATGCGGATAGCTCGATGTTACCTGAAGGATCGCAGCCTGATTTACGACACGGCGCAAGGTCGACGGAAGATGCTAGTCACATCAGGTGTGGCCCAAAGCTCCATCCTCGGTCCCGACTTGTGATGTTCCTTCCTACGGGACATCCGTCGGACTGCAAAGACTTGAACTGCTGGAGGAGTCGCGGCTGATCGGCTATACAGATGATATACGGCACTAGTGGCTGGGCACACAATAGATCAAGTGCAAACAAGTCTAAATGTACTAATGTGAGCTAGATGACCACTCATGGGTTAGTAACCTAGCGTTAGAGGAAACCGAAGTTGTCATCCTGACCAAGAAGAGGATCCCCAAAGTAAGAATGGTCCGAGTCGAGGACACATTGGTAGAGTCGATACTATTAGTTAGGTATCTGGGCTTGCTGATAGACTCTAAGCTGGGTTTCTCGGAGCAAATCAAGGCCGCTGCAGGGGTCTGGGCGATTAGTCGACAAATGGCCAATCATGGGGGACCAAGTCCAACAAAAAGGTGACTGCTGATGAGTGTCGTGCAATCTGCGCTCCTATTTAGATCATATATATAGAGTCAAGCTCTCAATAAGGAACTGCACCGAAAACGGCTGGCACAGGTGCAGAGCCGAGGAGCACTGTGGATTGCATCAGCATACCGGACAGTCTCTGAGTTAGCGGTGTTGGTAATTGCAGGGGTGATATCAATCGCTCCCCTTGTTAGAGTACGTAAAAGAATCTACCACCGAAAACCAGAGGGAAAGAAAAAGTTGCTCCCGATAAAAGACGATACACTTTGGACGAATGGCAACAATCATGGGAACATGAGCTAATAGGAAGATGGACTGCGCGGCTCATCAATGACTTGAGATCGTGGCTCAGTCGAACGCATGGTGAGACTGACTTCTACCTGACCCAGCTACTAAGCGAACACGGTTGTTTTCAGTATTACCTGCGCATTATTGGTAAGTCACCGTCTCCAGATTGCATATTCTGCATTGATGTGAAAGTTGACGCATGTCATACTTTCTTTTCATGCAGAAGATGGGACGAACAGCGCGGTGATCTTGCCGGGAAAGTGGGAGAGCTCCATGCAGATAGCCTAATCGAAGAGATGCTGAAATCATTTGACAAGGGGAATCGAGTGCCACATTACGCTCGAGCTATTCTAGCCAACAAAAAAGGCATAGTTGATTGGCTGGCAGCGTCAAGGATGGATGGTTTCCTTCTCTAGCAATCCTTCTCATCTTTCCCTTCCGTAACCGAAGGCGCCAATAGACGTAAAATTGGGAGGATTATACAAATTCATTCTACTTCTATGACGAACCTAAGCCTGTAGTTTGTCACGATCAACAACGGAAAGCATTGTAACTTTGCTGGGTGTACCTATTGAATATTAAACTAATCTTCAAGTTATGTCCCTGTAATAAATAAAAGAGAAAAAGTTCATTTCTCAATGGTAGAAGAAGTCAAAGTTAGATGGTCAGAATTTGGGGTAATGAGTCACGCGTATGCGGATGATCTCGTAACTTTAACCGGTTGAAAGTTTGAAGGAAAAAAAAGAAAAAAGTTACTATTAGAATTGATGACTATCAAATGACTACTCCTCTATGATTCTCTGTATGATTTTTCCTTAGGTGGTAAAAGTGATTTGAGCTTTTCAGCTGTAAGGCCCGGCAAGGTGTAGCATCCTCTGTGCACCATTGTAAGAAATTCGACAAAGGAGGTAAACCTCAAACAAACTTTTTCTGTAATGCATTCAAGGGAGGCCACCAATTGGACTCGCTAAACCGAATGTGCAGTATTTACTCTACTGAATGAAAGGATGAAAAGTAGTCAGTTTGTGCGTTGAGTTGAGTGGCTATACAGAAGTAAAGAGGGATGGATTGTATCGAAAAATTTGAAATGCCGAACCATCATGAGACCAAAGCTTGGAAACCCTTCAGTGAACCAGAAACTCAAATTGTAAAATTTGCTATTCGTCCTTGATGGACGAAAAGCTGGAAAAAAGAAAATAATATTATTTTTGTCTCAAGAAGTTTTCCTCAACTAGAAAAAATGTGTAAAGTGCAAAGAGCCTGACCTGCGCACAGTGTTCAAGTAAAATTTAAGCTCCGTGACTCCAAAAAAAAAACAAGTGCCCCAATGAATCTCAAATACGCCTTTATTTTTTCTATGCAACAACTAATGCATACAAGGAAGCACCGGACAGTTTGATTCTACTGGGCCCTCATAGGGAAGAACGTCTCATAAGACAGTAAAAATAGTACAGAATGTAAGAGCTTTCTACATTGTCCAGAAAAATATATATAAAGATATTGAGGAAAGAGAATAAAAATTGGATGAGCTCTTAGACCGCATGGGCCACTGCAGACGAAAATGTCTAAAAACTGAGGAAAAGGAAAAAGACCTAGGTCAAAACTGAGGGAAACACAAATAATTCCCACGCATAACACAACCAAAAGTTCTATCAGCAATGCAATCCAAGGAGACCGAGACAAAGTGATGAAGGACAAAGCAGCGAACAAACAGGCTTCTTCGAATGCTAGTTTCTAGATAGTGAGAACTAAGGCCACCAGAAAAGTATCCATAAGGCACCCTCCCGCAAATGCGATAAAACGGCGATAAAAATCTTTATAAAGCATAAAGCATAAACCACGAATAAGAAAAAAATTATAATCGAGGATAAAAGAATAAGATCTATGAAAAAAACTACCGACCGCATTCGGTGGTGTCTTTTTGTAGAGTTTGGACCTGACCTGGCACCAAGCTTGATGACCTGAACTCCAGGAACAGGGAAAGATTTTAGAAAAAGCTCCAGTTAAAGTGAAAGGAGCGCTGTAATGACCTGTGTTCGACAGATAAACTCACGCCGTTATTAAAAGCTAAGTCCTAGAAGATTCCAGGACTAGAATATATTCTGGGCGAGGTTTTGCAATTGGTCTATCGTAAGGCCCTAACTTAAAGTGTTTGCGAGAAGGAAGAAAGTAAGACTCATCGTAGATAGGAAGGGGAAGGTAAGCCCCGAGTCACCGTAAGTAGACCCATAATGTATGCTAGATACAGCCCAGAAAGTGCTCGAGAAAGTCATACAGCAAGGACTCAGTGACGTTATCCTTGCAGCTGGGAATCCTTGTCCATTTTTCAACTTGTCCAATTTTTTCATTAGAAAAAACTGAAGCGGATATCCTGACAAAGAAAAGGACACCTACAGTAAGAACGATTAGTGTTGAGTATACATGATTAAAATTAAAGCTATCAGTTAATTATTTACTGACAGACTCTAAGCTGAGTTTCGCGGGGCAAAAAAGGGCAAGGGCAGTTAAGACCTCAAGTAGGGGTTCTGGTAATCAGTCGAATAGTGGCCAATTTTGGTAGACTAACTGCCCAATTCTCAATAAGGAGCTACACTGCAAACGGCTGGTGCACGTTCAGATACGAGAAGAACTGTGGGTTATATTAGGATACCAGAAAATCTCTGAGTAAGTTATGATTGTAATTGAAAGAGTGACATTCACCGTCGTGTTTGTCAGAGAGCTTAAAAGAATATACGTCCGAAAACACGAGGGAAACCAAAAATCAGTCGCTAGTGGTGAAAGATGACGAGTGCGAACAATTTTGGGAGCGTGACTCAAAAGGGAGATGGATCACGCAGCCTTTAAGCGATTTGAAATCGCAGTTTAGGCGAAAACATAGCATAACTGATATCTAATTGTCACAGCAATAGAGCCGTAAATGGTTGTATTCAGTTTTACCAGCGTAAGACTTAGAAGTCTTGGTCTCCAGACTACATATTCTGCATAGGGCAGAAAGAGGACACCTGTCATAGTTTCTTTTATTGCAGAAGGGGGAATAGACTGTGCAGTGGTCTCGGCGAAGAAGTGGGAGATTTACGACCGGTTAACCTAATCGAGAAGTTACTGAAGTTGGCTGACTAACAGAATCCATTTCCAACCATAATGATATGGTAATATTGTATCGATATGATAATATCTTGTAAAAAAGGACATCTTGGCCTTCTGAAAAAGGAATGGAAAGTATTAGGTTGCTGCAGATGAAATGGCCGATTTAGTAACAAATTTTTAAACAGCTGTAACTTTTTATAAGGACAATTGATTTAACTAAAATAGGTACCAATAATGCATCACACGTTTCCCAACGAGATACAAGTACATTTATTCTATTTTTTTAAAGACCGAGTTTCTAGTTCCAATAAACTTCTTGAAGGCATTTTTGACAGTAGCTTAATTATTAAATCTTTTTCGTATCAAAAAGTGATCCAAATGTTTAAAGAAATGGTAATCTGGTGGTGAGAGGTCTGGTGAATATGGAAGGTAAGGAAGAGTCTCATAGCACAACCCGTTTAAATTTTATACCGTTGTTCTTGATACCTGAGGTCGTGCGTTATCATGAAGCAGTAACACTCCATCCCTATTGACAAACCTAGGTCGTTGGACTCTCAATTTCTAATGCATTTCATACAGTTGAGCACAGTATGTCTCAACATTGATGGTTTCGCCAGGTTACAGAAACGAATAGTGGATAACTTCAGCTACAGACCACCAAACAGTTACCATTATTTTCTTAAGATGAAGGCTTAGTTTTGGCGTGTGTCTTGGCGCATCATCGGCATCTAGCCTTTGGCCCGATCGGCGACGATTATCGTGTAAAATCCACTTTTCATCGCAGGTCACAATTCGGTACAAGAACGGTTCCTTTTTGTTGCAGGAGAGAAAAGAAATTGAAATCTCCATTCGATACGTCTTGTTCTGCTCGGTAAGATCACGCGGAACACATTTGTCAAGCTTTTTCACTTTTACAAGTTGTTGCAAGTGGCGGCAAACGGTCGAATGTAGAACGGCGGTCAGACTCCACTTATGCACGCGGCTTGTCGTTATCGACCGATTGTCCTTGGTGTCCACGTGGCTCACTTTCAAGGTCCATATCTCCGGATCGAAATTTTTCGAACCGCCAACGAGTGGTTCGTTCGCTAACTGTATCAGGCCCGAACGCGCTGTTGATATTCCTCGTTGCTTCCGTTGCGTTATGCTCTAATCTATATTTGTATAGTAAAAGCAGCCGTTTTTGATTCACTTCTATGTTCACTTTCTTTTTTTGTTTTTACGATCACTATGAAGTGCAAAACAGAAATGATTACATAGACCAAGGTAGCAGTGTTTATACTTCAATTTTTCATATCATTTGCACCGCCTTGTGCCAACATAATACAGTAACATTGCATCCGAATTTATGTCATTGCTTAATCGGCCATTACATCTGCAGCAACCTATTAGAAAAGCTTAGATCAATTATTGCATTGTTTTATATTGTTATTATTACATTGTTTTATATTGTTACATTATATTGTTATTGCATTGATCCTTAATTGTCTTTCATTTTCACACAGCTATGCTGCTTTTTTGTTAGCACGTGTTTTGCTAACCTATTGATAAATCGTTGAAAAAATCAGCAGTCGTTACTTGCTACGCCTTAATACTACTTTTTCAATCAAGTTTTATTTCATTTAAAGAAATTACACCATTGTTCCGCAAAACGTGTAGATAACAACGTGTTTAGAATTCACTTCTTCGTCGTGAACCCTTTTCAAAACTGACTGTTTCGTGATGGTTTTCAATATATTAACATGAATTGAAATTCACTTGGCTGGTTGTAAATTCATTTGAGTACATTTCCATTTATGTTCGGAACAGCTAAAGAAAGTAAACAGAATGACACTTCTCATGTTCTTCGAAATTCTCCCAAAAAGATGTCATCGAATAAGATAAAGATGCATCATACTTTGAGAAAAAGGGGCGAGAATACGAGACGTTTTAATTTTCCTAAGTGACTATTGATTTTCACACCTTTTTGAAATTCCGTCATGCCTGCGTTTCTACCCCGAAGCATGACAGATGAGTGAAGGCAGTCGTGGTGATGCCAATTACTAGCATATGCACAATGCTGGTACTGCGCTGAAACACAAGCTCATTAGAATGGGGGTGGATTCCTTTAGCAGATTATAGTATCGCAGAAAAGAGAAGAAAAGGATGAATGTTTTGCATTTTGGATATTGTACGCAATTTTATCCTTTAAGTTAGAGATTGCGTTTCGACTTCAGCAGTCAGCGCGACATAATGTAAGTTTTCCCAATAACTTACCTTTTTCAAATTTTTTCAGTTCAGCATTCCCGATACGACTTAGTGTCCTTTTCTGCAATTCTGAAAAATTCCAACCCTAGTATCACTCGAGGGCATACCATTATGCTGCCAACGCTACTTACCTTGTACTATTAGAACCATTTATCATGGGGTTATTGAGGTGTAAATGAGCCACAACATTTAAGTGAAACAGTAGCAGGAAAATGAATGATTTATCGAGTGTTTAGAATTTTAAGTACTCCGTCAACGAAAAATGTCATTCATCTTCCTTCGCCTCAGGGAACGTGGCAAGGTAAACTTTGTCAGGCACTTTACATCTTTCCCGTCTGGGTATGAGCCGAAATGTGCAAAAAGTGTGCAAAGTACGAATAATGTTTGTAGTTGTTGACAAGGTATTGCAGAAAGTGGCAATTTATGTGAAAGAATTTGCGTGTTTTTGTATTCCCGTATGTCGAGCGAATGAAAAAGGACATTTGTGTGTCGCTTATGAAGTTTGAATGAAGTCGTAGAATTGCAACAATGCCTTCTGTCATTTTGGAATTCAATGTAATTGGTGAGCATAGTTAGTATATGGTGATGGAATTTTTATTGGTCCTATTTATTTTGGGTTCCATATTGATATCTTTCCTATATCGTTCTTTCCCTTATTGGAACACTTGAATCAATGTTGAGAAAACTTTTAACGAAATCGCAGCTCCATGTACTAAAGTAGAAAACTTACAAGAATCGAATTAGCAAACGAAGTAATCCGCAAGCCAAAAGTTTTGCGAGTCTCTTCATGTTCTAGTTTGAATACTAATTATAATAGTTTTGATGTCAACTGAACCCGATGTCTTTGTGTAGACTATGTTGCAGACACAGGATACTATGCACGGAATGTTAAATCCAAACTAAATATTTTTTTTTAAATTCTTTATTCCTTTTCGATTTGGAATTGAGTTATATTTTCAATCGCTGCGTTACTTTCGCTCTCTAGGACAGTTAGGAGTTATTTTTGAATAAGAAATTAAAGGGAAGAAAGAAAAGTGGATGTTAGCGAAGTTTTCCATAAGTTGAACTTGGACGAATGCATAAGACTGCCTATTACACTGTTTTAAACCTCAATTGATGGTCCTGTTTAGAAGCTCCATAATATTGGTAAATAATGAAGTATAAATCACCTTGAAGCCTCGAATTATATCAACAATGATAGCCGTCATTAGTTTTTACGAGAGGCCCGACAAACTCAAATGTGTGAAGTTAGCTAAGAAAAGCCTTCGTAGACTCGAAACCAGAGATTTGTACGATTTGGGCAATAAACCGTGGTGTTTTGATCAAAAACAAGGAATGAAATAGTCTGAACTCTAAGTTTCCTGTTCATCCGGCTGCAGTTGAGGCCACAAATGGTGAAATACCAGTCGAAAGGCCACTTGTCACATAGAGAAAACTGGAAGAAGTAGTTGTAATCAATTTTACTCTGCAATCGTCACGGCGACGAATGCATGACGAGTCGGCCTCGCACCGACATCCGGACGTGATGGCGTGAGGCGTGGCAACGCGTTGAACCCTGATGGTCAACGACTCGGTCACTCGGAAGTTCACCACGTTGGTGGCTGCTGCCGGATTAGCTCAGTGCGGAGAGGTTTGCGGACGTGGGTCAGACCCGAGTGAACTTCCGCTCTGGTTCCATTATTGAAAAACCCGATTATCCGAATACAACATTTCAAAAATTACTTTACTCTACGTTATCCTTTTCTTACTCAAACAAATTCCAAAAAAAAAAAAACACACAACAACAATGATCGCGCATCTTTTAATCGAAATCCCGCGGTGCCCGAAAATAAACTACTTTATTACAACTACTGCGAATTCTAAATAGTCACGTGAATACAACACGATTAATATCTGGATTTCCAAACTACGGCACCACTGAACTCGAACCGGCGAAACACTTGTGTGGCCCTACATCCTCCTGCACTTACCTTGTCACCATCATTTTCCTCCTGACAACAAGAACGTCTTATGGAAGGAAAGAATAGATTTCCAATTAACAATTCATTTCTCTGTTCAAACACAATGAAATATAATTATACTGAACTAAATAATTAAATATAATTCATTTATCAAATCGAATACATTTCAATCCATTTATGCACAAGTTTTTCGTAAATGAATCGTATATAACATGGAACTGGGCATATTCTAATGATACAGCGAATTCATCCATAAGCTGACGAGAACTTAAACCCAAATGAATTTCAATACCTAGTCAAATCTACTCCTAGTAACTGCATTTGAATCAATACCACTTATAGGATGACTATTACTTCCAACCTCGTCTAAGGCGCAAAACAAAGAATTCATTCAATTCATCAAAATTTATTTTTTATAATTTTCTACAGTATGGTAAAGTTTAAAGCAATTCCCAACATGCATATCGGGTTGATTTCTACATGTTTCACAATAAAATGTTGTTTGCCGCCTTCCGCCTCGCGTTTTTCTGTCAGAATAGACAATGCAATCCCGTTTTCTTTCTCCCATATTTGGAATATGCAACTTATTATTCAGTCTATTGTCTGACAGCGATGTAGATGGACGTGTTCGAGATTCTCGAAAATCACCTCTCAATTACGTGTGTGCACTTTAGGTGTGCATACATGCACTTCTAATTTTAAAGGCAAAAAGAGAAGTTTTTTATAAATTAATTTTATTTGTTAAGAATAAGTTTCTCCTTCAATGGAGTGATACTTACTGACTAGCTATACAAAATGTATCTCTATTTATACTTAAAATCTATTGCAAGGATATGGTATTGGTATGGATAACTTGGATTCTAAGAATTCACACATTTTACATTTTCTTTTGCTTATTTCTATGACCCTCAATAAAACATAATTATTTCCAGACATTATTAGTCTGGTTGTTCTTGAAATCCCGACAGTGTCATAAAAAAGGGGAAAAGGATTATTGTTTATTGAGGATGGTGGGCAGATGTGGTGCATGATGTAACTTCTCATCTGCTTAACAAGACTTTTTACAAACTTGAATTATTTGTGTACATTTCTCTTAATGAAAACACAAGTCTTCAACAAAGATATGCATTTTATTTTTAGACGTTCAAAATCTTACTGACTAATTACATTCGGTTCTTAAACTATTTATACAAGTTTCATCTTATACCTTGGTCTATTTATTTTTGGATTTTCCTATATTTACACGTATTTCCTAAAATCTAAAAATATGTGAAAAAGGATCGATCTTGTGCTAACAACCTCATTAAATAATTTTGGAACGAAATGCACGGATGCAGAATGCAACGAAAATTCCAAGCAATAAAAAGGGGATAAAGGGCTATAAAATAAGGATCGTTAAGGGGTGTAAAGGGTTTTGCGTCGGGATCTGTTGTCACTCGTCCCCCATTAAATAGGATCGCGGCTAGAGGTTTTTTTTTTATTATTTTTGATGGTTATTTGATGAGGTTTTAAATTTTTGTTAAAATTTTCTTGTGAACAACTTGTATGAGTCAGTTTAGTATGTTTTTATACAAAATGAAATATCTATTTTTTTTTGACTTACTACTATTTAACTTTTCCTATAAAATTAAATTTGTTTTTAGCTCATGATTATGTGTGTTTTTCAGAAATTTCCGCTCTAAAATATTTGAATTAAATAAAAAAAAAATTTTTTGCTTATGCGTTATTTAAAAAAATTTTTTTTTTGTTTATGCGTTATTTCATTAACAGTAACCATGAAAGAGTTGTTTTCAATAGGCAAAATGAAGGTATTAACATAATCAAAATAATAATTTTTGCGATTTCATGAAAATTGATGTTGCAACGAAACATAGGGCAGGGATGAAGATTGTTCTTGAGGCGTCACTTTATTAGGTTGAAAATTTTTATGTCGTTTCAGTAGTTTCTTTATTAATGTGTTGTCTTTCATTGTTTATCTTCAATTTTGGGTTCAAGATAATCTTGAATTTAGCCTGTGAATTTATTACATACTTCGGGTATTTTTATTATGGTGCTCCAGTCTTCTGCTCTGTATGTTTAAAATGCTGTTTCTAATATCTTCATATTTCGTTGGTAAAATAGTGCCATTTTTAAAATCGATTGGTCGTTCATTAGTTGTGCTATGAATAGAATTGTTGTAGAATTTAACCGCTTCGTGAACACAAATGGGTTTCGTTATATCCTGTTTGTTTATTTCAGTCATAATTCTCAAATGCTCGTTAAGGGTATTATGAAATCTTTCGATATCACTATTTCCAGTTTGTATATTTGGTATACAAAAGTGAAGTTGAACTCCTTCATTTTTTAGAAAAAACTGCAAATTATTTTGGTAGGCTGATTCATTATATGTAATTATTTTTTTCGGTTTGTCATTAACAGCGAAAAATTCACTTAAAGCCCTTCTCAGCTCTGGCCAAATTAGCATTCGAAATTCATTGAACAATGTTTCGTTTGGGATGTCGACACTTACTAAGCCTTTCGGTGGTAAATGATTTTTCAAGATGTAGTTAAAAAATTTCTCGGTAGGTTCTTTAGAGATGAATATTTTTCTTGTTCTATTGAAATGTTTTTCCACTTTCGTGGAACTGTGATGTCCCTGTTTGATAATTAGCTGAGTTCTAAAAATATTTACAGGTTTCTCACTTATCTGTATGTAGTTAGAGTTGTCCTCGTCAGCACTTTGACATGTAGCCCCCGTTGAAGAGATTTCATTATTTTCGTCTATCATGTTTATGACTGGACGTGTAAAGTAGTCTGCAACAACATTTTCCTTTCCTTTGATGAATCGTAGTTATACTCCTCCGATTTCTCCTTCCATCTTTGAAGCTTAGGATTGGGTTCTTTTAAATTGGCAAGCTACGTTAAAGGCTTATGGTCAGTTTTTATAGCGAATTTGTGACCATAAATATAAGGCCTGAAATATTTTATTGCCCGTAAAATAGAACGTAATTCTTTTTCTATAGTTGCGTATTTTGTTTCGTGATTATTGAAAGTCCTACTGGCGTAACAAATTGGATGTCCATCTTGATATAATACTGCTCCAACTTCGTAATCAGATGCATCGGCAGTCACAACAAATTGTTTTGGGAAGTCTGGATATTTTAGTATTGGATCGCTAATAACTAGAACTTTCAAATGTTCAAAACTATCGTTTTAGTTTTGATCGTTAATATTTGTTTCCATATGTTTTTTCACCCTCAGAGTTAAGGGTTTTACGATTTTTGAAAAATCTCGAATAAATTTTCTGTAGTACCGCACCATTCCCAAAAATTGTTTAATATGTTTCTTATTTCTGGGAATTTTCATTTTTGATAGTGCTTCTATTTTATTGGGATTTGGTTTAACTCCTTCTGGAGTGACAATATGTCCCAAAAATTCCGTTTCATGCCGTAAAAACTCAGATTTGTCTAATTGCACCTGCAAGTTTGCTTTATTCAACTTCTTCAAATCCTTATTTAGAGAAACAATATGTAATTGTAGAGAAGTGCTGAAGATTATTACAAAATCCATATAAACTAAACAACTTGATCCGATCAGGTCGCGTAGAATGAAATTCATAAACCTTTGAAATGTGGCGGGTGCATTTTTAACACCAAATGGCATCCTTGTGAATTCGTAATGACCAAAATCCGTCGAGAATGCGGTTTTGGTATATCACTTTCTTTGATTTCGATCTGATGGAACCCTTTTGCTAAATCCAATTTTGTGAAATACATTGATTTTCCTAGCTTGTCCAGTATGTCATTTATACTAGGTATGTGGTGTCCGTTTTGAAATGTTTTTTAGAACTCATTTTTAGTGCTCGATTTGGTACAGAGCATTAGTTTCGAAAGTACTTGTATGACGGATTTTGAAAGGAACATTAACATCGAAAACTAATTATTGTTAATTAAAAAATTTAACAGAGTAGTCTATTTAGAAAATAGTTTTGGATAAGGATTGAAATTGAAAAAAAAGTAAGTTGCAATTGAGAACTCGAATAGATAAGAGCAATTAAAATATAAATTTTAGTTTGTTGTTTAAGTTTCCATTACGAGCAATTAAAAAATAAATATTAAATTGTTAATTAATTTGTTAATTAATTTATATTAATATGTAAAATAAATTTGAAAAATACCTAAAGGTATAGGGAATCGGTCATCTATTGTGATTTTATTGAGCTTGCGGTAATCCACCACAATTCTCCATTTAGCTTTTCCAGAGGCATCAGGTTTTTTTGGAACCACCCAAATAGGTGATGAATATGGAGAGCAGCTATGCCTGATAATGCCTTGATTAAATAAGTCCTGGATCTGACTGTGGACTTCTTTTTTATGAACTTCCGGGTACCTGGAAGTCTTGGTGTAAATAGGCTCATTATGCTTTGCTTTTATTTCATGTTTTATTACATGGGTAAGATTTAGTTTTTGTCCCTCCTGGTAGAAAGAATCACGGTATTTTCTAATAACTGGTAATAACATCTCTTTCTCTTCATCATTCAGATGATCTACTCTAATTTCGCCAACAATGTCTTTTGCTAGTTTTCTTTCGTCGAAAAATGTCATAGTTTCATGGCAGGGAATCTTAAAATAGTTTTCTAGATTAGAACCAATCTCCGGAAAGGTAGAATTGCTTCGTTCCTGGGAATTAAAAGGGTATGTTGTATTTGCATTCCAGGCTTGATTGATATTCTGCGTATCATTTTTATCATATTCATTGAAGAAAATTGGTATGATTTTTTAGTCCAATTGGATTAAATTGTTACAAGGATCAGTCTTGGTATGGAAAGCTTATTACTAAATTTGATTTCAATGAAATCAAACTTTTGTTTGGGGGCCGAATCGTTAAATTCTTCAAATGGTTCTATTGAAACAACGTAATTGTACTCGTATTCAGAGTTAATAGTAAATAATTTTGTTCTTGGAAGGTATTTCCTTAACTTGGGGTCACATAGCCCAGGGCGAATGGCACTAATTGTTGCACCAGCATCTATTAAAAACCTTAATGGAGATCCGTACGAGTTTATTTTGATATATGGTAAGTTTGACCTGAACCTGAGGCTTCTTGCCGAAAATTTAAATTTGTTTCGTCTATTTCCATAGGTTTCGGATAGTCATATTGATTATTTCTTGTTTGAAAAGAGTTGTTAGGATGACTGAAGTGATTACTCCGGTAATTGCCGGCCTATTATTATAGTTAGTTCGCAATTGTTGCGAGTTATTCGTTGTTTTAGAAGGTATTATTCTGTTCACCATCGGGATTTCATGTTTATGGGTGGAATTATTTGGCTTACGTGTTTTGTAGTGTAATTACCCTCTGTCAAAATTATTAGCGCTTCTTCTAAAGTAGTAGGATTTCTACTAAACAAAACACTACGAACTGGCTCTATCATTTTGCCTACGAAAACATGTAGGGCGATTCTTTTATTACCTTCTATTTCGTAACATCTATTTTCGATCTCTGACTTCATATTAAGACGTTATAATTTACTCATGATTTCATTGTAAAAATTAAACACATTAGAACGGAATTCTGTTGACCTTAAATGGTCAAGTAAAAGTAGGCTGTTTCTCTTATCTCCAAAATTTGATATTAGAATATTTTTTAAATCATTCCATTGACTTATATTATTATTAATATTTAATATTTATTGAGCTCTACTGACGAGCTTTGTACGTGTTAAAATGTTGAAAATAATTTAATGTGATACCTGATCATATCCGGATAAAGCAGCAACTAGAATTTCGATGTTATCGATCCATGTTTTCAAGCAATCCTCTGATCCGTCGTATGTTGGTAGCCTCGATGCAAACTTTAATCGATTCATTTCCAATATTCTTAAAGCTGGGGCTGCAGTTGACGCTCCGAATGATGGTTCAGCATTGATTTGATGCTCGTTGAATGAAAGATTTCCAAAGATTTCCGCAGAAAACAATACGTGGAGGCGTATTGATCTGCAAGATCGACACCGCCCATATTTGCGGTGTAATCGAGAACCATTTGAGGCTTATCAATAAAGGAATACTGGTATAATACCGATCAGTGTACATATGGTATCTTTGTGCATCAGGAACCTTGTCTATCAACTGTTTATACAAATGCAATGGAATTCTCGTGCTTACAGGAAGATCTGGCCGGGAAATGCTATTGGATGTGATGCTGCCAAAATAAGGAAGAATTGAAAATAAATATCCAGTTTTTGCATTGGCTAGTGCATATATGCGTATACTCCATTTGGTCGGCTTATTTGGATTATATGTTATGAACGATATTCTGCCTTTGAATTTTATCACGGATTCATTGACAGAAATTGCTTTGTATGGTATGAAATATTCACTAAATTTAGAATCTATATATCCTAATAAATGCTGTCCTTTTGAATGCGAGTTTTGATTGTGTTATCGCTTCGTGTATCTTTCTTCAAATGAAGCATCCAAAAGTTTTGTAGAAATCTGTCCCTACTGAAAGTTTCTGAAAAAAAATGGAATTTTACTAATGGAATCAGTAGACCAATATTCTTGGAGATTTGACAGGTGGATCAATCCCATGTTTAAAATAACGGCGATAAAAGCTATAAATTCTTGCTTGGTAACATCGTGCCACTTGTGCCAAGTTGATTTATGTGACAATTGTTTGTTCCTTATTTTTTTGTTGGCATAATGGTTCGTTTCTTTTATTATATTGTCTATTAATTCATTTGTAGAATATGAGGTAAAATAATCTATTGCTTCTTTTATATTGCTTCGTATTTGTGGTCCGGGTGTTTGGTGATGTATGTCAAACTCGATTATTGAAGGAAAATCGGTAGATTCACTAACGTCTTCCCATTCTTCACTTTATACGTCTTCTACGGGGATGTTTTCTTTTTCATTACTTGTATCGCTATCACTATTTATCAAATTTCTTCTTTTTCTTGTTGGTTGCATAATATCATTTAAGTAAGTTTTAGTTATTTTGTTAAATCTGTCTGTATAAATGTTTATCTGGAACTCATCTTCACTACTGATTACTTCACGAGATTCACTAGTAAAAAAAAATACCAAAAGAAAGGGTAAAAAAATACTTTGGAAATAACTAATGGTAAATTACGAAAACACAACACTGTCTTATTACTCCAGAGATCTATTCTATTCGACGCTTCAGTACGAACTGAGATCTTGTACATTTTTTCTCTGGTTATCAGATTTCTTTATTATCGTATCAAGTTTCCCACTTCTTTGAGCCATACCCTTGTAGCTTTGTACGCCTAATCCACTATACAATTTGCTCAACGGATCAGAGAAGTGTACAGTCCGTCGTGAACTGACTTCGCACGTTCTTTTTCGACGTGTAAAACGGTTGATTTGTTTATCATGCATCTTATTAATTTTATCATATTTCGATTAGTTGTTTTGTGCCATTTTAACAGAAAACTACAGGAGAACACGTGTTTCTTAAAAAATTGCGATGGAATAATTTCATTGTCCGTAACCGCTAACAAACTACAATGTCCCCTCAGAGGGGACAACCGAGTGATATGCTAGACTTACGCTGTCCCCTCAGAGGAGACAGCCGAGTGCAAAGGGTTAATATAGGAATACTCATGACTTTACGAGACAGGCATTAGCAGTTTTAATTTTCATGGACAAAATGCGATATCAATAGGAATCAATTTTACCAAGAGGACATTCTTGTATTGGATTTTACCGTTATTTCGGAAGCATCATTTTGTTTTTCTTGGATGATCACGATCATTGTTCTATTTATTTGTTCTGTTCTGTTTCACGAGACATACATAAATATAAACGTATTTGTATATGGATAAATAAAATTACTAGAAAAATATATACAGTCAATAAAGAAGTCGGACACATACCCATTTACACTTGAAAAGGGAATAAACGACAGAAGAATGTATTTTAGAAAAAAAACAAAATTTATTTTTTTAGCTCTATATTATTAACTTACGAAAAATAAAAACATTGAAAACATAACTCAATGTTGTAATTATTAAAAAATAAAAAGTTGAAATGCAGCCAAAATTCACGTCAAAAAAGAACTCGGACAGCACTCTCCTTCTTTTTGAGTTAAAAAGGGGGATTCCCCGGATTTTGTATAGTTGACAGCTCTTAGCATCTGAGTGAAACAAATTAAAACTGTAAATTTTATACGTGGGTGAAATTGTGTGAATTGTGAACCTTCACGGGGGTGAAATTGTGTAAAATGGAAAGGCAACGTGGTCAAACTTCTTTAGAAGTAAGGGAACTCACCGGTCCGTACTATAGGGGAAATCGTAAATAGATCATCACTGTTCACGATATAATTAAGCGATTTAAATCATGCAGATCAGTGGAAAATAAACAAAAAAGTGGTAGACCTAGAGTGTTTTCGAAGTCAGATGAGCGATGGATTGTACAACAAATTCATAAAAATTCGAAATTAAGTGCTCCAAAATTAGCTCAAAATGTACCGAAATATCTTAATGAAAGTGTACATCCTGAAACGATAAGGTTAGTTTTGTGACGAAGAAATCTACATGGAAGAGTAGCCCGTAAAAAACCATTCGTTAGTAAGTGCAATAAGAAAAAGAGGATCAAGTCTTCCAAAACATATAGAAAAAAGACCTTTCATTTTAGGAAACTGTGATCTTCGCGGACGAAAGTAAATTTAATGTATTTCGCTTAGATGGTCAATGCTATGTTTGGCGAAAAGCTAATCAAGAGCTGAAAGAGTGAAATCTGCGATCCACTGTGAAACATGGAGGTGGCTCGATAATGGTGTGGGGCTGCGTGTCCGCTGCTGGTCCAGGTAAACTTTCTGTAATCGATGGAATTATGGACCAAACAAAGTATTCGACCATTGTGAAAGAAAATTTAGTGGAAAGTGCTGAAAAGGATAATGACCCAAAGCACAAAGCACTCAACGTGCGTTAATGGCTGCTGTACAATTGTCCACATGTACTGGAAACACCTCCACAATCTCCTCACATTAATGTTTTCGAGCATTAATGGGCTTATTTAGAACACCAATTAAAAAGCTATTCAATTAAAAATAAAGAGGACTTGAAAGTAGCTCTTCAGGCAGAATGGGCCAAAATCGACCCTTCCTTTTGCAAAAAACTTGTCGAATCCATGCCTATAAGATTAGAAACCATAGTGAAAAATAAAGGATTGCCAACTAAATATTAAAAATAATAATAATATTCAAAAATCTCCCAAAAAAATTAACTGTCCGAGTTCTTTTTTGACATGAATTTTGGCTGCATTTCCAATTTTTGGTTTTTGTAATAATCACAAAATCGAGTTATGTTTTCAATGTTCTTATTTTTCGTAAGTTAATAATATAGAGCTAAAAAAATAAATTTTGTTTTTTTTTCTAAAATACATTCTCCTGTCGTTTATTCCCTTTTCAAGTGTAAATGGGTATGTGTCCGACTTCTTTATTGAGCAACTGTATATCTATTATGCGTTACTAAAAAACTTATCTACTAAGTGGAACGAACTGAAAAAAAAATCTTTAGACTTAGTCAAATAAAATGAAATAAAAATGGAATAAAACAGATCTTTAGACTTAATTAAGAGTTGGACTTATCTGTACGTAGTTTACATAAAACGCTAGCTGCGCACTAATTCGATTTGTCGATATTATTTTCAGAAATTGGATACGGGATCCTTGTAGAGAACTGGGTCCACCGAACATCCACTTCTCTCCTTTCACGAACACGCCCTCCTCACCAAGAACCGCCTTTTTCAACGGGATCCTCCGGGTATTCCCATCGTGGTCCTTATTCTCCCGCAAGCGTTTCGCCCTGACGGCTTTGTCACACTTGCGAGGTGATTTTTGGATGAACTTGCAATTCTCAAGTGTGTCATCTTGGCGGAATTGCTACACTTGACAGGCGAATTATTACAGAGTCTTGTCCGTAAATGCAAGATAGACTACAGTACCGGATGAAGTTACATATGAGTTGCTGCAACGTTGAATACATTTTTGTGCGAAAGGTTTTCTCAGAGTGACGGGAGGTTTGAAGGGTTGTGCTGAATTGCAAGAGTAATAGATAATCGGTTAAGAACACATCGCCAGTCGTATCGGCTTGATTCGGTCGGAAAAGTTCTCGAAAATCTAATCGGGGGAAGACTCACTGCCATAGTTCATGCTGCTGGAGACATATGTTCATGGTTACACAAAATGTTGGCCCATTCCATTTTGATTCTAAAGAATAAGTGATGAAGTGATGAGCACAGTCCAGCGTGCAAGTGCAGGCAGGTGTGTTACGTGGAGAGTGGTTCTAATTTGTACTGTGGACGTTAAAAATGATTTAACTGTCCAAATCGAGTGAATATCTTGGCAGCGCTTTGTTTTCAAGTATCAAAATCTCTGATGCGGATTCTAAGAGACTGTCTAAAGGAAAACAGCTACTCTACCAGTGTAGCAGAAAGAAGCTTGTTATATGAGGTTCCACACAGAGCTGCATTGTCAGCCGTTCCCTATGATGAGCTTCTGAGGCTTGAGCTCCTGGATGAAATATGTTTACTCGGACATGTAGACGATATGCCAGCACTACTCAGCGGATGCATAGTAGAGATTACACACATTAGACTTGATATACTCATATCTCGAATGTGGATTCAGATTGGTACCAGAAAAATACCCTGGCCGGACCGAAAGTATCCGGTTATGTTGGTACCGGACAAGCATGCAGTGCCTGTTGGAGCACTCACATGAATAGCCGACTTCTATGCTCCTTCAGTATCAAGTGGATTACTTTTTCCAAATGGTTTGTAGGCTATTAAGCTGTTTGGGACAGAACTATGGGATGACCCAGTTGAATTAACTGAAGATGGTTGGAAAATTGTTTGAATCTACGGATGTTCTACATCGTGCACCTTATCGTCGGAACAGAATCACTAACAGAATTTAACTCTGAGTTGATACATTATATATATACGCACCACAATAATCATTTTTCAATAATTCTTATTAATATTTATTCAAATAAAATTACATACGAATTTTTAAGGAGTGTAATAATTTGGAATACAATCTAGATTTGAAACAAAAACCGTTAACAAAAATAAGAAATTATTACAAATAATCAATCCCTTTTAACTAAAAAACTGTCTAAGGACATTTGTTTTCATCCGCACTTCAAAATTTGACGAAAATGTGTCACCGCATTGAAAAAATTTGTAGCATGAATAACCACCTCCTAATGAGGGTGATACTTCTCAATGTAAGATGCAATAGTGTCTCATACTTTCAGCATTTCTCTTATTGCGCTTGAAGGTTGTTGCTCTGCTACTACCCACTCCTCCTCCTCCCCTTCATTGATGGGCCATTTCGAAGTCTCGTATTGTTGAGTATTGAAAGAGTATTGTTGCTCTGAAACATGACTCAACTCCATAAACTCTTCGGTGGTCAACTCTTGACATTCCTCTTTTACAAGCTCTTCAATATCATTGTCGTCCACCTCGAGTCCTATTATATTGAGCATTGACACTAACTCGTTAATTGTAGATCCCACAGGTACTGTTTTAAAATCACTTTCAAAAAGACTGGCAAAAGGTTTTTCCTAGCAAAAGTGAGGGTCCTCGTGGTAATACCTTGTCAATCATCTTGAGGCAAGCAACGATGGGAAAACGGCCTCGTCAAAAATCTCTAAAAGTTAGATTAGTCTCTTCGGTATCTGTCAAACAACGCTCGATGAATGTTTACATTCACATGAAGTACAGAGTACATGAGAACAGAGTTTTAAAAGTTAAAAATAAATCGGCTCGACTAACGGAGTGGAATTGGGAGGTAGAAAAAGAAGAAAATTCTTCATGAATATCATCTTGAAGGTCTGCTGGATGAGCAGAGGTATTGCCTATAACTAGCAAGACATGAATTAGCAGGTTCATCTCAATAAAATATGTTTTACGAATGAACCAAATACTTTATTGGTCCAACCAATGAAAATGTTGCGGGTTTTCCAGACCTTGGACCTTCACATCAAATTTGGTCTGCTCTCCTGGACACTACTCTTCTTTCTTCTGTGGACATTACAAAGGCTTGCGGATGAATGGTAAATAAACAACGGTTAAATTTTCACATCGTGGTTTGAATTGACACAAAACAGCAGCGTTAGGCGGTCTTTCGATGGATTGTGGTCTGGCAAAGCATTGTTTTCTGCTGTTATAGAGGTTCGGTTTCGAATTTTTTCCATAAGAGACCTCTCTCGATATAATTTGACTTGATGCGGCAGGCAAGCTCCAAGATCTATGAACTTCTTGAAGTCTCTGATGAAGTACTCTGTTGCTCTTGTGGCAGAGTTTACTGCTTCATCGTGCCTCACAATGCTGCGAATGCCGGTTCTTCTCTTAGACTTATGGAACCATCCGAAGTTTTCCTCAAATCGTAATATTTTTTCACCAGTAGATGATCGTGATGTTTCCATCCCGAGTACAGCGAAAATAAGTCCCGCCTTCTCATAAATGATGTTTTAGTTAAAAGAATAGCCTTGTAATCGTTTCTTCTTTATCCACATAGAAGCGACCTCTGAACATTATCACGAATACGTAACCATTTCGTAGACATTCTTGACATTCCTTTTGAGGCATCAATCTCCTTCATTTTGTTTTTCTTTTTGAGGATTGTGTAGATGGTTGATGTTGACCGACTGTATGCGGTCGCTAGATTAGCCACGTTAACCCCTTGTTCTCACTTTTCAATGATTTCAACAGTTATTTTTTCTCTCTTATGATTGTCTTCTGGTGGTTTTTTCGTCCAAGATATTGAAGCACAGAGTATTGCCTCATGCACCTTAAAAAAACTACGAATGCTATCTGAATACAAATTTTAAAAACCAGGTGATCACCAACAAAAACAATACGTCAACAGGCCGAGTGCTAAGCACAGACTGACGCAATAGCTTGGAAGTTCTGGCTTACAAATGAGAGTCGAGAAAGAGAAACTTCCCCTTTCTTTAAAGCTCATTATGCCAAACGTTGCTCGTTAACGGAGTAACTTCTTCACATTTTTTTGCTGGTTATGCTAATTACTCGTTATTATAGATTCAACTGTGTGTGTATTTATACTTAGAGTTAGTATATTTTTCACCCGAAGAAAAAGTATTTGAATGTAGAAGGTATTAGCTAACAACGAATGCTGGAGTCAACTGCTCTTTTTTGAACGCATAATCTTCCGAGAACCCACGAATTGAATATGTGGAATCAGTATCTGATTACTTGCAGGCATTTAGATCTCTATATTATTCTTTGAAGAGCTTAATTCTTGTATCCATCTATTTTATGAATAATCTCAGCGGTCTGGGCTGTACTTAGCATATGCCTTATGTATACGTTTTAGGTATCTTCCAAAGAACCCAGGAACTCCCCAAATTCTGTAATTGTAGCCAATTTTCGAAAGTCCTCATTTTAAATTTGGTGTTTCATATCATACTGGCCCTTACGTTTCACAGCTACCACGATTCTACTAAAGAGGCCGGCAACAAGAAACTGATCGATACAAAGATTATGGGTCATCTGGCACTCATGGTACCTGAATATGCCTCCATGGTTGAGGTATGGTATCATTTAAGGACGATATGCTTAGAACTCAGTTTCTCGTTCTAATGTTTCAACAAAGCTACGGACCGCATAAATGCCTACATCCCTCAGGTTTACTGAAATTCTAACTGAAATCCAGCAATAGGGTGAGACTAGCAACTAAATCTTCCTTATGAAGGGAAGCAGTTGGCTCAGGTGCAGTGACAAGGGGAATTGCAAACTGCATGCATATATCGAACGGTCTGTAGGGCGTCGGTGTAGGTAATTACAGTGGCAATACACAGCGCCGTCGTTGCCAGAGAAAATTTAAAGGCGCAAAAAATAGGCAATGGAAAAGTGGAAAAATGCTCCCACAGCAATTGGCCATTGTCTTGAGATCAGGACACTAAGGGCAGGCAAACGATACCTCTACTCCCTATTCTGCTGTCTTGCTTCAATCGGACGCACCCTGAGATTGATTTCTACTTGATGCGGCTCTTGAGCGTGCATAGCTGTTTGCGGGGGCAATCAATGCTTGACAATCCTGAACGTAACATTTCGGCTTAACTTTGTGTGCATAACCATTGATGTTGTTTCACACGTTCAGTATTATCTAGTTGTTGTTAGTTTGGCTGTGAATTTTAAATTAGGTTTGCTAAGCGAAATTTTGAAACTTTGACCAATATTGAGAACAAAGACATTTGCGAGAACTTATCGATAGTTGACATGTTTCTGGAATTATGAACATGCTTCTTCTTTTTCTGAGCCCTACAGCCCTTTTCGGAGCTTGACTTCCTGCATTAAGCGCCTCCAACTGTATGAGTCTAACGACCACGGCTCTAATTTTGAAATCCGAGCAGAGTGGACAGTTTTCGACAGTAGAATCAGGCTTGCTCTCTCACATTCCTCGTGTTCAGCATGTCTGACAATAATTTCCGGACAGAGCTCTTCAATTTCGTTGAAGGTCCCCGCTTTGCTTACTCAATTTTTTTCCAGAGAAGAATGTGTGACAGCCCTCATCGTCCACCTTTGCATAAAACATGCAGTAAGGAGACCATAACCTGTCAATCTTGTGCATATAACACCGAAAACAACAGCAATCAACCACCATGCACATGACTGATCCACGGCCTCAGGTCAAGGATCAGACAAGAAGTCTACCTTCCCCTTGTTTTTTGCTTGTGTCTTGTTTCCAATCGCTGAGACAGCGTTGTCTCTCTTCCCTAGGGACATCTCTGTCCTCTTTACTTCTGCGCAGCCAAATATTCCTGCGCTCTCTTGTAGGGAGGGCGATGGGCATCACTCCTGCAATCACCAGCCCTGCCATTCGGGAGACCGTTCGATAGGCCCATGCACTTCGCAGCCCTTTACACTTCTGCACCCGTGCCAACTGCTTTCGCTATAACTCCGTGCAAAGCGTCGTTGACGCACGCTCAAAACTGTAGGACAAATGATTTACTGGTTACGTAGAGTGGCCAGTGAGAAGGAAAGAGCTGTTTTCAGGACATTGGTCTTTCGGCCGTCATGTCATAATTCCTACGGATTTAGAAAACAGATGGGAAAATGATCTGAAAGTTGTTAACGAAAAACAATATTCTTTTCGAACCCAGATGCCATAAGCATTGAGTCGCAATAATGTGGTTTATCACACTGTCACATGTGATAAACACAAACTTATGACAAACTGATGAAATAAATTTATTTCCCAAACAGAATGTTTCTATCGAAAAAAAAGCATCACGTTTGCGGCCCAACTTCTTTTGAATACCTGAGCTCCGAAAATTGTGTTGTGAAGGAGATGTATCAAGCAGGTTGTCGCGATTTGAGAGAAGCTTCAAGGTCTTCTTTCAAAGGTATAGAAATTTGAATTGAAATAAAATACAAAAAGTTGTTTTAGTTATCATGAAATTGGTTTGATTGTGTTTTTTTATTTTTTATCAAAAATAATTCCGGGTATATGAGCGCCACGACTGGCGTGGAGGAAGTCCGAATAAGGGATTTAATTTTTGAAAGCTTTAAGCAATACTTTGGGCCGTATGTCGCCAGCAACGCTGCGAATTTTGTCTTCCAAATGGCCAAGCGTGTTCGGCTCATTGGCGTAGACGAGTGAAACCATAAATGAGACCAACTGCTAAACATAATATGTTATGAGATTCGGGATATGAAGCAGTTTGGCCTCGGGCCCATACACCCGATCTGTGCCATGCCCAGTAAGCCCATAAACAAGACCCTTCTGTCAAATCTTCCATAAAGTTAATGGGCGCAAGTTTGATTGTTGAGTACGTTATTGAATGGACTCACTTCGGTTGCCATCGTAACTTCGTTGTACAGCAGCTATTGTTTCTTCATTACACACTGTACGACCTTGGGATGGGTGCATATTATGCGTGTGAGAAAACGTGGTGCGGAAACGATCCATGGTTAATCGAATTATTTGTTCTGTTGTACGATAATATTGGCCATAACATTGACGGAGTACGGATGAGTTTATTAAACGGAAGGGTTTTTTCCAAACATATCTGCACAATTTGCAGAGGTTGTTAAGATTTCAACCTTTCCATGATGAAATGGCAAAGCAAACTAACTACTAAGTGCATGACAGCTACCACACCATACGCGCCACAGAAAGTGTTGCCAACTTTTAATTTTTTACCTCTAAAAATTATACCCTGTACATATTAACATCGAATCGCTAAATAGGCTAAATGTTATTGAATGTTCGTTAACATAAAACCATATTTCTTGGTACGTAATTGTCAGAAGCTGATCTTTTGCTATTAAGTTTCGATCATTAAGATCGAAATTAATTTATTTAGTTTGAATAAATTTGAAAAAAATTGGGCTTGTAGGAATTTCAGTGTCTACTTTTGTGTTTTTTAATCAAAGGTTCCCAATTTTCTGGAAAGATGTGTGTGAAAAGATCTTTCTGGAAAATTCTTATTCTTGTGAATAAGGATGTAAGAAACCTTGCTTTTAAAATGCTTTGAATTTTTCCTTTCAATTATACTTACCCATAAATGATCTGCCAACAAGGGGGGGGGGGGGGGGTTGTGCGTGGCTTACGATTTTTTGAAAACTCAATGTCAGTGCTCTCCATAGAAGGAAAAATAAAGTAAATTTTTTATTGTGATTTTCAATTACAAAATAATATTTAAAAAAGATTCATGTTTATAACTAATGAAATGCACGTAATTAATCATAATTTGGAAAATATGCCAGAACCGAATGAGCAAGGAGATGCATTCAAACACATTCGTTTTCATTCCAAATGATTGTCTATCAATGACGACAACCTGTTACAAAGCGCTGTTGGTAATGAAGTAATCGTCAAAAATGTTCACTGCTGGTTATTGGTGCTCTCATATGTCTTCTTTATTTACTTCTACATATTTACCTTTTTTCTTAACACTTTAGCGATATGATTGTAACCATTTGATAGGCTTTTCATGTTCATGTTTCATGAAATTTGGAGAGAAATTGATCAATCTTGTTTTTGGTAACATTACAAATATTTCTACAGCCTTAGATTTATGAAGATACTTCAATTTCCACTTTAGAAAGTAGTTGAAGCATTGCATTTACGCAGACTATTTCATATTCCTAGTAATTCGTCCTGTAAAACTGGATCAAATCGAAAAATTTTACCCAGAAAAAAGCTATAAACTTCCTAGGCGAATAATTTCACAGCGTTTATATCACTTAATTGCAGTCAGTGAGTATATGAACATTGCAATTATTTCAAGAGCTGTTAAACTCACCTGACCCAACCTAGCGTCGGTCATTGGCAAAGAACTTAAAGGGACAGTTATTGCACCAGTGCAGAATTGCTGAAATAGGATCAAACTGAAGCAAACATTCGAATAATACCAATTTGCTCGACACGCAACCATCAACGCCACCATGTGTAACCTTGTTTAATCATATCGACTTTTGCAATTTGCATAACATTGCCTATTCCCTCCTATGACTTACCCTTTTATGACTCAATAGTAGACATTGTTCCACCACCGTCTACTTCAGGTCCAAAGCTCCGTCATGAAAACAGAAAGGCATCAGCCCTTAAAGTTGGGATTGCTTTGGAACAGACTCGACAACATCGTGACAGGATTCAACACTATTTTCATTTCAGTTTTAATGTTATACAATTTTCTGCATGAAATGAACCCAGGAGCTACTTGGTGAATGAGTTTTAACCTTTAAGTAGATTTCCATGGAAAAGCGAAAAATTGTAAGGTGTAATTTTCACGTACCTATAATTTCCAGGTAATTGAAATAAAGTGTGCTGCTTACCTAGCAATGTTTCGTTTTGATTCACTTCATAATGATATGTAAAACTATCTGGAGCTCATTAAATCTTTTGTGCAGGCACGAAATTCTACTTTATGAGGTTCACACTCGATAAACCTGGTTGAATCGTCGCAACTTACGCCATTCCGCGAAGTAACAACTTTCTTAATAGCTAGGAAATACTACTTTACTACACGTACTACGTGCCGTTTAACGTTTCATTTCATGCTTATTTTATTTACATTTACAAAAAGTAGTTTGGAAATTGATAGTTCTTGCTATTGATTATGTTATTAGGTTTGTGTTTTGGAAGTTTTTGTATTTTAATGCATTCAAACATCCAAAAGGATGAGATCTTTGAAGAATCGGAAGACAGCAACCAAAGAACCAGTAAAAGACTTGCAAACTCATACGAGTTGATTCTATCCAGACCTGTCAATCTATGCACAAACAATAGTAGCGATATACTACCTTCATGAAACAGGCAAGCTTCAAGGCAATCAACCTAAGAATCTGCCGGCTGTTCTGAGGGATCCTTTTCTATCGCCTACGTAGCAAAATCTGTTAAACTGGCAGGGTGAACAATAAATAACAAGGATTGTTTAATAAATTGAGGATATATATTTTAAATATGTCTGCACAGTACGAAAGCTGAATGCAAAAGAAACGTGGTGAAAATTTTATGTCGTGAGTTTTATGTCAAAGGTTGCTATGACTGTGGTGGGCCTTAAGGGCCTGAATACATTAAAAGAGTGAGTGTTTGCATAAGAATGAAAGTTAGTGCGTACAATTTGAATTATTTTTTTTTTTAACTTTGTTTAACACTCCCACTAAAAATTAACTTCAAATTGATTTTACAGTTGTGATAAAATATTGTTTGAGTTGTTGTGTGTGGTGGTGTTTTAGTTCCTCTAGTGGAGTTTTGCAAGACCCTTGGTATCTCGTACGTTGAGCATCCTTCTCTGTTCCTCGAAAAGAACTCTCGTCAGGGGCTTGGTCATAAAATCTGCCTGCTGGTTCTTGGAGGCGACATGCTCTAAAGCAAAAGTTCTATTTTCGAAACTGTCGCGGATAAAGTGATATTTCACATCAATATGTTTACTTCTTTTGTGGAACTCAGGGTTTTTAATGAACGATGAAGAGGGTACTCTCCAGATCTTGGCACATGTTAATGTCCTCGATGAGTCTCTTCATCCAGGTGACGTCCTTTACAGCTTGAGTTGCAGCGACATATTCTGCCTCAGTAGTAGAACGTGCCACTGTCTTCTGCTTGCTAGAACTCCATGACACGGTTGACTCTCCAAACTTCAGAACAACGCCGGACGTTGATTTTTGGGTCTCGACATCTCCTGCATAGTCTGCGTCACTGTAGGCCTGGAGTTTGTTTGTCTGCTCGGCTGGAAAGTAAAGACCATATCCACTTGTACCTTTCAGGTACTTGAGTATTCTCTTTACCGCATTCCAGTGGATTTTCTTCGGGTTCACAAGATGTTGGCTAGCACTGTTTACCGCAAAGGTGATGTCTGGTCGGGTACCTACAGAAAGGTACATAAGACTTCCCACGCCTTGTCGATATGGAAATTCTGGCGCCTCCTTGTCACCATTTTTATGCATTTCGGCACTCATTTGATGATGATGGTCTGCTGGAATTGCAACAGCATTCGCTTGCTCCATGTTGAAGCGCTGCAGAATCCTCTTGCAGTAGGCCTCCTGGTGGAGAAGAACTGAGCCATCTGTCATTCGTTTGATTTGTAGCCCAAGGTAAGTGCTCAAATCTCCAAAGGTGATTTCAAAATCCTGGCGAAGTTTGTTTATCAGTTCCTCAATCAATTTCTCGTCTTTTGCAGCAATTAATCCGTCGTCAATGTGGATCGCCAGCATCAACATGTTCTCAGGATCTCCGTTGGTGAAGACACAGTTATCAGCGCTGGTTGGACGTAGTCCAGCTTTGGCCAGAAACTTCGTGAGGTGTTTGTACCAGCATCTCGACGCCTGCTTGAGTCCATACAAACTTCGGATGAGTTTGCACACTCGGCTGGTACCATCTTCATAACCTTTATGACTTCTTCCAGCTTCCCATAAAGAAAAGCTGTTTTGACGTCGAATTGTTTGAGGGAAAGATTTTGGGAGGCTGCAAAGGATAGAATGAGGCGAATGGAATCGAAACGGGATACGGGACTAAAAGTCTCATTATAATCGACACCAAGAGTTTGACTGAAACCTCTGGCAACAAGCCAGGCCTTGTATCTTTGGATGCTGCCATCAGGGAATTGTTTCACCTTGTAACACCATCGATTGTCGATTACCTTCTGATCTGGTGGTGGTTCCACTAGAATCCAAGTTTGATTCTTCTGCAGCAAATTTATCTCCTCATCCATGGCTGCTTTCCACTTTTCAGAGTCCTCAGAGTTGATGGTGTCGTCGTAGCTCTCTGGATCAAGTTGGCCTGTCACTGAAATAAAAACAGAAGGATACCGAACCGGTTGGCGAATTTGATCCCTGTTTCTCAGGTTGTAGTTTTGCGGTGGCACGGGTTCTTCGAGTGGCTCTTCATCATCTGTCAGCTCATAGAAAAGTTCTTCAGCTTCGCTTCCAGAATGCTCACCATCGTCCACGATCTCTGGCTCCTCGTCAACTTCAGCAACTTGAGGGACACTCAAGGTCACTGTTGCTGGCTCATTTCTTGTCTTGTCTGCTGAAAATCTTTGTCCAGTGAATTTCACATCTCGATAGGTGTTTACTTTGTTTTCAGTAGGAAACCAGACTCGATACCCTTTTGTCGTTTCGTCGTAATCCACAAAGATGCCCTTTTTGGCCTTAACATCCCATTTCTTTCTCTTTTCCTTCGGGATGTGAACGAAAACTTCCTCACCAAAAGGCCTGAGTGAGGTAAGGTCTGGTTTCTTTCCTAGCCAAAGGTCGCAAGGTGTTACTCCTTTCTTGCTGCTGGTACCAGTCCTGTTCAAAGTGTAGGCTGCGTAGAGAGTTGCCTCGGCCCACAGCTTCTTTGGGAATTCTCTTGCATGAAGAATAGTCCTGGCCGACTCAACAATTGTCGTGTTTTCACGTTCTGCTGACCCGTTTTGCTCCGGTGTGTAGGGAACCGTTGTTTCGTGTATCACACCGAGATCACTGGTGATTTTCTCCACATCCCTGTTGGCAAATTCCAAGCCGTTGTCAGTTCTGATGACCTTGATGCCTTTGTCCAGGTGTTTTTCAGCTTGGAGAAGGAATTTCTTCAGGCACAGTGCTGTTTCCGACTTCCTCTTGATGAAAAACAAAGTTCTCCAGTGGCTGAAGTCGTCTTTGATCAGCAAGAAATAACGAGTGCCTCTTATTGATGCCTCAGGCATTTGGCCGTAAAGATCAGCATGAACAAGCTCACCAACTCGTTCGGTTTTTGAGGTACTCTTTGGAAAAGGGAGTCGGTGCATCTTGCCGAGGGTACAGTCATCACATTTGACTTTGTCTTCCGTAAAAGATAAGTTAATCTTTGTCAAAATTTTTCTAACCAGCTCAAAATTCTGATGAGCTAACCTTTTATGCCAGGTGAGGAGTGTATCCTGTTTGACGACGACGTTTGCCTGGTGCTCATTCGCCACGATTCGAAATTTCATCTCGAAGAGTTGATCAGATCTTTCTCCCACTGCAACGACATTTCCATCTTTCAGTAGATAGCATGTCTTGCTGTCTGATTTCTGAGACATGCCTTTGTCAAGTGCTGCTCCTAGGGAGAAAAGATTGAAGCTTATATCCGGAACATAGAGGACGTTACTCAGGTATCTCAGCTTCCAGATTTCTCCGTCGAAAACTTCAACCTCGATGTCTCCAGATCCCACAGCTGCGATCGCCTTGCCATCACCAACTCGGATAGACTTTGGCCGTTGAAAATGGACGAAATTTGAAAACCATTCGCGCCGATGAGACATGTGGTCCGTAGCACCAGAGTCAAGGTACCAGATGCTGGAACAATCCAGGTTGTCCGAACCGAGAGTCAAAGCACTAATCAGCGCGTCGTTTTTCCTGTTTGAGTGGCCCTCCTTTTCTGCTTTTCTCTTATTGGCTGCTTTTATCCTCAAAAATCCTTCTTATTTATTGGTGCGCGGAACAATAAATATTTTTGTGTCGTTTAAATTTTTTGTTCAAAATCTCGTGTTCTAACAAAAATCTAACAAAATCTCAACGTTCAGCGGGTTGAGACCAACAGCGAGCCATCTGGTAGTGAACTGCAACAACCAGGAGTCTCTAGAATATAAGAAGACTACTAGCGCCAAGGTGGACATCAATTTAAAAAAGTTGAGAGTCGTCTAGGTAACGAGACGATGCACCGTCAGGATTTTTATACCCGAAACGGTCCAGACACGACAGGAAGCTTTCAATACTCTAAAGCTGCGACGACCAGAGCAAAAAATTGGAATGCATTTTTTCATGCAAAAGGATATTACATGCTTATGGTGCGAGGCATATGTCAGGAAGATATCAATGAGAACCCATGTCAATGAACGATAAACACCGAACCTACTGACAATTTTTGTGTGTTTTTTCCTACTGTGCGCGGTCAAATTGAACAGTAATAGAAAAAGTTATCGATTTTATAATCCAATGCTGAAAAAACATTTATTCCTAGATGTTTTTTAAAAATGTATTCCTAAACATACATAAAATTTCTCTCAAATCGACGTTTACATAATTTTTAAGCTTATTTATAAAAAAAATTAAATTTTAATATAGAATGTTATGCATATATGTATATAAATTTTATTCGGCTTCCTCATATTGCTTACAAATTATTTTAGTCATAGTTTAGTGTGTTGACTGCATTTACGCGAACATATTTTTCGAACTTCGAACAGATTTTTCTTGTTTCATAACTTTGACAAAATATTATTTGACAGATTTTTTAATGCAAACAAATTGGAACTTGTGGACGGTGATGGTAGAAGCTTTTCCCGGAAGATTTTTTTAATATGCATCACCGAGTTCTGAAGCTACAGTCATGGTCATAAAAATTGTATCACGTAAAAGTAATGCAGCATTTCTTTTTGGTTGGGTGGGTGAAGGCAATTTACGCACGGAGTGTGGGACTGCTAGTAGCGCATACTACCAGACTACCCACTAAACACCCCCACCCCCTGTCAAACGAACCTAGCCTGGAACTGTTTGACACATTACTTTGGCCTAGGTCTCTTTTTATTTCACCCTAGGGCGCCGTCAGGCCAGAGAAATCACTGAAAAGGAGTCTAGAGCTGCTGGAAAGGAGACATGGCGCCCCAAGTAAATATTGCCCGCGTGTAATGTGCCACACAGGTCCATTTGTCAAAAGTTTTCAGCATTTCTCCGACTAGATTGTCTGGAGAAAGCTCTCACATTACCTCCAACAAGTCCTGTCGCATCGTGTTCCACTATCTACAGTTGAAGAAGGTATGATATGCGTCGTCCCTTTCCCCTGGGCGGAAAATGCAGTCTGGGGACCGAGACTTACCAATCTTGTCAAGATAAGACTGTAAATACCCATTCCCGCTAAGCAGCTGGGTAAGGTTATAATCAGTCTCACCGTGCCTTTGATTTAGCCACGATCCCACGTCCCTTATAAGGCCGACAGTCCAGCGGCCATTAGAGTTGCCTCCCTAGGACTATTGCCACTCAGTTATCCTGCGCTGCCTCTCCTCTCGGCTGACAGCATATCAAGAATCATCCCCTTTTCTGTCGTAAATTCTCCATCATTCTCTAGCAAGGAGGGCGATGGATATCACTCCTGCGATCATCAACACCGCCGACTCAGAAACAGTGCGTTATGCAGACGCAACCCATAAAGCTCCTCGTCTCTGTACCTACACCAAGCGCTTTCGGTACACTTCCTTGCTGAGAGCTCCGGCCCAAGCTTCAGAGCCATATAGTAGCACTTAGTGTACAACACTCATGAGGAGTCAGCGTTTGCTCGGTGAGGGCCCACCGATGTTGTGCATGAGTCGACTTAGGCCCAAAACGCCTATCGCGGACTTTTCCACCGTTGTCGTCATCTGTTCCGAAAAGCTCATTTTCGAATAGATCAGAAGTCTGAAATACTTTATCACAAATTGTGACTCGACAGTCGCATCTTCGATCTGCATAGGAATTACCGTGGGAATTCTTTTCTTCGTGATAATTACCACCTCGGTTTTCTCCAATGCCAGACTGAACCCGCGGGTGGTCATCCATTCACTCACTCAATACATTAGCATTCCGAGCCTGTTCGCGCATGTTCGACTGTGCGTCCGGCGAGCAGTGCTGCTGCATCATCCGCATAGCCGACCAAGCGCGACTCATCTGGCAGTTCAAGCCTCAATAGCCCGTCATATGAGGCGTTCCATAAGTCTGGTCCCAGTATGGAGCTTTGCACTACACCAGACGTTATCTCCATACTTTGCCGCCCATCTTATGTGTCATAGCGCAGGCTGCGGTAATCCCTCAAAATCCACATCAGATGCCCTGGCAATCGGAAAGAATAATCCAATGTGCCAAGAATATCCGCCCATCTGGCGGAGTTGAAGGCATTCTTGACGTCAAGCGTCACTAGCAGAACAACTCGTTTGGAATCGTTTTATTATTTTATTATTTGGAATCATTCTATCATTTTATGCGTTCACCACTCATAGGCATCGATGGCATCGGAAGTGGATCGCCCTGCTCTAAAGCCATACTACCGAGGAGATAGGTCCCCCGCAGCACGAATTGCGTCAGTGAGTCTTCCCTTGATGAACTTTTCAAAAGCATACAAAGCGGGCGGTAAGCAGAAGGCAGCTCGCGGTCCCCTTTCCCCTTGCTGGTCAATGCGAGCCTCGCCACGTTCGAGCGAGATGGAAACACGCCGTCTCTTACGCAAGCGTTGAACACATTGAGCAGAAAGTCAGGACAAACGTGGAAGACCATTTGTAGCACCTTGGTTGGAATGCCGTCTGGTCCTGGTGTCTTTCGAGCTTTCATAGAAAGCACCGCATCCTCCAGCTCATTCTTTGTGAACAATGAATATTCCACTGAATCGACCTCGTGGACAGCATCAACACGGACGGGATGAGCTGGGAACAGCGCCTGCACTATCCCGTCCATCTTGTCTGCATGAAGTGAACAGGGCTTCCGTGGGATACCGAGCTTGCGCCACACTTCCTTAGAGCTGAGCCCCCATTGATCCCTCTTCATGTCGTTCATCATTTCATGCCAGCAGGCTGTGTTACTCTCGTTGATAAACCTTCGGAGTTCTTTCCTCGCTGAATGCAGGATTTACATAAACCCATGTTGTTCTTAATAACTTCTTCGCTGTTTTTATGGAACAGAAATCGTTAAATCTTTCATTCGGGCTACGTCTCTTATATGAAGCACCGTAACAGCTAAAAATGTTTTTTTGTTAAATTTACACGCATCCAAATACTTCACTTTGTTCCAGTCATCAGATGTCTAATTTTCAAAATTCTGTGCCCTATTTAGGCGAGATTGTATGAAATTTTATTTTTCATGGGTTTTCTTGCCCATGAAGCTTTTTCTCTCAATCTTCTGTCAACTGTTTTGTTTTTGCCAACATACATCTGTTAAGTTGCTATTTGCTAGATCTCTGGGTATTTCTTTAGTAGTTTTGAAGCTATTCGCCAAGGATAATCTCATTATCATGCTATCTAAAGCTCATCTGTCTTCCTTTTTGTTGCAGGTACTTTCTTTCGCCCTGTAGACCCCGGGGAATGTTTTTTTACTGCTCTTAACACAGTCGATTGTTTGCATCTTATCCTCCTTGTTATATGACGCGAAGAAAGTCTCACTTCTGCAAACGTCATTATTTTATTGCTTTTCTCCCTTGACATTTGTTTGAAACTCAGTCTTTGGGACATAATGATAAGAAATACGTGCATAATATTCGATACTGTGTACGGAACTAAACTATGATTCACGGACTCTACCTCTCTCTAATACAACTAGGTAAATAAAGACAATCTCACTTTTAAGCCCACACTAAACAAAGACAATCCCACGATTTGTTGTACATTTAGGATCAAAAAGATAACAATCGTAGCAGATGCTATTTCCATGAACTCGAACAACTGGAACTGGCTCAAAAATTTCTGCCTCGAAATGTTTTTACCCGTCATTTCTTCAAATAAAATCCAGGAATTTATTCCAGCTAGGTCTAAAATCTTGAGAAATACCTGAAGTGGCTATCTACAACTTTTCGATTTCACGCTGCATTTCTTTGCCATCTGATCTGTCAAATCTACACCAAATTTTGTATTATTATAAAACGTAATACTTTCCGGTATACGTTTGACGTATACCGGATTGACGTTACACGCCCACCAAAACTTTATTGTAAATTTGTAAGGTTTGTTTGGCACATACTATGTAAATCTTCAAATACCCTGCAAACTATATAATCAGGATATAAGGCTTATTTTGGTCTACTTTATTCCTTAGTGCATAAGACCTATCACTTGTAAGGGTAAACAGTTTGCATATACTTTGCCTTATTTTATCCCTGATTTTAACATGGGTCAAGTCATTGCCTTGCAACATTTTGGCGGAATGTCGCTTAGGCGAACTAAACTCGGATCGCATTTTCTTCGGCAGATCGAACAAAAGTCGGAAAATAGCATATGCGGCGCGTAAAAGTGTGGAAAAATCGTTTTTTCATCGCCAGAACAAGAAAACTTTTCTTTTTCCTTTTCTCTGAATCCACTTTTAACATAATGGGATGTTGATTAGATTGCTCTTCCCAGTCTTAGCTAACAGTTTTAAGTGACATATCAGGTTATCCGTTTTCGAACTCAGTTACTCAATTATATGCAAACTGTTTCGTGTATCGCGGAGGGAGAAAATAAAACGACTGAATTTCCTTCGCGTCCTTATTCTTCTATTCAACAGCTGTAACTAACAAAATAATTGCTTACATCTAACTATTTATAGAAAAATTATTACTTAACTAGTGACATCTGCATATATAATTAGCATATTGTAAAATATTCCAGTTCATCCTTTTATTAGGGTATTTATAACATGTTAAATTTCATTTAAATAGAATAACGGTGTTTTGGAGAGAGCAAAAGCGCACCTGAAAACACGCATGCACTAAAACTGTTTACAATTTATTATTATTTTAAATTTTTATATACAAATTAGGGAGATGATGTATAAGCAATCAATAAATGTTAATAAAACGATTTTTTCGAAATGGGAAGCCAGTCCGTATTGATTACAATGTCGCGAAAAACAATTCAAAATATGTTCGAGATATTGTCAATAATTTGACAATTGACTTCGGTTTCACTCCTAAAAGTCCTTCCGATTCGCCATCCTTTAATTGTTTTGACGACACTACAAACCATAACGTTTCAGAATGCAATGTCGTTTATAGTAAAGAAAATATTTCAGTCCCTGCAACTTATATTTTTGCAGTTGAAAGTAATGTAGGTAAGAGAATCTAAAATGATATTGCTTCATAATTGGCCGAGTAAGCTGCAAACTATTTAATAAATAATTCGACATTATATGAACTGTTAAAACTTCTAGAGCACTACATTGATTAAAAGCGTTGCAAGGGATGCACGTAGTTAGAATAGTACCCCGATTAATGTGACATCTGTTGATGCAGATGCTGAAGGCGCCATCATCTTTATCGTCAATACCAATTACTAGTGCAAACATACAATACTTCTGAGATGAGCAACAACCGCATTTCGTTATGTTTTGTTTGAATTCAACAACATAAATTTCCTTTCAGACTCAAATCCTATCAGCTTTTGAATTCTTCTCTTCTATTTTAATGTGAAACGGTTTATTGATATTGGGCTGAAATTAGTCGCAAATGTATTTTAAATTAAGACATCTATTTTTCGTGGTTGGATAGACCAGTCAGTTTTTTTAGTTTTTCTGAAGTTTTTTTATTTAATGAGTTTTGGCAGCAATATTAACTTGCAGGAAAATGGCTACTTGGAAGACTTGGATTTCAGAAATTCCAGCAAACAAAACGATCGCCGCCGATGCGTATTTTCGAATCAACTAATTTTCCGAAACGGCGATACGAATTCATATCGCCAGTGATTCGTTTTGTCTGCTGGGACGTTATGATTTCACTGCGCAAAATGCACTTACTAAAGAATTATCGCTCACTCGAGATAGTTGCCACTCATTTTTCACTATCCTACCCTTTACATTCACCGTCCCAGTACAATTCGCACATACACTGACAATCCTTAGTGGCGCCTACACCAATGGACTAAATTTTATTTTATTTATTATCACGATTTCCATACGATCTCCCACATTTAATTGATATCTGTGTAAGCAAAACAGTTATATCTAAAATTATGAATGGTATAATTGGGAAAAGCTGTAATATTTCAAAGGAAACAAAAGCGAGGCTTTCAGTGGCACTGTAACAATTAGTAAAGTCAGTCCCTAAGGAATTCAGCAGGAAACAAGGCAGGAAACAGGAAACAAAAAAGCAGGATTTTTAACTTTTTAACAAACCAACAAACCCCGCTGATTGGGCTGTAAGCGAACTTTTCGATTGTAATAGAACTCGGGACGACTACTGCGCTGCCGAAGGGATTAACCTGAGTCTTTAGTAACCTATTCGATTTAAGAGGTCTTCCAACTGCAATACTCCGTTTTTAATCTCCTTGCTGAATTTCGTTTGTGCATGCCCCGTTATAATAATGCGTTTCACAACTATTTCGTTTCACAGTAGAGCCACTCTTCCTCTATACGATAGAAGATTATCGAAGTGCTCCGTGTCTGCTTTGCAGGGATTTCCTTACTGGTGTCCCGTGCTTGAGTCACTTTTGTGGGACAGATACGGTATGACCGTCCGATTGGAGCCGTTCACACTCGAGTGTCACCTTGGTGCTACCATGCGAAGCAACTAGGTTCAAAACATCATCTCCACTAGCAAAAAACGTGGATTACAGTTATTCAGTCAAATTGTAGCCTATGTAGAGGCGTATTCTGTTTATTCCTCCAATTCCTTGGGTACGTTGCGGCGGAACTTTCCAAAGCATACTAGCTTTCAGAAATACTCTTGTCAATCAGCCGTTTCGTATTATATTTGAAGAGATAAATCAGTTGCAATCAGAACTCGGACTTGTTTGGTCGTGTTACACTTAACTTAACATATTGGTAAGTCTAAAATGTATTGCCCCTTTTTATCGTTTTTCGATTGAATATTTCTTTTATTTAAAATAGATTTTATTTAAGTAAATATTTCCATTATTATCTGTAACCTTTTGCCATTTTTTGGGTACAGCCATTATTCCATCTGTGTAGAACTTCTGTGGTTGATCGACGAGAAACTCCAGAATGAAGAAAATGGCCAAGTGATTGCCCAAGTCCCTTTTTGAAATGAGTTTCTTCTCATTCAGGAAGTTTCCAAATGGTAAATGGTAATCTAATAATGGTACAAATAGTAAACAAATGGTAATCTGATGTCGTAAGGTCTGGAATATACGATGGATGCATTAAAACTTCCCAGCCAAGCTCTGCCAATCATTTCCGGGTTATCAAAGATGTGCATGGTTTGGCATTGTCATGATGGAAAATAACACCCATTCTATTGGTGAATTTCGGCCGGTTTTTTGAATTGCTTGTTGCAATCTGGTTTATTGCTGACAGTACAGAGCCGAAATGGGTGTTTGGCCAGGTTCTTACCCATTTTTCATGGCCCGTAATTATTTGGTTAAAAAACGGCTCGATTTCGTTTTGTTTTATTAGCACTTTGCAAATGGGAATTCGGTCGATCAAATTTTTTTGTGTTGATTCATGCGGTACACAAACATCGAGCTTCTTTGTGTATCCAGCCTTACGCAAATGGTTCAAAACTGTGTGGTGAAAGATATTCAGTTCCTTAGCAATTTCATGGCTGCCTATGTGTCGGTCTTCTTCAATTTTTGGTAACATTTTATCGATTTTTTCAGTGATTGGTCGACCTGAGCGAGATGCAACTTTGACATCGAAATTTCCCGAACAAAAGCGAGTGAATCATCTCTTAGCTGTGGATTTTGATAAAGTATCTTGACCGTAGCAAGCAAAGATTTATCACGAAAATATAACGATTTTTTTTCAAAAATTTCACTCATTTTTAAATGAATACAACTTTTGACATGAATAACGAAATACAAAACTGTCCATATGAAAATTGTAGACTGCTGGCATCGCACCATTCAAACGCATGTCAGTTTGACTCAATCTGATTAGTATTGCTCGATATATGACAACGAACACCATCTAGTGACAAAAAAGGCTCAATACTTTTTAGATTATCCAATATATCACAAGACGTCTATATCAGAAGTATGCCATATAAATGGTGTACTTTTGATATATATTTATAACAAAAGTATATCATAAGTCGACTGGTTGATTGTACCAGGGAAATCTGTCTTACTACTTACATCAAACAAATGAAGATGAGCTGAAGGAACAAAGAAACAGAAGAGATGAGGGAAGACACTTATTATTTTTTAGCGTAGTTTACCTCAAAAAAAACTCACTCAGTCACTAGGGCTATAAAAGAAATCTGGAATTTCGCAAATTTTTGGAATTTTGAAAATTTCAAAACTGCAGTCAGAGGAGGAAAAAAAAGTCTTGGAATCTAATCTGCAGTAACATTGAGCTGATAAACTAAACATCAAGGCTAAGAAGTTTTCAGCATCAAACAGAAGATCTATCAACACGTGTGAGGTTGCTTTTAACCGCGGATAACACTTGCCGAGTTCCCGAGAAGGAAAAAGAAATAAACTCAGGAAATTGCAAAAAGATGAAGAGGAAAAAAGTCGTGTTAACAAATAATAAAAATGAGTGTGTTGTGACATGTTCGAATAATGTCACGCACCACTGTAGTCGTCTTAAGAGAAAATTCGTTAACAAGTATCAATAACCTATACCATTCGATCATTCTCGAAAAGAAAACAGGCATACCGTAAGCATAGCGTAATAACAAACAGCGCTAACAATCCGAACAAACGACCGATCTAACGGTATTCGAAAAATTCTGCAGAATTACATTGGTGTTCGTAAAAATGTTTATTTCTCGCTATTTTGTCTATCTATTGTGCTTGTAAACAAAACCAGCAAAAAATAAAACTTTTTACCAACACTCGTACAATCCTGCAAAATCCGTTAGATTGGTCGATGGTCGGAGTATTATCGCTGTTTGTTGTTACGCTATGCCGTAAGCAAATTGCGTGCATTGAGTACGACAATACTCGTGCAAATGACTCAGCGCGTAAATTCGAGAATGACCCACGTGGAAGATTCGGGATCGGATGGTACATGTATAAAAGCGATTGCAGCGAGCGGCGAAGAGAGTTTCGCGGATTAGGTGAAGAAGTGAGTTACAAAAACGAAAAAGAAACAGCGCGCGTTAAAAGAATAGCGGTAATCGAATAGCGTTAAAGTAGAATAAAATCGTACGCGGGTTAAAAAAACGAGTTAAAATAATTGTTACAATTAATCATTTAGTAAAAAAAAGTGAATAAGTGAAAAAACAATTAAGTGCAGATAATTGTGAAGTGTTAGTGAAATTTACGAACAGAATAAATTGTCAAAAAACTAATTTTAAATTAGTTGGGTGTGTTGAATTCACTATTGCGAAAATTTGCGAAGCAAACAGGTCGCGCACCTGAGAAACCGCAACAGTTTTTACTGAAGATGAACTTTCCTGTGTCAGACATACGAGGGAAAGAAATATTGAAAACAAGACAACAGGTCTGAAGACATTTAGAGCACATTTTAAAGATTTTTTAGAATCTAGAATCTAGAATAGAATCTAAGGCTGAGTGAGCTGGGCGTGTATCTGACAGCTCGGGCATTTCAAAATTTAACGATCCCCTTTGAGCTGAAAGAACTCACACGAACAGAATAGTAACAGCTACTCCGAAGAAAGAAGAAGCGTTTCAGAATTCGGACCCGATAGTAACATTTTCTAAGGGAGGCCAAAGTGAAAGTAGAAGATAGACTACTTATAAAGTCTAATTACAAAAATGAGATAATACAAATGCAAAGATTTTCTGTTAACATTTCAAATGTAATAAAATTTTTTATGACGCATATATGGTATTGAGCGATTTGATTCATTACAGATCAATTAAAAGTTTTACCTAGAACATTTTTTTCCACCTTATTAAACAATAATATCGTAAATCTCTTAAATTCTCCTAAATAGCCAATCTGCCACAATTTTTTCTAACCATTTTTAAATACCTGTGTTAACTCCGAATGTAATTCAAAAATAATTTTCAATTCAGTATAAACTCAATCAAGCTCCAGATCTACTAGAGATAAGTTCAACATGATATTAAGCTAAATATTTCACTAATTACGATGAGCGTTTCGATTTGTTTTGATTGAAATAAACATATAATTTTTTCTTAAGCATTCAATCTTCATCAATGAATACAAGCTATCGACATTTGTTACTGGCTCTTGTACACTTATTTTTCTTTCCTATACCAGAAGTCGTCGCCAAGGTACTCCCTTTCATGGAAAGTATATTTATTCCTTTTATCTCATATTCCACAGGGTCAATTACGAATCAAGTACCAACATATCGAATGGAATACCACCGAATCGATTATGACGATGAACTTCTTCATTCAGAAGAATCAAACCATAAGTGGAGAAATAACGGTGCATCAAGATATTAAAAGCCCACACACGGGGCTAGAAGCAATCCTCACGGTTAAGAAGAAAGTGAATAATATATTCAATCGAGTGTTTCCTCTGTGTCAAGTGTATTACCTGGCCAAATATAATATTTTGGTAAACGCATTTCTTGAATCGTCATTGAAGTCAACGAACGCAACAATTAAATGTCCTTTCAAGGCAGGCTTCTATGTGGTACGAAGTTTCGAGCTACCGCGCAACACTCCAATACTCGCCATGTTGACATTACCAGACTCCATTACGAAAGCCACAATTGTATTCTATGATAAAGAAAAGGACAAATTGAAGCGATTCGGAACGGTCAGTGTGTATGCAGAAATTCGAAAAGACTAAAGGATTGTACGCAAAATACCACAAGTTTATTAGTCGCAAAAATAAATGCTAGAATTGGTGATCACAGTGAAGTGTTTCGTTCTATCCTGTTTGGAGCATTTTAGGAAGCAGCCTAAAATACTAGAAAATTACGGAGATAGTAATTTAAAAATTGCTGGAAAACATTATAAATATTAGTTTTTTCTTAAAATCAAAGCTTTAACATGAATTTTTGATATGGATCCAGTCGAAGCTTCTCATCAAGAATTTTATCCCAATTCCCAATAAAACAATATCCCAATTCAAATAAATCAAAATACATTCTATTAAACATTATGTTCATTTAAGTTCATGTGATTCAGTATTATACGAATACGAATTCATGATTTGAACAAAATGTTGCTTTGTTACAACCCGAGGATCTTCTTACAGACCTTCCTCCTTTCACGTCGAATTTTGCAACATTTGTGGAGCCTTTCGCGTAATGTAGCACAAAATTTTGTACCTAGTTGATAATTAGTCTTACATTTTTGGTTTATATATGTGATCAAATAAGAACAAAAAGGATATAGCCCAAACTTTTTGATCCTTGTACATATAGTATATACAAATATGTATTTTATTATTTGTACTGGGGTCCACTTCCTGGAAATAGCATAGGCCAGCATCGGCCCTGAGCTCACCACGTATAGTACTATTGTTTACAGATGGTCCATCCTGCCATTCTACAGGAACCAAGGAGTTCCTTCAGCTCTGTGGTCGCCAAGTGCTCCAATTCTGTTATGTCAGTGCACGTCAGCCAATTAAGGCGTTTGCTGGCCAGGCTCAGGCAATCTAGGAGAAAGTGTTCTGTACTTTTTTCCTCCTCGCCGCAAGCTCGGCAGATGTCATCCGTTTGAATTCCTATTCGTTTGGCGTGTAGACGTAGAAGATTATGGGAGTTGTTTTGTCCTCGACTTGTTAGGGTGAGGCGAAAGAGCTCAGCTTATCGTGCAGTCGTTCCTGTCATTCCAAGCCGTATCTGTCTCTTTCCAGAGGATTTGGTCTAGTTCCCTTTTTACCGTTGCTAGTGGCACTTTAATTGTGTCTATTCTAGTGGCAGTTATGTCGGCTGATTCAGCTCTCGCTAGCTCATCCGCTCTTTCGTTTCCCTTTACACCGCTGTGTCCAGGGACCCATGTCAGTTTTACATTTACTCGGGTTGTTGTGGCTTTGAGAGCCTGCCCATAATCCTGCACCAGTTGTGAGACTACGCGGTTAGAAGCAAGCGCCTGCAGTGCCGACATATTGTCCGAGAGTATTTGTATACTTCTATTAAGGTTGTTTGTTGCCGTTTCTATAGCTGCTTTGATTGCAAACAATTCCAACTGGAAAACCGTGGTATGGCTCTCCAGTTTATAACTTCGATTGAGTTGCAGATGACCTGGGAAAAAGATTCCGGCGCCGTTTCCCGCATCCGTTTTGAAACCATCAGTGTAGGTCATAATTTCACTTCCAGATGTGAAATCCTGCACCGTTTCCCATGCTTCTCTGGTCGGTATGCTGATCTTGTATGGAATCGTTGTGTCCACTATCGGTTGGAATCTATCAATCTCCTTTTACTTGACGGGGTCATTCTCTGGTGGGATAACCCATATGTGGATTTTAATCTGATGCTCGCAAGTGATGCCTCTCTGAAGATGAATTTGTCGAGTGGCATGAGATTAAGCATTATCTCCATTGCAGCAGTTGGGTAATCCTAATGGCACCTGTGATGCCAAGGCAGGCCATTCGCTGGATCTTCTCTAGCTCTTTTGCAATGGATCTCTTTTGTAATGCCTGCCACCAAACCAATGCCCCGTAGGTGGTTATTGGCCTCACTACTGTTGTGTAAATCCAGTGGGGAATTTTGGGTTTTATTCCCCAGGTTTTCCCCACTTGTCTTTTCTTTGTACAGAGCGCTGCTTTAGTTCTCCATCTGACTTCTTCTATGTGTGGAGTCCAAGGTAGCTTACTATTCAAAGCAACTCCTAAGTATTTTACCTTTACTAGACTTATATGTTTTCCGTCAAGGCTTCGGTATAAAAACTATTTTCACCAAAATCCGTATTATTGTGATATCCGCTTGCATAAGCATAATCGGATACACTTTGTCGGTTCCTGGTGATTTGTAAGGATCGAAGGTATTAATGGCCCATAGAACCTTTTCATCGCTTAGCATTTCTTAAAGGGGGGGGAGTCACGTTGTTTACTCGTTCTATTACTTCATCCGTTGAGCCCGGAAAGTGTTAGTTTAGAAGAAGCTTGAGACGTTCTTTTATGTTTGGTGCCTACAATTCGTCCTCCTTTTGAAGCATCGTGTCCACATGTGATTCTCTTTTCAGAGCCTACTTTGGCTAGATTTCACGCTTCCCCCCTCAATATTCCTGCAAAAACGATTCCAGGATTTCCATTTCTCTCTTCTTACAGCTGTTTTAAATATTTTCAGATTTCGCTTATAGTCCTTGCAATGCGTATCTCGGTTTCTTCTTTTCCCTTCTTAATTATGCCCTAAAAAAGAAAAAAATTCTATGGTACACTTTCATTTTGCTGATGGAACGCTTCTGGCAAAAATAATTTTTGGAGAGCTGAAAGAAGTTTTAACCGGACTCTGCGTGATCTAGAGAACATGAAAAAGACGGCAGAATACCCCAGTCAAACTGTACGCGCTTCTCTCTTACCGCTAATGCAGTATGCGATGTCGAGTTGTCATGGTGCAGAACATCGCTTCGCGTAGGCAATTTGAACAAAGTTTATCTTGTTAGTGAAATGATTAACCTGAAAGTGAGTGATTGGTCAGTGATTGAAATAAAAAGTTTGTAATATGCTTACATTTTGCTAGTACTTACGAGTGAAATTTCAATGTGGTTGCGGAATGCATGTGGCTACTGGCATAAATAACATTGTATGCCGGCCTTGAGTCTGGTTGAAGAGATAGAAGGAAGTGTCCGATTAAGTTGATTAGTAGTTTAAATTATCAAACAACGCAGATATTTGCACTTTCCGGCAATATCACTTGTACGATTAACATTCTATGGACACTGCTTTTTTGTTTTCCATGGTATATAATGAGGCTACTAACACCATCACAGTCGGGCTTACCATTATATGAAAACGGTATGTACCTGTATAAAACTTATCTGTGGGAATCAACCCAATCAATGAATTCATCCTACTCCCACTTATCTGTGGGAATCAATGCAAATAGTCAAGAGCTCTTTTAACCTCAATGAACAGGAATAATTTCAAGCTAATACCACGAGGACGCGCTAAGCCTTAGAATGTCTCTTCTTAGACCTGCCCACTGCGGTGCGGAAACATGTTGTCATGCTCCTTGTCTAGCCAACCATCAATATATTACTAAAATGCAAGAGGCATTGAGACGAATCGTGATGTACTCCTCACATCATGTTGTATTTCTAATGATGAGGTCGGTTTCTTACGGAATTCTAACATTTTCGGAAAGGAATTCTAACATTTTTCCTGACAACAATTGTTACCAGGTTGACCGTGATCGTGAGGCCACATGAAAGTCTGATGGTGGCCGAGTTTTAATTGCTTTTAGTAAAACACTAAGTGGTTCCACTTATACTAATTTCTATTTTTCTAAATCCTTATCAGCATGGTGTCTTTGTTCATACCAATGATTTATTACACAGACCTCCTTTCAACCTGTCTTTAATCTTATCTTACATATATATTACATATTTATTCAAATAAAAAAGTTCATTGTAAGTTCTATTGCAACCCCGACGAACCTTATAACAGTCCAAAACCGATCCCTTTTATTGACCAATAGTGATATCAATCAAAATAAAATCTTGATCAATTGACGCAAATTTCGAATGGAGCGTATTAATGATCGCTATGTCGATGCTCATACTAACGTCTAGTAGCATAATGATCAATATTGGACGCATTCGTTTATATACTATCAATGTGTCACTTACGAGGGTGGTCTGAAAAGTTTCCCACCTAACAATTTTTAACAAGGCTCACAAGACATTTTTTATCAAAATACTTATTTTCTACATAGTCTCCTTGTAACTCTACACACTTCTTCCAGCGATGCGTCTATCTCTTTAACACGTCTAATAGTACTCGGCGTTTGTCTCTGCACGAAGCATACTAAGGTGATTGCCTTCTTCTTTAACAAAAATCTCTGTCTTACGAGAGCAGCTTTAAGATGAGCGAACAAAAAGAAGTCGCTTGGGGCTAGATCTGGTGAGAAAGGCGGGCGGTCAGCAGTTGAAACCGGACTTCGTGGATTTTCACCACGGCAATCGCTGAGGTGTGAGACAGTGCTCTAACTTGGTGAAACAAGATTTCTTTATCTGCAAGTGTTGTCATTTTCCGCAATTTAGTATTTAACTTGGCAAGTAATGAGGCGCAGTATGCCGAAAGAACAGTTTTTGTTTCTCGGACCCGGTTCCCAATCCGCAGTCCACTATTTTGACTGTATTTTTGTTTCAGGATTATAATAGTGAATCGAAGTTTCATTTACACTAATTATTCGTCGCAAAAACTCGAATTTATTGCACATAAACTGCGCCAGCTGAACGTGGACAATGTTCATTCGAACAAGTGAGCAAACGCGCCACCTAACACGCGGACAGGTTTCTCATGCCAAAATCTTGATTCGACTTGGTGAACTTTTATCGTCAGTAGTCACAGTTTTTCGATGTCCCGAACGTTCATCATCTCCCAGTAACTGTCAAAAGATGCACAACTACATTCACTAGCTTTCATTGACGAGTGACGCCATCTTTACGTTGGGGTCCGGAACAAACGATACGAAGAGCGAAAGCAACTTTAGGTGTTTATTAATTACTCTACATCATGATTTGGCTAAGCCACGGAGAGTTGAAAAAAAAGAACATTATTACCGAACTAAAAAAACTTAACTGCTTAACATAGAAGCCAGATTTGACGGACTATGATTTGGACTAAGTTTTATAAAAGCAGTCTGCAGCATCAGCGGATGGTATACCAAAGTCAAAATACTACTATTATGTAGAAATACTATTTATTCAAGACCGAATAGGAGTTGCTCGAACGGGTGGTTCAGAGATAAGTAAACCTCTTGGACTATTTATAAATTATTGAAAGCAGATTGCAACTACACCAATGTGTACATCCACGGAATAAATATTATCGATACTATGGTTAGAAAAAAACTTTCAAACAATTCAAACAGACCGGTTCATAAAGTATCCGTGTAAAGAATGCAGAATTCATCTTTTCAAAAAAATTTTTTTATTTTTCAATAAAATTCCCTTTCAGCAAGGAACACTTCCCTTAACGTTCTTGCCATTTTTCACCCATTCACAAAATAGGATTTAACAAATACTCCAAAATACGCCTCTATCTCGGCGATGACTTTCTCGTTTGGGCTGAATTTGTTTCCCGCGACCCATTTCTTCATGTCAGGGAACAAGAAAAAGTCCTAGGGAACCAAATCGGGTGAATACGGGGGGAGCGGCAGCAAATCGGAACGCAATTCATGCAGTATCGCATTGAATTGAGAGGCTAAAGTAGTCTTGTACTAAGTATCAGAGGGTGTTATCTCTAAAATATTGTATATAAATAAATATTATATAATATATGAATATTTATATTATAATAAATTCATAAATACATTTGAAGAAAAAAATGAATACAATAAACAGCAACCAAGTGGAGATGCTAATTAAACTGGTCAGAAATAAGAAAGCTCTCTACGATAAAAGGGAGCGTACTTACCGCATTGTTGAGTGGCAGGATAACGCTTGGAAACAAATTGGTGAGCAAATGAAGGTTGATGGTAATAGTCCGAGAGCTGGCAACATTTTTATTAATTGATTTCAGTAAGGCTCATATTGGAATATCTTCTCCCGTGTTGAGCCATAAAAAGTATGCGTGGGGACTGACTAGCCTAATCTTTAATAAATATAAAAAAAAGATATTTAATTTACTTTAGCAAAGCTGAAATTTGAATATGTTATTTTTTAACTATCACATAAACTATAATTAATTTGGCAGACGAAAATTCCCTTGTTAAACAAATGCCAGACTGGTTTAAACCTCAGAGAAAATGGAAATATCCCTTAAAGCAAATCAGCAAAAATAATTATTGGTTGATTTAAAACATTACCAATTCTTAATTATAAATTCATTACAGTTCGAATCAGTACTGTACTTCTTACTTCGTTATAAAAATTTTCTATATAAACCCTTACAATTTTCTATCTTTTATCAATAATATGAAGTAACTATTTAAATAGAATTACATAGGCCTTGAAAACTTTTCTCACTTGTTTATTCGGGTTTCACTTGTTATAAAAATTCTTTTAGTTTCTTCGCCTAGCTTTTATTTTTTAATGTTCTACGTCACAGGAGAACTACCTCTTCCTAGATAATTTGAAAAGTATAAATAAATAAATTTTCAGAAAGCAACATCTTTTCTCTAAGATTGCTTGTGCGAGTAACAGTGAATCTTGAGGACAAACTGTTGTTTTAACATTTAATAGAAATTAACGGTAAAAAGGGGAGATAGTGGCACATAATTATTTTGGAATAATAAATTTTTTCGATTTATATATCTTTAAATAAATTTTGTTGTGATGGCTGATAATGAAAAAGTGTGTGTTTTTTGTAGTGACAAAACAGGAAACATTATTGTCTTTAAAGAAAAAACTTTAAATACGTGTAGTTATGCTCAAATGTCGCGTAAAACATGCATTAAAAGATGGTGATGTAAAATTACCGAGCAGTGTCAATTCTTATGGTGGATACCATTCTGAGTGTTATAATAATTTTACAGCTGTGATGAAAAAATATCGCGATGATACTATAACAAATGTATCCCCTTCATCGTCATCAACTCCTGGTTCAGTTGCTCATTCTGTTGATAATAATGATCTTTCAGCTGATGCATCGATTGAGATTGATGATGAAAGTTCTTTAGAATCTTGTGTGTTTAAAAACACACATAAGAAAGTATGTTTTTCTTTGTAATAAAGAATGCAAACAGCATAAAAGTAAACAACAAACTTTGCATATCAGCAGTGACATAAATATTTATCAAAAAATTTATGAATGGGCTAGTACATTAGAAGATTCTGAATTATTACAAAAAATGCGTTGCTTCAAATCAGCGAGTGAAGAAGTTTGTTATCATCATTTATGCCAAGTAGCATACCTAAATAATTATAAAAAATTTATCACTGACCGTCCACCAACATCCTGGCATTTGACAAGACAAATTCATCAAAACGATTTTGATAGTGTAAAAGTTCTGATTGAAAAAGATATTATTATAAATAAAAAGTACTTTTTACTATCATCACTTTTTATAAATAAAAATTATAAAATTATAATTACAATTTAAAAAAAGAATCAGAAGCTGTATCTTTGTTATGTGACAACTCAATCACTATGCAACATCTCGAAGAAAAAATTGTGAAAGAGTTCGGAGCAAATATAAAAATCGAAACAAAACATAAGAAAAAAATAATTCTACATAAAGATTGTAGCATAATAGATGAGAACCTGTTCACTGATCTCGTAGAGGATGATCTTATTGAAAAAGTTGCTCTCATTTTACGAAAAGTAATTTTAAATATTAATAAACGTAAATTACCTTCTTAAATAACCACTGAAGATTTAATTAATGGTGAGTGTTCAATTCCAGAAAAATTGGAGCGATTTTTTAAAACAATGATCGGTGGAAAAGACATTGGTCGTAAAGATGGTTATAATTGCAATAGATTAAGTTTTTCATTGGCTTCGGATGCAATTTTTTCTGTTAGTAATGGTACGATTAATCCATCCAAACATACCACACTTGGTATGACTGAAGAATTTGAAACCAAAGCTACAATTGCATCTGTAGAACGTTCCCAAATTTGTCCTACTGATATTAAAATTGTTTCATCATTATCCACAGGTGTGGCATTTGATAACTTTGATCAATACGTCGATACATTAAGTGGAAAAGAAACACTACACGATACTGTAGGAATAATTTATCAAATCTAATGGTAAATGTGGACCGGTTGATTTGAATAATGCTTTAGTGGTACCAATAAAACGTAGAAGAACCTTTGACCCAATTATTTCGGATATTGCTCCATATCCTAAACATGAAGATGTTAGGATATCTGCAACCTGTTGACTCCGAAAAACTAATTACTCCTAATAATCTCGAACTTTTACAACAGATAGATTTATTATTGGTGAGTTTTCATGCATTTCAAGTACCAAATACTCCAATGTGGACAGGTTTTAATAGTAAGTTAATAGTGGACAAGAGTAAAAAGCAGAACGTATCGTATCTTACACCTGTTAATTATTCTCCAACAAATACATCAGTCGTAGTGAACACAATGGAACAAAGTCAAATGATTGCCAGAGAGTGTCAGCAAAAATATGTACAGGTCATTTATGATTTAGCGATCGCTAAAATTGCTTTCAAGATTCAAGCTACAGAGTAGCCAAGATTTGATAATCTTTTCATACATTTAAGTTCATTTCATTTAATGATGGCATTCTTTAAAGCAATAGGAACGTTCATAAATGAATGCGGATTATCACATATGATGATTGAGAGTAAGTTTATAGCTAGTGGTTCTGTAAATGGAATAATCGAAGGAAAATATTTTAATCGCTGCAAACGCATGCATCCTTTAATGGCTCTAGGGTTGCAAATTTTAAATTTCGAGCAATTTTTAAAATTCCAAGGAATAGATTACGCAAATCTATAGGAACAAATTTCCGACGATCTTCTTGAGTGTCAAAAACTAAAGATTTCTGATTCATTCAGTTACAAACATGGTACCTGGCGAAACACTCTCTAATTTACTTTCTTCATATCAAGAATACGAAGAAGCTACACGACGAGGTGATCATGGTAAAATACCTCAATATTATGTGATTTATGTCCAACTAGTAAATTATTATATTATTTTATCGAGAAGCATACGTATGGGAGATTACGATATGTATAAATATATAATACCAAAAATAACAAATTTATTTTTCGTATTTAACCAACCGAATTATGCTAGATGGACTGTAAAATACTCAGAGAATCTAAATAGAATCAACGAAACTCATCCAGGACTAGAAGATGATTTAAAGAAAGGTTATTTTGGCATTAGACGAACAGATAAACCGTATTCAAGAATACCAATAGATCTCACATTAGAACAGACTATAAATGCTGATGCAGCAAGACGATTAACTGGAGTTTCACACTTAACCAATTCAATAGCAGCACGTCAACGATGGGCAAGAAGTCACAGTATAAGAACTGCTTTGGTTTCTGATGTCCTCAATATCAGTGGATTGAAGAAATTACAAGATGTTACTGGCGATTTGGAACCTCATCGAATTAAAATTTATGAAAATCAGTTAAAAATTTTTGTTGAAATCATGAAAAAAAATTTAAATCCATTTGATGAAAATCTGGATAAAGATAACCTCTTTAATATAGCGACATCAAAACCTGCATCCTCTGAAATCGCTCTATTTTTATTGAACATCGAAGAAGGGGGTAACGTTTTGAAGGTAAAATTTATTAATGAATATGCTGTGAGCGAAGACCGTTTTGAAAGACCTATACAAAAAAATCCAGTTTTTAATTTTGCCGCAGCTCCAAAAAAAGAGTCTTTCTTGGTAATAAGATCGTAGAGTTGAGGAGGCAGCGAGATTTGTTTGGCTGGCTTTTGGGATTTCATCATTTCAGATCAGTTTCTCATAAAATAGATATTGAAAAGGTACTAACTTATCCACTGACACATGTACCAACATCGATGTGCCATACTGATGGAACTATCTGTAAAACAGACAAAGTTCAGCTGACTAAATTAATTGAAAAAAAAAAAACGTTGATGTGTGAGAATATTAATCAACAACCTTCGCGTTTTGATGTGGTTTTATTAGATGGATTTTTCGTGCTACATCTTATGAAAGAGATACCAAAAACATTTGGAGGCATATCAAAACAATTTCTTTGCATGATATCTCAGTTTAAAGCAACTCGAATTGATATTGTGTTTGATCAATATTTTACACCTTCAATTAAAGACTGTGAGCGTAAACGTCGAGATGAATCAGTCAGCCAAGTCTCAATTGGACCCAATCTGATCAGACCTCATAATTTTATAACTGAGCTTAAGAATATTCAATTCAAAAAAGAAATAGTTAAATTTTTTATTAACCATTGGCCTGCTGATGAAATGGCACCTTTTATTCATAATAAAATTATTAATTTAAGCTTTGATGAGTGTTACTCTTATCGAGTTGAAAATGATAGAGTAGTAATGACGAAAGATTACATACTGTCGTGTGGAAAACACGAAGAAGCGGATTCAAAAATTATTTATAATATTTGCCAAATTGATTTCAATGCTGAAGTCTTTGTCAGGTGCTCGGATTCAGACATTCTCATTTTACTCCTTGGTAACATGGACCATTTAAATTCATCTTGAAACCTATGGGTCCACATGGGAATAGGAAATCATGAACGATACATTAATGTTAACAAACTGTATGATATTCTTGGTGAATCAGTATCTAAAGCTTTGTCAGGTTTCCACGCTGTCACAGGATGTGACTACACATCGGCATTCTTTTGTAAAGGCAAACTGAGACCTTTTAAATTATTAGAGAAATTTGTAGAATATCAAACAGCATTCCAAAATTTAGAAACAGATTGTAAAGAAACACTAGAGCAAGCATTTGTAACCTTGGAAAGATTTGTGTGCAATATGTACGGAGTTTATCCCATACATACTGTCAATGATGTAAGATTTTATTTGTTTTCGAATACATATGAAAGCAAGAAATTTGACGAGAGTTTTACCAAAAAATATCGAAACTTGGATTCATCCAGTCTCCCACCATGTCAAGCGGTGCTTCGACAACATTTATTACGCGCTCATTACATGACAAACTTATAGAGAAATGTATATAAAAAACATTATCACCGGAAAATTATGGATGGACTATCGATGGTGATAAATATGATTTTGTTTGGTTTCTCGGTGATCAGTTTCCATCATCGGTTCTCGATGTTATAGTTCACGGTAAATTGAAATTTTGAAGATATTTATAGATTTAGAGTTACATAAATTTTAATATCAACCCAACTCTATTTACAGAAAATCCAAATATAGAAAATCGCGACCAAGATCCAAACAATAGGGAGCATGATGACACTCCAGAATATGAAGATGATAGCAGCGATGATGACGAAGAGTTTGAAAATGCTCAATTTCTTTGTGAAGCTGTTTGATTATAGCATTGTAATTTTTCTATACACTATGATCAATAAGTACCGGGACTGTGTGAAAAGAACAAAATTTTTTTATTCTTCTGGTAAATTTATTTTATCCCCTTCAAAGTAAGCCCCATCTGAAGCAATACACATATGCCAACGCTTAATCCAATCGTCCATGCACTTCTGGTAAGCCGAAGCAGGTATGGCTTTCAGCTCTCGCGTCGCATTTTCTTTTATGACCTCTATGGACTCAAATCTCTTTCCACGAAGCGGTAACTTAAGTCGGGAGAACAGGAAAAAGTCACATGGTGCCATATCTGGAGAATAGGGAGCCTGATCGATGGTATTCACACTGTGTTTGTTCAAATAATCGCGAATAATGTGTGCTTTGTGAGACGGCGCATCATCGTGGTGCAAAATCCAGCTGTTATCGGCCCACAAATCCGGTCGTTTTCTACGAATAGCATCTCTCAAACGCCTCAATACTTCAAGGTAATACTCTTTATTAACGTTTTGACCGGTCGGAACGTATTCATAATGCACCAAACCACGATAATCGAAAAAAAATATGAGCATAACCTTGATTTTCGATCGACTTTGGCGCACTTTTTTTGGTTTTGGCTCGCCTTCAGCACGCCACTCGGATGATTGCTGGCTAGTTGTCACGTCGAATTCATAGACCCATGTCTCATCGCCAGTTATTATACGGTTCATGAACGTTGGGTCCTTCTTAGCTTCGGAAATCATGTCTTCAGCCACTTGCTTTCGATGATCTTTTTGGACGAAATTCAGGTCTTGAGGAACAAGCCGTGCGGCGACGCGTTTCATGCGCAAAATATCGACTACAATGTGTTGTGCGCTTCCATAAGAGATGTTAAGATTGTTAGAAATCTCTCTGAGGCTCACATGACGATTTTCAAGCACGATTTTCTTCACAATTTCAACATTTTCGTCGGTATTCGATGTTGAAGGACGTCCAGAACGAGGAAAGTCTTCGACCACTTCGCGACCACTCTTGAACATTTTATACCACTCGAACGCTCTGGTTCTTGATAGAGCACACTCCCCAAATGCTTTCTGCAACATTTTAAGCGCATCGGCTCAAGAAATTTCGTTCTTAAGACAAAATTTCAAACAAATACGTTGATCAACAAAATTATCCATTGTAAAATGGGACGAAGTACAAAAAGTTGACTGACGCTAACAGCTGCCAAAATAAAACCAATGATGCAATCCCGCTCAAAATTTGACACAGATGTCAGTTAAGGTCCTACCAACCTAAAAAAACCTTTTTTACCTGCATCGGGCAACGGCGGAAAATTTAATATGCCCAGTCCCGGTACTTATTGATCATAGTGTAGTTCATTATTGAAGAAAATGAAATACACATGTATATATTCATATGAATTTTCATAAATTGAATCTATGTGTTAGGTTCAAGCATGGGCTTCTTACTTCGGTATAATTTTTATTTAATTTCAATTCACAGTAAATTAAAAGAATGGTTAATTACTTAAAAATTTCATTCGTCTTCTGGAATAATAATTACGAATTTGTGAAAACTGATATTAGAAACAATTATATGGTAGATAATCAAATATATTAATTTGCCTTGCCTGTTCCTTGCTGTAAGATTGCTGGCAGTTGTAATCTTTATGAAAATTTATTCATTAAAAATAGAAAATTTTTATAACGAAGTAAGAAGTACAGTACTGATTCGAACTGTAATGAATTTATAATTAAGAATTGGTAATGTTTTAAATCAACCAATAATTATTTTTGCTGATTTGCTTTAAGGGATATTTCCATTTTCTCTGAGGTTTATACCAGTCTGGCATTTGTTTAACAAGGGAATTTTCGTCTGCCAAATTAATTATAGTTTATGTGATAATTAAAAAATAACATATTCAAATTTCAGCTTTGCTAAAGTAAATTAAATATCTTTTTTTATATTTATTAATTAAGATCTGGCAGGTATTAACAACTATAAAATTTTCTGGCAATAATAAATCGATATTACTAGTAGTTTTGTAGACACAATATCATAAAATAAAAATATTATATTATTAAATATTTATTGCATTTTTTACCTGTATAGAAAATAGTCGCACAGGTAAACGCAGCGGATTAGGCTAGCCAGCGCAGGATTAGGCTAGCCCCACGCATACTTTTTATGGTTCAATAAGAGAGAAGATATTTCAATATGAGCCTTGCTGAAGTTACATGTTTTCAGCCTTTGCTAGCTCTTAAACTATAAGTTTTGTAGTTTTATAGATAAAATTCCATTTTTATATTATTAATTTATTATATTTATTACAGAAAAAATATGCAGAATTGGTTGGCGCTCTTAGAGATCAGTTTATGACGTGTATTAAAGAAATGAATGGCACCGGAAAAGCAGCATTTGTATTGACGCCGATACAAATATTTTGTAAACCTCAGCTTTCTACGTGATGGCTGCGAAACTAGGAAGTATATTTTGATAAAAAAAAAAAAAAAATCTGTTTTTTTTCTAAAATCTCACTTTTCTTACAGGACATCCTGCGACTTCGATAGCGCCACAGATGCAATGGAATTCTGGGAGGACGTGGACATGTTTGACGTTGACATTTCTGAGGGATTGCCTTTACGGAAGATACTCTCCTATCGACAAATACGAGTGATATTGAAAAGCAGGCGTCCACTTGCACTGATCATGTGAAAGCATCAACACCAATATTTCATCGAGCTTCAAATGATCGTGTGGAAGCATCAACGTTTTACCGGCTATGTTCAGCCACAACAACCAAAGTGAAAAAGGATAAATCCGCCGAGGAGTCTTATCCACAATTCATCGAAGAGCTCTTCAAGAAATTCTCAAATGAGCAGCCACCACTCGACGGCGTTGACTATTATATTTTAAGTTTTTCGTCTATAGTGACATAAATTTGAATTGACCACTGGCCAATTGGCCAGGTTTCAGTCTCAACTATTGCAAGAAATGATGATTAATTTATAAATTATTAGAAAAATAAATGGACAAATTTATTGCTGCCTCCGAAAAATTATGGGAGCGTGAAGGTAAAATCCATGACAATGAATGTTGTCAAAGATTTTATGTTGCTATCGTATCTCCACATTCCTACCACAATCTGCTTATTGTCCAAATTATCTGCATAATTAGCAGGGCAGAATGCGGCACACTTGTTCAGCATCAAAAAGTTATGGAGGAGCACTGTCGCCTTAATGATGCTAGTCACGCAAATTTCTCTCTTTCGAAGTGAGACTGCTACCATAGCGTAAACACAAACAGCACTCACACTCCGAACAAACGACCGATCTAACGGTATTTGAAAAATTCTGGAGAATTGCATTGGTGTTCGTAAAAATGTTTATTTTTCTCTATTTTGTCTATCTGCTTACATTGTACTTGTAAACAAAACGAGCAAAAAATTAATATTTTTACTAACACTCATACAATTCTGCAAAATCCGTTAGATTGGTCGATGGTCGGAGTGTTATCGCTATTTGTTCTTACGCTATGCCGCTACCGCACTGAGACGAGTATTCAGTTGTCCTCAGTAACGGTGATGGGGAGGGTATACCCAACTTGTTACCGAACAAAACAACAACAACAAAAAACAAAACAATATCCACCATAGTGAAGCAGTAATTCGCATCGCATACTGCTAACAGTACTATACTGTGTCGTCCCTTGAAATTATAATATTGGGATCCTCCATTCGACGGACAAACAATATTGACGTGTTTATCGTCGACTGCGCCAAGACAATGCGGAAGACCACATTTCGTTTCATACTGCTTGGAAATTTCTTTCCACTCTTCGCGGTTCGGCGGAGATAGGTGTATTTTGTGCAAACACTCCCACAATATTATGAATATTTCACAAATAATTCTGCCTATTATTTATATTGACATCTTAAACTTAAACGAATAGATATATCTCGGTCCTCCATTGGCAAAATATCAGCGAAAAGTATAAACACTGTACTTATATTTTTAATAATTGTATTGACTTCTTTTATAGTTATCGCTAATCTGCATTCAGCTAGTATTGGTCTACGTATTGAATGCATTTCGAGTTCATCTCTGATACAAACTAAAAGCGCATCGAAACATTCAACACTCACACGAGTTGCCTTTGTGAACATTTCAGGATCTCTTGTCTTCATTAGTTTAAAATTTGTTTCAAAAACGCCGCATTTATGCCGGTCTTGAAAAATGGGTCTCACCCACCACCTTCGGGGTTTCCGCCGCCTCAATGATTGAAGCTTTTTTAATTGCACATAGGCCAAAGTGGCGTGCAACAAACGTTGACAAGCTCTCATATTTCCTACAAAATTTTGAATAAATTTTTTGATATAAGCAATATAACAAACTTACCTTAAAAGCACAGTTCACAGTTTTTCAGAAAACACGTTATTATTCAATTTGACATATGTCATATGATCATTATTCTGCCTCGCATCGCGTGCATTGTAAATTGAATGCGTTGCGCCGCAACGTGCGAGAATTGCATCGCACTCTCGCATCGCCGTCTCGCAGTATTGTATTTCGGCCTTTATGTGCTATGCTTTTTGAATGGTTTCCTCAGTAATCATGTCTGCCGGGCGTCCTGGTAGATCCTCATTAAAAACGGATGTTTGTCAACGTTTAATTTCGTTGAATCAATATCTAACTGTGGTTATAGATGGCAAAGTGTCCCCATAAACGGCATCTAATTGTACTTTTATCTCCTCGCATTTTTTTCCATTTAAAAACATAAAGTGAATTACTGAACGATACTCCCTTTTTCCATCTTAGCGAAAATCTCGCAAAATGTCTTACTCGAAAGGCCGCCAAATCCAATCTAGCCAATAAATCAGTCTGAAATTTGTTTTATCGTTGTTTAATGGAAGGCTGCACTCGATCATAATACCAACTTCCCTCAGGAACGCCATCTGTCGTCAAAATCGGGTACTTATTGGCCCGCCATCGTATCGAAACTTCAATATTAATGACATAGATTACAGAGGACACCTATGATTTTTGCTATTTGCTATTTGTTTTTTCTAACGTCGATGACGAATTCTTATGTTGACAACTAGTTAAATGTTTAAGGAATAATAAAGAGATATATGAAAATCAAGCTTGTTTTCCAGAAGCATATTTTAATTCTAGTTTGCGCATGGATAACTAGTAATAAATTCCAGGGAACTGAAACTGTATCAGGGCATTTTGTTTTAATTGATTGTTTTTGACATTGATCCACGAAAAGAGTGTCATCAATGCAGACAATTGTTTTGCTATGCATCTGACCCCACAGCGAAATCGAAATACTATGTGAAAATTTCCCATGCGTTTTTTCACTGCCACACTTTTCTTTACCCGGGGTCTTTGAACTTCCAAAGCATGTCGTTCTTCCGTTCACCAAGAACCGCCTCCAGCAATGTCATCTAGTCATCATCATCCAGTTATACATTCGAGTTTTCGAAATACTCGTCACGCCCAAGGAAGTCCATAGTTTAAAACGCCCTTTTCGTTGGTTCAGTGAGCCCGACTATAAGACCTCTTAAAATTAGAATGTAGTTGAAAAGCTTTATATTTTCACTTTCATTTTCTTGCAACAGGAACTTTCGATTAGTTTTCTGATAACTTACTTCAGAATACTGTGTTTCCAATTCATCCAGTTGGAGGAAATTTTATAATCATCAGGTTCTGTGATTTGCATTTTTTTTTTCTTGTACAAAACTTTTCACCAGCACTTTTGCCTTCTAGTTTCTTTTTTTCTCAAATCAATGCTTGAACCAGTTTGATGGACTGAAACTCTTTAAGTCCATCAAACTGTTATACCCCATTCAATGTTTTGATTTGTGCTGAGTGGGTGTACTGAACAAGAATCGCATGTCGAATTTTGTTCAGTAAGAATCGCAGAATCGAAAGAATTGAATTCGATAGAATCAGTAAAATACCTTGACATGATGGTTTACTCGAAGATGAGCTTCTTCGAACAGGTTCCAGCGTCAGTGAATAAGACTGCTGCGAGAGTGCCAGCTCTCAGTTGCTTTATGGCCAACACGGGAGACAAACCTAGAGTAAGTCTGGGCATAGCGTAATAACATACAGCAATAAACGATCGATCTAACGGTATTCAACGAATTCTGCAGAATTGCATTGGTGTTAGTAAAAATGATTTTTTTCTCTATTTTCTCTATCTATTTTCGTTTAGCTTGTAAAAAAACGGTCAAAATACGAGCAAAAAATAAAAATTTTTACTAACACCAACACAATTCTGCAGAATTCGTTAGATCGGTCGATGGTCGGAGTGTTAACGCTGTATGTTGTTACGCTATGGTCTGGGCTCCGAAGTCTTGGCTGACGCTCTTAGCAAGAAGTCGTACCGAAGGCGTCTCGCACGGGTACTGAGGCAAGGAGCTTTGCGGATTGCAGCTGCATACTGCACTGTCTGTGAACTGGCAGTACTGGTTATCTTGAGAGTGGTCCATCTTATGCTAATTGCGGAAGATCAAAAGTGAGTCTACTTACGTAGGGGGGAGTCGGCGAGAGAAGTCGTCAGCCAAGCGGAGAAAGACCCTAGGTTTGTGGAAGCAATCATGTGTAAATGAAACGCGAAGTATGTAGACCGCACTGCTCATCATGATTCTTACTGACACAACTACCCAGTGGGCACGGAAAGTCACCGTCCCCAGCTTGTTCTGCCCGGGAATGACAGACGACGCCTGTCACACGTTCTTTGCATGCGGAAGATGGAATGTGCTGAAAAAGGGGTTTCCCTTAACTAGAAAGCGCCACTAGGTGATGATTAATGGGGCCTTTTCCGAAGTAATGGGACAAGTTCAGGGTGTAAATAGCCTTCACCTCCCAACAACCAAAAAACCTTCTTTTTGCTTTGCTTGCACAAATAAATTTAATATGGTCATAGGCCTTTAGATTGCTTAATCTCCTCAAACTGTAATTTAATATATCAAGCATCGATAAGCGATTTTAAAAGTTCTTTGTTATTCATGTTGAACGTCTGCGAAAGTGATTCACTTCTTTGTTTATTAATCATAAATCCGATTCGCTGACTTCAGCATGTTCGCAGGTGTTCAGATTATTTGGGTTTGATAGCATCACTCGCATTTTGATTACTGATATTTAATGCATTCGGGCAGCTTATGATTCTCGCATGACTCTTCTTTATCTATCTTCTTTGGAGTCTTGTCTCACTTTCCTAGCTCGGTGCTTTCTTTATCAACTTTGCCACCACCAGGTTTGTTGTAGACTACTCTCTACATTTTTTTATGCTCAATTTTCTTTGAGAATAATTGAATGGGTCTCTAGAAGAAGGGCATATGTTACAAATTTGTCGTTATTGGTTTTTTCGTGGAAGAAGGACAAATGTAGCATGGTAAACAAGTAGGTAAGAATTTAGTTCCCCTCACAGACGCTAGATGTCGGAAATATTCATCGCCAGTATGGAAAAAAGTTCAAAGATAGTGGAAGAAGGGCGTATGTGACAACTCCCCTCCGCTCTAGTCTCTGTAATCTTAACATTCTCTTATCACTCTCGTTAGTGTTCCGTCACCTTCTTCGTTGTTTATCGTTCGTATTTATAATCCTATTTTTAATTCATTTACTATTGTGTGTGCGAAGTCTGAATAATATTGTGTAATGGGTGATACAAATTTGTCGGTAAGTGAATGCAGCAACCTGAGTTCTGGCAAGAGACGTGTTTTAAATATTGAACAGTGGCGTGATAAGAGCCTGAAAGCTCTTAGAAATGCCGGCAAGGAATACGTAAACAAGCGTGGCAAAGGAAAATTGTGGCAGCGAAAGAAGCTCCAGTGCAGGTGCGAGGATGTCAAGTAAGTTGCACGAAGATTTGATGCCGATCACTTTCTCTAGATTATGTCCACAACTTGTTTAAAAAATTTTATGAACTTGAATATAATGGTCCAACACTTTTCCTGCTGAAATACATCAATCTTAGAGAGCCAAAGCGCAGGAGAGCATGGTACACAGACGCGACTTCACAGAAAAATGCAGGGTTTGACTATAACGTCAATGGAAAAGCAGTTGACCTCAAAACACTTGCAAATATTTTTTCGATCTCTCTCAAACGTATCCGTGTTATTCAGTTAAAATTAAAAGACGGTGATGTAGCACCCAAGGATAAGAGAGGAAAACATATGAATCGGCCTCGGGCTGTGAACTACGAAGATAGAAGTGCTGTTAACCGACATATTGAAAGCTTTCCGACGATTGAAAGCCACTACAGCAGACGTTTATCGTCAAAGCTGTGCTTGAATATGGAGGAAAATGCATAGCCTTCTTCTACAGACACATCCTGAATCTACTATCTCTTTGAGCTTGTACCGGAAAATTTTCAATCGGGAGTTCAACTTAAGATTCGGATCCCCACGTTCCGACACATGCAAACCTTGTGACTTGAACTATGTTAAACTCATTGCTGCACCGAATGACGAGGATCGAAAGAAAATGGAAGAAGACAGTGCAATACATCATATACAAGCGTATGCAGCTTACAAACAGCTTGCTGATGACGGAAAAAACTCTAGCTTTATAACCCTCTGCGTCGATCTACAGTAAGTCCTGTTCACTCCAAATTTATCACATTCGGAAGTTTATTATCAGAGGCAATACTCCAATTACAACTTCGCAGTTCACAATATGACTAGTAACACATCCAATATGTTTCTATATATGAAGTGACTGCTAAACGGGGCTCTCAGGAAATTGGGTCATGTATTTTGAAATACATAACTTCAAAATGGAAGCCGCTGAGTGCAGATGAAGAACGAAAACTTATTGTGTGGTCAGATCGCTGTGTCGGCCAAAATAACAATAAAGTTATTCTTACTTTGTATTTTTTCCTCATCCAAGCCAGATATTTTTCTGAAATACACCAAAAATTTATGACATGTGGCCACAGTTTCCTACCATGCGACCGTGATTTCGCACTAATTGAACGTAGAAAGAAGAAGACTAAAGCTTTAGTACCACAAGATTGGAAGTACATCATCGCACCATAACAGAAATGCTGCAGAGTGACTTCAAAGATTTGGACATTCTCCCTCAAACTTATATGGTAAAAAACAGTAAGTTTCAAATCACATAATATATGTGGTTTAAGATGTCATTCGACGACCCAACTTCTGTGTTTGTGAGGGAAAGTCACAACATGCTCAAGCCATGGAAGAGTTTTCAGTTGTTCAAATACAATATTCCGTCGCCAATATTACCCCAACTTTACAACAGACCGCTTCCCATCAGTAAGGAAAAAAAGAAGGACTTGCTTCACATGGTACAGTTTTTGGTTAACGAAGAACATAAAAATTTTTATCAGAATTTGCCAACTGAGTAATAATGTCTTGTTTAACATGTTTTCCTACCAATTGTTTAAATTATTTGAATATGTATTTGAAAGTTTCATGGTGTCAATAAATATTATTCAAAAAATCAAAAATGAAACTTATAGTATTATTGTTACTATCCAAAACGATTGTGAAGAAGGGCATATGTTACACTTGATGTTCATTAGATTCTTAAGCTGCGCGCTTTCTTTTTTTCATCCCTCCGGTAAAATTTTAAATTTGTAACATATGCCCTTCTTCTAGAGAAGCTTCTTCATAAACCCATTCAATTAATTTGTTTGTGGTTCCATTTTCTCAAACTAATATTTACTTTTACTCGTCAATTTTTCGTATTCGACCATACCTCGAGCTTGATTTTTTAATTTTCCTCCCTAGCATTTAAGTCAAGGTTAAGAGGTAACTCGATACACCTCTTTACTTTAATGTTTTTTGAAAATAGATCAACCTGTAAGATGAAATATAAACAAATAAAACTTAAAAGATAAATAGACACATTGGGGTTGGAGATACCCAAATCGCTTTTAATTTCGCCATAGGCGGTCCGAAACCCAAGTGAGAAAGGAGGAGGGATCATCTTGTTTCCCCGACCAAAGGCTTCCATGGTTTCTGATCCTAAATCCTACGAATAAATGGTAACAGACGATCTCGGTAACAGATGGGTTTAATGGATCCCCAATGATGGGACATTTAATGCCGAAAAATGCCAATAACTGTAAATGCAGCAACAGCTGTGCTACTAAAACCTACTTACCCTTCTTTGTAAGGACGCAACAGGCTGTAGTAGTAGTAGGAAAAAGATCTTTCTGACAATTGTTTTCTCGGTGTGGAATCGGCGGGTTTCTCAGTCAAGTCCTTCTTGTGATTTCCAAATCATGGTTTGCATGCTTCTCGATAAGTATTTCTTATTCAAAGTTCATAAGGATTTATCTTCGTTGCTCTGTAGCGAATGTCTTCACTTTCGATCTTACCATAGAAATAAGATTTTTCAGGAAAGCGCAGTTATTAAAGAGGGGGAGAGGGCATTTTGATGTTTTACTCGATTGTTTTTTGCAGAGTCTGCTAAGAGCCGCAAGTAGCAAATTAGGTGGTTTGATTGCAACTCGAAAAGTCCTCAAGTTTGCGGAAATAATTCAAAACTTGCAAAAATACCGGAAAGAAGTGATCCTTCTTCCTGATTGAGAATTTATTGATATTCAACGCCTGTCAAAAACAAAAATTATGATTCGCAATGTTCACCTTTACACTTAGTTTGCAAAAGAAACTCATCCCCAGTTGAACCTTACTTTTCGACAAATCATAGATCCTTTTATTCTTTTTGTATAACGGCATATACAGAGATCTTTGCGAAATGTTTTAATTGATCCTTTTCTTTGTCATAAAAATCAAGTGTTGCTTTCGTTACAGAGCCTGGCATAGCAAACATGCCGAACACCGGAGAATTTCGCGGTAGCTCGAAATTTCGCACGACGTAGTAGCCCGCCTTAAAAGGACATGCTATTGATGTATTTGTCGACTTCAAAGATGCTTGAAGGATTGCGCTGACTAAAATGTTGTATTTCGCAATGTTGAACACATGGCAAAGAGGAAACACTCGATTAAACATATTGTTCACTTTCTTCTTAATTGTAAGAGTTGCCCCTATCCTTACATGTGGGTCCTTAATATCCCGGTAGACAGTCATGTCACCACTTATTGTTTGATTTTTCTGAATGAAGAATTTCATTGCCATAATGGCTTGCGTACTATTCCATTCGATATGTTTGTAATTGATTCGCAATTGACCCTGTAAATTATCAATAATAACAAATAGTAATAAATTCACAATTTGGTGGAAGGTATTACCCTGGCGACGACTTCTAGTTTTGTCAAAATTACAAGGTGTGAAAAAGTGAGTAATAAATGCCGGTAGCTAATATTCATTGAAATTGATTTAAACACGTAATACGAACCAAATTTGTTTTGCAATCCAAATGTATCAAAACGAACATAGTCATAAGTGGACCATTAAGGCTGATATCACATTGAAATCATCCTAAGTATGTATGGAGATTATCTGATAGTATTCTGAATGGAAAATTATTTTGAAATTACGTTTTGGGACGATTGTACTCACTAATTAACGCAGTAATTAGAAAGACAGTTTAAAATTATTATGGCTGATTATTTTTTTTCTAAAGTTGAGATTCTATCATTTAATTAGATTGAGAGATTCATTTTGAATTTCGATTCGAATTAACACGCAAGCAATCAAACGCACAACACTATGTACTTGCTGATTGGGAATGGAAAGGAACTTATCCTTAGAACTGCACATTGGAGTTTTAGGTTCCTCACAAGTTTTTCCCACGTCAAACTTTGTGAATGGATCCTGGGATTCCCCTTTACATGTAACTAAATGTTATTGCTTTCAGGACTATATGTAATCCTTTCCACCACTCGATTGTGAGAGATATCGATGCAGGATCGTGTTAAAAACGATTCTTCTTAACACTACAGCCCCTCTCGGCCCTCGCTTCCTGCAACAAGCACCGCCAAATGTCTCGGTCCATTGACCGGTTCATTCGAATTGAATTGGAGCAGCCATCATCTGTCTTCGTCCATAGAGAAAGACCAGCGTTTCTTCGGTTTCACCATTGGTCTCCATCCTTCAGTTCTCTCAACGAATACTCTTTTGGGTATCTATTGTTCATCCATTTGATTCTGATGGCCAGCCTATTGCAGCTTTCGCAATCTACCAATCTTTGAGACCTCAATCTTTAACCTTGGCCGCGAGGTCTAGAGGGGTCTCCTTTCCAGCAGTCCTCCTCCATCCTGCCCCCTCCCGCTGGAGGGAGATTTCTCTACGCTGAGGCCTAGCCCGAAGTAATGTGTCAAACAGTTCCAGGGTAGGGTCTCTTGACAGGGGGGGGGGGGTGTTTAGTGGGTAGTCTGGTAGCATACGCTCCTAGGAGTAACCCCCACCAAAAAAAAAAAAATTTTGGACCTCTTCGGACTCAACCCGCTGTTATTGTTATTTTGGTGCCAAGATACAGAATTTCGCCCACATTTTCAATACTGTATTCGCCAACCGTTTCTCGACTGTGTCATGAGCTTTTTCTCATTGATTTGTAGCGCCACTATTTTTGCTTTGATTTTATTTCGGGTGATTTCATTGAGACTTGGCTTGATTTGTATAATAGTATGCCTCTTGTACAGACGTGCAGCTTTCATTTTACATATTACACAAGTAAATTGAATAGCGAAGGGGCCAGCTCATCTCCCTGCTTTTGCCCGGTATTTGTGCCAGAGGAATCGGCGAGGTGGTGATTGAATCGGACATGGAAGGTCATCGACGTCATTGTCATTTTGGTAAGACGGACTAACTCAGCTGGGTTACCAAGTTGAAGTCGAAGTCGAATCACAAGTGGATGCATTATTTGGTACAGTACGTTACGATCAATACTGTCGTATGCTTGCTCAAAGTCAACGAAAATCTAGCAAACGTCAATTTTGAACTCGCCGCATTTCTCTAGTACCTGCTTGATAGTAAAGATAGATAGATAGATATATTTATTGAGACTTTACACGTACATGGTTTTCATTATATGATGTGATTATGTCCAATTTTTGACAGCGACAGTTTGTCAAACAACTATTCTATAGATCTGGTCGTAACCGATTCTTCGCATAGGCTTAGATTACTCATAAGGTTTTTTTTCTTTGATCGGGTAAACCTTAATCCTAACTTATTCTAACTTAATTCTACGTACTTTTTCTTGTTTACAATCTAAAGGTGTTTGATGTGGAGGTAGTAATCGGATGAAGGTGGGAGCTCGGAGTCCTGGTTCCGACCATGATGATGTTTCTGTATCCTGCTTTCGATGACGCCATTGGCCTTGGTCAATTATGAAGTTCGCCCTTTGCTGGCGCAAATTGGTTAGCCGCGGTCACCTTGTTCTGTCCGTACATAGAACAGAGGCTTGTGGTTCAATATTAAGCGAGGGCTATTCAAGGTAGAAGAGTTGAAGCTAAGCAGTTTAATGGGCGAAAGGTATGGGGAAGCGATGTTTTCAGCGATATTATGGGAAACCAATTCGATTATTATAAATTGGGGGTGAGCCCATTTTGAAAGGTACTTTTGTAGGGATTCTACGTGTAGATCGATGGCTTGCTGGGCCTTTAGAGGGGACGTGTGGGTAGCAAGAACAAGTATGTTGTCTGCGTATAGAATTGTGTGTGGGAGAGGGTTGGTGATATTGATTTGGGCAGAATGCTGTGTATTATTTGTCGATTGTGCTTGTGTTGGAATGTCGTGAAGTAAAAAGTTAAAGAGGTGGGGGCCGAGTATTGCTCCTTGGGTGACGCCGGAGAGTACGTTGGTAGAATTAGAGAAGGCATTGGAATTTTTACTAGGAGGGTTCTTTGGTCTAAGAAGTTGGCTATAATCCGAGTCAGTGGGGTTGGACAGTGTGTTTTGAGGAGCTTGTACAAGAGAGCCTTGGCCCACACGGAGTCGAACGCTTTCTCAAGGTCAATTGAGCAAGCCACAGTTGCCTCTTTCTTCCTTAGACCTGATGATATGTAGTCGTGTAGAAGGAGCGACGCTTGTTCGGTTCACATCTTTTCTTTAAACCCAAATTGTTGTGCTGGTACAAGGGGTTTGGCGAAGACTTTAAAAGAGAGAAGGATGATTTTCTCCAAAAATTTTCCTAGGTTTGAGAGCAGGGATATTGGTCTAAGCTTTTTTAAGTCATCGTTGGTCTCCCTCTTCGATGTGGGGAGTAGCAGTGCCGTTTTCCAGGCGCGAATGAAGTACCCATTGTTAATGCATTGATTGATAATGGTGGTGAGTGGCCTATGAATGGCGTTGGAGTATTTCATTAGTACGTTATTTGGGATACCGTCAGGGCCGCTGGACTTTTTGGAATTGATTGAGTGGAAGGCGATTAATATCTGCTCGGGACTTGCAAAGAAACGTTTGAACGGCTCGCTTGAGGGTTTAGCGACTCTGTTGGTTGGCGAGAATGTTATGAGGTAGGAGCCTTGGTATCCATTTAGGAAGTTGTTGACCGTTTTCTCTACAATTGTGTTGGTGCGTTGGTCCGAGGACGTCCTCTCCTTATATAGGTGGGCTTAATGTAGCGCATAAGTGACTAATTTCTGTTCTGTAGTGATAAACAGTTGTCCATTCAATTGAATGGGGTCTCCGTTTATTGAGAACTTGGCAGTTTGACGGCCCGTAAGGGCATTAATCTTGAATTCGTTGGGGGAAGGTTTCATAGCAGATAGCCTGTCATTAAACGCATTGTTCATTTCAGCGTACACGTTTTAACTTATCAGTGACTCCAGGCAATTAATTTGGGACTTTAGTGTGATGTCTTCTGAATTAATTCGTTTTAAATTTCGGTGGAAGATCCTCTTTAGTTGTTGCTGCAACCTGGCCCTAGTTCGAATTAAGTTCCTTGTTTGAAAGAATATGTTACCGTTTTTGGAGGAGAGGGGTGGTTTAGCTGCTGCGTGTGTGTTCATTAACTCTAGAATATAGCAGGAAATCTTTTGAATTGAGTCATCTATTTCATTGTTGATGTATATTCGATGATCGGGGAATTTTCCTTCTAGGTGGTCGGAGAGTTGTTCGTCAAAGGTCGACTAATTTACGCCCCGGTATGATCGTTTTAGTGCTTGAGGTGTTGGCATCCTTACCCGGGGAAGAGTGACGTCAAGAAGAAAGGCATGATGGTCAGATGGTGCCGGGATGCTAGTGCAATTTAGGGGTAAGCCGTTCAAGCCTAAGAGCGAAGCCGATAAGATGAAGTTGTCGAGGAATGAGCTTTCTCGTGGGAATGTTGGCACACCCGCCTTGATGATACAGACGTTTGGTGCCCGGACGATAGCCAACTGAAGATGACTGAGCCGTTACTGTTTATTGTGTGGTCGCCCCACGATGGATGTCTGGCGTTGAGATCACCCCCCATGATTATATTATCGTATCCCTGCTCTATGGTACTTATTTGGTTCAGCTTAGATGCTAGGGCATGTCCGCTGTCGCATAGGATGTAGAGTGACCCGAACAAGACTTTGCGGATGTGGCGCCGTTATCCCCGGAGGTGGAGCGTGGCTAGTGTACAGGATAATGGTATGACATGGCAATCAACTTGGTAGATTTGGTTGGTGCGTGCCAAAATGGTGGTGCTTCTACCTTCGTCATTGCGGAAGATATTTCAATGTGGGAAGTGTGGTTTATGCTTTTCTAGGAAGCATGTTTTGTTCAAGAACATTATAAGTCGGGCCTATATTCTTCTAAAATGTGCTCCAGTGCTATACGCTTTTCGTGCCTCTGGAGAGAGTTTATGTTAATTGCCAGTGTACTGAGCTTACTGTTCTCCGACCAGATTCATGTTGAAGTTAAGTAAGGCTTCTGTTTTCTCTTCATTTGGGAGGTGCCTGTCGGTCATTCGAAATTCTCGAGCCTTTTGAACAAGCACTATAAAAGAAAAGCTTAAATGCTTGACAGTTTCCTGTGCAATCAGATTCAGTACGTTGTCGTTCCGGGGCTGATCGTGGTGTTCAGGCTCGGAATGAGCTGCAGGTCTCTTTAAAACTTAGGAGTACTGCTATCTAGGGAGAAGTCCTGTGGGAGGTTCAATATTGAGATTGGGTGCTGGTGGGCTCTGCTGCTGGAAGCAATGCTCGTTTTTCAGCAATTTTGGCTCTGAGCGTAACTCGCTCGGGGCAGTTTGAATAGTTAGCTGGGTGACCCGTGCTTGAGCATAGGACGCAGAAAACTAGGGGATGGTGGAGTCTGTTGTAGCCTGTTCTCTTGGGCTTATTAGACTTTTCTAGGGCACAACCGGCCTTCGTGCTCTTGTCCGCAAACAACGCACCTTTGGGAATAGCCTCACTTAGTGGCAACGTGGCCAAACTTCTAATAACGAAAGCATTGGGTTAGGTAACCCTTTTTGGGCTTTTCCCATGTTGCCTTGCAATTTAGGACGAATTTTATTTAAATAATTTTGCGGAGGTCTTCCTCTGACGCAAGTACAACTCTGAAAAGATTGAGGGACATGTTGTTCTGCCTCGACCAAGTAGTATTCATCTGGGTGGCAGATACGGGTTGGAGCTCTGGTATTTTCTCGGTGATATCCTCCAGGAACTCTTTCTCTGTGAATAGAGAGCTAACAGCTTTTAATATTGCCGCCGGTTTCCTGCGCGCAGCTGGGGTGAGGGAGTGGCCACCTTATTTATTCTCTTTCATTCGGTTCATTAAGCCGTCGTATGCTTTCATGTCGTCGACCACGTCGACAGCGATTTGACGCAATACCATGAAAGCTACGCATCATCACGCGGAGCGTGGGAAGATATACATTATTAATTAAAAATCGGTGGGATGCAGGGCGGCTTTGAAGTTGTTATGTTAGCGCTTAGGTGAGTAGAGGAGTTACTTAGGCGAGATATATTTTCGAATCTATAACAATTGTTCCTATAATTATTTGGGACTATGACTACATTTTTTTCTTAATGAATGCACAAATGGTTAAGGCTTAACAATAATGTGTATCGTAAGATCGTCATTGAGCATCGAAGCTCAACCGCACAAAACTTACTAGACTAGGTTGCGAGGAAGAAAAAAGACTACTTGTTGCTGATATCAGAGCAACACCACAACAAGGAGGAGGCTGGATGGTATTGTGATCGATCCGGCACCGCCGCCATATGGGTACGTGATAGGGCTCTACCCACAGCTCTGACTTGCTCCAGCGGAAATGGCTTTTTGCTCATTGGGTGCACCGATTTGGCATTCCTAAGCGTCTATTTCACGCCGAATGAGTTTTCAAAGCAGGCACGATGAACTGGAGGAAGCTGTCTCGAGCACAGAAGGCCGAATCCTTGTTGCCGGTGACTTTAACGCCAAGGCGATAGAATGGGGAATGCCTCTGCCAGACTCGAGAGGAAAAAGAATCCTAGAAATGGCGGCTAGGAGGCAACTTATCATCATGAACATTGGGAACACACCAACTTTTCGACGGGGAGGCTGCTTGGGAACTATACCGGATGTGACATTTGCACCGGAGTCCTTAGTGCCTAGGATACACAGATGGAGGGTACTGGGGGACTACTCGGCAAGCGATCGCCAGAACATTGCTTCTGAAATTGGCGAGCGTGCTACACGACGGGAAGCAGCCTAACCCTCAAATGTAGGTTGGAATATATCTGAAATAGATGTCGACGCGTTCGCCGCAGCTCTTATGAGAGGTGAAACTATGACGGCAATGGGGGGAGCCTCAGCTGAAAACATAGTGAACTCCACCATGAGGCTCATCAAGAATGCGTGCGACTGCTCTATGCCCAGGCAACGGCCTCGATAAAATAAGCCTGCTGTATACTGGTGTTGGGCAGAAATCACCGAAAAGCGGAGAGAATGTCAGAAACTCCGCCGCGAATCTCAACGTTTAAGAAATCGAGACGAGTCACACTCCCGAACGCTGGCATAAAGGTCGGCTAGAAAAGTTCTCCGTAGGTTAATTAACGAAAACAAGGCTCGCTGTTGGTGCATCGTAGTTGAGGACATCGGCAGAGACCCGTGGGGCTGAGTTACAAGCTTGCCATGCGGAAACTAGGAGCTGCAAGGAGGCCCTGTGTCTTTGAAGAGGGAAAAATGGATGAGATTGTTTGAGCGCTTTTCCGTATGCATCCTGTTCGTCCCGATGATACAGATGTTGAATGTCCTGGAGAATGCCCACTTTTTATCGCCATCAAGCTGGATGATGCGTTGAAATCTTTAAAATCGAAAAAGGCCCCAGGGCCAGATGGTATACCAACAGAAGTGATACAGCTTGCGCATCAACTTTTCCCTGACAAGCTGCTCACCACCTTCAATGCCTGTCTGCAGCAGGGCACGTTCCCAGATTGTTGGAAATAGGCGAGGCTCGTGCTGATTCACAAGAGGAAGGGGAACGCGGAGGAACCATCTTCATATCGTCACCTATGTATGATGCACGCCGCTGGGAAGGTGCTCGAGAGGCTTAATAGATAAAGACTTGGAGAGGCCATCCGAAGTGTCGAGGATCTGTCTCCTCAGCAGTACGGCTTCAGGGCTGGTCGATCCACGATCGGTGCAACAGCAGAGGTAGTGAGTGCGGTCCAGCTGGCAGAATCCCACAATCACCACTCGAGACGAATGGTACTGGTCATAACACTCGATGTGAGAAATGCCTTCAATTCTGCTAGATGGACAGATATTCTTCATGCTCTGGAATATTTCAGGGTGCCGAGGTATCTGACGTGGATATTGAAGGACTATCTCTAAACCGGAAACTCATCTATGACACATTGGGAGGCCGGCGAAGAATTGATTTGACATCAGGGGTCACGCAAGGTTCCGTTCTGGGCCCTGGCTTCTAGAATGTCTCGTACAATGAGCTTTGCGGTTGCAGTTACCGGGGGAGTCGCACCTGGTTGGCTACGCAGATTATGTAGCAATACTAGTCGTCGGACGTACTTTCGGACAGGCGCAACTCAAACTGGGTGCGGTAATACGTCGAGTGAGCGAGTGGATGACAGACCCTGGGCTTAGCGTAGCGCTGGAAAAGACCCGGGTCGTCATCCTGACCAAGATGCGGATCCCTCGTATTATTCCCGTTCGGATGAGGGAAATGATCATCGAGTCGAAAGAATCAATCAGATACCTTGGCTTTATGATTGACTCGAAGATGAGTTTTTTCGAGCAAGTTCGAGCGTCAGCGGATAAGGGTTCTGTGCGAGTCTCGGCTCTCAGTCGCCTTATGGCCAACACGCGGAGACCAACTTCGAACAAAAGATGTCTACTGATGAGTACAATGGTGCTCTGTATGGCTCCGAGGTTTGGGCTGACCCTCCTTGTAAAGAGACGCACCGAAGGCATCTGGCACAGGTGCAGAGGCAAGGAGCTTTGTGGATAGCGGCTGCATATCGCACTGTCTCTGAACATGCAGTGCTGGTAATCTCGAGGATTGTTCCTATTAAGTTACTTGCAGACGAACGGAAACGTGTATTCTTACGTAGGGGGGAGTTTGCGAGAGAAAACGCTAGCCGAGAGTAACGGAGAAGGACCCTAACCTTGTGGCAACAAATATGGGACAACGAAACGCGAAGCAGGTGGACCACACAGCCGATAAGTGACTTCGGGCTGTGGTTCCACAGAATGCATAGTGAGACTAATTTTTACCTGACGCAACTACTCAGTGGTCTCGGGTATTTTCAGTCTTACCTGTATAAGATGGGAAAGTCACCATCCCCAACTTGCGTGTTCTGCCCGGGGATGACGGATGACGCCTGCCACTCGTTCTTTACGTGTACCAGATGGACAAGACTGCGTTCGCATCTCTCGGAGAAAATAGACGTGCTCTCTCCAGAAAATGTAACGGGAAAAATGATGCAATCAAAAGACAATTGGAACTTTGTGTCGCATTACGTACGGACAGTTCTTCTCATAAAGAAATGCATAATGGATCGCTTGGTGAGGGAGGGGGTAACAGCAACAGCTCTGTAACAGCAATTAACAGCAATCCATCCGTGCTTATGAATCGCTGCTGATGGAAAAGGGAATTCCCTTAACCTGGAGGCACCGCTAAGCGATGATTAATGAGGCCTAGTCCGAAGTAATGCGACAAAAAGTTCCAGGCTAGGTTCTCGGCGTGACAGGTAACGTGTGTAGTTGGTAATTTGGTAGTGGAAGTCCGATACTCAAGGCGTAAACCGTCTTCACCTCCCAAACAAAAAAAAAAACAACAACAAAAAAATCATCTGGGATCATGGAAGACATATTAACTTCATATATCTATTTTGAGAAGCAATGAAATCTGCACCATCTTTATGCATGATGGTGCACCATGTCATCGTGCCATGTATATTGGGTTATATTTAATAGCGTCAGTCCTGTTCTTCTTAGGTCTGGCAATTCTCTCGATCGGAATCCTATTGAAAATACTTGGTGACTCTTGAAATCCCAAGTTTATTTCTCTACCAATCCGAGGGGAGACACATTTAAGAAAATATTTTGAGCATAACTCTAAAAAATAAAGGCAAATCATGCTTATAATGATCTTAAATCTAATACTAGTAATTAAAAAAATATTGTTTAGACATAAAACGATTTTCTACATTTTACGCCGTTTGAGAAAAGAGTTTTCCGTAGTAAAAATGTAAAATTTAGCAAAAACTTCAGTCTTTCTATTTTTTTTTTATCTAGCATTGGAAAGCTCTGGAAGATAAACTGTATGAGTTATGTGCTGTAGGTGATTGACAAGCTCTTAGTAAGGCAGTTGGTGCATAAGTTGCAAAGAGCAATCGGAAGCCTAGGAATTGCTGGTTAGATTCGATTCACCAATAGTGCGAAATGCTTCTCAATCTTGCTACTTAACATATATGGTGACCATTGCTTAAAAGGGGCTTTAAAATGACGTCGATCTCTGGCCGTGGCTCAATCGAGTGCATGGTGAGACCGATTTTTACTTGGGCCATCGTTAAAAAATGCACGGTTGTTTATGGGCTTATCTGCACAAGATTGACTGGTCACTGTCATCTTATTGATTGTTTTGTACAGGATAGGTAGATGTCTCCTGTCTCTTGCAAAAGATGGAGTAAGCAGGGCGTTGACCTCTTCAGCCGGTCAGTAATCGGAGAGCTCTGTCCCAAAACGATGGTGAGAGAAACGTTAAAAAAGATTGAAAAATGAAATCGCGTTACTCAATATGTCCGGGCAGTGTGGGCGCAGAAAACCCTATATTGGAGCGTTGGGAGAGGTTGGCCATGGTTGAGCTCTTTTCTAGCATTTCCTTCTTCTCCATTCCTTTCCGCTGGGGATGAGATTCTAATATTCTCTTGTCGCCTCTAGGCGTAGGAGCACGAGGCCTAGCCCGCAGTAATGTATCAAACTGGTCCGGGTTAGGTTCTCTGGTTGACAGGGGAGGTGTTTATTGGGTAGTCCAGAAGCATTGCGCGGCTTGGAGTTTCACATTCTGGGCGTAAACGGCTTTCACCTCCCTACCGGAAAAAAAAATGACGTCGATGGAAATAAAATCAAAATAAAAAACTAATGGTGTGCATCAGATATTTTCCGATCTCGTTTCCAATCGCTCTAACTTCCCGCAACTTGCAATCGAAGCCCAGTCATTCGTAGTTCTATCGATTTAATCTTAATTTTTTAGTAATTAATGAATAAGGAATATTAATCGTACACTTCAAAGTCTGTATTCCAACTTCATGAAACTTAAAAAAAACTATTAAATAAAATAATGGATCGATAGTTTCTACAACAATTGATTAAGCTCTTGCTCGATATCACATTATTCCAAAACTTGTATTACTTATTCGTTTTTAAACTTTAGAAGGAGGCGTTTAAAAATGTCCTAAGTTTTTTTCACCTCTTTTTGGAACAGAGAATATAACAAAACACTTATTTCAACTTTGTTTTGTTTTTTATCCTGTCCGGGATACTTGAGCCTTCAAAATTTTTCTTCAACAAATGCCGGTAGGAGTTAAGAAGGCAGCAAAAGTTTCAAGGATTTGAAAGATAGCTTCGTAATTACGACATTATTTCAACTTCATAAGTTCATGACTTGTACACGCGGACATATTTGCATGCACGCTCATAAACATATCATGCCCACAACACTAGCTATCATGTTTACAGTATCACATACTCAAGCCTTCCTTCTGTTAAGTTTTTTTTTGCTCGTTCTCCATGCTTGTATTTCCTTCGAAGATGATTACTTTTGACTAGTTTGCAAAAGTTTTTGACTTACATTTCATTATTTTTACACGAAACGAGCGTATGCTGTCATGAAAGGACTGGTAGGATACGTTTAGCAGGATAGTCATGATTATAAACATCAGGGTTTTGATAACCTTTACATTTACTAATCAATAACTAATAAAAATTTATTGAATGTTAAATATAATTAATTTATCGGTAATCAAGAAAAGAAACCATGCTTCAAATTCTCTGACAGGAATGGAATTTTTTGGAGATGGCGTCTCACCCGGTTTGGTTGATACAGTCATCCTCAAGTTTCCTTAGTCAATTGAAATCTTGGTAAATAATGTTTATTGCAGAGGCTTTTTAATTTTCACTTACTCCACGCATCTTCACATAAATTGACATTGTTCGCTTAACAGATTATTCTACAATTTTAAAATTTAAATTAATACTGAACTCTGCGAACCATTGCGTGTGCAGTCACAGTTCCAATATTCTCGAGCTTCGTTTTGAGTTGTTCGTAGAAAACGCATTTAATCCTTGCCACGGCTCCCGGGATTGCAAGAATAGCTAAGGCAGGAGTATCTTGAGGCAATTGGTAGTTTTTTACTATGTAGAAGCCAGCCTTCAGTGGACAACCGATTGTTACATTTGTTGTTTTCTTCCACGACTGCATGATTGCACTAACCAATATGTTGCTTTTGGTGAAACGAAAAATTTGGCACAGCTCAAAAATGCGATCGAAAATATTGTTCACTTTATTTTGCAATATAATGCTAGCTGCAAACCCCGTGTGTGGACGTTTTAAGTCCTTGTGTATGGTGACATCACCACTAATCGATTGATTATTCACAATGTACAAATTCATAGTTAAAAACTCTTTTGAAACATTCAAGTGAATGCTTTGGTAGAGAACGCGATATTGACTCTATTTGTAAAAGATGGGAATAATTACTAATTACTGATTAAAAATTTTATCCTGATTAATGATAACTACCTTTGTGTCAACTAATTCAGAATTGATTATGAAGTTCAAAGCCAGTACCAAAACACTGAAAGGTACCATGGCGGTTAGTAGACGTTCTTTACGCGTTCAAAATGGCACTGAGTAAAAGCATGTTCAAAAATAAATGCTGGCACATTGAAAATTTCAACATCAAAATAAATGCCGAGAAAACACCATTACGAAAAGTAAAACCAGATCTGATCGGCATTTGTAGTCATTGTTTTTTAAATGCTTTTGTGTGTTGTTAAACGCCGAGCACGCATAAACAATTATCGTTGCAATCATCATTTTCTGCACCATTTATTTGAAAAATAAAAAAAAATTAAATATTTCAAAAATATATTCGAATTGAGTTTTAATCTTACTAAAGAGTTTTTCTTTGTTGCGAAACCTCATAATTTTTTCTTGAATTCTGAAGAAGGTACGATCCGCTATAATCAAAAAAGGAAGGTGGCAACCTGCGCTATCATTTGCTAATTGACTTCAAGCATTCTGAACGATGCTTGTAAAGAACAAAGAATAAAGTTGTAGACGACGAGCAAGCGAACTGTCAAAAAAAAAATGGCAAAAAGCTTTCAAAAGCGGAATTGAGTGTGGTCAAATTCGTTTCGCATCTGCTTCAACTAACGGTGGAAGTCTAAACTTTTGGTAGTCCGTAAATTATAAAACCTAAGCATTTCACGTTCGTTTCAAACTTCACCAAGACATGGAATATGTTTACTAAATCAAGAATATTTTGAGGCAATCAATCCAGTGGGAAAGGAAAGGATTAGAAAGAAGGATCGACTAATGTGTCATCCACAATTTAAGTTTAGGCTCAATTGAGTGCATGGTGAAACTGATTTCTTTTTGAACGAGAAGTTCTTTGGAAATTTTCGGTTTTGCCCATACCAAATTGTTTGGCCACAGTCTTCCAATTACGTGTTATTTACAGGAGAGCTGAATTATTAAGCGTGCCATGCCGATACGTACTTTACGTACAATGCCAACGATGAATTCGCGGACTTAGTATTGGTACGTTGCGCCATCTGGTCATAGCATTACGGCAAGTCAATTTCGGAACGAGAAAATCATTGAGAATGGCTCTATTGTGCTAACTACTGACTGTAATGTTATTTCCAGCAGCATTTTTGAAGATAAAAATCACGCCGAGCAGTGACTTTTTCTGCATTTAATGGTATTTGGACAACCGCTTGTGGTTGCTCATCACTTCAAATATGGCAGTTTTCTTTACGGACGTACCAATTTGTTGTGACTAATTATTTTCCATCCATCAACATCAAATTTTAGAACTATCAAAACTTAGTAATGAGGAGAAACTTGAAAGAGTGAAAGAGAAAAAGAGAAAGAAAGCAATTGTATTGTAGAAAGGTAGAAATTGGCGTTCGAATTGTAACAGAAAGTGTCTGTGAAAATCCGTCAAAATCAAGAAAGATATTGTAACTGCAAGAAAGGTTACGCCGAATTGTCGAGAACAGGCTATTTGCTTTTGATTATCCAAAACTATGAAATAAAGGACGTCTGCAAAATACAAAACTGACTTATTTGATAAACTATTTGGCATCAAAGAAAAAAACAGATTATGGGCCCAGTTCATGTCCAAAAGTCAGACACGCCAAATTATCAAAAAAAAAGTCAAGTCAGTCTGGAAAATTGTCATTGTCAAGTCGTCCACGTAAAAACCAAAATCAGAGCAGTCGCAGTGAGCAGAACCAGCTTAGTCAAGCCGCAGTAAGTGCCAGCAAAGTCGTTCAGCCAAACCGAATACAACTCAGCCAGTTCAGCCGTGTGTCCAGCCAAGTGGTCGTCATCGGAGCACCAAGTTGTTAGCAGTATCAACATAACCTCGAAACGTCAAAGCGCAAGTAAAATTGAGTCAATGAAGATAAACTGCGACAAACAAACAGACATTGTAAAATCTTGCGAAAGCAATTTTGCAAAGTAACTTTTGAGGTTAGGTTGTCAAAATTATGATTTGATTTGAAATGGAGTCATCAACAAAGTCGAATATTGAGATGATGTCAGAAGATCAAGACGGTGAAGTAGATTTCGAAGGTTGGCAATTTAAAATTGATTTAAAATTGAAATCAAAGAAAATCTATAAGTATGTAACTTGCGCGAAACCAAAACCTGCGGGTAAAAATGATGAAAAGGATGTAATTGAGTGGGTTGAAAAAGATATTGAGGCACAAACCGTCATTGGCATAAATGTTAGTAAGGCTATTTCGAAAAAGATTTTGAGTTGTACAACGGCACTTGAAATGTATGAAAAATTGCAAAATTTGTATGGTAAAAAGTCAGACTATGAAATCGAAGGTCTGCAACGAAAATTTTTCAGCTACACATTTGACAACTCCAAATCAGCTGTTGCAAGTTGCAACGACATTCTACAACTCGCCAAGGATTTAACCTCTCTGGATGGAAACAACTATGAACAATGGGCAATGACTCGTATGCTATCAATTCTGCCACCTCATCTGTACCATTTCCGCACATCTTGGGACAACGTAACAGGAAATCAACGAACCATACCCAACCTCCTGGAGAAGCTGAGACTTGAAGAAGACAGAATCAAGGCACAAGAAGGGTCAAGTGAGTCAACATCAAATAATGCATTGGTGATGCAGCAACGAAAGAAGACGAAACAGCACAACAACCAGACGCCAGACAAACCAAGCGGGGGCGCTGCAATCACTTGTTTTAAATGTGGACTGAAAGGGCACATGAAAAAACAATGCAGAGGAAAACCATGTGCAAAGTATTTAGCTCACTGCAAAGAAAACTATCCTTGTAATGTTTGTGGTCTAAAGGACACTTTGCCAGAGATTGTCTGAAGAGAAATGATGACAGATCGGACCACGAGAGATCAGACAAAGGTGATACGGAGGTCGGTCAGGAAAACTTTATGTCGCCATTGGATTGTCAAGTGCCGAGGTGAAAAACCAAAAACGAGGAGCAAATGAAAACTGGTACCAGGACAGTGGAGCCACACAACATATGACTTCGCACAAAAGGTGGTTTGCCGAAATGAGAGAACTGGAGCAGCCAATCACAGTGTCGATGGGAGACTCTCGTCAACTCAAGGCCACATCAATGGGAGACATCGAACTGGAAGTCTACAATGGTGTTGAATGGAAATTGGCTACACTTGAAGATGCACTTTATGTACCTGGCTTGAATTTCAACTTGCTTTCTCTCAGTCAAATCATGGATCGAGGTCATACTGAAGAGTGCAACAAGGATGTGTCGGTCATCAAAGCGAAGGAAAGTCAAGCGGTTCTGTCAATGGCTCAACGTGAAGGAAACCTGTACAAGGTCATGTTTCGTCAACCAACTCAGAATACCAGTCTGATTGCAACTTCAATTGTCACCTGGCATGAGAGGCTTGCACATCAGAACCTGAAGTAGGTAAGGGTTATTCTGAACAGAAACAACATCAAATTTATAGACGACTGGGGGAACCGAGTCTGTGATGGATTTGTTTTGGGAAGTAGCTGACCAACTATTGGACTTAGTTCATGTAGATCTTGGAGAAATGAACGAAACGTCGATTGGAGGGGCGAAGTACTTTCTGATGTTCAAGGATGACTACTCACACTTTCGAACCGTCTACTATCTGAAGTCCAAGGATCAAGCAGCAGACAAATTGAGGATATATTTGAAGGAAGTTGAGAACCAGTTTGGCAGAAATGTGAAGGTTTTGAGATCTGATCATGGCAAAGAAATTGACAATTCCACCATTCGCAAAATTCTGGAGGAGCTGGGAGTTAGGCACACATTCTCGGATGTTCACACTCCAGAACAAAATGGCAGAATCGAAAGGGAGATGAGAACAATTGTGGAATCTGCAAGGTCAGCTATGCATGCGAGGAACTTGAAAAACATCTTATGGGCAGAAGCTGTAAACTATGCAGTGTTTACAATCAACCAAACAGGGACAAGTACAGTCACCGGAAAAAGCCCAGCTGATCTGTGGTACGGTCGTTGCATTGACATCAACAAAATGCGAATCTTCAGATGTGATTGTTGGGTCCTGAACACGAGCCAGACCAGAAAGAAGTTGGACAGGAAGTCAAGAAAAGGAATCTTCGTTGGATACGATCTACAATCCTCAAGTTATCGAGTCTACACACCTGGAGAAAGAGAAGTCATCTGTTCGGACAATGTCACCTTCAGCGAAGGGGGATCAATCAGGAGGAAAGCCAGTGAAGTCAGCAAACACCCAATCGTCAGAGACAGATCAAAACAGTGGACAAGTGAATGAAGAAGTGAATGAAGAGACGGATGGAACTGGAACGACACAAGAACCGGCCGAAACGAACTTCGAAGGTGAGATAACTGAAGACGAAAATGAAGGAACACCAAGGCAGGAAGATGAGAATGCACAAGACCAAAGAAGAGAAGGATTGCGAGATCGTAGTAAAATATTGAAGCCGGAAAGACTGAAGGATTTCGTTCTCGATTTCTACAACAGAAACGCCAACGTGGCCATGTTGGGGAAGTAGAAGATATACCTGTGTCTGAAGCCCTGAAGGATGGAAGCGTGCAATGCAGGAAGAGTTTGATTCACTGATGCAAATGAAAACGTGGAGACTTGTAAAATGCCCTGAATGCATCAAACCGTTGACTTGTAGATGGGTGTTACGTGAAAATGCCGATGGAAGATTGAAAGCACGTCTGATAGCAAGAGGTTTTGAACAGGAAGAAGGAATCAACTACACTGAAACATTCAGTCCAGTCGCTCGTCATGTCTCAATTCGTTTGATGCTAAGTCATACAGCCACCGAGAAGATGATGCTCGTAGCTTTTGAAGTCAAGACAGCCTTCTTGCATGGGAAACTGGAGGAGGTAATCTATATGCGACAACCGGAAGGGTTTGATGATGTCACCAACCACGTCTGCGAACTTGACAAAAGTGTCTATGGACTGAAGCAAGCACCAAGAAATTGGCACGACACAGTTGGAACATTTTTTGAGAAGAAAGTTAGACTTGTAAGCAGTGATGACGATCCTTGTCTATTGTACAACAGAGACAAGTCGATTATGATGACCTTATTGGTGGATGACGGACTCATTGCAGGTCGTGATGAAGCTGAAATCTATTGGATGTTGGACATCAGAAACAAGAAGTTCGAAATCACTTTCAACAAGAAGGCTCAAGAAAAGTTTGCATATCTCGGAATGGAAATTCAAGTTTGAAAAGAAGGTATCTTTGTCGGCCAAGCAAAGTACACAAACAAGATCATCAAACGGTTCAAGTCAGGCAGTTGCAACCCCAGCCCCACTCCCATGGAGAAAGCAATGATGACAGACGAAGGAGACAAACAGAATGATCAACCTATATCACCAACCATCCCGTACAGAGAAGCAAGTCAACTACCTGAGTCGCTTCAATGGAAAGGCAAAGATGAGTCACTGGAAAATGGTGAAGAGAATTTTTCAGTACCTGAAAGGGACACCAAACCTTGGCATCTCCTTTGATGGAGGAGATGAACTCGTCGCTTACACAGACTCTGATTACGGCGGAGATCCTGAGACGAACCACTCAACCACCGGAGTCTTTGTCATGAGAGGAGGACCAATAGTTTGGTACGCACAGAAACAACGACTAGTGGCAACGTCTACAGCTGAAGCAGAGTATCGCGCTGCAGTTGCAGCGATTGATGAAGTCTGCTGGGCCAAGAGAATTGGACTCGAATTGGAAATCCTGAAGAAAGACGAACCTGTAAAATCGACAATCAGGCAGCAATCCAGATGATGTTGAACGCACATGAAGGTAAAACTACGAAAGGAAAGAAACACATAGAAATTCCGAGAAGGTTCATACAAGAAGATGTCAACAAGACGCTTGCACTTGAACACGTTGAAAGTGCCAACCAGCTTGCCGATTTGTTCACAAAACCATTGCCAAAAAAAACTGTTTGAAAGTCAGCGTTGTAAAATAATTAAGGAGGAGTGTTGTGATTAATTATTTTCCATCCATCAACCTCAAATTTTAGAACTGTCAAAACTTAGTAATGAGGAGAAACTTGAATTAGTGAAAGATAAAAAGAGAATGAAAGCAATTGTATTGTAGAAAGGTAGAAATTGGCGTTCGAATTGTAAAAGAAAGTGTCTGTGAAAATCCGTCAAAATCAAGAAAGATATTGTAACTGCAAGAAAGGTTACGCCGTTCCCGATTTGTCGAGAACAGGCTATTTGCTTTTAATTACCCAAAACTGTGAAATAAAGGACGTCTGCAAAATACAAAACTGACTTATTTGATAAACTATTTGGCATCAAAGAAAAAAACACAATTCAACCAGGAACGAGCATCATCGCCTGACAAAACTTTCTTATTTCATTCGGTATCCGCAGCAATTTCTTCGTGGGTCAAGCAACTGCATTTCCACCGTGCCCAGTAGCTGTTGGTTTCAGTTCCTACACGAGTTGGATTTTATTAATCCGAAAACAGACATCCTCCGTAAAATCTTCAGCGCAGTTTTACTTATTGAGTTGTTGACTCACTTGGGCATTCATCGAAGCAACGCTTTACAGCTACTATGATTTCTTCATTACGCACTTTACGACATCTAGATTGATCTGGTTACCCGTAGGTGTAAGCGTAATGGGGAAACCACCCATCGTGAGTCAAATTAATGTTTCTGATAGAAAATTGAAAGTGTGCAATTAATTTTTCGAATTGAAAATTTTTCTTTAATGAATCTGCACAATTTGTTGACGTTGCTTTGGCGTCAACTTATTAATTATAAAATGGCATAGCGAACTAACCATAAATAAGAACTAACACAGCAAAAGTGGAATTAAACTCTGATAGCTGTGACATCTTACATGGAATTAAAAAAATGTTGCCAACCAAATGTTTTATGCCTCTAGAAGAACACCCTTTATATTGGTATAATATGATACCTAAGATACAAACATATATTTGTTGTGGAGGGTACTTTTGTCAATTTTCAGGAGATCAGGCTAGACTGTATGATCTGTAAATCTAGCATCACATTGGCTCAGATACTCAGCTTAAATTTATTTGACGGGACGATGGGTTTCGCATTAAGTGAGTTTTAACATGACGTGTTCATTGAAAAGCAGATACCTCGCTCTCATCTCTCTGGTAAGTACCGGGTGGTGAGCATATTGGTGAAAAGTACTCCCGAACGGGAAGCAACACTTTATTGGAACACTATATTAAAGATTACATCGACACTAGATGAGATCTCGACAATAAGCTGGCTAAACTTGTAAGCCAATTTCACATGCCCCAAAACAGTCCCTTCGATTATCATATTATTTTTTTGTTATGAGCACTGGGATAGTTTTTTAATTAAAGAAGATAAAGACTGTCACTCAACATTGCATGAAATTTTTTAATTGAACAATTTTTCACATAGAAGCTCGTCTGCATTTTCGTATCTACTAAATTTCTGATATCGATAACTCATTAATCAATCCCCTTGTCTCCTGGGAACCGCAGGACTGCCATTGCATTGCAGTTTCATTCAGAAGAGATGCTGTACCGCTTCTTACTTTTCGGGATCGGTACGACAACTTTGCGCTTTCTACGGAATACTTCCATGTAGCTACCTATGCATACCCTTCGTGGAGTTCATTTCATACCAACCATGCATTATCTGCTAAAGTTGGTGCTGTCATTTTTCAAATGATGTTAAACATATTTTCAGTGAATAATTTCATCAAATACAGTACAGACTGCTAAGATTTGTTCCTGTTGGTTTAAAAATAGCTCTTGCACCTTTTCAGATGTCTTAACATCGATATGTTCTTTCTCGGTTAGGTTTTAGAGACCATGTAGTCCCTGGATCTTTTATTCGGAGGTGCCAACATCTGTAGACAATAATCTAACTTATTATTAGAAAAATTCCCGTCACTAGACGTTATTAGTCCGTTATCAATGGTTTCCAACGGTGAAGATTTTGGAGATCCCAAGTAGTTCGTTAGTTCGCTTTCATTTTTTTCCGGGTTAGTATTTGGTAGATAAATTATCCGTTCTATGTTGAAACTCTTTCACAAGTGTCTGATTATTGATATTTTAAGAAAAAATTCACGGGACTGTGAATGTGACTGAGCCAACAGGATTTCTTCATGAAAATGCCAGTGACGCGTCCACCATCATTTCTTGTATTTAGTTTTGTTATTACCCATGAATTGCAAATCCTTGAATATTTAGAATATTCAGTGCTTAGCGTCCGTTCACAGAAGCATTTGCTCGGTCCTTGAGGCAAAAAGATTCTCAATCCAATGAATGGTCAGTAATTAAGGGATCGAATGAACCCCACGGTTCCATTGAAAAGTGGACTGAAACAGTGACTACTGCAGTGAAATAAACTGCTAGCCATTAATGGAAGTTTTATTTGTTCTATCCATCCTGTTCCAGTAGCATTGGTCCTGTAATTCTTTCTGATGAAATTCATTTTGTTTTCATGAAACATCAGAATGAGTCCTTTTATCACTGGAAAATATCGCCTTTCGTCTCGTAAATTTAAACGCTTTTGGTACCTTGATAACTGGCATGTTATTTTTCAGCTTGGTCCTAACGAATACCTCTACATTACAGTGAGTTGATTCCGAAACGAAAAATTCATTGACCATAGCTCTATAGCGGTCACCATTGACTGTAAAGTTATTTTCAGCAACATTCTTGAAGACATATAGAGCATAAAGCACAACTTTCTTGAGATGTTGAGATCTTGAGATGTAATTCATGCAAGAAGTGATTTTGTAAGCGAACCAAGATCTTTCCGTAAAATCTTTCACAATGCGGGTCGGGTGGATCAGGTTTAATTGTTGAGCACGATGTCAAATGGACTTACTTGTGCTCATCGATAATAAGCCCTACAGCTGCTACTCTTTCTGCTTTACGCACTGTACATTATCTATTTGGATACGTATTACTAGTGAGAGTAAACGAGAGTGGCACTGAAACGATCCATGCTAAATCGAAGAAATTGTTTTGAAGGACGATAATCGCGGCGGATTAACGGAGTGCACGTAAATTTCTCGATCAAAACCATTTTTAAACATATCTGTACTATTTGCCGACGTTGTTTAGACGTCAATATCTTTATGATGAAATGGCTAAGAAAACTAACCATGCTGTCACACTTTATATAGTACTTTACACACTTTATATAAGTGTTGCCAAATGAAAACTCGGTACCTCTAACGAACACCCTTTATATTGCTGAATGATTCTTGTTCTTGCAGTGTACAATCTACAACTTTTCTCTTCCGGAAATCATTGTTAGCTGACAACGGTAATGTCTTTTGTGTCAATTAAGACAGCGGTAGGGCTATTAGTGCTGGAGTGTGTATATTTTTTGATAGCGAAAGCATTTGAAGATACTGTTACAACACATCTATGCTGAGCTTATCGTGCAGTGATGATGATATTTACTGTTCCCAACATGATCAGCTTAAGGACCGGTAGTCTAGATGATGATCATAGGTAGCTTGGTAGGTAGATCATAGGACACTGTGAAGGAAATTGAGTGCCTTAAATGAATGAATAATTTATGCCTAACTTTTAACTTGACTTAATCCTTCTTTCGGTGGGTTATTTGGATGTCATCCTTTCATGGTCGCTTTTAAAGAATTCGCTTTCTTCGGATTATGCGTAAAAATATCATTTTTTTTTTATTCATCTTATGTGACGTTTACAATGATCAGCAATACTTGCCATAAGAAAAGTCACTTAAGAATTTAGTTTTCGTCCTTCTATTGGTAGATATGATAGATGCTTCGAATCCTTGTCAATTGTGGAGCTAGGTAGTATTTTTCCATGTTGCAACTTTTTTCTCTATGGACTGTGTTTCGATGGCACGAAGCTGCTCCTTTATTTGCATTTTAAGCTTTCATAGTGTGCAGTGAACACCTATTGAAATTAAATTTTCAAAGAAAGCTCATTCGATGTTATCATTCAAATGCCCATTTCAACAAAAATCAAAAAAAAAAAACAAATAAATAATAAACCATGTGAAACTCTGTTTATACTATTTAAACTATATCCCGTGGTAATTAGGATCGGTACTTATAGAAAACCGTGACATTCTTGCCTTTCGTTCATTTTGCGTATCCTTTTTGCTTAATTGGACTGAATAACTTTCCTTTTATTCAATAATATAAATAATAATAATACAGTAAATTTTCTTTTTTTTTTCAGAACTCAAATGCCATCAATGCAGTCAATGTATAATTTATTTTCATCTATGTACATATGTATCGCTTTTCACTAACCATTAAAAATTTACTTATTGTAGTTACAAACACTCAATCAACTACTACTTCTACTACTACTACTACTACTACTACTACTATGACTACTAATATCACTGCTGCGACTGCTACTAATACCACTAGCACTACTAGTACTACTACTTATACTACTACTACTATTACTACTACTACTACTACTACTACTACTACTACTACCACTAGCACTACTAGTGCTTCAACCAGAAAAAAGAGAAAGAGAAACAACCACAAAAAAGGAAATTTCAATCGATCGGATTTCTGATTGTAATGAATGAAACTAATCATTGTTAGAGGGAGTACATGTGGTAGCTATTGTTAACAAAAGAAAAGCTAAAGCCTGAAATTTAATATAACCACAGTATCTGTTTAGTTGTTGATTGAACTAATTACCTAGAAATTTATTTCAGTAGTTTTTCAATGCTATTACTTACCATTATATTCCTATCACTACATGACTGGGCTATTCCGTTTAGGGTACATATGGTTTTGTTTCCAGTGTGGAGCTACAAACTCGATACAAGGATACACAAAACCATTTCCAAAATACTCTATTCAATTGAACATTTGCATTTATTTCTCACGCGAACAGAAATGATATCGATATTCTAATTTTGGATAAATTCTGTTTAATTCAATATTGATTTTCATATTCCCATCTGATCCACCTCAACCATCTGTTCGTCTACCCTGGAGCAAAACTAATGAAAAATATAACTCTTGTAGCGGTCGGTTCAATTTATCCATGGAAAGTGTCTAATTCAGTACAGGGAATTTTCACTAGAATATGTGGTAAGCTTTCCCGATGAACATGCTACTTTATTTCAGGTTTGGTTTTTTTTAGTTTATTCATTCATTCAACATCAGAGATACATGTGAAGATGTTTCAGCTACCGCTTTGTGGTTTTTTCAAATACATACACGAAGATGTAAGATCATGTGAATCTAATCAGAGTGCCATATGCTCATAGACTTTTGCATATATTTTGTAAATGTATTGTCCAGCAAATCAACCAGATTGATCAACGATTCGTCAAAGAATCACGTATGTTGGCCATCAAGCAACGAATACCATCGGAGTGATGTGAAGGTTAACCTGTTGGTGTCACATTTATTGAGCTACGTGGAAGATCTATTGAGAAGTCTGATATCAAACAATCTAGCAAACATAAAAAGCAAATTGATCCACCATCGAATCTATGTAACCATCTGAGCTGAAACAGTTTCTTCTGAAACCAATAACAGCTGAATCCAGTTGAAATTGATACCATCTCAGATCTCTCGAAATTGATACCGTCTCAGGTCAAAGGAACTGAACTCCAACCCAGTAATAGTATAGAGGAAGGAAAAGTGAAAAATGATCTCGATGACTAAGAAGAGCTCCTACCTTTACCTCCCTACAAAAAAATCTCAAGTCATCCCAGAATTTCATCCCAAACATATCCCAACCCTAACAGGTTTATTCTGCCTCCACTTCCTGGAAGTAACTTTATCCTCAGTTTCCTTTGAGGCCCTGTGAATGATATTCATTTCAGTTGCACTAAAGGGTTCAGGACCGTTGAATGCTGTCGACGCTCCTTTTCTCGCCAGTCGGTCCGCCAGCTCACTACCCTCGATTCCTGCGTGCCTCCGTACCCAGTATAGGTACAATAACTCTATTGTCCGCACTCAATTCGTTGAGTGGATTGCAACAATCTAGAACCATGCTTGACGTAATCAGCGGGGATTCTAGTGCTTTTAGGCTGCTTGGCTATCGTGCATTATAGCTATGGTTTTGCCTTTGTATCCTTTGTCTATGCTCAGTTTTGCGCTTACAGCGATGGCATAGACCTCAATCAGGAAGATACTTGGCATACTTCGCATCGGTTGGTAGTATTTGGTGCCAGGCCAAAATACTCCAATTCCTGTTCCCTTAGATGTCTTGGAACCATTCGTATACCACTTGGCTATATTCCGTCTTATAAGGTGCATATTGGATTCAACGCTCCATTCTCTCTTGTCACTCTGCACTACACAAAAATTGTTGTGAAAGTTGAATGCCGACGTCATGCGATCCAACGGTGTATATATGAATGGAGACATTTTCACTAGTTTAGTCTGGTCCTTGTGCCCAATCCTGAGGTCATTTTTTCTTCCTAAATGGAAGATTCTTGTCATTGTAGATGTCGCTACTGTTTTTAACACCAAGTGAAGTTGCGGTACGCTTAAGATTTTTTGAATAGCTGCTGTGGGACATGACTTTATGGTTCCGGTGATATAGTCACATGCCAAACACTGAACTCGATCAAGTGCAAACCTTGTCTTGCGTTCTTAGATTTTGTCTGCCCCGGCTACCGCTCCATAGATGATGAATGGTCTCACCATCATGGTGTACATCTACCGCAGGATTCCCGTGTTTTCCCAGGACTTGCCTGTCATGATCCTGCACACCATCAGAGCCCTGACAGCCTTTGCAGAAACTGACTTAATGTGTCCATTCCACCTGAGCCAACCGCCCAAGAGCAAACCGAGATACTTAATTTCATTCTTATACTCAATCGTCCGTCCCATTTAGATATATGGTGTGGCGTTGGTTCATATTGCTTCTTCTTGCAAACGGTACCAGTGTGGATTTATCGGGGTTAAGCCTTTGAAGTATCTACTGGTACCAGCTGTTCACAAATCGAAGTGCCCCTGCACTATATCACACAGTCCGTTCGTATTTTCCTCTGGTTAGAATTGCGATATCATCTGCATACGCGTGATATATTACCCTTTGATATATCAGCTTCTGACAGTCTGCCTAAGACTTCATCTGCCACGAGGGTTGCATAGTAGTGGTGAAAGAACACCTCCTTGTCGGCATCCACAACCCGCACGTACGTTGATGGTGCTTGATTCCACTTTACATACAACGGTTCACCCTGCCAGTGACTGAGACAGCCAGCAAATAAGGGTAGGATTAACCTCTCTTTTCATCAGCACCCTCTTTACCGCATCGTGGCTGAAATTGTCAAGTAAATAAGTCCTTGGTTCACTTATAGCAATTACCCAGAACTTGTTGAGCCATATCTTTGGTGGAGAAGTCTGTTCAGGACTGTTTGCTGTGGTGGAGTTGCACCGAAAGCAAGATGAGATAACAATGATAGGACCATCGAACATCCATGGCAACTTGTTAACAGTTGTTAAGAGTCAAGAGACTACGTTAACTTGTTAAGAGACTACGAGACTAAAGAAGTGCAAATCACTACAAACCATTAATAGTAATTCTATTAAAGGTGTCGAATTAACAGATGTCTATTAAAGTGCATAGAAAACGCTTTGTCAGTGTTGGCAGATCATATAAATAAGCAAAAGGAAAGAATTAGAACTACCTCTATGAAGTTCTACACTATCAATAAGATGGTACATCTAAATGACATTTTGGACATGAACAATAAAATGCACTTTGTATAATAATTAATGCATACTGGGAAAATCAATCAATCATAAATCGGCATACAATATTACTTTCAATGTTAATTTCATCATATTGGGTTGATTGGGTTGACTATTATAGTGATATTAGATGGGTCGTGGACGTCATTGCAGTGCAGAAGAGGAAAGACTTGTTCGTCAGCTCCGAAATGAAGGAAGGAAGGACCTACGAATTCATTGCCACATTAATGGGACGGTCCGAAAATTTCGTGACAAATGCTCTTAAACCGGTCCATTGTCCATTGAAACGCGTGGGGCTCCTAAAAAAACCTCACCAGTGACCGACAATCATATCATTACACTAGCTAAACGTGACCCATTCACATCATCCAGGACAATTGCAAGCGAAATTGGAAATGTTGTATCATATGTTGTCATCACGAACCGTTCGGCGACGGTTAGTAATTGCAAAACTACCAGGAAGGATTGCCCGAAAAATTCCTCTGCTTAGAACTACAAATTTGAAGAAGAGGAATAAATTCGCACTGGTTCATAAGACCTGGTGTGGACAACAGGGTGAAAAAAAGTGGCGTAATATCTTCTGGAGTGAGGAAACAAAGATAAATTTGTTTGGTAATGATGCGGAAAGAAATGTTAGCTGACCAAAAGGCAAGGACTTTCATGGCAGGCTTACAAAAAAAAAACAGTAAAACACGGAGGTGGCAGCTTGATGGTATGGGGCTGCTTTTCTTGGCAAGGAGTAGGTCCCATACATCGAATCGATGGAACAATGGGTAGATTAGTGTACAACGATTTGTTGCAGACTATAATGCTACGATACGCCGAAGAAAAAATGCCGCTTTTATGGACATTCCAACAGGATAATGATCCTAAACATTCATCGCGATTGGTGAAAACATGGTTCCAAGAGCATAACGTAGACGTCCTTGAGTGGCCAAGTCAATTCCCAGAACTCAATCCCATTGAGAACTTCTGGGGTCAACTTAAAAGAGATGTTCCAAAGACGGTTTGCCAGAACGAAAACCAGTTATGGGAAAATATTCAACGAGTTTGGTATAGTATTCCCGCAGAAACTTGGCAGAAACTGATATCGTCTATGCCCAAAAGAATCGAAGAAGTCATCAAGAATAATGGCGGATATTCAGGGTATTAAATGCATTCTAAGTAATTCAGCATTAAATGGAACGGCAACTAACGAAATTTTAATGTTAATTAATTGGGCACACCTATTATTCTGACCATTCAAAAATTGGGGTATTCCATGAATTAACGAAATATTAAGTTTTTTTTTTGGTTTGTGATTTATTTTTTATTCCTTATTACGATGATGAACTATGCTTGGATTGTATGCTAACTAATTTTTTGAGGAATAAAAAAGATATATATGAAAATGCAACTTGTTTGTAAATATGAATGTTAACACGTATTATTTTGTCCAGCTGTGTATGTGGTTAATCGCCGAATTCACCCCAGGGTGGGCAAGGTTATGCACCATAGTAATCGACGGCTTTCTGAAGATTGTTGTAATATCAGAGTATACGCCCATGTCAGTTTCGGAAATCCTAACATGCTCGAACTTCAAGGCAGTTTCCTGTTGCTCTAGATCGCTGAGTTTTTCCTTGACAAATTGTGCTGTCGCAAGCGCAGGATAGTCAATCGTGCAATTTTCGATCGTCGCAACGTATTTCCTTGATACCTACATGCCTGATGTCGGCAGTGATCTCAGCGAATGATCATAGAGGCATATAATATGTAAAGATAGTAAAAGCGCAGCCTTCCAACATGTGTTTAAACCTTATGCTGTAATTGTACACTATGAAACGTTCGCGATCTACTGCACCATTTTCTACTCACGCAATAATCAACTTTTTCGAATAAGAGAACATAAATTTCCACGAGCTACTGTTGAGTTGTTGCAAGACCACACCTTTCGCGAAATTCGAATCACCAAACACTAAGGAGAGTAGCGCTTTGGAGCGAGGATGCAGAGTTTGTTTTTGGGTTGCGTTAAACTTAAAAGAAATAAAAAATGGATCATCAGGAACTTCACTTGGTCCCTACCATTTAATATATAAAATATTTTTGTTAATAACTTTATTTATTATCTAACTTCTTCTTTAAAGCTTACAACGTGAACTGACTTTATCCTAACAGTTGAAGATCTTTTGAGCCTTCTATCTGGTCAGCTTGCACAAATTAGATAAGTAAGTTCTTAGGCCCTTAGATTGTTTAGTCTACTGAAATTGTAATTCGAATTGATAAGCATTTTAATTAGATCTTTGTTATTCATATTGAACGTCCGTGAAAATGAAAGTATTAAGTTGTGCTTATCTAGGAAGGTGCCCATATTCTTTAGGTTTGATATCATAACTTGCATCTAATTTGTCGTGTCGGCTGAATCTCTAGAATCTCTAGCTTGAATGCCAGATGAGTTGCTGAGATTCAGTTGATCGGTGTCTTTCTCTTAGCGTTTCATTGCTGCAGTTCCTGGAGAGGAGCTTGAGTCGCAACAATCTTAGGCATGCGTAGCTCTTCGTTTGTTCTCTAATGATGGCAACTTTGTCGGGCGGCCGAGCGATGCCGGCCGTTTAGACCAAGTAGCCTAAAAAATGCACTTCCACTTTTCGGAATTCACACTTTACCTACTTTACGCTCCTCTTCGTTTGATGATGCAATGAGGAGATCGTCTATATTAGCGTAGACGAAATCCAGATCGCAAAGCACATCATCGGTTAAGCGTTGAAACGTCTGAGCCGTGTTTTTCAATCCAGAGCTCATAAAGGGAAATTCGAAGAGACAAAAAGGTGTTGTAATGGTATCTGGTAATACGCCCAAACCAAGTCAATTTTGAAAAAGATCGAAGTCCTATATAATGACAGCTCGACGTCAGTGTCAGGCCAGTGGACAACGATCGGGAATCTTCCGCGCATTGAAAACGTGATAATCCGATAATATGAAGTAGAGGGTCAGACAGAACTTAGCTTTAACCTGGTATTGAAGCTAGGTTCACTGCTTTTTCGTGATTGCGAGACGTGGAGCCTACGCAAGCGACCCGGGTGTCGTCTCGAATTCTACGAGGAATTTGCGGTGGTCATCCTTCAGGTTACGTGATGTCCTACTAGAAGCTGATGATAAGATGAAGTACTTCTACACCGAGGCTATCACCCCTGCGTTCATGATCGTATAACTCACGTCAGTGATGACCAAATTCCACGGAAATTTACGTCACAAACGTAGATCGTGAGTAAAAGCGAGTGTACCGTACTAATTAATCATGGCGTGGTTCGCTGCGAATATTTGGTAGTTTAGAGGCTTCACTTTACCGCTAATGCCGTTACGAGTAAGACACACAAGTCACCCCCAGGGCCGATGAAGTACATTTTGCTCGAGTCTTTTTTCGTTGAATATAACCACGTTGAATAGAGATCGGGTCCCTTGTCGCCATTAGCGAGGCCTGTTGGCGTTTCCAGAAAACGCTGACAAGGTTACCCTGAGTGGGTGCGGAACTGCTTGCACTTAGCCGTCGGTGGCTTTGGTACGTTTTGAGATTGACCCGTTTAGATTTGCTGCGTACCACTATCGCTAACCCACAGATCACGTCGAGGTCACCTATTTGTGGGATGACAGCAAGCACGAAAGTATAGAAATAATCACTTTTATTGGTTTACGTTCATACACAAATGTAATATCAGCTTATAATTACAACACATGTCTTAATAGAGAATAATGATCGTGGGCTCGGTACCCAAAGGCCGCGCTTTACGAGATGTCGGCCAAGGTGTGTCTTCCGATATCGTGGTAAGACTGCTTGTGTTTTCCAAACTTACGGCTATTATAAAACTCCACAATCATGAAATTTGAATGGGAGTGAAATATTAGAGCCCGGCACGCGTGTCATTTATCGCGGGCTGCATCCGGAATGCACGTTTCCGACTTACTGGATTTATCTGTCTCAACCGGTTTTCACAAGCCGGGGAAACCCAATTTAGTAAACGATTATCACTAATATGTGTTTCCTTCGTGGTCCCCACATGCTTTGAAACGTTTTTTTTAAGATTGCAGACTGTAAGTGTCGCAACATACTCAGAATGTGTTTTGTTTCAGGAACTCTTTAGATATGATTTTTGGTTAGACGCTGTTGTAGAAATGCAGAATGCACGCTCATGTATTTAGAGTATATCTTAAAAAGTTCACGCCGTCATCGGACCAAATGGTCGAGGTACCAAATTCTAGTTTATAATGAAACAAAATAATATTGATTCAAGTTTGTCGGTTCATTTTGCTTATAGAAAAAATTGAAAAAATCTCGAAAAATTGAAGTCATCCTAATACGATGGCCAAAGGCTGTATAATATGCAAACATGTAGCAAAACGTTCAACTGGTCCTTTAGCACTTGCAATTTTATTTACTAAATCCCATCCAAAAACGACGCTTTTGTGAACAACGAGGGGAATAATTCATGCAAACATGCCTCTCCGTCTCTTGGTCAAAAACTATTGTTTAAAAGCCTTAAAGCATCTCACGGATTTCAAATATTCAGTTTATGTATATTAAAAGTTAATGCTTACAAACCGTCAAAAAAAAGGAATATTTTTGCCATGTACATCTTGAATTCCTTATTGTTTATTTCCCATGTCCATTCTAAACGAAGATTTCCAATGTATGTATGTGTTACATAAATACCAACAGATATTCCCCGAGCATATGAAAAATTGAGAAACATTGTATCCCCGTAACATGTCAAAGAAATATGTAAGGCCCTCTACTATGAATGGCGTGTGCATGCTCTGACATATTCAGGATATGATTGTTATGATGCCAGACACATATTTCCTTCAGTTGTTAAAACCTGACCGCCAGAAGAATATTATATGTGACATGTCTTTATTTTATATGTTCTGTCTTTCATAGGCGGGACACATAAAAGTTATAAGTAGTGTATGGAAGAAGGTAACCTGCTTTGTATGCATGTCCGTGTGCGAAAACTTGGGAGTTACCTCTCGGTCGTCTTTTCTGTTGTGTGCTAGATGATGTTATTCGAAGGATGTTCAGCCAACGAGGAAGTATCGGAGCAAAATGTTCGTTATTTGTTGTGCCTTTCGGGTGTTTTTCAACGGAAATCACCAGTTATATCAAATTTAATGGATATGGAAGTCTTGCAAGAATACAACTTCCTTGCAAGAATGTGCTCGGGCATTATCTGGATATGAGTGTACCAAGCAGATTATGCTAGTATGTATTCAATGCTAGGCATTTCAGATTTTTGTCAATAACATTAAACTGCTTCTTGTTCCAAGCGAATGGTCCGTAAGGTTTTAATGCAGTTTCAATGACCCTCGGTACACCTGAGCTCTGCTTGCATTTTCTAATATGGTCGTAACTTATATGCGCATAAGTATCGATATGACATCATTTTCCTCGAGTATCCACTTGAAACTACTTTGCATATGCTTCTGCCCGTGACATCTTTATTTTTGATAACAATACTCAAATAGACGAATTTTCCTGGAAGCAAACACTCACATATTTTTATGCCACCCCAGGACATGTATCTCTTCCTCATCTGCTCAGACCCATTTGCATGAAAAATGTTCCATAGTCCTTTCAAGTCTTGTCGGCGTTGTTGGCATTGTTGTTGATACTTGGTACATTTTTCTGGGCTTCTTCCTCCGATGGTCATCTGAAATTTTTTTTTTCAAAGCTTCAAATCCACCCCCTCCAGCGTCCCACCAAGGCATGATGCCACAAGAGCCTTTACATTTTCCAGGACGGAATTGTGAGACTAGAAAAAGATTGACAGTGATTCATCTTGTGAGGTTTAAGTTTCACGCATATTTCTTAGCATGTCTTAGCTATCATTTTTAGTAGATTTACGCACAATTTTTTGTCCTCGTTTGGATCTCTTCGGTTCTCAATGGAATGCGAGCAAGATTGATTGGTGCAATTAATTTTAGTCAATTGTAAGTTGGGCTTTTTTGGGGGTCGGATAAGCTCTTTCGAAATGGACGTGAAATCTCTTTGTAATTGAGGAAGTTGATGACAGATTTCTTTTCGTGGGACGTTTTGTTTTATAGAAATAAAACATACCCGCATGGCTTGTAGAATTAATGACAATATCGAATTTTTGTCACGTTTCCCCCTTTTTTTTGGGGCGTCGAAAATATACTAAGCACAATGAGCGCGGGATGAGATTTAAATTGAAATAGCAGAATGCAATAAGAAAACGATACGTTTTGATGCTAACAAGATAATAAGGACTCCCTTAAACTGGAGTTTTTAATTAGCCAAGAACACTTTGAAGGATTTGTCCCAGAATCGAGTAGTAGTAGAATCGTTGTCAATATGTTTTTTTCTAAATGTTTTCCCCATTACGCTTATTTGAATTCAAATCTACTATAGAAATTGTGGAAGGTTACAATTTCAAGTAAACTGTGGATTCCATACAACGGCGTGCTTGGTCAAGAATAAATTTTCTTCCAGATTTTTGAGTTTCATTGTTAAAAGGAAACCTCAACTTCTGAAAATAAATGTTATACAGTTGTTTGTTTCACCAAGTACTTGAGCACAACTTAAATTTTCCCTAAATTTTTCGCGACAATATTCCTAAGAAACGTTTTAACCCTACATACATAACGTGAGTCAAAACGAGTCACACGCTAAACGGTTTTATCAGTCTCTTTCCTAACACTGTATACATCCCGCTATCTTTCCTAGCCAATTCCGTTCGTGGTCAGAGGTGTCAAATGGTACACGTTTGTTGCAGGTAAGTTGTATAGAAGTTAACACACTCACCTTCAAGTTAACACACTCACCTTCATATTTACCTTTCCGATCGTTGACCGCTAGCACCTGTCGCAATATATTTTTGCATACTCGGTAAATGTCTACACGAGCCTACTTACCTGCACCAATGACCCGGCCAAAGCAAGCGCATTGACTACAGGTATTATTGATTAATGCAAACACAGCAAATAATTTGTACAGAAATAATTCTATTGATAACTGCTAATGTAGCAAGTAATTCTCTTTGGGAAAATTTATTGATTAATGTTGATTTGACACAAATTCGTATGACGAGCATAAAACACTTATTATAAATAGAGGTAAGCAATAATGATAAGTTAGTTGGAGTTGATCATCGGTGAAATAAATTAATACTGAAAAGCGGAAACTTGTATTTTTTTTATTAAACCAAAGTGCTACAAACATAACTGGCGCCCGAGCAGTCTAATCATTGTGAAAACACATTGATTAAGTGAAAATAATTTCGTGATTTTGTAGTTTCGGTTGTTTACAAGTTTTTATCTACCATTATTCGATACTGTTCCCGTGAGAACACGGTAATCGCTCGGTAGTCCGCAAATTTTCAGAAAACGCTATACCCGTGAGAACATAGTGACCGACGACATCCAACCACGAATCAGGTTAAACGTAACCTATTGGAACCAACAAGGAGGAAAGGAGTAAGCTGCTGCCATCGAGGGAAGTAATCCATAAAAGGAGTAAAAGTAAAAATATCGCAGGAGTGACACCAACCGTACCGCAGTAGGTGCATACCAAAAATCTAACGGCGTGCATAAAAAAGGAAGAATACGGAGTGCCCGAGAAGCTGCATACCAATGGCAAACATTTATCTAATGTAAGCTTACCTCTATTTTTCTCATTTGTTATACAAAAATCAATTATATATATTCAATATCAAAATATATTCAATATCAATTATATATATTAAACTCATCATTTAATCAAATTCAATTTAAACCTAAATATCTCAAAATCATACATATATCAAAATATTTTAAAAAAAATAAAATTGCCAAACAATTTTTAATATATCAATATATTTTTTACTATTATACATATCTACATATTCCCAAATTTTATTTATTATTATAAAATTGTGTGAACCTTAGTCAATGTGAAAAATCAAAATTTCGTCCAAAAAAGTGATCTCATGTAAGCGTTCGTGGAACATATAAAAAAGTGTCCGTGAATTTTCTTTGTGTAAAACTATCCAATAGTTCCGGTTTTTTTTCCTTCTTTTTTTCACTTCGATAAATTGTATAAAAGTGAAAATGGAAGCTATTCAACAATCGATTAGGGAATTAACAGGTGCGGTCAATGCGAGTGTTGAATTAATCAAAAGATTGGAGGCTAGAGTGTCCTCGTTAGAGCAAAATCCAACTCCCCAGTCTCATACTTCTTCGTCGGTATTCCAACCGCTTGCGTCTCCTCAAACAGAAAAAGATCTGGATGAGATAAGGAAGCTCCCAGATTGCGTGAGAGATCTACAAGTATTTGACGGAAATCCGGTTCAGTACGTGTCCTGGATTCATAACGTTGAATCTATCTTAAAGGACTACAGTATTGTGCGTAATAAACCAATTTACAGGGCGATTTTGCAACACATTCGGCAAAAGATACGGGGCCCAGCAGATGCTGCTCTCATATCCTATAATATATTTGATAATGAGTGGTCTAGCATAAAGAAATGCTTATCACTTCATTACTCTGATAAACGCGATGTGCGCACTCTAGAGCATCAACTACACTCGATGCAACAGAGGAACAAGAGCGTAGATGAATTTTACGCTGCAGTGAACCATCAACTCTCACTGTTAGTGAATAAAATTAAAACCGAAGATCATTCTGGTGAAACTATTTCCGTGCTCACCGAAAATTATCGAAACAGAGCTTTGGATGTCTTTATTAGAGGATTGAACGGAGATTTGTCGCGTATGTTGGTTATCCAGAAACCTCAAACGCTCCCCGAAGTTTATGCTTCTTGCTTGAAGATTCAAAATTTAAATTTTAGGAATTACTCGATTCATAAGGGACATTTTGTCAACTCAATTTCTGCACCCATTAACCAAATCGAAAACCCCCGATTTGGCCTTAACGTTCCCAAGTCACCATTCCCCCGTCAACAAATAGGTTTTCAGGAACGAAATCAAATTTACAACAGAATTCACAAAGGAGCTTTTGCACCAACACCTCAAAACCACCCACCACCAAGGCCTATTCAGCCTAAACCCCCAGTGCCTATGGAAATTGATCCATCCATCCGCACACGCCAAGTTGATTATATCAACAGACCTACTAATTTTGCCAACAAGAGGTCGAACGAGTCTTCGAATTTCCCTAGGAAGACTCAGCGTCTTTACAATTTAGAGGTTCAGGAGCAACCTGATGAAGATCACGTTGAGGATAACTACTTCACAGAAGGCGCGAATCAGGAAGAAGCTGCTTATCTTGATCAACTTGAAGATTCTCTGGAGGATTTCGAAGTGAACCATTTAAATTTTACAGCAGATGCCTCTCTAGCGTACCATATATAGAGTGTACAGATAGAAATGGACAAATTTTAAATTTTCTAATAGATACTGGAGCCAATAAAAATTTTATTTCCCCTAAATTAGCCTACAATTCCAAACCCGTTAAAAAACCCTTTACAGTTCGATCCGCTGCTGGACAAATACCTATAGCCAGGAAAGTTACTGGTCCATTTTTTAAAAGCATAGGAAACAACACACCCATAGATTTTTACGTTTTACCAGGACTGAAATCATTTGATGGCATCATTGGAGATGATACATTAAAGGATTTAGAAGCTATTATTGATAGGAAAAATGACGAACTCGTAATCAAACCAAATATTCGCATTCCATTAAAGGCTAAAGAATCAAGACAAGTGAATATAATCGAATTTAATTCTGAACACTTAACCCACCAGACAAGACATAAGCTACAGTCTTTATTGGACAGATTTTCGAACCTCTTTGGTCCAATAAGTGATAGTGAAATCGTGGATACCGCTGTCAGGGCAGAGATCAAAACGACAACGCCTGACCCAATTTACACCAAGTCGTACCCTTATCCGGTTTTCATGAGGGAAGAAGTTGATAATCAAATATCCAAGATGATTGAAGATGGAATAATACGTCCATATAAGAGTCCTTACAACTCTCCTATATGGGTCGTACCCAAAAAGCCTAATTCTGCAGGTGAAAAACAGTATAGACTCGTAGTCGATTTTAAACGACTGAATGCAGTAACAATGTCTGATACGTACCCAATCCCAGATATTACAAACACTTTGGCAAGTTTCGGGAAGTCGAAATACTTCACCACATTGGACTTAACGTCGGGATTTCATCAGATAAAGATGAAAGAAAGTGATATTGCCAAAACCGCATTTTCAACAGCTAATGGAAAGTACGAATGTACGAGACTTCCATTCGGACTCAAGAATGCCCCAGCTATCTTCCAACGGATGATAGATGATGTCCTAGAACAATTCATTGGGAAGATTTGCTATGTCTATATAGATGACATTATCATTCTGGGTGAAACAGAAGAAGAACATCTAGAAAACTTGGAAACAGTACTCACGCAACTAATTAAAGCGAACTTGAAAGTTAACCTAGCCAAGTCAACCTTTCTGAAAGAGCAAGTTGAATTTTTGGGATATGTCATCTCCCAAGAAGGAATTTCGCCGGATCCTAAGAAAATTTCTGCAATTAAAAATATCAAGACACCTACTAATTTGAAAGAGTTAAAGGCATTTCTCGGTCTCGCCTCTTACTATAGAAGATTTATAAGGGATTTTGCAAAGGTTGCAAAACCTTTGACCAATCTGACGAGAGGTGAAAATGCACAAGTAAAGGCAAATCAAAGCAGCAAAACGGAGATCGAGCTTGGCAAAGTGGAACTGAAGGCATCAAACGATATCAAAGAGCTACTAACATCCTCAGAAGTGTTAACATTCCCAGATTTCGAGAAGCCATTTATCCTAACAACAGACGCATCAAATCAAGCGATTGGAGCAGTGTTATCCCAAGGCGATCTAGGAAGAGATAAGCCGATTACCTACATTTCTCGCTCGTTAAACAAAACGGAAGAAAATTATACTACAAACGAGAAGGAAATGTTGGCAATCGTCTGGGCACTGGATAAACTTAGAACTTACCTTTACGGGGCGAAGAAAGTGAGAATCCTTACGGATCACCAACCACTCACCTTTGCTCTAAGTAACAGGAATCACAATGCAAAGCTAAAGCGTTGGAAGGCTCAGATTGAGGAGTTTAACTATGAACTCGTGTATAAACCACACAAAACCAACGTGGTGGCTGACGCTTTATCTAGACTACCAGTCGACCCAATTGAGGTAAATATCCTAACATATGATTCAGCAACTGCCCATAGCGCGAACGAAGATAGCTCAGACCTCATACCACATTGCGAAGCCCCTTTGAACGTATTCAAGAATCAAATAGTAATTTCCCTAGGCAAAGAAATCAGCGCTCATGAAGAACCACATCCTAGGTATCATAGACATTATATCCGAGTTAAGAATATGAATAAATCTAAATTGGTTGAGTTGTTGCGTAAGAACCTAAATCCTAATGTGATTAATGGCATAACGATCCCAGAGGAATATATTCAACTATTGCAAGAAGTTTATAAAGAACATTTTTCAAACTTCAGAATCCGAATCACGCAAAGAATTGTTCAAGATTTGGTGGACGAAAATAATAAATTACAGGTAATACAACAGGAACATCGTCGAGCACATAGAAACCATCTGGAAAACAAAGAACAAATCCTGGAAAAGTACTATTTTCCTGGAATGACCAAACTTATAAAGAAGTACACCGTGAATTGCGATATATGCAACTCGAATAAGTACGACCGTCATCCACAAAAACCACATCTACAGGAAACACCAATCCCTAACTATCCAGCCGGAATTCTGCACCTCGATATTTTTCAAATTTCTGGTGAAAAGTTTTTATCCTGTATTGACAAATTTAGCAAATTCGGAAAATTTTTCCGTATAAAAAACAAATCTGCAGTATATCTTCGTGACAAAATCATAAAAATATTACATTACTTCTCTGTTCCGCAAATCCTAGTTTCAGACAATGAAGGTAGTTTCATAAATCCCATCATTTTGAACTACTTAGAATCATTAGGAATAACCGTTTATTTAACGCCAACCCAAAAAAGTGAAGTAAATGGTACGATCGAACGACTTCACTCCACAATACTGGAAATAGTGAGATGCCTTCAACGTGAACACCCGGATCTTTCCTTGGATGTAATTGTTAACACAGCTGTCGAAAGATATAATAACTCCATACATTCTGTGACTAGTAAGAAACCCGTCGACATGTTTTTTGCGCGGGAACAGCGCATTAACTTTCAAAATTTGTTAAACTTTAGAGACAAGCTGAATAGAGACGTAAAGCATGAAATCATGCGTAAACAAAAATACCAGTTGAAGAACCATAACACCAAAAGGGTTAGACATAAAACATACAAACCAGGTGATATAATTTTTATTGCCAATAAACAAATAAAGTCAAAAAACAAACCGCTTTTTCAAAAGGAGACAGTCTTTCAAAACAACCAAACCACTGTCACGACAACCACAGGGAAAAAAATCCATAAGTCTGACATCAAGCATATCCCTTCTGTTTCAGATTAATCCTGTGCAGCCCGCACGCATCCGTCGACGTTTACGAATACCATAGTGCAATAGTGACAATGAGAAATGGCTTTGGAAAGATAATAGATGGAAATTTCAAGATCATCCACGTTATCGACCTCAACAAATACGACCAAGTAATTGCATATACGGAATCAACCATACAACAAAAAATCAACAGATCAAGCATCTTGGCACCGCAACTTCATCATCAACTCTCAACAATTAAGGGACTCATTGATCAGCTACGAGATAGAAACCCAAGGAAAATTAAACGGTCCATAAATTGGCTAGGGTCAGCCTGGAAATGGATCGCAGGAAGCCCAGACGCTACAGACTGGGACACAATAGTAAAAAGCCAGAACAAAATGGTGAATAACAACAATAAGCAGTTCAAAATTAATGAATATGTAACCAGCGTATCCGCGCAATTAGTAGATAATTACAATAGAATTGTCTCTGAAATTAGTTCATATAATAACGACAAATTTGAACAGATGCTCTTTAATAAAATGTTAATCCTTAAAGACGAAATCCAAGAAATAGTCTTAGCTAGTCAAATGGCAAAAAATGGTATAGTAAATTCTAACTTGCTAGGTAACACGGAAATCAACGAGATACTTTCACAGGTCGAAACCCTTCCTTTTGACAACGAAATTCAGGCAATTGAGTACGCAGAACCTATGATGTTAGTAAAAGGTAATGTCCTATTGTATGTCATTTGCATACCCAAAACTGAAACCACGGACTACAACCATGTTTTAGTTCGTCCTACCATAAAAAGTAACATAAGAATTCATCTGAATTACTCTAATCTGTTTGTAACGCAAAAGGAAAAGTATGGCATCATAGATAAATGCCTCGAGATCCAAGGAATCACCATCTGCCGTAGGAACCAATTGGAAAAACTAGGCCCAAGTGAGTGCCTTCCCCAACTATTAAAAGGATTAGACACATCCTGTGATTACGAATTCTACACTAAGCCGGTAATCGAACTCATCAACGGTAACACCTTATATCTCACAAATTTTAAAGGAAATCTTGACTACGGAAATTCAACTAGATTTCTCAACGGTACTTTTCTAATCAACTTTCAAAACGATACACTTCGTGTTAATGACGTAAGCTATGTTAATAAGGAGACCACATCATTTCACCCCTTACCCCCCATCTTAAATAACAATATAACCGTTAACAAAATTAAATTAGATTTCCCATACCTGCACAAGTTGCATCTCGATAATGTGAAAAAATTAAGTGGTTTATCCTTTGACAGTACTCTATCTATGACTTCAGACATTTTCATTCTCTCAATAGTTATAAGTTTGGCAATAACCCTTACAGTTTTCATTCTTCGCTCAAAACGATCTAAGCACATGTTGCAATCAGATCTAGCCTACTCATATCCTGTGCCAATTAAATTATCCTTTTGATCTGTGGGACACAGATTTTAAGGAGGGAGGAGTTAACACACTCACCTTCAAGTTAACACACTCACCTTCATATTCACCTTTCCGATCGTTGACCGCTAGCACCTGTCGCAATATATTTTTGCATACTCGGTAAATGTCTACACGAGCCTACTTACCTGCACCAATGACCCGGCCAAAGCAAGCGCATTGACTACAGGTATTATTGATTAATGCAAACACAGCAAATAATTTGTACAGAAATAATTCTATTGATAACTGCTAATGTAGCAAGTAATTCTCTTTGGAAAAATTTATTGATTAATGTTGATTTGGCACAAATTCGTATGACGAGCATAAAACACTTATTATAAATAGAGGTAAGCAATAATGATAAGTTAGTTGGAGTTGATCATCGGTGAAATAAATTAATACTGAAAAGCGGAAACTTGTATTTTTTTTTATTAAACCAAAGTGCTACAAACATAACTTAGATGTAGATATGAAACCATTGTGAGTCAAAATGACCCCACGTTATGAGATTTGTAACATTTTTGTATTTTGAACATGTTTTGAAAATTTGTATTTGTTTTAGATTTGAAAGTTGATTATTATCTAAAACACAATGACTTCGTTGCGGGCGTTGCAAGGCTTTCAGACGAAAGATTTTTTGGAGGAAGAACCAGAAACTATCGATGTATGTGGTGAACAAGAGGATAATTTAAGTGTAGATGACGTCCAAAGCGACTACGATGATGATTTAGTGGGTGACGCTACTTATATAGAAGATGCAGAGGTAAGCGAAAATTCTCCAAATATTGCAAAGCAGCGTCCTTCAACTTCGATGTCAGATCGGATAATCGTTTTACCGCAAAGATCCATAAAAGGAAAAAATAACCACTGCTGGTCTGCAGTAAAGGGGGGCAATCAGTAAAGAACTTCCGTTATAAATATTGTACGAACATCAAGAGGACCAACAAGAATTAGTAGGAATCTATCGGAACCACAGCCCTGTTTTGACGCATTTTTAACATGGGAAATAATAAAGGAAATGGTAACGTTAACTAATGTTGAGATTGGTCAGAAACTAAACTATGATTTATCTGCTACCTTTACAGACATACACTTTGACGAAATTAGAGCATTTATTTGGAATTTTAACATTATCAGCTGCATTAAAGGACAATCATCTCACAACTGACGAATTGTTTGACGTTTCGCTTTCTGGCATATGCTACGTATCGAATATGTGTAGAGATAGATTCGTGTTTCTTTCAGCATCGCTGCGATTTGATGACAATTCCCTGCGTCCTACTAATCGTCGTGAAAATGTTATTGCGCCCATTAAAAACGTATGGAATTTGTTTAATACCCAGTCTATAATAAACCACACTCCAGGATCTCATGTGACCGTCGATGAACAATTATTGTGATTTAAGGGTCGATATTCCTTCCGCATGTACATACCAAATAAACTTAATAAATATGGCCTGAAAATTCCAATGATCTGTAAAAGTTCGACAAAATACATGTTCGATGCCATTCCCTATTTAGGCAGGAGAACAGAAACAAATGGACTTTCACTTGGAGTATATTACATGAAGGAGATATCTATATAAGTATAGTTGGTAAAATGAGCTTAAATAAAAGGGAAATACCGGTAGTAAAAAAATGCTAGGTCTTGAGCTTTTGGAACCTCCAGTTTTAGCTATGATGGCTGACTAACTTTACTGTCATATAAACCGAAACCTGCAATGATGGTGTATGTACTGTCATTCTGTGGCGAGGACAGTGTTGTAACATCAAGCTCCGGAAAACCAGATATGATTGTATTCTACATTCAGACAAAGGAAGGAGTTGATTCGTTCGACCAATTCTGCTCACAGATGTCATGCAGTAGAAAATCAAATAGATGGCCTATGGCATTATTCTACGGCATGCTGAATATGGTTTCTGTCAACAGCCACGTTATTTATCGCTACAATATTATTTTAAATAAGAAAAAACCCCTAAATATGTCCGCGTTCATGAAACAATTAAGTACTGACTTAGAGAAGCCATGGATAGAGATAAGTCTTCAAGTTCCTAATCTAAGTCGCAAATTACGCGAAAACATACAAAATGATCTACCAAATACTTTTGCCGCAAGCTCACCACAAGACGAAGATACACCAGCTGAAAAGAAAAAGAAATATTGCGTCTTCTGTCCGTTGAAGCTAAGAAGAAAGGCTCAAGCAGAGTGCAATAAATGCAGAAAGCCTGTTTGAGGAGAGTATTAAGTACTGACTTGTTTAGACTGTATGAAATTTTTGAGACTGTTATTTTAATATTTTATGTTTTGTTTAAATATGTTTTTAAATAATTTAAATAATTATTTAATAATGTAAATAATTTAAATATGTAACTAGATAAGTAGATTTCATTCTGAGAAACTGATATAGTTTTGTTATATGTGATCTTACCAAAGGATTTTTGTTTTTGGTTGTTTTCAAGAGAAATAATAACAATACAAACCCATAAATTTATTGATTTCATTTCTTAGGCAAGTCTTAAAATATGAATTCATAAACTAAATTAAAATATGAAATAACAATAGTGCAATTGGGTCAAAATCAGGTGTGAGTCATATCTACCTAATTCTATAGTTCCCTTCAAAAAAAGAGAAAAGCAAATGTTTGGTTCGTGACTAATCTAGCTGATGATACGTAGAAAAATGAACAAGAAAGAAAGCAAATTTCACCCATATACTGACGATATCCACGATAATAAAAAACAATCGTTACCATCATAAGACAAACAGAAAACTCAACTACAGAGACCTGACAATTATAGGAAGGAAACTCACTTAGATCATAAAGTTTTCGATAAATCAACTGTTGCGGACCGGTTACAAATGCATTTCATTATATCATCCGGGGCCAGGACAAGCTGGCAAGGTGAATAATGGGAGGGAGAGCTCTCCGCGGCAAAGGCTGCTTTTACACGGAAAGCTAAGAAAAACCAGAAGAGGTTTTGCCAGAATTTTGGGGGAAACATCAAGGAGGAGTTACTGCTAGACCTTACAGCAAGCTCCAAACTCGAATTACTAGTCCCTGCAGAAAACCTATCTGTAGATGATTTTAACCACCACAAAAGGAGACGCTCTGATGGATTATGACAGTGAGTCCGATCAGGAAGAGTCGATGGAAGTGGTCCAGGATGAGGATGGTTGGAAAAGACCAATTGTGTCTCCAACCCCGGAGCCATTGTCGAAACGATCAGTAAACGTGAGCGAAAAGAGTTTTCTGCACCTGCAGACTACGGTTTCCACAGCTCCGGGAAGTATTACCAAAGCTGAAGTCGGACCCACCCAAGTGCGTAGAATAGCTATTAGAGCTAAGGAAAATCCGGTCAACATTGCTGCCACTAAGAAACAAAGGGTTCCATCGTTAATGTGCTAAAGGCTGAATTTTAAGCCTTTTAGGGAAGAATAAATCGAGCATGTGAGAAGAATCAGCTCGATGCGCGAAATTCAATGCAGCCGTGAACAGTTCTACACGAACTTTGCTACACCCTTAAACCATAGACGACCATAAAAGTCTTTTTGACTTCTGAAAATGGAACAAGGTGGCGTGCTACAACTATACTCAGAAAAAGCAGACCCTGTTGCTAAAGGGTGTGCAAATTTCCTACGAAGGCAATGATGTCAAGGAGGAACTAGGGGAGGATGTTTTGGCAGCCAAAAGGTTCTCAACGGTGGCCTCGAGGAAGGAAAAGAAAACTCTTTTATCCGTTCTTACTCAATTTAAGCCAGACTTTGACTTCAAAAAGGCTATGAATCTAAAATCGCTACTACACCAAAAGGTACATTAGGAGCGTTTGACGAAATCAAACGCGTCGCAATGTATTTACTGCCAAAGATTTCGACATGTTGCCTGGAATTGCGGAATAGAACCCCGGTACCTCAAGTGTGACAAACACCACCAATCAAAGGACTGCCCCATTGAAAAGGAAGAGGGAAAAGATGCAATCTTCTTTGTGAATTACAAAATTCAGGGCCGGCCCGCGAGTTTCAGGGGATGTCTCAAGGCCAAAGAGGCTGAGAAAACGAGACGGAATCTCCAAAAGGAACGACTTCATTGCTGCCATAAAAAATACTATCCAAAGGGTGCAGCCAAGCCAGTTGCAGCTCAGCCTGTACGGCAAGCCAAAGCGAATAGTAGCAAACAACAGCAAAAAGGCAGAAATACTGTCATGCCCAATGGCTGTTAACTATTTTTTCGGGTGTGACTTGTTCACTCTCATCCGCAAAGTGGATTCATTAATTCCACAATACAAAAAACTCACTAATCTGAGTGAGAAACAGACGGCGTACTTAGACTTCGCCTTCGAAATATGTTGTCACGATTTGCTCCATTAAGCCCTGAGAAACTCAGGATGCATACACTTGAGCGGAATTTTAAAAAATCGGCTGAGGCTGATGGAATTTCAAATTTTTTATAGAAAATCTTGCACATACTTATTTGCTTCTAAACAATGACATAAACATTTTCTATTTCCCTCAGTGATGGAAATACGCCAAAATATTTTTCATTCCGAAAGAGTCGAAGTCGTAGTCGATACTAGTCCGATATCTCTTCAGTCCAACGTAGGGAAATTACTGAAAAGAATAATGAAGGCATCGCACAGTTCTCTGAAGAAACAGGAACTGTACCGGAAAGATAGTTTGGCTTCAAAACGGTAGACGACAGTAGACGCATTGGCTGCTTTCAAAGCCAGTATAAAACGAAACTGGCAGGCCAAAAAGGTTGTCGAAGCGTGTCGCAAATCTTTTGATTCGATTTGGATCGACGGGCTTATCTTCAAAGTGATCCAACTGGGCTTTCCAGTGAATATTATGAAACTTGTTGGCAGCTTCATGAGAGGACAGACTGCCTTTCCGGTGTCCATTGGAGCCAGCTTTGAACCCTCTATCGTTAGTTCGGGGGTCCCGCAGGAGTCCATTCTGGGTACCATTCTCTTCAATATATTTACGTCCAACATCTCGGGGGTCAGGGAAGAATTTCGACCTGGACTCGAGGTGAATCCCTTCGCTGACGACTTACTGGTGTGGTCTTCTGAGTACAAAATCCACTTTGCAAGAACGAGACTCTAAAGGTAGCTGGACTCGTTAACTTTATATTATCAAAAGTGGGGGATGAGGATTAATGCTAAGAAAAGCGAGCTGATTGTTTTCAAGAATCCACATCAAAAATATGGACGTCGCACGAGAAGCATCTGTGACACCAGCATAAAGCAGAACAGTGCACTGCTCAAAGCAAACAAAGTATCTGGGAGTTTTTCAATAAGATCAATAACTTTAGTGCTCAGGTGGATGCTGTATTGAAGAAAATTAGGTATGAATACCAACTCCTTTTACCTGTTTTCAGGAAACAGTCAACAACCCACAAGCGGGTGAATTTACATGCCTACAAGTCACTGATCAGGCCCATACTAATGTATGCGGTTCTGATCTGCTAGGCAAGATAGGATTAGTGGAGCGCGGAATCATTCGGGCTCGAAACGGGAGGAAGGACGGCCCATCCCAAACGACTACTGTACCGCGATGCAGCCTTGGAACCAATCAATCTCTATGCTAAGAAGTTGATTGAACGAGCGGCAAAACGTATGGCGGAGCATGAAACCACCACGATTAGCAACGCAGCAGACAGTCGAGCGGTGGAGGAAGCCATCGACAAATATTCTATACTGTAGACAAATATTGTTTTAGAGTATGAGGAATTATAATAAAAATAATATTATGAAAATGTAAGCCAAAAGATGGATATTAAAGGCTATACTTAGGGTGTAAGTGTAATAAGTAAAACATTTCAATATAATAACTAATTTAAGGAATCAACAAAAAATAAAATACGTTTTTAATGAGCTCTGGGTACAGCCATTAGGCAAAACCCGTAGGTTGAGTAATAGGTTACGAATGATTGTAAGTAATTGTACATAAACAAAAAATGCACCCAATAGATGATTTGAAACTTGAACTTGAAACCGGGACTTTGACAATTTCCATGGTGCAGTTAGGAATCTTGGTAAATGTCTAGATAATAGGACCGTCGCTCGGAGGGGGGTGGTGGGGGGTGGAGGTGGTGGGGATGACCTTGAACAACAACATTTAGAGGGTAAAAGTCGGGGGCCGCAAGGTGGAGGCGCAAGCGGAGGAGTTGAAAAATGAAGATTTTTTGACATTCTTATAGGGGCATCTAAGGTGGGGGGGGGGGTGTTTGAGGGCATCAAATGCATCCTCTAACTCGACTCGCGTCCTTTCAAACCATGTCCCCGACTTCGCTGATATTTTGAAGGTGCAGCGGAGCTTCTTACGCTTATGGTGGCCAACTTTCTTGAAAATCGTCCCAGGACACCGCAAAATCAGTAACTCGCGGTTTACTCGAACTAACTTTTCGCACTTTGGACAAATTACAGTTTCGCGTAACAAACGAAAACGAAAAAGAATATCGAGTAATTCTTCTCGATTTTGCGTTAAACACAAAAATAAGACGAGATGCATTCTGTCTACATTTGATACTGATTAGCGAGACAAATAATTCATGAAATATAGAAATTCTCAAATTCCATTGAATACAGACCATTCAGATCATTCAAAGAAAGAGCATTCAGAAATAATTGCGTGTTTACATTTTTTGCATTGCGTCAATAAGTTGTGAACATACAAGAGCGATCGGGCATCAAATTTGATGCTCTTAAACACACGCCCCCCCCCCCCCCCTCCTCACTCTACATGACTTCATTAAAGTGTCTTAAAATCGCCATTTTTCAATTCCTCCCCTTGTGCCTCCACTCTGCGGCCCCCAACTTTTGACAACGGAAATGAAGTCTCCGGATCTCCACCCAACACCTCCACCCCCCACCACCCCCCTCCGAGCGACGGTCCTATTATCTAGACATTTACCGGAATCTTTTCTATTTGTCAAATGATTTTAGTGCTCTGGCTCGTATATATTTCTCTATGGTTTCTAGTCGTAAGTCCTTGTGTATGTCCATATTCCTAATGTACCATGGAATTCTTCAGATCCACCGTATGGTGACGTTCTGCGGAGATTGATGTGCTTTTATGTGGGTTTTGGCTGAGTGACAGAAAGCGATGCTGCCATAGAGTAGTGTTGGTCGAATTATTTGTTTGTAAATAAGTACTTTTTTATCTTTAAGCAACCGGAGCTAAGAATGGGGTGTGAGGAGGAGGGTATTCCTAAGCATTGGGTTTGCTTTTTGCTAACATATGTGTCTTTCCAGGTAAGTTGGTGATCAAGGGCGATTCGTAGGTATTTGGCTATTCTGTTCCATGATATTGTGTCGTTGGCTATGTGTAATGCCGTTGGGAGTTGTCGTCTACGTTTGATTATGAAAATGGTTTGTGTTTTGTCTTTATTAGTCTTAATTTTCCATTTGCGGAAATATTCATGTATCATTTTGACTGTGAGTTGCAGTTTTGAGTTTTTGAGACATTTGCTTGGCTTGAAGTATAGTATATACAAGTGTTGTCCGCATATAGTGATACTTGATACATATAGTGAGACTTGCTTGATAAGATTCTATAATATGGGAGAAGAGATGATCCTTGGGGAACTCCAACTCGCAGGTTGAGAGGTGATCTTCCACCCTAACTCTTAAAGACCGACCTTTTAGGAAGTCGTGTATGAGTTGAATGTGTGTTGGGGAAATATAGAATTCATGTATTTGAGTTCTGCATGCCAGATCTTGTCAAAGGCTTTCGCTATGACAAACATACCTAAGTCTGTTGATTTCTTGCGGTAAAATCCACTTCTTCTGTGCTGGAGCATCCTTGCTAATTGGAATTCCGTCGATTCAGTTCCTCTGAAGCGATAATGTTAATCAGGGATGCTGTGTTTTTCAGCTCTCACTTCGTTGAGTCTTATCATTAATTACCTTTTCTGCTATCTTTAAGATTGAGGAAAGTCATTTGAGGAAAAGTATGTTTTTTCCGGGTTTGGCAATTGGGTTAATCTACGAAATCTTTCAAGGTAGTAAAGATGTTCTTTGAGAGCCACTTTAACATTGTTTTGGTCGCTGTGTCCGGTCCGGATGCTTTTCGTTTGTTCAGCTTTTGTATAAGTTCTTTATTTTCTTGCACGTCAAGTGGCCGTATTGCGTCCTTTACCTAGAGCTCGGTTTCTATGAGCTCATTGACTCTTCATAACATATAATTTTTGTCGTCAGTGTCCTCACTCCATCCGGTATTCTCCTGAAATTGTAACTCAAGCGTTACAAAGGATTCCGCTTCCGAATTCAGCATAATTTACGCTGCTTGGGCCGTGTATGGGTGGCACAACTACCTTATTCCGCATGCTGAAGTATTCGGACAGCCTCTAGAAGGCATTCTCGGCCGGCTCAAGGTTCTGCAGGAAAGTCTCCCATTGTTCGATTTGAAACTGATGGATACGGTCTCAAATTTCGTTTGTCAACCGGTTCTAGGAGCTGAGGGCTAGGAGCACGGGTGCTTCTAGCCATTCTCAGCTGATTTTAGCTGATTTTTCCTCCTTATCATGGTTTTAAATTTGCGAGGGAGTTCATAGGGGTTGTATCCCTTTATCAAAGTTGTGACTGTATTGTCCTCTTTTGCCTACTTGATATTATTCGTTACTATTTCTATACTTTTTTGGACGTTATCGGTTGTATTTAATTCTTAGTTAAAACTGTCATGTGATGCTTATGGAAATCGGTTGATGGTTGATGCTCATGGATGCTCATTGCACAGATGCTCATGGAAAGCTTGCCAGTCGGTTTTCTTCTTGCTTCTTATACTCATAGGTTCATCTATGTAGACGTCCTCTATTAAGAAGTGGACCGGTTGCTGGTCTGAGGAGAGCTCGTTGAGGCTTCAAGAAGATTTCATGGAGACAAGTTCCGGTTCTAGTTCGTTGAGACAAGGAATTAGCATTCCACATGAGTACAGAAATGTGACTCCACTGATTCATTAGTGTTTGGGAGTGCTGGTTTGAGCTGTAAAAACGGCTTGGACCATTTTTGCCGTCATCTCCGGCATCAGTTGGAAATGTGATTGCATGTTGCCGAAAAGGACCCCCACGTCCGGTGGTGTGAATGATTGTGATAGTGTTAGGGGCTTTTATGATTTGTGTCTGGAGTGTTTGTTTACTGCAGCGATCTGTGCAAACGTCTTATTAATGTTTTTGGGGTTTTTCGGGCAGTATCCGTAGGTTGCAGAAAGTTTTCCTTTCACGCATTTTGGCTTCACTTGCATTGTCTTTTTGGATTGTGTGAAATTATGTAGACCATCACATTTCACGCATCTAGCCTGCACATGGCGATTGCCCGAGAAATGTCCAAATTCTTGTGACACATCAGTTGTCTGTTGCGGGGTTTCATGGTTTTCACCTTGCAGACAAGATGGCATGATGTTGTAAATTTATGTTTTCGCCCTTGGAAAGAGAACCTTAACTAGTTTGAAAGGGCTAGCCTGTGTTTTTAGCAAAAAAATTACTCTGGGGTGAAAATCTTGGGATTTTAGAGCTTCTTTATTACCCTCTATGGCTACTCTATGAAGGCCACGAATAATGACGTTGAGGTTTCTTTCCTGTGGGAGATAGTATGTGTGATACTGCTCTTTTTTTCTGTCAACAGCTTAGTTATCAGTCTATAGTCGTTCAATGTCTGTGGGATAATTTGAATTCCTTGATAATCCCATTTGGTCTATAACGTCTTTATTTTTCACTGGCTCAGTATTTTGTTTAGTGAAGACCATTTGTCTTTCTTAGAATTATTGCTACTGTTGTTTTTTCTGTATTAGTTGCGGTGGGAGACGTTTTGTCTGTATTTAATGTTGATGGGATAATTTGTGGTTTTGGTTTTTGGGAGATTCTTAATTCTGGAATGATCATAGACGGTTTTGGGGGTGAAAGGGGAGGGAACTCCTTATCTTCCTTTGTGTCTTCTTCTGTTTCATCCTCAGACATTTCTTCTTTTGTAATCCTCTTCCTGTTCCGCTTCTGCATTAAAAGAAGAAGCCAAACTATTAGAAGTGGCACAGTTATGGAGAGAAGATGAGGAGTTCGTAATCCACCTTTTTTTATTCTGCTGGTTTTTTTTTCGGTTTGGCATTTTCATTTTGGAGCTCGGCTATTTGCTTCTTCAGGGAGATGTTTTTCCGACGTTGGTTATCTCTTCGAGTGCCTTGTGGAATCGTTCCTGACTCGCTCTTAAATTCCGCTGAAGTAGCATAGGCTCCTTCAAGACTTCCCTGAAGTCATTATTCGTGGTCCCGGTTTCGCCGGTTTGGCCAACATGCGACGAGCTTCTTTGCCTGTTGTCAGGTGTCTTTGTTTTCCCCCATCTTACGAGTAGTACCATGGTTTTTGTGTTTTTTCAACCCCCCCCCCCCTTCTTTTTTAACCACTGCAAACTTTATGGGTTGGAACTCCCAACATATCCTAGGACCAATTCATATTTTGATATTTGTATTGCTGACGCAAGACTTGAATTCGGCTTTGATAGTCTTCAACGAAAACTACAGGTGCTTCCTTATGATAGCGACCATAACGCAATCGTAATGGAAATCAATCATCACAGGGACGATGTCTTCCTCATTCCAGTTCAACATGAAAATCATCGGATAAAGTTCAAAAAAAAAAGATTGGGGAAAGTTTCAAATTTTTTTTAATCCGGATTACTAAAAGCAATGTCCTGCTTCTGATGATGGCAACGCCTCCTCAATGGTTCCTAATGCCAGAAATCTAACTAATAATGAAGTGATATATATTTGTCGAAGTTAGCGAAGCTGACGTTGGAAACGATTAAAAACGTAGTGCCAAAGATTAAACATCGAAACAATATGGAATGTTATGAAATACCAACCATCGCAAGGTTAAAAAGATTGTAAAGCCTTCCTCTCACACCCGACAACAAATTTTTTATCGGCGATTTTTGGACTACAATCATCCATTATTGAATTTGTTTAAATTACACCTGAAAAATGTTCGGAACCGGAACAAACTTCAGAATTTCAGTCAGAAATCAATGGGTGGAAAACTGAGGGGTATTAGTCCACAGGATCCAGATGGCAATTTCATGAAAGTAAATAGTTTTTTTTATTAGAAGTCTCGAGTGAAGGTATCGAATCTTGCAGTCACTGGAGAGTCGATAAATCTTCTTGATAGAGCTGGTATCGAAGTTAACAGTTTGACTCCAGCTAGAAACGGAAACAGGATTATATATGATGAATTGCAGAAAGTTGCGCTGATTGGAACTCATTTTGAATTGGTTTATCTACCAAATCCTGCAAGAGGTAATCAAATATTTTCAGGGGTGGTCGAAGCAAGGGTTTCCAACTTCAAATCAAGGCTGCACGGCGAGCCAATTCTTCATTGCAGAGAGACATTAACATCTGATCTCATACCGAACTTCGAATTAATAGACAATGAACATCCTGGTGCAGTGAAATAATTCGAAGACAAGGAATTGCAGGCGTTATTGGATTAAGACCTAACTCAATCGCAACCGAAATTGGCACAAACACTACATGTGACCCGAGGAGCGATTTTCAAACGATAAAAAGCCAAGGGAAAGATCCAAAAGTATGGCAAATGGGTACCACACCAACTGAACGATAGACAAATGGAAAATCGAAAAACCATTTGTGAAGTTCTGCTTCAAAGGTTCGACAGGAAATCTTTTCCATCGAATTGTCACGGGGGACGATAAATGAATTTATTTTGAGAACCCGAAGCGGAAAAAAACATGGCTTTCACCTGATGAGGCTAGCCCATCGACTCCAAGGCCAAATCGCTTTGGCCGTAAGACAATGTTCTGTGTTTGGTGAGACCAGTGCCGTGTGGTGTACTTCGAGTAATTAAAACCTGGTGAGACGGTGAATACAGATCGCTACCAATAACAAATTATCAATTTGAATCAAGCGTTGATCGAAAAACGGCCGGAATGGACCCGAAGACATGACAAAGTTATCCTACAACATGACAACGCACCGTCTGATACCGCTAAAGTGGTAAAAATCATTCTAAAAGCATTGAATGTGGAAATACGATTGCACCCGTTGTTTTCTCCAGACCTCGCCCCGTCAGACTATCAACTTTTCGCATCGATGGGACCCTCATTCGCAGAGCAGCACTTCGCCGATTTTGAAGAAGTCGAAAAATGGCCCGTCGAATGATTTGTCTCGAAAGAGAAAAAGTTTTGTTGGAATGGTATTCATGATTTGCCTGAAATATGGGCAAAATATATTGAATTCAATGATCAATACTTTGAATAAAAATGTTTTTGAGATTCCCTTGAAATTTAAGTGTTTTCTTTATTGGAAAAACCGGCAAATCTCATGTAACACTCCTGGTTAAGAAAGGAAAAGAATCTTCGTGCCTTAAAAGCTATCACCCAACCAGCTTGCTGTCTAACATCAGCAACTTGCTCGAAGTAATACTAAGTAAAGCATTTAACGCCCAAAATGAGATATATGAGTTGATGTCAGTTTCCGTGCCAGGCATTCGACCATATATGCGGTAGCGAAAGTGGCTTCAGATATCTGTTGGAAGCTAAATGATAGAGCATGTGTTGGAGCGTATCTAATTGATATGGAGAAAGTCTTTGATACGGTGTGGTTAGATGGACTAATTTTTAAACTCCTTCAGTACAGGTTCCCCAGACACCTAGTTGCCATGATGTTTATTATTTTTGACGGAAAATGATTTGTTGTAAATGATGCAAATTTGACGTTAACGCGCGACTTCAAAGTCTTGAATGGTCTTCAACAGGGTACAGTTACTGTGCCTCTACTATTCTCAATATTTATTCGCAAACTACTAAATAGCTTTGATTTTAATATCTCACCAACGCGATCATAGCTAGCGTTTGCTGATGATCTGATCATCTATACAGCAGACCGAAAAGCTACAATAGTCCAGAGCAACCTCCAAAGAATGTTTAATGATGTGCAGCTCTCTACCAATGGTTGGCGAATGAAAATTAATGCACAGAAGTGCGAAACATTTTTGTTTCGGATCACGCTGCAAGGGGCCAGCCAAGACCTCAAACATTATTGGAAGGATTTCCACATTATGGCTGGCGAGAGTAGTTCAGAGAGCGTTCCACATAAATCCTGTGTTCGATACCTCGGTGTTCATCTCGGTCAATACATATACCATACAGATCATGTAAAAATGGTGCCAAGTAAAGCATAAAAGTAGTCATGGCCCTTCGTCGTAAGTCTAAAAAGTATTGAGCCTTTTTTTGTCATTTTTTGATTGAATATATCGTTTATTTAAAATGGATTTTATTTAAGTACATATTTCCATTATTATCTATGACCTTTTGCCATTTTTTGGGTAAAGCCATTATTCCATCTGTGTACAACTTTTGTGTTTGATTGGCGAAAAACATGGTCAAGTGATTTTCACAGTCCCTTGTTGAAGTGAAATTCTTTCATCAAGGAAGTTTTGCAGAGACCGAAACAAATAATAGTCTGATGGCGCAAGGTCTGGACTATACGGTGGATGCATCAAAACTACCCAGCTAAGCTCTGTCAATTTCTGGCGGGCCATCAAAGATGTGTGTGGTATGGCTTTGGCATGATGGAAGACAACGCCCATTCAATTGATCAATTCGGGCCGGTTCCTTTTTAATAGCTTGTATCAATTTGGTTAATTGTTGATAGTACAGAGTCGAATTGTTTTGCTCAGGTAGTAGCACCTCATGATAAACGATTCCCTTCCAATCCCACCATTCACACAGCATAACCATATTTGGTGTCAATTATGGTTTTGAAGTCGTTTGTGATAATTCACCTTTTTCTGACCATGATCTTTTCGAACGACATTCTCGTATCTTACCCATTTTTGATCGCCCGTGATGATTTGCTTCAAAAATGGCTCGATTTCGTTGTGTTATATTAGCATTTCGCATATGGGAATTTAGTCGGTCAAATTTTTTTATGTTAATTCATGGTGCATCCAAACGTCGAGCTTTTTTGTGTATCCAGCCTAACGCAAATGGTTCAAAACTGTTTGGTGATAGATATTCAGTTCCTTGGCAATGTCATGGCTTGTTATGTGTCGGCCTTCTTCAATTTTTTGTAAGATTTCATCGACTTTCTCAGTAATTGGCCGACCTGAGCGTCATGCAACTTTGACATTAAAATTTCCCGAACGAAAGCGAGTGAATCATCTCTTGGCTGTGCATTTTGAAAAATTATCTTGCCCGTAGCAACCAGCGGTTGTAATTCTAACAGGATCAGATTCTGAAATAAATCACTTCCAATTCCACAGAAACTCCCCAACGGAAAACGCACTGAATTCAGATAAATGTCTGGGCATGGTTTTATTACATACTTTATTCAAAGCTTGCATTCATTGCTTTCATCTATTCTAACAATAACGAGAATCCCTTCAGCTGAAATAAAAATGGTTCCAAAGCTAACACTGGCAGTTTTTCCAAATAGACTCCATCGACACATACGTTGCATTAAATCCAAGTGTAAATTTAACCTTAAATAGAAAAGCGATTTGGCGTATACAATTAAAACACACTACGCTACTCAAACAATGCTCTATCGAAAATTCACTTAATGCCTTAAATTGTTACGAACAACATTTCGTCCTTGCATATTTGAAAGGCATTCAGTACACAGTTCCTACATTGAAAACTATCGATTTCTCTTTGATCCCAATTAAGCATTCTGTTAGTCGATAAATCATGCACCTCTACCAATGCAATTCACGATTGATTCGCCGATACTCGAGTGTTGTATACGCTCATTCTCTGCATACAGGAGTATGTTGCTGTTGGTAGCTATTTTCGCATACTCGTATTACCCTTGCACCCACAGATTGGACTTTAGCCTGCTGTAAGGGATATTTGAGCGTAATGCAATCCTTTTTTGAACTAACAAGGATTTGCATAAAAAACGGCTTACTGTCATATCGCTAGAATTTTCAACGAGGAATTGTTTGTAAAGTCCTGTGATTTTCGTTATTTTGGACTTTCCTTTGGCAATTGCCGAAGCATATCCACAAAACACAAAAACGAAAGTTTGATGTGCAGTGAAATAAGAAATATTGCGACCGCTTAATAAGCTGTAACTGAAGTATCATTAAGTATCCACTAGACATGGCAAGTTTGTAATTAACAAGAATTTTCCTTCAAACATGGTGTATAGTCTCCTGATGAGCTTTATCTGATTGCGATTCAACTGTGATTTCTATGAGCTTAAGCGTAACCACTACATATCCTTATATAAGCTTTGAACGCGATGATTTCAAGCTAGAATTTGCACGGGAAAGTGACTGCATAGGTAAACGCTGCCGCTATCAACAATCAAAAAGACTTATGAGAACTGCAGTGTAGGTAAACTGAAGCGAGGATTTAAGCTCAGGACCTCGGCAGCTCTAAGTATCAGCGCTATGTAAACGGCTTAACGGATCTTAATTATGTATATTCTTCTCTGTAGATGAATCTTTTCAATAGCGAAGAACATTAGTATCGAGGCCCAGCAATATGCCTTACCATATCTTGCCTTGAATTTGTACTTACAATCCCCAATAACATTTGACATCCTCCTTCCCCATCCTTGTTCACCATTCTTGCAAGTCACTGCCTGTACAAACAGCTTGCAAGTGGAGTCAGGAAAGGCGCAGCAAGCTTATCGCTTCTGTTGGCAAAAAGTACTCAAGTCCTGTCTCAAGTGCAAGCGATTTTTTAAGAGCCCGAAGAACTAAGAGCAGAGGTCTTACTCCCATGTAATACCGAAAGGATTATTTTGTACTCTACTGCTTGCTTTCACTAATTGACTGCTAGGCTTAAAATGCTTGAAAAGAAAAAAATTCAACTGACGTCATGTGTGTTTGTACCGTTTCCCCCAAGACTTGCATGGATAAATTAATTTATGTATGAATGTAGCGTAAATTTTATCAAAGTAGGTCCTTAGGATTTTAATCGTTCTGTAATTACTCTCTCCATTGCGATTACGTCAAGAAGAATGAACTCACCTGGCACATGTCCCATCTGTATCTGAAACACATTTGTATACACTCACGTTGATACGAGTATTTTTGAACTTGAAATAAGGGTGCTCGATGGAATGTAGACGATGTAGCCCTAAATGGATAAATAAGCCTCACTTTCTGCAGGATCATATTGTCTATACTACGGGAGTCATTTTATATGACGCCGTTGTATGTTATAAGAGAAAAATCAGAAGTCCTTCATGGTTTTGGTGTGGGTTCTTTCATACACAAAGAATTGTGCTTGACAGGGCTCTTCAAAATCCTTCGGATAGACGTATGAATCAATTTATTTTCCCCTTGCCATCGCCTGCAAAACTAACTTGATCGGTACTCAGAATCTATTGCTTGATACAAAGGATTTCCTGTAATCACAAATTGATTTAATATTATCTGATTGAAGTCAGCTTAAGATAGAAATTAGTCTGCGTTTTAATCTGCGGTCATTTATTGGTCGTTTATTGATATCCACTGTGTTTATGGTTATTATAATAGTAATTAAGGTTAGTCAACTGAAAGTACTGCTTGACTAATTTCCAGCTGACGAAGCTGTTCAACAGTCGCAGAACTTTCAGGACTTAGCTACACAATATTGCAAAGTCTCTGGTTACAGACTGCTTGTATCGTCCAGAGTACAAAGAGGACATTTACATACTAAAGATCTTCTTGACAAATGAACGAGAGACGGGAAAGGCACGGCAATGTTCTCAGTTTTTGGAGAATGGGCTTAGCCTCTTTGGAAATATTCTTGCATCAAAGGATAATTAGAGCTGCGAGTTACTCAACGATACTGCGACCAAGCTTATGAATCCAGATGTGGATAGATACGAGTTAACATTCTCTTAAACTTTGTATTCATACACAAAGACTCACATATACCAATAAACTGGCAGAATTATTCTCACAGCAATTTAAATTCGGGATCTCTCCGTTCATCTTTGTCGCTTAATTTACAAGCTCTCTATCTTGGAAAGCTCGCTTCGTTTACGACAGGGGATGTTCATATAACTTTATTGTGAAGCCCCTCCAAAGATTCAGCGCTTCTTATTGGTTATCCTATGCGGGGCATCATTGACTGACATAACGTTCAATCGAATTGCTGTACATTATGACTGAAACATCGAAAACGCCAGCCTTAACTCGGAAAGTACAGTTTTGTGTTTTTGTTAAGCCAACCCTTAATGTCATTGCTTAAGAACGGTAAACGCAAACTCAATTTTGAAAAAAACTCAATCTTGAAATGTTCAAAAATTCTCAGTGCTTAAAAGGTCAGTTAGCGAAGAGTTATGTGAGACTATGAAATTCACGACAAATGTCATAATACAGGAGAGATGCTTCAGACATGGGAGTTATCTTAAATAACTCTTCAATACAACTATGCTTTCATGATCCAACCAAATATTGGAATACAAGAAATTGCCGGATTTTGACGAGATTCCAGCAGTGTTTCTGATAAAATATTATTGGAAAAGTGCTCAAAAACTATCGATAACCTGATCTAATACATTTAATTACAAGCATAGATACCACTGAAATCGTTCCAATTCAATTTAGTCCCAATATACAAAAGGGAAGATAACTAAAAGGGTTAAAATTACGCAGATATGCCACTGCACTCTACAATATGTGAATTATTTGCTGAGCTGCTAGTACGCAAATTCGCTATTCAGTCCATTAACGTAGACGTCAAAGGTAGCCCTTGCAGATTGACATCTTAAGACCTGTTAAAAGTCCAGTAGTCCCTAGACAATTTTTGTTGTTCAGTGAAAAAAAAACACATTGTAAATATGTTGTAAAAGATGTAACACATATTGTAGAATGCGCATTCCCGTAAACCTAGCCCCTCTAACGCAAATACTGTTGAAACTGACAACGTCGAAAGTCCTATCGCTCAATCAGCTGACTGATGCGTTTGACACGAAACTGGGATTAGGAAATGATTATATATTGTTGTATGTATGTTTAACCTAGTGCTGAAATATGTGATTGAGAAATTGGAAATCTATACAAAAGGTACACTGCTCTATGTATCCGCCTAATAGGAGGAAAGTCAAAAGGTACAATCATCAGCTGTCTGATGATTGAATGTCTCCAAGACTGGTAAACTGTGGAAGCTGCAATGATTTGATCACATGAGCACCTGAGTGACGAAAAGATATCTGGAATGTCATTCGCCGATAAAAGGTTGCTAGAAGATGAGCAGTGAAAAAAGCTCCAACCAGTAAACACCAGACAAACTCAATTTCTAAAGAAACTCATGGTTAAATTGGAGGGAACGGTTGGTTGGCTGGAACTTTGGAAGTAACTAATATGAAGGCTAAGTCTCAAGAGGGGCAACATCGTCACATATTTAATGCTTAGTTTAAATATTCAGTCAATTGATTTATTTTCGTACAAAATCCCTCCACTTATTAATGCATTTAATTAATTTATACATTTAATTTTTAAACAAAAAACCTTCAATCCACTTCGAAGTACTCTCCACTTGCATTAATAAACATATCCAATATTTTATTCCATTGCCCAAAAATGTTCAATTCCTCTTTTGCAATGTCTGACAGCTCTAAAGCATTTTTTTTTCTATTTAGTAATGTTTTCTTCAATTTAGTTTCATTTTGTTAGTTTCATTCTTTGTATATTTTGATTCCTGGCAATAGGAAATCAGGCTATTAAATAACTAGACTGCATTTGAAAGAGATGACTATTGTGAAAATAATTGTGGTCGAATGCTCCCCTTCAATGTATTCCCCTTCCCTCGCTTCACACCGTTTCCTTCGTTTTTTCCATTGGTCAAAGCAAAGTTGAAAGTCTCCTTTTGTGAGAGCATTTAGGAGCTCCTCCGATATTTGCTTCATCTCTTCCATCGACTCAAACCGCAACCGGGTCACAAACTCGCTCTCGCAAAAGTTGCAAAAACGTTCAAATATTGTGTTACCTCGGGAATCCCAACTAATACAAACACAGACTCGTTGCAATTTTCGGTCAACTGACTTTTTTTCATCGTCGTCTATGTCTTCAAAACAAATCTCAGCTCCAGTTTCTACAATCCAGTTATCAATATCATCTGATGTCAAATTATCATCAGGTCCAATTTGTTTCAGAAGATCACCTATTGGGTTAATTAAATCTTTCATGTACTGATTTATTAAATTTTCACAGCAATTTTCAATAACGTCAGAAATTTTTTGAATTTGTTTTGGTTTTTCATAATACGCCTAATTGTCGATTTGTTGACGCCGTATTAATAAATAAAGCGGTAATGGATGAATCACTTTCGAAATCTAGTATAACTTGCGCTTTATCTTTGAATGATAGAAACTTATGTGCTGTTGTACCCGATATTTTCAACTACACGAGCGACGTAAAAATAAGAAACCCTAAACGAAAATCACATGAACATACTACTTGACTAGCACGCGCATTGGCGGATGTACCGGAAAATACTATTCTGCCACTAGACTTCCTATAAATACCTTGTGAGTGCATACAACAGGATAAGAAATTTTAAAATAACGGTCTTGATTTGATTTCGACTTTGAATTGCAACAAGAGTTGCAACTTTAGAGTCTACAATAGAAAAATGTTGGCTGTTGCAAATTTGAGACAGTTTGACTTCCTGGGATCCATTCTATCATAATGATGATAGTGATGTCCAAAGAAAAATGATTTGCATGGCCTTAAATTTTGATTTAAGTATCCTTGCTGTTTCCTTTCTTGGCGGTGAAGGAGAAGTGCATGGATTGCCGCTTACTAACAATAGTGCTGGAGTTTCCAAGTTTCATTGCAAGTCAGGATGTTTTCAATTCAGGCTCATCCTGACTTGCAATGAAACCTCTTCATCCAACCTCTCAAGGAAATCTGAGACGATCTGTTGATGGGCGAGCTTTTGGTTGGGGGTCAATTTTTTTTTGGGAAAAGTTCACATACACTTTCCTAATATTCAATTTGTCATGCCAAATTTTTCTGACCGTATCAATCGGCGTTTACAGTTTCAGCAATAATTTGGATTCTCATACGACGATCTCAGCGCACAATTTCATTGATTTTGGTCACTGTCACCTGGACGTTGGTAGTTTTTGATGCTCTCTCGGTCTTCAGAATACCTGTTAGGCCATTCGAAAACATGTGTACAAGTAGAATTTTCACAGTAGGCCTCTTTCAGCAAATTCGTAGCATTCCGTTGGTATTTTTTTTATTTAACGAGAATTCCACATTGATTCGTTGTTCATGTTTCACGTCGCACATTGTTATTCACACGAAAAACCGCGTTCGTTTTTAACTTCTATAGAAAAAATACTTCTACAGCGACAATAACGTGTTTTCGTACTGGCGTAGGAGACACTATACGCTAACCAACGCTGCATTCGTTTCCCTTTGCTGCATTCCTTCTGCGCGCGCAGTCTCGTTATTTAATAGCCAGACCTCTTAAAAACAAGCCACGGGGGGAGGGGGTGGCGGCAAAAAAAAGAAGATGAGGCATAGGTTAATACCAATATTTGTCAAAAATTGAGTGAGTTATCATGTAAAAATCAGTCAGACGACATATAAAAATTAGGTCTTTTCCACCGCTTGCGCTATCTTTTCAGAAATTCCCGGTAGAAAGCCTGCATCCATTCATGCATCTTGTTTTTGCAGTCGTTCAGGTTCAGGCCATTAATGGAACCAAGCGAGGCTTATCTTCGATTGACATTTCACCATTTTTCAAATGAAAACACTTGACGTTCCGAAGAGGTCTTCCTTGTGGGCAATTTTCAATATTTCAAGAGGTTTTGAGCATGTTTTTCCGAGCAAGAACCAAAACTTGCCAGTCGCGAGTATTTGAAAGCAATCAACCGTTGCAAAAACAACAAGCGCACGAAACAGCTGTCACTTAAAATATCCACACAAATCGAACGCAACCTTCTTTACGAACGACGCTTGACGCACTGACTCACGAATGGTGGCTCTATACACTCCCAGTGGCAAAATGCAGTAGTACAAAAACTCGGCCTTCCACACCATCAGTTCGATCTCATTTGGGTACACACTCGTATTATCTTTGATTAAACGAATATTTTATTGATATATTTTAAAGCAAAATATTTAACAACGTTTGAATTGGGAAAAGAACTATTGAGCAAAGGAGGTACAATGTTTATTCAGTTGTTTTCAGATAGGCTACCGAGAATACTTTATGAAATATCTGCAATAGAATTGAGATACAGAATTAAACTCTTCAAATTCGTCCTTGTAGAATGTGAGTGTGTGCATGCAGAAAATTCTGAAAACATTCCAACTGCCTTTGTATTAAGGATCATCAGAAACACCATGAAGTCCATTGGTCAAGGGAATAGTTGAAATTGAATTTTCTTAACCCTAATATAATTTTCTCAAAAACACAAGAAACAAGATATTTCTTCGATTAATTTTCGAGAATATTCCGGTGTGTGAGATGCATGTGTGTGTTGTGTGATATTTACAACACCCAGCATGGAAAATGTATCATGCCACAAATGTATATGAGCATCAAACTTAATTAAAAGTTGCAAAAGCTTTTCATGCTCATGTTCGAATCTAACATTAAGGAATATATTCATACAATACAATCATAATATACCTACATACATGTCCATACCTTCATACATTCGTACATAGATCCAACATAATTAAGTTATATGAAAAGTTGATTGCAAAAGTTACCACTTCAAGTCTCATATTTTGATCACGTTCATTTCAAAAACTTTATGAGTAGTTGGCAACAATTTTTGTATTAGCACAAGGCAGTTAATAAGAGTCAGGAATTGGAGGACACGCAAAGAGGAGGAAGAAGCTCAAGAAGCGAAAATTAAATAGCGTTTCAATACATGTACATCGAAAAGATATTTATGAAAAGCATCAACAACCGCAAGTATGTATGATATTGCGTTGGAAAAATCTCCTTGAAATATTATTTACGAAATGGCTGTGCTCCACCATGACGTTCAAGTTATTTAAGTTTTTAGCTCAGCAACAAAAATGTTCAAGAGCAAATGGCATCCTTTATGTCCTCCGTACAGCAAAGAACACATAGAATATAATGAAACATGAGCAATCACCTGGTACCAAACAAGGATTGTTTCAATCATCATAAAGTTAGTTCAAGTTCTTGATATATCGTTGTACAAGGAGTCGAATTATAAATTAAATATTATATGTCTCTACATCAGAAATATCAAATGGAGACATAATAATCTGCGATACATGGTATCGCCGGATTTCAATAAAATTATTCTGTATTCTTCTGTAATTCTGTGCCATTTTTAATATGAGAAAGAATTTTATTTTTTTCAAGAATTTTATTCACTTAAGCACCGTTAAAATGCGAGTATGCGAGGTCTTTTCCAAAAACGCGGGTTGTATCAGCTCCACGCCTTCAGCTATCTCGAGTTATCATAATTCTGACCCACCTTTTCCACGAAGAATGTCGTTATTTGTTGAACAAATAAGTGGTTCTACTAACTTGGCGAGAAATTTATTTTAAACTTGGAAACTGGGACACCTTGGATACTGTGAAATATTTTCTATGGTCGACTAAATGCTGAAATATCCCGCGCGCACTAAATTCTTTAGGTCGCTGGTCGATAGATAAGCGAAGGGAGTGAGCATTCTGGAGAGGAATGAGCAAAGACAATGTTGAAACTACAGTGTGGTCAAAATTAATATGTTGTACGTCTACCAGTGATAGCAGTTAGTCATGTTTACAATTTATTTCTATCGATAACTTTTAAAATTTCAGAAATTTTCATGCAAATACAGTTTCTTTAATATTAAAATTCATCATATCACCAGTACACCCGAACATTTTCTTTACAAGAACAGGAACTAGCAGGTTGCTCTCAGAAGTACATGATCCAACAGAGAAAAGACAAAAATTGTGAAAAATTAATATTTATATAATATAATATTTGTTAATATATTTTTTTTTTCAATTTTATCTCGTCTAAGCTCCATACACTTTCCCAGCGATGTGAAATAATCTCGATGCCGTTTTTATTGTATTGTGACATGGTCCAATAATTTCACGCGCCACAGTAGTCGTCTAAAGAACAAATTTGGAAACAAGTATCAATAACCAATACACCGATCATTCTCGAAGAGGAAATAGGCATAACGTAAACACAATGCGTTCATTTAATTCGACAATATATTTGCAAATGACGCAGCGCGTAAACTCGAGAATGATCCGTTCCGGATTGGTTGAAAAATGTATAAAAGCGACTACAGCAAGAGGCGAAAAGGAGTCTTGTCGATTCAGCAACAGTGCGCGTTCATATGAGTGTAATAGCGATATTGTGAGTCCAATCATACGCGGATTAAAAAGCGAGTGAAAGTGATTTTCATAAGCCATTAATTAATTAAAGTAAAAGTGAAAACTAATAAAAGTGAATAAGTAAGATTGAAATTCGTGAAAATAATTATGTGTGCAGTGTTAGTGAAATTTATTGGAGGAATAAAATATCAGACAGTATTAAATTTCAATTAGTTCGTGTGTGTTTGATTCACTTTTGCACCTGGAAAACCGGAACAGTTTGAAATGTCTTGCTATTCAAAAATCCGTTAACTGTCGATATTGCTTCTACATTGTTAACATATCCTTGATCACTGCGCCATTTCTTTACAAGTTTAGGAACAGAAAATAATCAAAATCTGGCGACAGTGCTGGGGGTAGCAATTGAAATGTTTAATCATTAGTTTTTGCCATTTCAATAAAGCACTTGTGAGCTGGTGCATTGTCCTTATAATACACTTGTTTCTTAGCAAAATGCGGCCGTTTTGCTTGGATCCTTCGTTCAGACATTGCAATAAGTTTGCATTATACTTTCCGTTCAAAGTTTTACCTTTTCAAATAGTCAATGAAAATTACCCTACGGTCATTTTAAGAAACCGAAGCCATTAATTTCTTTGTAGATTTTGCTTTTCGCCTTGTTTGGAGCCGGTTTGCCCTTTTCAGTTCATTGTTTTGATTGATCGTTTCCTCCTTTGTAAAGTGATGCACTCAAGTTTCATCCATGGTTCCATTATGTCGTAAAAATATTGCTCTGCTACAATGAAACTTCGCCAAACACTCAACTATAACACTTTTATAAGACTTTTATTCATCTTGCCACAGCTTGCTCATGTACCGCACTTTCAGGAATGCTATCTATGTCTGCTGGCTATTGGTTGAGTCTGAGGACTTTCAAATAAAGGTATTGTATCACAGAATGATGACCAATTTTCACCATTTTCACAAATTCACTGAAAACGTTCACCACCAACAGCTTACAAACAAATACTGAGTGTGTTCTATATCTTTAACTTTACGCCGTTTGCTATTAGTGCCCTAAATCCGTAGGCGCACAATTGCACCATTTGCTTTCAATTTTCCGACTCAGTTTTTATTACTGATGAAAACCCGTTATTATATACGGGTAAAACTCAGTATCGTAACAATGAATTGTTTGCTTTCAATGACTAGAAAATTCTGTATTCAAAATGGCTGCACACTTTTCCTTTCGTATTAGAGATATTATATTCAGATATACCTATATAGTATTAAAAAAACATGGAAGAAGGAGATTGTTAGGACAATTTTGAGATAACAACGCAAGTGAAAATGAAATCGATATTGCATATTTTAAAGATAATTTACCAGAGTTGAAAATGATTCCAAATAACGTGGCTATGTACACATGAGACATGGGATATGTACACATGAGACATGTATACGGACAGGTTTAACACCAGCTTACCTATAGCCCAGGAATTGATGAACAGAAATGCGTCCTCATCGGTACTATTCAAACCAATAGAAAAGGAGTTCCTGTTAATATAAAAAAATCCAAAATTTTTGACCAAAACAATTCTCTATAAGAAAACAAAATATAACACTGTTAGCTTGGAAGGTTAAAAGGATAGTCAGTATATTAATTAACCGGAATCATGCTGGAATCACATTTACCATGAGATATATACGAAGTGGGTCAGAAGTAAAAGTCAGCAAGTCTATTGTAGAGCGCGACTAGATAGCTTCAATAAGTGGCGTAGATTGGGCTGATCAATATGGATCAACTTATTACTTCCTAAGAAGGTCTCTGCAGTGAAGGCGGAAGTTAATTCAGGGGTCCTAAAAAATTAAGACCCAAATTGAGGGACTCGATGGAAGCATCAATAAGCAGTATGAGCGATCTTCAAAACTACATTGGACATTTGTGAAACAGTTTTTCGACTAGCTGATAGGCAAATTTCATGTAAAACTTCATGTAATACAAGGATGTACAAAAAATGATTGTGCAGTGTGTCTTCAGCGAAAAAGTAATTCCGGGAGACGTGAAACAACCAAAGATTGTGACATATGTCTTAAAAAGACACGGATGCACATGGTAGATTGTTCCTATAAATACAACACTCTATCGAATTACAAGAAACCTTTTTTCCAAACTACATTCATTAAATAAATGAGTTAATAATGACATTAAGATAACCATTTGTCATATGCTTTAAAATATTGCGAAGTTTCTGTACTCTTAAGTAAAAACCATTCGGAGTACAGAGCGTTGAACATGAAACATATGCTCTTTAGTTTATGAATCTTCCATTAAAGTGATATTTTTCAAAAAAATACTTCCATCTCTGAGTACTTATTGGACCACTATGAAGAAGTCAAAGACGATGTGGGACCCGAAGTAACAACAACTATCAGGAAATCGAAGTGTGATAAATAAGACAACACGGATAGTACGGTAAGAATCAAAACTATGTCGAATGATGAAAATTAAGGATGGAAATCGAAGACCTGATCTTGCGAATCATCTTACTCGAAGAGCATGTACAGGAGATGTCAACAGTCCAACCAAAGGAATACTGAAAAACAGAAGATAAAGAAAGAGGGATGAGTTTGATAGCTTGACGTCAAGAGTGAAATTTTGATGTGCTTAGAAAAATATATAAAAGAAAACTTAAATTTAACATTAACTCGGTATTCACATTCGCAACGGATCAAGTACTAGCTATCTGAATCCAGAACCTGCAGTTACTCTACAATCAACTTTGCATTGTGGGCTAATGACCCACACCGAGCCTGAGGTCAGGAAAACCTACCTACAAACCTACCAGGAAAATTGACAACGTTGTGTAGGCCGACTGATACATTGACATATCAACCAAGGACAAAAGCGGCCCGTGAAGAACTCCCAACTAATGTGATGCAGGTGGAAAACATTTGAACCTACTCTTGGAGTTTCATAAAGGGCGCACAACTTATTAACAGTAAGCTAAATGATTTTGTACAAGCGAAGGGGAAATTAGTCTTTAAGCAGAAAGCCCTGGTACCCTCCCATAATCAACCTTCCCCCAATGTTAATCTTTTTAGCACCCTAGCAAACGATAGAGCAAGTGAATGCTAACGTTAACGCGACTACAAATAAAAGTGTGGTAACTCCAGTCTTTGTCGAACACGTTCAGGCGACTGTGCTGAAGGATATTTTAGACCACTACGTTCCAGCGGACTGTAGCCGTTAAGGATACCGTATGACGGGTCTATCTAACGCTTGATATAAAATATCGGTGGAAAAGCTGGAAGCACACGACTATGTACTTAATTTGATAAAATATGCATCAGCGGTAGGGTACTCATTCACGCCAAAGGAGAACAAAAGTGCGTGGTTATATTAAAAGGGTACACTCTGACTTTGGGTCAGATACTGTTCGTGAAGATGTCCAAAGCCAGCTTTTTGAGCTGAAAATTGAAGCTGTGTCACCGCTTACAACATCATGGTCGAGGTCAAATAAGCTTGAGCATGATCTCAACCGAATCACGGTCTCCTCGGAAGGCGACAAAAATGCGCTGATCAAATTGCGCTATGTGCTGCACCAGCGGGCTCATTGGGCACGCGCTAAAAAAGTGAACTTGTACAATGCTACCATTGCCGGCGATTTTGCCACATGTCTTCCAAATGTGGCTTAAGCCCGCGTTGCGTTGCGTGTGGTGATGAGTACATGTCAGAGGAATGTCCCCGTAAACAATGGAGAAACCCGAATCAGCTACATTTTGCGCCATGTGCAAAACTCACGGTTACCTCGCAAACTTTTCCGGTTGCCGTGAACAAATGCCACTCTTAGAAAGAGTTATGGAGATTAAAGCTAGAAAGCTCCCTGTGTATCTACCGCATTCTTTTCAGCAACGCAGCAACCCATCCTCCTATACCCCAGAACATTTACCTTATTTCGCTTCCACGGCAACTTACTCTGCAGTAGCTGGACAAGCAATCCATAAATCCACACTAACACCCCCGCCAATTAATCTTATGGATTACATACAAAAAATAACTAGGGACTGACTTGGGATATCTCGCAGTGATCACTTTTCAAATTTCTTTCCGTCCATTCTTTGAGTCCATGCCTGATCAAGATAAGCCGATGGCTCTCTCTAATTTCTACTTCAATCATAATGGTGGGAAGTAGGCTGATCATTCTCTTACTAAATAATAATCCCCTTATTTCCCATGACAAGAGACTCTTTCTAGCGGAGTTGATCAAAGTCTTCCAAACGGATATCCTGCTTTTAAACGAAATTCGCCTTAAATCACACAGCAAAGTGCCTGTGGAGTATATAACGTTTAACGCAGCGATACTGGCGGAGGTACGGCTATTGTTTGTAAGGATAATTTAGATGGCAATCAAATCTCCTTCGAACTCGGCAGCTCCTCGGGTACTTTAGCAACACTGCGTATTTAACGACCCAACGGAACCCCAGCGAAAATCTTAATTGGCTCCGTATATTTTCCATGTAATATAGGTTTCCTAATACCCACAACCCTCGATCGGCTACTTTCAGCTGCGGTATCTCACGACTCATTTCTGATTGGAGGTGAAAAGAATGCCAGAGACGCGCACTGGGGTGATTTCACCAATAAAACAAATGAGAGAGCTCATCTTGAATGGCTCCATACGAATAAATTTCTAGCAGCCACTGTTGTCAATGCAGGTGTCCCAACATTTCCGAGAGGTCACTCATTCTTAGAAAATTTCATAATTTCACCCGATCTACTCTCTGATCCCATAAACCACAAAATTTGCTTCTCTGTCGGACCACTACGGCCTGCACTTCAATAAAAATCTCAGAACCCATATCACAGTGCCTGCATGTTCTCCTCAATACAGACCATTAAAACAGTAGATTGGTTGCACTTTCGTAAAGATCTCTACGGCCTGCTTCCAAATTCGCCACCGAAAAATGAGATCCTCGCAAGCGCAGAAATACACAGGAATGTATGGCATTTTTCCTTCATTCTTTCTTAGCTATTGAACGATACCAGTTCTCACATCGCTTTCTTGTAGTTCTTAGAGGTCCATTATAATTCTTCAGAATATGTGCTAATGGTTTTCGCGGAGTTTCAATTTTCAACAACAACAAAGACAACAGAGTTGGAAGCTCAATAGAGCTTCGATTATACCCTCACGGAATTTTAGCATACAGACATTTTTACGAGCCCCAAATTAAGTATATATACACCATACATTTACGAGCATTGTGTCACAGGTCATTTGTTTTAGTTTTTCTTAGTCAGATCATAGTTCGTCTGAGAGAACTGTAGTATGCTGACATTTGATCAGAAAAATCGACTCCTTTTTGGCTTTATTATAGCTTAGAATACAATCAGGCTTTTGTACATGTCGGGGTCCTCTGATAGTGACGTCTGTTAGGGAGCACTTATGGTATTTACAAGTTATGAACATCATCACTGCCTTTCTACCTTTCCATTTCATAAATTTTATCTCTTATTTTTGTGCACTTATCATATCCCCTTTTCTTTGTTTTATTTACGTAACTACTGGACTCGCATCTCCCACATAAAAAGATTTTTTTTGCAAAAGCTCTTTGGCTAAAGGCACACTAGTGTAATAATTATCATCGTACGAAATTCTTCCTTCATGTAAAAGACCACCCATGAGTTCCATGACCACACTATGTGGGTGCGTCGTTTTTATTCCTTTTGGACTTCTTCCATAATAAATGTTTATCTTCTAGGTATATCCTTCTACAAACCATATCTTACAAAATTTAGCACCTTATTTATGACGTTTATTCAGAATATATTGGCGAAATTGTAATTGACCACGCCAAGGGATCATACTTTCGTCGATTGTTAGTTCTTTCCCAGGTTCCACTAATTTTTGAAAGTTTATGTTCATCTCTTCTATAAGTTATTTATTTTAAATAATCGCTCTTCGAGACATACTTGACCACTGTCTGAAAAATTCCAGTTTTGAAGGATATTAAAAAATCGTTCTTTTTTCATAGCACATTTTATACGTTCACTACTGTACATAGGATGCCTTGATCAATATAACCGCATTTCAGGCAACTTAACAATACCCATTATCAACAAAGCTCCTATGAATACAAACTGACGCTAGATGGATGCCAGATGGCATCTATCTAGCTGGTAGTGCCAACGGATGCGTTCCGGCCTGTGACGGCCTGACGAGGAGCGTCAGGGGCGCGTGTTCGAAACCAGCTTGATCTCTCTCACCTCTCATTCAATAGAGTAGAATCTGTTATTAGAGGGCTCCAATCTTGTTGACTCATAGAATGTGGCAATATATTCTCGCCATAATCATAGCGTAAACACAAACAGCGCTCACACTCCGAACAAACGACCGATCTAACGGTATTTGAAAAATTCTGGAGAATTGCATTGGTGTTCGTAAAAATGTTTATTTTTCTCTATTTTGTCTATCTGTTTACATTGTACTTGTAAACAAAACGAGCAAAAAATTAATATTTTTACTAACACTCATACAATTCTGCAAAATCCGTTAGATTGGTCGATGGTCGAAGTGTTATCGCTGTTTGTTCTTACGCTATGCCATAATTCCTTCTATTTAGCAACTCTGTGTCAGATACCTCATCTTCCGAGTTTAGTAATGAATATTCTATTCTTGGAGTTTATCTCCGTGAATTTCACAAAAACTCGAAATCATCGACTGTCGTCATAATACCACGGATAAGTAATAAATTATTGAAAATTAGAAGTTATAGGATAAATTTTTAAAAGTAAGCGTAAATGTTTTACTCGTTAAAAAAATCAAAGCATTTTCCGACGAATTAACACAATCACTGAGATTCTGCTGACAGCCCCTGATAACGGCAAAAAACTGAAGCAAGCAAGTGCCGCCTGATAAACGAGCAACTTCGCCGTTCGCCGTTCATATAAACAACGAAAAAAGCGCCGGGTAGAACGTGTCAAAATTCATTTTTGTCGAAAATGAAACCAATTTGCATCTTATGATTTTCCATAGTTATTGAGATGAGACGACCCTACGACCCTACGACCCCATTTATAAAAATCAGCGCAATCTGTGTTTCCTAAATTTGGTACTCTCCTTGTCAGTAAATATTTGAAAATCATCACAATTGCTTTGGCCAGTGTCATCAATATACAACTTTAAATAAGTCGTGTAAGCCACTACTATACTTTTGACAGAAAGAATATTCAAAATTCCCGAGGATAATGACAGCCAAAAACGATTCAATGGATCAATATCTAATCTATGATGGTTAAAAATTACTAATTTAAGAACTCAGTAGTAGGAGGTATCCTGGCTTGCTTAGTTAGAAAAAAATTTTGAGTTTGACGGGTGGCTGTTCAACCGAAATGAAGACTTTTCACATTAACGTCCACATAAAAGTAACAGAGATTTTCGGGAAGTAAACTTTTACTTTTCAGGAGCCTCATAACAGTAGAAGCGATTGAACTGCTTAGTCCGATATCAATTGACCCAGATGATCTCTTGCAAATGAATTAAATTGAACGTAGTCTAATAGTAGTCTTATGGAAGTCTTAAATATTTCGAAAAAAAAACAAATAGTGATGCAAGGCAGAGAAGAAAGCCTCTCATCATTGGCCACTCAATATTATTATCCTTCCCGAAACAAAGTTTTCAATCAGACATTACTTTCCATTCATTCTTTCCATGAAAACGTTCCTTCGCGGTTAAATCACGCTCTACATCTTTCACGAAGTCACCATGGAGCAAAAACTCTTACGGAAACTTTTCCATTGTTGCAAGAGCCATGGTAACAGCAACGGAGTTTATTTCTATCGGTACGATACGGCTTAGCATCCGAGTACCCTTTCTAAAAGAAAAAGGAGATATTAAAATACATGCCCGCAAACATTTTCAACTTAGTCCTTTTCTTCGTGGAAAAATACAAGCAACACGAGGAATTTGTGCAGGCTAGAGCCATTGAAAACACTCAGTGCTGCATAAGTAGAACAGAATGGTGTAATAGAGATCGCTTTTTCGATTTGAAAATATACAAATACACAAAAATTCCATTTAAGACGACTTTCTGACGGTATTGGGTGTAATCTTAAATGTCGTGCTATTACGAAGAAAAACTCCCGCCAAAACTTCTTAAGCTTGATCAAAATGTTTTGCAAAGAAGTGCCACGGTAGAGCCAACCTATAGAGTGCATTTCTACAGATCACGACATATTTACTAACTTTTTAATATAATGTTCGTTGAAATCATCAGCCAACCTGCAAATTTGGTGATTCCTATAAACGAGAGATATAAAAAAAACCTGTTGCATTTTCGAATTCCAAAAATGAATTGGAAAATGCATAGGAAATTCTGTAACAAATTCACAAAAAGATGTGCAAAGGATTTTGGTTTTAGTTAACTTTTCACTTTCGTTTTTGGTTCCTTGGTACTATAACTATCCGATCAGAATGTTTTATGTTTACCTTATAGTTAGACATTTTGTTACTATAACATGTATTATATCAATAGGTTGAGAAACGGCAATTAGGTAACAAACTTTCATCAATGAAAACTCTGTTCATTTTGTTTAATTGTTATTTCGCAGGGATAACTTTCAGGGAAATTAATGCTAGCTATCGTGTCGATAACGAACTCAATAAATTGTTAATTTGTCATTTGGGCTCTCACTCGATAACTGATAGAAATTGAACTATTTGTTCAACTTTAGAGAGCAGCTTAGCCAGTTCAGCTTAAATTTTTTCATTAATAGATTATAGCGCATTCCGACCATGCCGCACTGAAAATTATATCCTTCCATGCGATGTTCCATCCATTTTGAGTACTACATTAAACGTGGGTACCTTCGTGTGGGTGAGCGAGCGAGAACGCAGGGAAAATCAAACAAGGAAGCAGAGAGTATAAAATGTATGAGAAAATGTTTAACTTTTAATGCGAAAACTTCTCTACTTCAAGCTTGAACGATGTCTAAAAATTCAACGTGCAATAAGGGAACATTGCAACTAAGCAAATATAGTCAGAACGTTAGTATGTATATGAAGAAAGTGTGTAAGTTTTAATGAGGAGCACAGATTTGAGAAATCATCCTGTTAGAAAAACTCTCTTCATATATGCGTCCAACTTTTCAAAAGGAATTACTTCCCATTAAGATCCTTTTAGATTTTATTTCATAGTAAATGAAAGGAGAAGATGGCGCTCGATGTTGCTCGATGCACTCAAAATATGTTAATTAATGAAGTAATTGGAAAAAACAGAATATTTGAGATACTAAAACAAAAATTGAAATTGTAACAATAATCGCAACAAAAAGTATTGCAAGCTTTAAAGCAATATTGACGAAAATAGTAGCCAAGACAATATTCAGAGAGCTACCTCTGGGGCTCTCTCATCTCTGAAATCTCGTCAAACCTTTTCTTTCTCAAAACCTGATGTAGAAAATATGCATGCCAACATTTAAAAATTTTCATGAACAAAACTTTTTTGAAGTATTCCATTATCCAGCAGAGGCATGCTTGTTGACAGGAGTAATCCTGAAGGAGAGATATACACCTAGGAGCCGAAAAAAAGGTCATATTTAAAATTTTTTCAAAGGAAAATAGCTAGAATTTTGCATCAGAGTTTTTATTATCTAAAAGTACACACATTCAAAAATATGTAAAATTTGTTTTATGTAAAAATATCAAACGTAAACAAGGATATCGTATGATCCTTGGAGGTCCTTGAAAAAATTGGCGTTCACGGCACCCACTGACGTATCTTCAAAAACCATCTGAAACAAAATCCAGAAAGATTATTAAATAAGATACTATAATCTAGTACTTGTTATAGACGATTTTGAAAATATTGATTTATAACAAAATAGCGGTCATTTGAATACAGATAATGATTTTTGGGCCTCAAATTTGTAATAACTTTTGCTATAAAACAAAAAGTAAGTAACAGAAAAAAAATCATATGACAAGTACCAGATAATGGTGTAAAGAATAAGTACAAAAAATTTCAAGGCAATCGATTTATTGGTTTTTGAGAAATTTTGGGTACCGATTTGAAAAACGTGTTTTTGAGCAAAACGCGTTTGAAGTTTTGGGCATGAATAAATCATAAAATTTGTCAACCTACATGGAATCATCGATACCAGGCCCATAGTGTAGGTCTTCCACTGTCGACACAATTCCCATGGCATCTAAATTTTCTTGTCGACGCCGTATTCGACCTTCTTTTGTCTGTGTGTGTGCTTGGAAATCGGCTTTTGCTATGCGATTTTCGTCTTCTTTCGCAGCGTACAAGTGCGCTCCTGATACAACTGGAATTCCCAGTACACTCATAATTTCCAATAATGACGTGACACCATTGTTAAACGTACATGCAGCAATATTCACAGCAATATTAAAAATTTTGGCCCCACTGTTCATGGTTTTTTATGACGTGTCTATTTCTAACAATGAATTATATTTTCATTCAACTTGGAGCCAAACATGCCTAAAAACACTATACGATTCGATCACAAAAGAAGTCTAAGCGTTTTGTTCGGAGGGACATTTGCCGCTACCTGCCTACCGGCTCAGCGCTGCAAAAAACGTATGCAGTTTTCGGTTGTAACTCTTGTATTTATCGAAATACTACCTTCCCGTTTTCAGATGCGGAGATTTTCTAAGATATTCTAAGGACATTAAACTTTAATTTCAAAAAAATAGGTTTTTTCCGAGCCGCCCCACGTACCTGAGGATATAAGTGTTGTACCGAATATGACTCTGAACCACACACACACAATTAACTGAAATTGAAGACTTCGGCTGGCTGATAACATGTTTTGGACCTGTTTGCTTCGCACGGTAGCATCGAGGCAATCCAACGATCATACTGTCTCCGTCCTGCAAAGATCATACCGTCTCCGTCCCGGCGAAACCTTGGCAAGTATCGGAGTACGTTCGAAGTTCCCAGCATTGAGTTAGTGGTGTAGACTCGGTTGAGACAAACTCCCGATTAACGCCGTTCTTGCCAAATCTTGCATGGCCTCCCTGCTTAGCAAGACAACCATGGGAACATTAAAGTGACGACACAAACGAGCGGAGGTAGTGGCTGCGTGGGAGGAGCCATAAGCCGTGATATCTAAACAATGATGTAGAACGAAAAGATAACAATGGAGCAGAATTTAGAAAACGTGCACGAGCTCATGTTTTTTTATTTTGTTTGCGTGGTGAATGTATTTACGCACGGATTTTAGGGCTCGCATAGTCACAAGTGACTGGACTACCAATTAAACACCTCCCCTGTCAACCTGAGCCTACCCTGGAACCGTTTGATACACTCCATTGGACCAGTCTCGTTTTGACACGAGATACGAGTCAGCCGCCTTGAAGCAGGGAGATCACCCGTCCAGCGCGAAGTCAGGTGTTCCCCAAACCCCGATGCCGTCGGCTACTTTTATTTTCAGCCATTTTATTTTCAGGACTGCCCGAACATAGTGTGCCACATGGTTCCATTTGTCAATCAATCCACGCTTCCCAGTGATAAGATTATTAGCTCTTCTGTTTTCCTACAGTCTGAAGCAGCCTGCCCCATCTTTTGCATGCGAAAATGTGTGGCAAGCATCAGCCTCTTTTCCTAGCAAAAATCGACATTCGGGGGTTGGTGATTTATAGATCTTGTGCAGGTGAGACTGAAAACACCATGCCTGCTTAATAGCTGGGCCAGATAGAAGTGGGAGTCATCATGCCTTCGATTAAGCCGCGGCCTCAGATACGGGATGAGCCGTTGAGTCTACCTTCTCTTCGTGTGATTCACCCGAGACTGCTGCCAATTGTTGAGTGATCGTTACTTCTCCTTGCGGGAAATTATGTACCATGAATATATGGTAGGCGCTTCCTTGCAATGAAGGCGATATACATTACACCTGCAATGACTCTCACTGCCGAATCAGAGATTTTCAGGTACGACAATACAATTCTCAGTGCTCCTCGACTCTGCACCTGTGACAGGTACTTCCGATACGTTTCTTACTGAGAACGTCGCCAAATATTTCTGCTCCATACAGAAACACTGACTCTATGGTACAGCCTGTGTCTTCTTGATGCGTTGGGCCCCTACATTAACCATAAGTAAACTCATACGATACGCCCAAGCAGTTTTCTCAACGGTTTTCCTGATTTGCTCTCAGAAACTCATCTTCGTCTCGATAAGTAGCCCAGGTACTTTAATGTAGGGTTCGATTCAACGCGGACCATCCTTATTCCAGGGATTCTTTTCTTTGTTAAGATGACGACTTCAGTCCTTCAAGCGGCACATAAGCCAACCTAGTCTAAGTAAGACTTGATTGCCATAGCGTACAGCAACAAAAGCCTAGCGAAGAGCCTTGCTGTTGTTGTTCAGTTTGCGAAGGCATTTCTGGGCCAAATTATAAGCTTCTACTCGATTGACGAAGCCTGTGACACTCTGGGACCGCCAGTACACTAGGAACATGTCGTGCTGGAGTTTTTGACGGGACACTGAGGCACTGCAAGCAGTCGCAATGCTACTCATAGTTGAGTTCATCGCGCCTTGAGCTGTTAGCTCTTCGATCCTCTGCGAATCCTTCAGCAGCCGCACGCCACCTGCTGAGAGCAACTAGATAAATCTCTCAACATCCATCCTTTCAATGTTCCATCCGAATGTAAAGGGTCGAGAGTGCGTACATCTGGAGACAGTACCAAGGATTTCAAGCATAATGTACTAATGGTCGCTGGCTGAGTAGTTGTCTGATTCTCCAATTGTGCACCCCATGAACAAGGGCTCCGAGGCGAATGTCACGTTTGTTATGGTTCCTTCGCAGCCCATGGGAGAGTTTGCGTGTTTCTACTGTGAAGCGCCACAAGTGCTTTTCTAGCCGAAATCTCTAAGACTCGTTTTCCTCGCGTGTCTTCTTGAGGCCTGCGTCCTTCGACTGCTTTTGCACGCAAGTCGCCCCCAACGAACAAGTGGCTACTCACACTCGAGAAAGCATCTCTCAAGCCATTAATCTTGGCTTGGAATGATGCTTTCGGTTCATCCGTCGTCAAGTACACACTAAAAAAGAGGATTCCCGAGCACCGAACCCACACGAAACTATCCACACGTCGATAGCTCTCGGACTGGAATTCACGGTTCCGAACCCAGATGGCGGCAGTGCCAGATTCGTCAGAGAACCACACTGCAGCACTTTTGTCAAAGTGTTGTTCGCCAAGTAAGAACAAGTCAGCATTAACCATTTCAGTGCTAAGGATTTAAAGCGTCAAGCGCGCTCGTCGCTATGTCGGCGAATCGCACCGAAACGGTTAATGTCCCTCGCAAACTGCTCGATCAAGTTTTGGGCGATTATTCTATGGTGCAGACGTACCTGCAGAACCCGGTTCATCGGAGATTTACTTTTGCCTTGGATAGAGCCTCCTAAAAAACAAACGAATGTTATGAAGGAGGTTAAAAACGGAATCCTGGAGGTGTAAGACCTTCAAGCCCGAATAGGTCACTACAGATACGGAGGAAGAGTAAAAGACTAACTCCTTCGACAGCACAGTAGTCGTGTCGATTTTTAATACGAGCAAAAGCCTGCAGCCATATCAAAAGTGGTCGGGATAAACGGAGGATGGGCGAGAGTGGAACTTCGAATAATCAGATCACGATGGAGGAGGAAGCTGCTAAGCTATGCAGCTGAAAAGGCGGTCCTGAAGCTGAAAATCGATAAACTACCTGAAACCGGAACGCAAAGACGCATAGCACGTAACCCAAGAAATTAAGAATAAGCAGCGTTCAAATCCATTGATGGTCAATCCTACGTGAATGTCTTGCGAGAAATCAATGGAACGGTAAAACCGGAAGACATCACAAGTGTAATAAAAGCAGAAGGGTCAACTGGGTAAGGTGACGTACGGATGCAGTTTGAACCAGAAGTGTTTTGTGACGCTGCCAAAAGAGAAGAAGCAACAGTAGCCTCAGTCATGCCACACTCGAAATTAGGGACATTAACTTCGTTATTGATTCGACCGAACTAGAAGAAGTCTTGAAACATGATTTCTGTGTACTGAGTCAGACAAAAGTCAGGTTGACCAAACCAAATACTGTCGGTTAGACAAGATATAAAAAAGAAGTGCACAAAAGAGGTACACTGCCTCTCAACAGTGAACAGTGAACAGTGCTCACTCTCAAGTGCAAGGCCGGAAGTGAGGAGATGGTTTCGTTTGGGTTAGGCGTTGAGAAACAACAATCTTTAGTGTATACATAACGCCAAAAGAGTCGCTGTCGTCCTTTCGATCTAGGAGAATGCTGTTGCGAGTAAAGATGGTCAGCTGCTCGTTTTAGGTGACTTTAAGGGTAAAACAATCGACTGGTACTTGCCGCAATCAAATGCTCGGAGCAAACGGCTCCTGGATATGCTAGCAAGAACAGAGCTCGTCGTATCAAACACAGGCAATATCCCTACCTCTCAAATTACTACAGGGGCTGCGTTGGAACCATACCTGATGTGTTCGATCGCCAGCGATCATCAGTACATAGCACTAGAGATCCATGACGGTACTTCCGGAAGACCGCGCGCTCAGTCTTCCGCGCTCCGGTAGAATACTGGGAAAGCGAACATTGAGAGTTTTTTATGGCATAATCACCCCAGAAAGAAGCTACGCTGGGGAGCGGAGTACCTGCCGCTAAAATGTAGTGAACCCAATTCTGAGAATTATTACGTCTGCCTGCGGGTCTTCTATGCCCCTACGAAGACACCCTACGGAGACCATAAATCGATGATTGATGACTCATGGCTCGTGATTGATGATTGCGAATTGTTGCTTGATTATTAATGATTGATAAAGGATGATTAATTATTGATGATAAGTGAATGATGGTTATGATTGATAATTGATGAATGATGATAGATTGTTGATGATTGAAGATTGTTGATTGAAGATTCATGATTGATGATTGAAAATTAATGAGTGATAATTACTGATTGATTATCAATTGCCAATCGCCACCGGGTAAAAAGTGCCACCATGGGTTTATAGTGTTAACGATAACTTTTACGTATACTTTACGTATATAATGAGGTAAGGACGAGATTGCTAATCGTTCTGCTGTTCCACTCATTTGGCAGTAAGAGGGAAAGGAAGTGGTAAATATGCTAAGGACATGTGGATAGGAAATATAAAACTACCAGACAGCAGGAAGTGAAGGGCTAGCGAAGGGTTATTGCGAAGCTGATCTTTATGATCGGCGGTCCTTAATGGTTTTACTGTGATAGGCTTAGAAATGTGTGGAAATGTTTGGTAAGAAACAAAAGATATTTGAATATAAAATAAAGACAAAAACCTAAGCAATTTAAACTGCGTATGCGAATAATTCGGTAGTATTCGATTAAGTACGTCCTTGCTAATTCCAACCATTGGTTAAACTGTCCTGTTAACGTTTTAGGAAGCGATCTTGTGTGCCTAATCGCGTTTATCAATTTTCTATCGCACACCGTGTCAAAAACTCTTCTAGAAGCCTCTTCCGTAGATCTTTGCTATTAATGATGCCATATATGTCGAGCATTACGGGGTGGTAGGACCTCTGTACACCGGCAGTTATTAAGGCATTTGATTGTTGCTTTTAACCGTCATCGAAATTTTTCTATCGTTCCACTTGCTGTTAGATGGTAAGCCATGATTGTGAAGTGCATTGTCCCAGTCAAATGATGAATGAATTTGCAAAATTCACGGAAAATGAATTTTCCGAAAACAAATCAGTTAAAAATCGACTAAAATCTGCTGTAGTAGCAGCAGCAAAGTTTCAACCGTCATGAATTGGGCCTAGTAAATGTGTCATAGTATTATGTGACCGCATGCGATCAATCTGTAGAGTTTCTAAAATTAACCAATGATTAGTATATTAGGATTAGTATTAGCGAATGATGTCTATGTTGTCTCCCAAATGTTCTAGCGTTTCGAGCTTGTCAGCGTGAATGAGTGATTTTACGTATCCCCACAACAAATAGTCCAGCGGTGTTAAATCACAAGATCTTGCCATCCGGTTTACAGGTCCAAAACGAGAAATTATAGGCTCATTTAAAACTTCTTGAAATAATTCGAAGTTCGCACGAGCATTATGGCATGTATCACTATCATGTCGAAACCAGATATCCCCTGGACTAATGATATCACCGGTCCATAAATTACACCAAACACTGACATTCTCTGGATGTAGCGCCAACCTTAGAGGGCGTAAACTTATTGCACCTTCCTAGTTAAACTTAGTATCCTTGGTGTTACTTTTGCACTTTGAAGCATAGAAATTGGAGTTGTACGCCCAGGCCATTGACTATCTTTCTCTAACTCGTCTCTAGAATGCCAGAAAGAATTCTTTCGTGGTTTGCTCCGTGAAGGCTATAGCTTTAATAAGCTATATTATATATTTTTTTCCTCTCAACCTCCCGGACGATAGTGCTGGATTTAATAAATCAGGTCCTTAAGCTCACTAATCTCGTTTTCAATCACATTATGAAACTGTTTGTTGGCATATGCATGTTTATTCTCGTTTCTCAGGATTCTGCTGAAATTTTCAACTCCTTCCTCCCCAGCACTGTTGAAAGCTAGTTCGGTCCCGCGGGAAGCTTGAAGCTTGCCTATACCTGACAGGTTTTGTGGTTGCTGAGAATCTTTGTTCCCACAACCAACTGTGCTTGGTGCTTTTTGATAGCCTCTGAAGCATTCGACTTAGAGATCTTGGTTCCGGTCTCAAATACGTCAGCTTTTGTTTCTCGAGGTTTTCGCTTTGAGCTGAAAAAGTCTTAGCAGATGGAGTGTTATGGACTTTTGGCTACAAAATACCAAGAAAGGTTTAAACAGACAGACCACTGGACTGGAGCAATTTTGTCATTTTTAAGGCAAGATCCACAATAGATTTGGGCAGCGGGCGAACTTGCTTGTTCTCACAAATTGGTCACCGGTTGTTTATTATAGTTCAGTGACCCAGTATTCGCCTATCAAAAATGAGCAGACTCAAGACATGCGGTCATAATTCCTTGCACGACGATATTATTACGAGGACCTATTTGCAATTTTTTATATCATTTATTCCATATAGTGTATGCTTCAATTTGTTTAATTTTTATTTGATTATATCCAGAAACCTGATCACCATGAATTCCAATACCTTTATCTTTACCCTGAACGTGGATTAGAACGCTTTGCCGAACGAATCCTGCGTCCTCTCGTTGCAATGCTGTCCATATATCAAAAGCAGGTCAAGTCTCACCTTCCTAACAACTTCGACAAGCTCTGTGTACTTGTATTTAGGAACAGCTTAATTTCAGGACTCGCAGCATGTCCTTACTTTTGCCTTGCTCTGTGCCCCCTTGAATAGCAGGCTATGAACATATCCTTTGGACCGGAGTTAAACTCTAAAAAATCTTTCGCTATATGGCCGGGGAACACCATATTTAAAACTTAGCCATCTCGGATCAGGCTGCAGTTTAAGGAAATTAGTTCAATACGTTCACGCATTGGATATCGATCACCCACTGGTGGATCCTGTAACCAACGAAGCCAGTTTTCTGAATTGGAAATTTCGTGTCAATTTTTTCGAATGATCCACGTTTAAAAGATCTTGCCTGTATGAATTTGCAATTATTAACCTCGCTCTAACACCTGCTCCCCAATAGAATCCATAAAAGACGCTTTAACATTTTTAACTTTTGTCGTTCCTTTTGCCTATCGTTAATGACCCGTGAGGTCATTAATTGGAGGGTTGATAGAATCGGTTTCGCGAATGACCTCTTATTTGTAAATTTTGACTTTCACTAGAAAGTCTCTCAACTTAGTCACCCGGACAGACTCCCATTTTCCCAAGTTTAGTCCAGGACTTTCATAACTTTGAGGTAACAAAGGTACGCTGCTTTGATCTGCTCTTATTTATTAGATTGCTGCAGATGAAATGGCCGTTTGAGTGATAAATTTTTAAGCAGGTGTAACTTTTTATAAGGACAATTTATTTAATCAAAATAGGTACCGATAGATGCAACACACTTTTTCCATTGAGATACAATTACATTTATTCCATTTTTGTAGAAGTCCGAGTTTCTTTTCCTCCTCGAAACTTCTTGAAGGCATTTTTGATGACAGCTTTATATTTAAATCTTTTTCCTGTGAAAAAGTAATCCAAATGTTTAAAGAAATAGTAATCTGTTAGTGAGAGGTCTGGTGAATATGGAGGAGGAGGAAAAGTCTCATAGCACAACTCGTTTAATTTTTGCATCGTTGTTCTCCATAAATGAGGTCGTGCGTTATCATGAAGCAGTATCACTCCATCCCTGTTGACCAGCCTAGGTCGTTGAACTATTAATATCGGATGCATTTCATCCAGTTGAGCACAGTATTCCTCAGCATTGATTGTTTCGCCAGGTTCGCCAGGTTGCAGGAACGAATAGTGGAAAATTTCAGCTATAGACCACCAAACAGTTGCGATTATTTCTTTGGATGAAGGCTTGATTTCGGCATGTGTCTTGACGCTTCATCGGCATCTAGCCATCTAGGCCGCTTGGTGACGATTACCGTTCAAAATCCACTTTTCATTACAGGTCACAATTCGGTGCAAGAACGGTTCTTTTTTGCTGCGGGAGAGAAGAGCACTTGAAATCTCCATGTTTTGCAAAACAAGTCATGCAAAACAAGTCATGTTTTGCTCAGTAAGATCATGCAGAACCCATTTGTCAAGCTTTTTCACTTTTCCAAGTTGTTGCAAGTGGTGGCAAATGGTCGAATGTAGAACGCCTATTTTCTCGGCAAGATCCCTTATGACTTCGCGGGGATCAGACTCCACTAAAGCACGCAGCTCGTTGTTATCAATCGATTGTCCTGGGTTCCGGTTCTAAATTTTTCGAGCCACCGCCGAGTGGTTCGTTCGCTAACTGTATCAGGCCCAAATGCGCTATTGAAATTCCTCGTTGCTTCCATTGCGTCGTGCTCGAATTTAAATTAGTATAGTAAAAGTAGCCGTTTTTGTTGAACTTCCATGTTCACTTTCTCTTATTGTTTCTACGATCACTATGAAGTGCAAAACAGAAATGACTCCATAAACCAAGGTAGCAGTATTTTTATTTCAATACGTGATATCATTTGCGCCACCTTGTGCCAACTTTATGTCATTGCTAAATCGGCTATTTCATGTGCAGCAACCTAATATTTGCTTGCTAACCCGCGGCTCAACCCGCGCTGAACATTCTTGGCTGTCCTCTTTCCTCCCCGCATTTGATCCTGACAGGTGAGAGTCCTCCTTGATTGTAGCTCCTTTTGCCCTTTTTCTGATATAACTCCACTGCGCTATCAGCCATCATGTTGCCTTTATCTCTGAAACGTTGATTTCCCGGTGAGGTTTTGACTTGGCACAGCTCTCGAAACTCCCTTTTAATGTAATGTTATGCTGAAAAAGCTTCAAACTCACAAACCCTGCTCAAATGCCTTTAGGTACGATTATTTGAATTGAACCTACATTGCTTCACTTTTTGAGGGATTTGTCCTCACGTAGTCCTTCCAAGTAGTTGACGGATAGCACACTTGAGAGTTAATTATTCGATGTCTGTTGTTAATATGGTCAATTTCGTCGATGTTTTAAGGGATTTTCGGAGTAGTTTTGGCCTGCAGGTAAACAAGCCTGGCTTTTTGGGCTCTTAACTTGCAATAGAATGCTCTTCAAAGACCAAGTGTTTCGCCGCTGAAAGTGTTATACATTGTTTTCAGAGCGTGCGGCTGGAATGAAAGAATGAATTCAGTTTTCTTTGGCCAAAACGTCTATGCTCTCTAACCGATGCTACCTTTCTGTCTCCATGCGGCACATTTCTATACTCCGGGTTTTTTAATTGTCTTTTTCATCTGCTAGTTTCTGTTGCAAAATTTTGTTTCAAATTATTTAAATTAACTCAAATTTTCTGTCTAGCTCCGGCTTTCCTCTATCATTGTAGAATTTCATGAAAAGGCTCGATGAAGTACAACGTTTCTTTTAAGGCACATCTTTCGTCAAGCTTATACTTTATTATTGAAAGGACTTAGAATGAAAACATAAAAAATTCAAGGAATAATTTACAACTGAGTCAATCTCAGAGTGCCAAACAGCGTTTGCAAATGTGTTGTGTTTGTAAAAGTCTGATGGTTTTAAATCTCAAAAAATAAGTAACAAACAATTATGCTCACCAATTCGTTGAAATTCACTCTGTGCTAAAATTATTCGCGAATGATCAATACCGATTCAATGCTAATCATCTTCAAAACGAATGAATTCTCAGAATTACTTCCTTAAATCTTTCCTGTCAAGAGCTTCCGCATTTTAAATGGTCACAATAAAATACAATCAATTTCTTCTGCTTTGTTCAAGGTGCACTGATAAGAGTAATGAAAATTTTGACTTCCTTGGAAGCCTTGGTCCTTTTATTCTTAATCGCTTTCTTCTCCTGTCATGGATTTTTTCTATATACAATTGAACATCTCCTTGTATTAATGCTTTCTTCGGGCCATTCCTTTTGAGTGGACTAAAAATAAAACTACAGTCGAGAGTTTGTAGATAGAGATAGAATGGGGACGGCAGGATGCTTTGACTGAACCATTGTCCCTTTTCAGATCTAACCAAATTATCATTCGTTTACTTGTGCCGCGGAGAGAACATTTTTATAAAATTGGGTACTAAAAGGCGGCTTACCTTGCGAAATAATCATTCCTGCTCCCTGGATTACGGCCTCAGTTAGGAGGAACAGTGGCCCAGAATCTTGAAATATCAAAGGAATTTTCAGAGATGTCAAACTCTATGAATGAAACCAGAGTACACAGTGGTTATTTCATAAAAACCAGGTTGTTGCGTTTCAAACAGGCTCAAGCGACATTATATCTGTACAAAACTCACTTCCATAAATGCCACGCGATATTCTTAAACTGTTGGCGACTCCTGTTTATATAACTATAGGAACGAATGTCCTTGAGAATGTGTATTGTGAAGTGTGTCCGCATTAACAGGAGCAGGAGATACCTTAGGTATTCACCCCTCGCAATAAAATAGCCAAAAAAAGAATACTGCTCGGAATGAGAACGGGACGAAGGAGAGTAGCATGCCTTAAGGTTAAATGAACTCTTGGCACGGATAATAAAGGCAATTTATATTTACGTAATTGCTTTATTTTCACATAATGTCATTATTGCAAGAAACTTTCGTAGGTTGTACATAACAAAGTGACACTTGTAATCATTCATTTTCTCACCAGTGCTTCGTTCGCCGACTTGAGTAGTCAGTACTTAATAAAATAAAGTCGTGATGGAACAGGGATTGTTCGTTATGATTTGGTTTCAAGCGAGGCATCTTAGGCGTTTCAGCCTACAAGGATATGGAAATTTCTGAAAACTTAAATATTGAATTTGATAGCGTGGTAATTTTTCGGTTTAAATATGGGTGTTGAAGCCGAGCAAGCATTGGAAAAGAATCATCTTGATCCGCATTCCACGTCATTTTTGCATTGAGCATTATTTGCATTGGCATTAAATTTTGCTGGAGTATGAGTTAGCATAAACCTTATATTTTAAAAACACTAGAAAAAGTCTAGTGCAGTCAAATCAGACGATCCAGGCGACAAATTATGATCACCACCTTTTGAAATAAATCTTGTAGGGAACATTGTTTTCAATAAATTCATCGTTTCACCAACAGTTAGTCTTATAGCCTTCATACCTTCTACAGTCAGTTTATTTGCCAAAAATCGTCTATGATTGTCCTGTATCGCATTTCAATCACCAATACTGGCGCAAACTTGTCAGAAAAAGTATCAGTACATGCAAGATAACAAAGTTATCGTTGTATTAAAAACAATGTGTCAGCTTAATTTCAATGCTTTCTTTTATAATATTGTAAAATCTACGCTTTTGCATGATTCCCAGTATGTTTCATAATATTTAATTTTAAAAACGCCAAGAAACTCAAACAAAATCAATTTATGGCAACACAATAGACCAGAAAAAGTATCCGTACATAGAAAACCGGGGGATTCCCCATTTTACGTGATGTGATATGCAGATGGATATTAATGTTTTTAAGGTCCGATAATAGTTCTACTTTAAGTTGGGATAGGTTTAGAACTGAGTGCAGTTTTTTCAAATTTTTTGTGCACTAGAATACATGATGAGACCAAAAATTAGCGAAATCAATGCTGAGGAGAGGAAAATGAAGCTTAAGATTGCAGGGAAAACTTACTTACTACCTCTGTCCTGTATGAGGTGAAAACATTTAATTCAAATGGCTCGATTATGTCATATGCTTCGTTGTGGCCAACCCTCCATACTGACTGAATGTGAAAAAAGAAAAGTTTTGCAGGCAGTTAAAAAGAATACTCCAGTAACTGCTTCTCAAATTGATACAAATATAAAAGACTCCTTTGGCAAGGTTCTCTACGAAGACACCCCACCGAAAATACTAAAAGAAGATGAACATGATTCACGCATAGCACGGAAGAAGCCATACATTACGGAAGCGAACAGGAAGAAAGGTGTTTCGCAAAAAAAAATATGTAAACCAGCCACCAGAGTTTTTGGAACAGGTCCTATTCTCCGAATAGCAAATTTTGCGTATTTGGTAATGAAGGAAGAAAGTTAGTGTGGCGTAAGAGCGGTACTGCCCTGGAAAATGACAATTTTGTACCAACTGTGAAACATGATGGAGATGGTGCGACGGTCTGGGGGTGTATGACGGCAAAAGGAGTTGGCCAACTTGTCAGAATCAACTATGGATCCATACTATTACCTTAACATTTTGAAGGTAAATTTAAAGCAAAGCGATCAGAAGTTGAGGCTTGGTGACGATTTCTAGTTCCAGCAAGATAATTAGCAGCTTTTTTTTTAGCATGAATTGCCTAATAAGTTGGTTTCTTTTGATGTTTCACGGATACTTTTTCTGGAAAGTGTGTCCAAAAAATTTGATTTGATAAATGTAGAGTAAATATTTGTGGATTGTTAGGGTCCAAATAACGAAAATCATGTTCTCCATTCAAGATGTTTTGCAAGCCCTAACCTTATTAAATACGACGAAGATAATCTTCTGGTTTCAACTCTTGCAAAGATTATACTCTGACGGCTTCAAAAATACTTCCAAAAATATCCCTACGGCTTTGATGTTGCCAAAGAATCACGTTCATTGAATTTAACCACTGGCCATTGAACCATCTTCAATGTCGGCAAATTTCAAGCAAGACATTCAACTCTATATGTACGTTGCATTAATACAACTGCGGAGTTATTTTGAAAACTAAATTTCACTAGTTTAACGTGTTCTATTGGTAATTCGTACTGACACGTGGCAATCTAACAGCTGACTGTCAAGTTATTGAATTATCCACCGGTATCAAACCACCCAATAGTAATACTGGACAATTTAAACGTTCTGACCATCGTTGTGCTAAAGGTGTGAATATTACACTGTGTGACAAAAAATTTTTTTTCAATAACATTAATTTAAATAGCTGATTTCTGTCAATTTGGGCCTGCTGAACATGAATATATGATTGAATTTCTTGTAACACGTACCATTTCAAAGTTATGATAAATTTTACTTCCATAAATGAAATAAGACGGTGTAAAAGTTTCAAATCAAATATAAACATGTCTAGTCACCTTTATTTTGAGTTTAAATACAAAAATAAAATTGCCTCATGATGTAGATATCTAACACGTCACATTTCTTAGTTACGGTATCTTGATTATTTTCATGTATCCTCAATATCATTACGATTATAAATTTGAGTGACCAGTATGAAGGACACGCAATTTGGCGGTTTTACTTGGATTTTATTAGTGCTGTTGTAATCGTGGTGCCACCGAAGCAAATACACAATGTTATTTAATTGTAAATCTCAAGTTTTAGTGTTTCTTATACCATTTTAAATGTTTGACGTTTCTAATATAATTTTGTTTAAAAAATTCCTTAAATTTTTTAATGGCCATGGACAAAAGTGTGTGTCGTAAATGCATAAAGCATCCAAATAAATTTTGTTATATCTGTTGGAAATATATTATTAAATCTCATGGACTAGCGTACTTGCGTTATTTTGGTTATTCAGTGGTGCAAGACAAAAAGTGGACCCCAAAACTTTTCTGCATTTCGTGTTATGTTGTATTAAATGATTGGTTTAATGGAAAACCCGTATCTTTGTCTTTTGCCGTACCAATGATTTGGCGAGAACAAGTAAATCATTACGATGATTGTTATTTTTGCTTGACTGTTACTAAAGGAATATCGAAAAAAATCAAGAGTAAAATAAAGTATTCAGATGTAGCATCAGTGTCTAAACCAATTCCTTACAGTAACAAGTATCCAGTTCCATTAGCATCAAATACCGCACATGGAGAATCAGATATTTTAAGTAATAACGAAGAAGACAAATATCGACAAGATATTTAAGACATACCTACCAATAGCTCCCTGCAGCGACCATATTTAATTGAACAGCACGAGTTGAACGATTTGATTCGGGTTTTTGATTTGCCTATTAGAAAAGCTGAAATATTAGGATCTAGATCAAAAGAATGGCACTTGTTAGCTCCCAACACAAAAATATGTATGTCGAGGAAAAGAAACAGACATTTATCCAACTTTTTTACAAACACTGAGTCACTTTGCTTCTGCAACAATATCAGTGAATTAATGGAAGAACTTGGAATACTTTATGACAAAAACCAATGGAAACTTCTTATTGATGGTTCAAAAACAAGTTTAAAAGCTGTATTACTTCATAATCGTAATCTATATCCTTCTATATCTATTGCATACTCAGTTGTCTTAAAAGAATCTTATGAAAACATGCAACTAATCTTAGACTTAATCAACTAAAAAGAATATAACTGGAAAGTTTGTGCTGATTTGAAAGTTGTTGCCATATTACTGGGACTGCAGGGAGGGTTTACAAAATACTGTTGTTTTCTTTATTTGTGGGACAGTAGAGACACCAAAAACCATTACAAAGTTAAAGATTGGCCAAAAAGAACTGATTTTATTTATGGTAAATCAAATGTTAAATATGAACCTCTGATTCCGCAAGGAAATGTGATTCTTCCGCCTTTACACACAAAATACGGTTTAATGAAAAATTTCATTAAGGCTATGGACAAGAATGATAAGGGATTTTTATATTTGAAAAGTGTCTTTCCCAAATTAAGTGATGCTAAATTGAAAGAAGGAATTTTCGTCGGCCCACAAATAAGAAAGCTAATGAAAAACAATGAATTCGATGAAAATTTTACCAAGAAATAACTCGCGGCTTGGTTGTCTCTGAAGAAGATAATACAAGGATTTTTAGGCAATCATAAAGCTGAAAATGCTGAGTTTTTAGTTAAAGACTTGTTACGAAAATATAAATCGATGGAGTCTTTAAAAATACATTTTTTACATTCTCATTTCGACTTTTTTCCTTCTAATCTTGGAATGGTGAGTGACGAACAACGTGAACGCTTTCACCAAGATATTAAACGGATAGAAGAGCGATATCAAGGAAGATGCGATGCCAAAATGTTAGCAGATTACTGTTGGCTTATTATTCAAGAGGATTTTACAATCCACAAAAGAAAAAGTTAATTTATTGTAATTTTCTTTCTTAACATGTGGCTCATTTTTTTAACATACTTTAACCTAGATTATTCTTGTTCACAATATATGTACAAGTATATACTACTACTATTTTTGTATTTAAATTCAAAATACAGGGGACTAAACATGTTTATATTTGATTTGAAACTTTTACCCTGTCTTATTTCATTTGTGGAAGTAAAATTTATCATGACTTTGAAATGGTACGTGTTACAAGAAATTTATTCATCATATATTCGTGTTCAGCAGGCCCAAATTGACAGAAATCAGCTATTTAAATCAATGTTATTGAAAAAAAAATTTTTTGTCACACAGTGTTATTATTTATTATGAAGTTAGCAACACTTTTTATCATTACATATGGCGTAACAGCTGTCATGCGTTCTATGGTTAGTTAAGTTTGCCATTTCATCACAAAAAGGTTTGCGCTTAAGCAATGTCTGCAAATTGAGCCGGTTTACTACAAAAAAGATTCTGTTCGAGAAGTTCATCGCGCACTCCGTCAATTTTGTTGCCGACATAATCGCCCATCCGAACAATTGATTTGATCGACCGTAGATTGTTTCTGCACCATCGTACATCGTACTATGCGGAATGAAGATACTATAGCAGCCGCAGAACGTAGAATCGATGAATTTCCAAATGAGTATATTGGTCGTGTTCAATAATTACACCAGTGCCTATCCACATTTTGGGAAATTTGACGGAAGGATCTTGATTTGCAGGCTTAAGAAATAATACTCCTGCAGAAATTGGTTCCCAGTGAACATCGGACGTGGCGTAGGCCCGGTCAATATATAGATCAAGCTCCTGAGGCTCATTTCGGGAGTGGCTACGTCAATAAACAGATCTGAAGTACGAGGAGTGACGAGCAATTACAAACGGTTGTCCAAGCACGGTTACACCCGGCGAAATCCACTTTTTGGTGTATTTTATGGGCCGGTGGAATTACTAGCCTATATGTCTTCAAAAATGGGAGTCACTTAACATTCGATACTGAGCACTACTCGATAATACTGGGGCCTATGGTTGCAATAGGATGGCGTCATACAGCTCGTGCTAACATCGATTTATTTGAAGAAGCATTTGATGACAGCTTAATTTCTCGTTTTTGCAGCACCTTGAGCCTTGTGAGATGCCTCCTGGAGGATGTCCATATACTTCGGAACAAGGTAGTAGTGCCACCAATTCATAGTTCAAACGAAATAAAATATGAAAAATTCGGGAGGGCAAAGGCCTTTGCAGATACGCTGGAATTTCCAGTCTGCGAAAATACCGTCTGAGATGAGGACTTATTATATAACTAAGCCACAGTGCTTCTACAAATACACCACAAGCGGAGTGATACGACTACTTGACACACAGGAAACGGAAGCACCAGGACCCGACACAGCTACGAACACAATGCTGAAGTGGTCTTAAAGAAACCTCTTAAGCAATCTGACAGACACAATCAGCAGAATTTTCGGTTTGCGAAGGTTCCGTATGGCCAGGCAATCGGCCACCATAACAGTAATACCTAAGCACGGAAATAAAAATTTGCCTTCCCCCATAATTGGAGACCTATAAATCTTCTCTTGTCAATCTCCAAAGTAGGAGAAAAGGCATTACTGACTACATTAAATGAAGTGATAGCCAAACTGTTGAACAGCGAAAAAGTACAAAAAGCACCCCAGTCCCTGCAAAATAGTCCCTCAATTCCATGCTATGTTCGGAACACGGATGTATATAAAGAATTAAATAATAAAAAATTGAAAAATGCGTACGAGACAAAATACTAAAACTATAATAAACTGGACGAGATTCTCAAAACCAGGATGGTTTACTTCATCTAGATCAGTAAATATCTAATCCTTAGATCAATTACCAATGACTGAACTGACTAGAGAGTTGTGTTAGGTTGTGGTGAGGTTTCAACACTCAAAGATAAGAATGGAGCAAGAGTGCCAGTACGCACTAATTCTTTGTAACCTATATTCCAATACAGAGTAATTACCTTGAAGAACAAAACAGCTGCAGAAAAATTCTGTAGCGCTCATAAATGTTGTATCTCCATAAATTATCTCGGATCGACATGAATTTTTCACAAAATATTCCTGAATATGATATCTGACTTTTAAAATAAACCAAAAAAATTAAGAATTTTTCAACATTTAACAGGAAAAAGGCTCCGTAATACATTACTTCGTAGCATTTCCCTTAACGTTGGTGGCGGCAGCCGTCAAAAATTATTACTTGGTAGCATTCCCCTTAACAAGCGTATGGAAATCGAAGTAACTACTAGACTAGTAACTATGTTAGATCTTATTTCCTATACCATGGAGTTCCATTCTTCCTTGAGATGCACTTACTCTTTTCCCTGTTTTTTTCTTGCATGTTTGCATGCTCTTCGCTTTAATTCATACCATAAATATGCAAATGGCTTTAAGGCAGGCGATAGTGATGGACTACGTGGTTACTTGAGTACTTTTTTATATTCGGAATATCCGTCGTTCCGTGTCACTTCCTTCGATTCGTCCACAGACGCGTTTTGGCGGTGCGCCATCTTCGGTGTTCTGTCCATCATGTTCCGCTCTGAGCTTTGTCAATGTCAAGTGTCCGTATTTATAGGTCCATTCTTTATGCATGCAGGTTGGTGTCATTTCATTCAGGTAGCAAAAAGTCCGTGATCTTTTGAGGGGCTGTATGGTTCGTCTGTTGTTGTATGGCACTTGTTTTGTACTTTATATTAGAGCTATTACTTACATACCAACCATATCTGTATGTTAAGGATCGTTGTTTTGTTGGCAAGTGAAATTACTTTCCATGCCTAAAGATGTTATGCTTTAACATAAATTCTTTCTGAAAATCCATTGTGCTCGCAATGAAGTGCAGCCTTCCAACTTCTGAAGTCATCGTGCACCCCCCAGCCATCACATTCCCATCTCCATCCTTGAAAATTGGAATAAGATTTTTGCAATTGAATTCCTCCAATTTTTCCTCTAGCCAGTATATCCACATATGTTGAATTTAGAATCATCAGAAAACACAATTTAATTCCAGAAATTTGCACCATTATTTAGATGCATCTTCGCGAAGCCTTATCTTTGAGAAGAATGACTTTCGCCGTAATTTCTGGCCACGGAAATAATTCTGTCGTAGAATATTTCGAATGGTTTAATACCGTACTGTCAAGCCTGAGTCTTTTCTGATCTCGTATCCAATTTTTAAAGCGTGGCCTAGTTTTCCCTTTTTTTATCCCAGTAGTGACAGCCGTGCTATTTCATTTACTCTTTTGACCGCTCCGGACGGGGCTTTCTTTTGAACGAACCAGTTTCCTCATTATATATTTCCCCATATATACTTGATCTATTAATTACTTTCGAAATTTCACCGATTAACTGGCGTTCACAATAAAACTTTATGATCGATTGTTGTGCACCTAGACAAATTTCTTGACTCAAGCCGGATTATATGATTTTCTGAACTTGAAACATGTCTGCACGGAACTGTACGTGCTGTATTCTACGATAAATGATTTTTTTTTTCTTTTTAGTGCACACTTAAGATCGGCTCAGTTTTTAGTACGGAGGGAGACCTTTTTGATGTAAAATTCTTTGTAATTCCCTGAATCGAAGTAATATATATAAGGGAATGGATAAACTAATGCATTTATCCTTGAACTTTGCCACAAAAGAGTTGAAGACGCATAGAAATCATTAAAGTAAAAGAAATATTGGCTTATATTGAGATATTTTAATAAATCAGGAAACAACAGCGTCATATGGATTTTTTTGTCTTGCTGTATATTCAATCAAATTGCTATTCACATTCACTTTCTATTCACTTTGAAAACTTTCATACCAAGCTAATAGTAAAGTATGCAAGACTTATGGCAAGATCGCCAGTCTGACAGTTTTTCGTGGAACATATTAACATAGAGTGAGATAAATAGATATATTTATTGAGGCTTTACACATACATGTCATTCCTAAATAACTATGATAAATACTTGACAGCAATAAATTGTGAAACAGATTTTGACAAATAAAAATCTGGTTGTAACCGATTCTTATGCTAGATATGAGTTGTCAATTTTTGTTTGTATTGATCGTAATGTTCTTATCCTAACTTACACCTAGATGATCCCAATGAATTCTATTTACAATTAGTGTTAGTGGCCTGATGAAAGAGGGTTAGTAAATCCGAAGGGATTGTGGAGCAGGGATACTTCAGCTGACTTGGGCTCTCTAAATTATTTGTGGTTGACGCAAAAAAATCTTTGTGGTTGACGGAATGAGTGCCGTGTAATAACCCGTGGTCGACTGGTACGGTCTGGACATAGAATGGAGGCCTTTAATTTGAACACGCATCGAAGGTTGTAATTGTTGGCAGATTAGAGCAGAGATATTTGATGGGGGAAAGGTAAGCTGAGGACGCGTTTCACAATATGTTGCGATAAAGTATTATGTACATATAGTATGCGATAAGCCGACCAATTACTCAGTCTCTTGGCACTTGATTCAATCATATAGTTGAGAATGGGCTCCATTTCTGCTATCTCGTTGAGTTTACTTTTACGGTAGTCCTTTTCATTAGGTTTACGGTATTTGGGCAACCACTTCTTCAGAAGTTTGCTTTCAAATATCTGCAACTCTTCGGCGACGGTTGGAGGGATTCTTAACCAAACCGGGAAGCAGTATGATATTATGGGCCTGACCACGATTTTGTACATAAGCAGCTTTATACTGATGCTGACGAATTTGCTGAAGAGTGATCTGATCTGCTCTACTGAGCCTATGGTTGCTTTGGAAGTGGTGGCGTGGGCATGCAGGTTTAATTTCAGGCGATGATGGGATAGAACGCCTAAATATTTTATAGTATTCTTTACGAGTATGGGGGTCTTGTCGATAGGTAGAGTAAGCTCTCTACTCTCTGCCGGTGCCAATTGGAGTCCTTTCCCGGAAGTATTACAAAAGCAAATTAGTTCCTATTGTCTAGCGTCCGTATTTTCGATGGATAGCGCCCATTTAGTGAAGTAGTTCCGGAGGGATTGTATTCGCGGTATAATGGCGCTCAAGGATTTGGGGTGGAGTGGGTAACCAGTTTGATGATGCCACCTGTGTAGAGGAAAGTTGCTTGTTTCTTTCTTAGCCCCGTTAAAATGCGGTCGTGTAACATGAGCCCTGCTTACTCCATTGATATCTTCTCTTCAAATTTGAATTTCTGGACAGGCACTGGATTTTAACGAGAGGAGTATGACCTTGTCGAATATCTTCCCTAAATTCGAGAGCATGGATATTGCTCTGAATACATCTACGTCTCCGGTTGAATTTTTTTTAGGTTAGAGGATTAGGATTGCGATTTTCCAGGCTCGAGGATAGTACCCATTATTTATGCAGTGGCATATGATTGTGCTGAGAAGTCTAAATACGACGGAGGAACATTTCTTCTGCACGTAGTTTGAGATTTCATTTGGTCCAGTAGATTTCTTATTGTTCAATGAGCTTAGGATGGAAAGGACTTCGTTGGGCGTTGCAAAGAAGCTGCTGAAAGTTTCGCTTGATGGGCATGTGGCGCGGTTGGTGGGGGAGAAGATTGCCTGGAAGGAGCCCTGATATCCTTGTAGGATCTCGTTGACCTTCCGTTTTACAATGGCGTTGATGTTTCGATCGGTTGAGAACTTCTTTGCATACAGGCGGTTAAAGTGATTAGAGCACGTGGAAAGCTTTTGTTCCGTTGGCGTTAATATTTCCCCATTTAGTTACATCGGGCTCTTGTTTATGTTGAAGTTCGCGGCTCGCTGGCCGGCATTGATTTCTTTGAAAACATTTGCGGCGAGTTTCAAGGCCGTCAGGCAATCTTTGACCATTTTGTTCATCTCTGCGAGTGTGGCCACCCTTATAAGGGTGTCGAGACAGTTTGGGATATAATTGACGCGTATTCTGCGTTAATGTGGTTAAGGTTCTAATGAAAAATGCTCTTCATACTTCGTTGCCACCTAGCTTTGGCGGGTTGGTTGGTAATTGAAGGTAATATGAAGAGATAATTTTCCATAGTTGAAAAACGTGGGTGGGGTAGCGTGTTCGTATTAGTGAAAGATGTCTAGTTCTGCATTGCTGAACGTATTATCATATTGATATTTCACTTGTTCACTTTAGAGACTCTTCATGGCCAAGTCAGTCAAGAAAAGAACCTCAAAGTTTTCGAGCGGGATGATTTGCCTTTCGAAGAAAGCGAAGCGCTTGTTGTTGATGAACATCTTGCAGAAAAGGTAAGAATCATGGTCGTGTCTAAATGGCTCATTAACGAATTATATCCTCAAGCACGAATTAATTTAATGTATATATTGACAAAAAATTGCTCTACCAGGATGAAAACGTTTCTAAATGTGACGATGTATTTATCTTTTCATCCATTAAGAAATATTAAAGGGAATTCTTCAAGATTTTTTCAGTGACATAAATTCGAACCCTGCCAAGGACATGAAATTCATAGTCACCAATACGAGACCACCCAAGATACTATTCTGTTTTCCAAATGGATCGTCTGCATCAACCGCTCCAATCGATAATCTCCAATGTGGAATCAAACATCTTCTCTGCAATATTGTCCTTGCAGTCCTTTTCATAACATATACCTACTAGCTAGTTCTGAGCCAAAATAAATTCACGCTTCATTTCTCCCATCCACATTCACCTTGTGTGGAGTGCTTTGTTTCGTAATTTTCAATATACAAGCTTGAATGAACTTCACTAAAGTAGCAACAAAACACACATTGCACATACACACCCGAATCCCCATACATGGATAGCATTGTTTATGTTCCGATATGCGGACAAAGTTGTATGCTGTTTGGCACAAGCAGGATTTCGGACGATGGACAGCCCTGACCAAAATTCAATTACCGTCTATCAATGCGACAGTAACGAAGCACTTCCACCTAATGCAACAAGGCGAATAACAAATTATACAAGATTAGAGTATTGTGAGGTGCGGTTAAAATAATATGTCCTTAGCTTTCTTGGGTATGCAGGTGAAGTGTACTTGGAGGCCTACGTTATTGTCATTCGTTCGTTCGAAATGACCGGAACAACATGGATTTGAAGTGGAGCGTTGTGTTCGATGTCACCTATAGGCCGAATACACAAGTTATCCTTTGTCACATAAGCTGACATGAAAACTACCAAATCAACTAAATGATCGGATTGCCTTGGCTGTAAATTTCGTTTTCAGTAAGAGCCTTTGGTACTGTAAATTACAGAAATTAGAAATTCTTGCTCGTACTACCTTTTGTTGATTGATTCGAGTTATACCAGGTTGTAGATTCTAGCAACTATTAGTCCTTGGTGTGGTCATGGCGTCATCTAATTTTTAAAATAATTGTTCAGGGGTGGGCCATATAAAATTTAAAATTTAAAAAGTCAATAAAAAAACGTCTTGATATTTTTCAAATTTTGAACATTTATTTGAAAGGTTATTTTATGAAATTTATTTGCGGAAATCAATTTCGGACAAATGACCACCACGGCTGGGTTTACATTAGCTCATCCGATCTACCCAATTTTGGAGTATTTTCTCGATGGTTTCAGGCCTTATGGCAGCAACAGCAGCTTGATTCTCGTGCTTTAGATCTTGAATTGTTTTTGGAGGGTTGGTGTAACATTTATCTTTATCAACTCCACAAAGAAAATAGTCCAATGGCGTTAAATCGCAGCTTCTGGGAGGCCAATTCACATCACCTCTTTTGCTGACTATACGATTTTCGAAGATAAGGCGCAAAAGATTGAGTGTAGCGTTTGCTGTATGGCACGTGGCGCCGTCGTGCTGGAACGAAATGTAGTTCAAGTCTTCTTCTTTAATTTGCTTGAAGAAAAATTCGGATGACATTAGGCGATATTGCTCATCATTGCTGGTTACGGTGGCTCCTTCTTCATTTTCGAAGAAAAATGGGCCGATGGTTCCACCAGACCGAAATCCGCACCATACAGTGACTCGTGCTGCGTGCATTGGCTTCTCGAAAATTACTTGCGGGTTTTCTGTGCCCCAAATGCGACAATTCAGCTTGTTAACGTAACCACCGAGGTGGAAATGAGCCTCGCCCGAAAAGATGATTTTTCGGTCGATCTTCCGCCCAATCTGCGAACTGTAGACGGCTCGGATGGTCAAGTGGCTTCAGCTGCTGGACCAATTGAACTTTATATGGCTTCATAGCGAAGTCTTGTTGCAAAATTCGTCGCAAAGTTGTTCTTAGAATGTTCAATTCTTGCAATCGACGGCGAGTTGAGGTGGATGGATTCTTACTAAAATTCTCACTTTCAGCCACAGTCGCAATATTTTCGGTTCGACGCGCGGGAAATGAACGTTGACGTTTTGGTTTATCCACCAACAAGCCAGTTTCACGCACACGCTTGACAAATTGTTGCACAAATTGAACTGATGGCACTTTTTGCCTGTCCATTTTTTTTGCCAAATTTCTCACAGTTTGCGTTGAAGACTCACCACTTTGGAAAAAAGTTTTCAATATTTCCCAGTTTTCTTCTAGCGAATAGCGACCCACTTCGTAAATTTTATACTTTTTACTGAATATCTGTCACTTTCCGAATGGTATTTGACGTTTCCAATGTCTAAAAGTAGATAGTTCAAATTTAAAACGCTAGATGGCCCACCTTGTGTTATTGATTGTTTCCATAAAAGAATTAATCAAGTTTAAACTAAGGAATCTAACAATGTTTTGACTCTTCAGCAAGTTTTCCACAATTAAAGTTTCTTTTTATGCAACTTAGAACCAGTAGAGAGTAAAGAATGGGTTTTTTTAATATTCCCAGTAACTATATATTAAAAACCAACTCGTGGTGAAAAGGAGACCTGAATTTCAAAGCTTCAAAAAGGAGAAAGTATCAATGAATTCAAGTCAAAATTACGTTACATTAGCAGGAGAGTTTTCGAACTGATTCGAAACCACTGAGCATTAGCATCTAGATCAAAAAGGAAAAAACTAATGTAGTCTGAATTTTTTCTAATTATTCTTTTATTGATAGATAAAATTGATTATTAAAATTGATGATATAAAATTTATAGATTCTTGATTTCCACTTTAAAACGTTAAAGATCATTTCAACCCAGAACTCATCATTTTAAATGTTTATGGTCGAATGGCAATAATAATACACATCGAAAAACGGGTTGAAGTTAATTGATTTTTGATTGGTTGATTTATTTATTATGCCAAGGCACAGGCCAGTTGATAAGGTACAAAATAATACAGATTAGTAAAAAAGAAAATACAAAACTTATGATCTAACTTAAAATTTAACTTACAATCTAATAGACAACACTTACAGCGACAAATATAATATATAACCAAAGCAAGTAGAATTTAAAATCACAATTAATACAATTAATACTGCGCAATACTTTGGTCAAACAGACTCTATGGTACAGATTTATTGACTAACTCTTAATAATTTATTATCGAGCACTGAGGGTTGTTGTTGAGAAGGAATTGTCGTTGAGAAGCTGGCGTTATCTCATAACGCCAGCTTCTCAACCACAGAGTTCATGACGATCAAAAACAATATAGGAACTTTATAAGAGCCCTGAGGAATACCAGAGGTTGTTTTGAGAAACTCAACTGGGTTTCCAAGTTTATCAATAACTGATTGAGATCTATTTGGCAAATAAGAGAAACACCACACCATAACCCTCATAGAGAAGCCGAGTTCATAAAATCTCCGTAAAATCATTTTGGAATCAACAAAATCAAATGCCTTTGTTTAATCAAATAACACTAGCAACGTTAGTTCACCCTTATCCATGGCTAGGTTGATGTCTTTCGTCAGCTTTAGTAAAGCTGTCTGAGTACTATGGTACTTTCTGAAACCCAATTGTATACTGTCAAACAGAAGATTTTCTTCGAGATAGAGCACAATTTGCTCAGCAGGCAGCCTGTAAAATACCTTCGCCAAGTGCGATAAGTTTGCAATTGGTCTGGTGTCAGACGGAGAAGTAGGTGACGCAACTTTGTTTAATGGAATGATGAAGACTTGTTTCCACTTATCGGGAAAACTGAAAAGATCTATTGAAGATAGTCATCAGGAACAGGCTAACGGTAGTAAGGTGATACTTCAGCTAAACAAGATTTAGGCCGTCAGGGCTGAGCTCTTTAGATTTCGCAAGAGTAAGTCGCAAGGTAGCTAAGACCTTCTCATAATCAAACATCTTCCAATCAAAGTAGCAACTCACTTTTCTATCATAAAGTTGTGGCAAACGAATTACAAACTTTTCACTACACATAGCATGCTTTCTGACAACACCAGCAAAGTGTACATTTAGCTCAATCGGATGACAAAAATTTTTCCGTGATTATTATGAGTTCTCTCGAGCACATCTTTCTGTCCCGGAATCACTGATGAGGATTTTGAATGATTATCTGAGCAAACTCAGGGTGCTGGGTAACGCGCAGGAAGCCTACGAGGTTCCATTCTATGCCCTAACTGATGAAGAGCCTCATATAAGCAGGTTTTGAGACTGTGACTGCATAAAAAGGGACGCTAACCGTATTGCTAAGTAGTGGGCGTGGTACCCTTGGCTATTGGCGCTCACTTCAACAAACGCAACCTGAGCTTAACGCGGTCATACGACACGTCGATGAATTGATCTGACGAATAAACTGATAATCCCCCTTCATAGCGTCTCTAGGTAGGGTAGACTACTATTCAGCTCAAGAAAAAACATCTTGGACTTTACAATAGGCTCTAATGTAAGCGGCCCTGGACAAATACCAGGTGTGTACAAAAAGGTTTTTTCCGTTTTTTGTTGATATCAAATACGCAATTTTATAGGGATTTTTTTTCATTCAAAATACTGACTATCAGCTTTTACACATTCTGTCTATCTTTCAGGTAATTTATGAATATAGTTTCAGGAAAAAGCTTTTGTTTTGCGGTAAACAATTCATAGAACCACTTTCCAACTTCCTCGAAATCACTCAAGTGCCGCTCTGTGATCGCATACCATCTGGCCCGTTCTTTATTTTTCTTGCAATTATCCATTTGGCGTTGATTCAAATCGTGTGGAATCCATTTACCGAGTTTTTGCCCTTGCCTATTACTCGTAAACGTCTTCTGATCCTTTCTTGTGACGAATTCAATCCTTTCGCTGATTGACATTGAGTTTGAGTGGGGTCACAATCCAACAACTCCTCTTGCTCCTCTTGAATTTTTGTGGTCTACAAGAGCACTCATTTTCTTACAAATTACAACTTTTGAATTGTCAAAACCATGTCGCTCATGTCCTAATTGATGAAGCGCGCTCACCATATGTGTTAGTCAGGAAACGACGACTTAAACAGGCTTTTTCTTTTTGCTAAACAAGAAAAGCAATGCGTGCCGAAGATTATCTTTTTCAGGCACAAAATTCGACATGATTGATAAACATGACAAAGCAAACAAGCTAGTTTTGACGGACTCAGCTTACAGGTGTTTGAAGCTAAATATCAGACGTTAAAATGACGTATGTATCAAATTAATACGCTGTGTACTTTTTGCTGGTGCCATCTCTTAGTGAAACGTTATGCATACTCCTTAACTTATGCATACTCCTGGCATATAGGGTGAACTAGTATTAGCATCTTTCTTTCCTTGTTCTTATAAAGTTCATAGCTTCCTTATAATGCTTAATAGATAGTTCTTTGTGAAAATTCGAGAAACTTCATCCGTAACCAAGACACAACAAGTCTCCTGCAATGTTCGTGTTTGGGTATCACATTGTGTCGAATCTTTTGTGGTGAATCTAGAATTTAAATAATGTGGCGAATTCTGAAGCTGAATTTCCAACCTACTGAATCTTGCTAATATTCAATCAAAAGTAAAATTACTTTATTTATAATTAGATGTCAGCAGAACTAAGAATGCGTTTCTACAGACCTATGTACAATTTCATCTTTAATCTCAGTAATCCTAATCAACTCTTTCGATAGGGTCCATAGGTATCCAAAGTAGTAGAGCTTAGGATCCAAGGTATAGAACTCTGAACTAAAGTATATTAGAAATCAATTATTCCGATTGCAATTAGAAGTGAAACTTTATTTTTATTGGACAGATAATATTTATTATATAGTTATGATTGAGAGGTCCAGTTTTTCACTACGCCAACCCATACTCGTGAAATTTCATTGCTTACTCTCCGTTATATATTTTTCATTATCTCAAATACATCTCGTGATAAAATAATACTTGGATGCTTATCGATCGTGTCAAACAGTTTTAGAGTTATACCGCGCATATATTTCGCAACAGTGTCTTTTTCTACTTAGTATTTATAAATATGCACATATGCCATGGTGTTTTAAAGATTTCTGATTGATTAGCAGTGTTTTTTATTGTTTTATTATCGACTTCTTGTATTTTATTTGATCTTTTTCAACCATAAGTTCTTTGGAATTAATATTGGTTATTCCTGCATGCCAGCCTTACTCAATTTGTTTCGCTAACGCAAACATGGCGGCTGTAATGTTGATGGCAGTCATGGTCACCACTGATGGCGGCACCATAGTAAGCTGTAGTTCCGTAGAGTACAATTGTTTGGATCTGACTAAATTTCAATAATACATGTATTATTTTGACTCATTAATATTTTCTGACATAGTTAAATTATCCATTAATTTCCTTTAACTGCCTCAATTGTACTAGCTTGAACGCTTTTTCCTTAGTGTTTGCATTAAAAGCTAATCTTAAAAGGTGCCTGGCAGCATGTTGGAACCTTCAAAAAACAAACCTTTTTCTGGCTTTTTGGATAAAATTCGAAAAAACCTCCCTCATTAACATATGTAAATTTCAGCTTTCAACATTTTTCGCACATTTGAAAGCTTCTGACTCTTCGCTAATACTACGTACCAACTCATGTCCAATTCTTTTCTCTTTTGACAATTGTTATCTCTTAAAGGTTTATTTTAAACTTTATTGATTTGACTCACTGCTCTTAAACTTCTGCTGTTCGTTTACTTTGATACATTTAATGCTTCTGGTAATTGCGGTTGAGTTTGACTTTGCGCACCATCCAATAACTCATGCGATTTCTCCAATTTGGATTTTTGTGATCTACAGGAGCACTCACGGTCTTTCACATTGAAGTTAACAATTGAATTGTCAAAACTATGTATCATATGTCATATTTGATGGAGCGTATTCACCAGTAAACGATGACTTTCAACATCCTTTTTCTTTTGGTTAAATAAGAAAAGTAATGCGTGCTTAAATGCACTTTTTATGAACAAAATTCGATTGAATTCCTTAATCAAGACGATACAACAAACACACTAGTTTTAGGAAATTCAACTTGTGTGTGTTTGTAGCTACATGTCAGACGATCGAAATGACGAGATCGAAATTTTTGCTGGTGCCATCTCTTAGTGAAACAGGGAAAAACTTATGCACACACCTGGTACATAATTTAAATATATAACTCCAGATTTTGGCTCAACTACAATGAAGGCCATTTCGGCTTTGAGTTTTTGTTGGATGCTAGTTGAACGTTTTACCAAATTTGCTTTGTGTTCGGAAATTTTCGCAATCACCTGTTTTAAACCTCAAGATTGTTGCTTATATGATTTTATTATTATTATATATATATATATATATATATATATATATATATATATATATTTGTCTCCCCGAAATTCCGAACTTGTATATTATGAAGGGTCTTTCGAAAGGTTTGCGACGGTAGAATAAAGAAATCACCACAATTCGACTGGATAGCGTCATTGTCAATCTAGAAACCTGGCCTGGATTCGTTCGACACTAGATGTCGGAAAAAGAAAAAGAATACACATTACTTAATAAAACCAGTGTTAAAAGTTAATATGGCAGGGAATTCCACATTATACGTACCGCACAAGCACATAACTTCTTAAGTTCATAACTTTCGACTTCAGTGGTAATTTTCGTTAATATTTTCATTGTTTACTTTGCAAATTATTTAAATTTGAAGTAAAATAAAAGTAGACAAAATAGGGCGTCTCTGGGAACCACATAGGGCACGATTGAACAGAGTATTCTAAATATAACAAAAATTGCAAATAGAATATTGGAATTTTGTGGAATATTGCAAATTCCACAATACCCGATCTTTCAAAGGAATTTGATGGATTCTCCCACTTTGATGATATTAGTACATTATGGAACCTATGATTGTTTAAAGCCCTATTTAGGGAAAGTTAGGGGCATCCCAAATGTCTTATTTACGTAAAAGAAGTCCAATCCTCGAACTTCTCTTACGTGAATTGATTTCAATTCATTGAATTCTTGGATTGAAACAACAATATTGATGAAAATTGATCCCTTTAATATAAACCTTGCTTGCAACTTCATTAAAGATTGAAAACAGTTTAATAGTTAAGTGTCGTGTGAACACTACTTACATTATAAATTTTTTGTTGGGTCACCACCCTCAACTTGTAAATCAATGCTCGCTTATGCAAGGGTACATTCTTTCAAAGAAGTCCTTATCAAGCCTATTTCCGTTCATTGGTTGATTACGATTTCATACGGATTTCATTTATCACATTCCGATAAAGTGTTAAGAGTCTCATCTATGCGGAAAAAATTTCTATTCACTTCAAACGTTGGCGGCCAATGAAATGAGTCAAAGCTTATTTCGAACAACTAGGATTAATAGCAACAATAATACAGCCTTGCTTGGTCCCCTCCACACATGATTGTGAAGGCTCCGCAACAGCAATACGCCTATGAATCCGAATGAAATGATTTATGATATTTGTACACAGGAGCGAGCATGTAGGTCGAACAAACAGATATGATGAATTGTAAGGAGTTGGGGGCCGATGGCAGACACCGATATAAATTCCGATGGAGCCTGGCATATTTTCTTATGCTGTTATTTCCACAAAACCCTTAGTGTTATTTACATGATTCATTTCGCAGAGAAAATATATCAGGACGAACAGATTGATATACAGAGATTCTTGCTATTTAACGTTAATTCCCAGAAAGAAATTTAAAAGGATGTAAAATATTCAGAAAAAAAGAAAGAAGCTCACATTGGAGTGGTGAAATATCCGCTAATTGAAATTCTATGAAAACAACCATAGAGCTTTTAGAACTAAGTTCGATTGGAAAGCAATTTCATCAGATCGTATATCCCTTCTCGCTCCCGTCGCTCCTTCGAGCCAAGAAAAAATATCGAAAATGAGTCTTTCAGCTTTATTTATTGTGAAACCAGAAACGACTACCACCCACCGCATACCTGTCATAAAGGAAATTAATAGATTTGTCAGAAAAATCGATCATTCTCCAAAGTAAACGTACACCTATTCCCACTCCTTTCTTATCCACTGTGCGGAACTTCATCTACTTGTTGTGCACTTCCTTTGACGGCAAAGATGCTTCATAATTGGAGGATTATTTCCTTCTGCTACGAGCGCTAATGAATCTGTTTCAAGTTTTACTTTTCTCTAACGTGTTGTTGCTTATTTTTTGTTGGTGCTTTTTTTTCTTCTCAGTTTCCATACTTTGCAGCACCATTAATCATGGCTTGATTTCGACTGAATAGAAAAAAAATGTGGAAAACCAAACGCGTGTTGAAGTTCTTGCTGGGTGGTGAGAACGGATGCGAATAAGAAAAGACTGACGCCAAACGAAAAATAAGCGAAAATTTTATGATTTATTGCCAATAAACATAATGAAGTGGGACGAAATCTGTTTCCTTAATTTGAAATAGAGATTTAGTCCACGTTGCGTTCGAAATGGTGGGTTGAGTCACTGAGAAAAACGAAAAAAGGACATGAAATAAATTCAAGCTGGGTCATATGATAGGTTGACAGTATTGTTTAGGTTAGAATGTTTGATTTCCACGGAAGTTCAGAGGCCAAAAACCCGCAAGTAGTTTTCAGTATTATATGTTAGATGAACATCAACCGAAGGATGCTCTCACTACTGTACAATTTTTTATTGAAAGTTTAGCATTGAATGGGATTTTCTTTTGTTTACATTATTACCGTTTCTTATGCAAAAGCTCAGTTTTGGGACAAATAATAAACGATTTCAGGCTTTATATACGTATATCAATGCAAAAATGTGACGAAAGAAAATTTTTTAATTAGAGGCACTGGTTGAAATAAATAAAAAAACCATATTGTTTGTTAGCGTTACAATTATTGCATTACACTACAATAATTTCTTCACGGTTTTTCCGCGTCTGCTTATTTCTAACAATCCTTTAGGCATACACTCAAAACTATGAGGATAAGTTATTATAAATTTTGAAGTGTTTTGGTGGCCGGAAAATTTCCCAATGCCTGGAGAACCCCCAGTCTAGTCTATGACATGCTATTCGCTATTGTAACAAAAAAGTAAGAATCACATTATCTAAGCACTTTATCTTCAAAAAAACTCTACAAGCACCTCCACACATTGGTCGCAGTTTCTTCATTCCTGTGTTAAAAGACTAACCTGTTCCTCCTGTTTCCTGTTCCTCTACCTGTTCCTAATGGGAGAATCGATAGTAATAACTATGCCATCAAAGCGAATCGGTGACTTTTGGGGAATTGGTTAACTCATATCGCTAGTAAATTTGGAATTCCTTCGACGCCAAGAATGCCACAACAATACAAAGAAATGACAAACAAAATGGACTACCAACAATATTAAAAGGGTATTTATTTTGAAGTTAAAGAACGTCAAAGTTGGCAACACTTATTAATGCTATGTATGGTGTGGCAGACGCCGTTCTGTACGTTATTAAGAAACCAAAGCAGCGTATTATTGAGCGTAGTATTGATGAAGACCCAAGTGAGTCCATTCGACATCGTTCTCAGCAATAAGATCGTTGCCCATCCCACTATGAATGATTGTACGGAAGGATCTTGGTTTGGGGGCCTGCAAAATCAAACTCATACAGGAATGGAGGCCCAACGACCAACGTGCATTGTGTAAATTGGGTGTAAATGCTGCAGATCCCGAATTTTATAAGAAAATTTTGTTAAGCAATGAGGCTTATTTCCTGAACAGCAACGAGAGTAAACAAAACTGCTGGAGTGATGAGCATCCACAGACGGCTATCGAAACACCATTACATCTGGAGACAGTCACTGTTTCGTGTGCTTTATGGGCCGATGAAAGCATTCGTCCGCATGTCAGCACAAATGCTGCTGCGAATTACATTACAATCAATAGTGTCCAATATCGAGCGATGATGAATGACCTTCTCGTTCCACAATTGACTCGTCGTCATGCAGGAGAGCTCTGATTACTATAGGTAGGCACGTTATGTCATACAGCTCGAACGTCTATCGACCCATTAAAAGAAGCCTTTGATGAGCGCATAATTTCTCGTTTTGAACCTGTGAACTGGCCTTCAAGATCATGTAATTTAACAGCGTTGGACTGTTTCTTGTCGGGATAAGTCAATTCGCTCATCTACGCCCGCAAGCCCAAAACGCTTGACCTTTTGGAAGACATAATTTCCTGCGTTAGCGGCGAGATTTTGGCGAAGTTTCTGCTGAGAGTAGCCGAAACCTAAAAAAATACAAAGAAAGTTTTCCTTTTAATTTTGCGTTTTTCATTTGAATTTTTCCACCGTAATCGTTTGGTCTTCTTCAACGACTGTGAAAAGGAAAACTTTCTTTTTATTTTTTAAGTTGGTTGTATTTTTCAAAGATGGAATCAATCACACATTTTGAAGGAGCCGAAAATTGGACATCTCGTTGGAACCAACCAGATCGATCATTTTCAGATCCTACATAGATGGGTCTGAAATATGGTTGACTTCCGTTAGTATTGAGGAGTTGATTGTAGCCAGGATCTTTGCTTGGTCAAATCTATCAGTCCATGTGGTATGTCGAAGGCATACTCGACAAAGACCAGCCCATACGAAAATTTGACGCCGAAAAATTCAGGATTGTGTCAGTGTTTAAAAATCTGGAAACAAAAGATATAACAGAAGAGCGTACATGGGCCTCACCAAGTTTTGAACAAGTATGTTCTGCTATTAAGGCCCGAAAGCATAACAGAACGCCCTGAGTTAATGAGATCTAAGTTGAGCTCATCCAATTAAGTAATAATGGATTTCAGAAAGCCATTCAACGTATCTGGATTATCCGACTTATTTGGAATAACGAGTTATTTAGTTTAATCAATCAAGAATTTTCCCAATCCACCCAATCCACTCTCCACCCAATCCCAATCCACCCAATTTCCCAACCCCATCCGACACAAGATATGTTATCAAAAATAATAGAAAAAAGGATCAGATCTTACACCAAAAATATTACTGAAAATGATTGACATTAACAAGTGGTCATGCCTGTTAACAACCGTGAACAAATTACTACTAGAACATGCTCCTGAAGCATGACAATGCAGCAAAACCACAAAAATTGCAACAACATAATAAAACTTAATAAACATTACAATATAACCCCAATCTACAAAGTATGGCCGATGCAATATCGAAAACGTTGATGAATTTGTTCGTTAAAGTGTCAAGCTAGCGATTTTTTTTGTTTTTTTTTTGTTTGGGAGTTGAAGGCTGTTTACGCCCTGAGGACTCCCGCTATCGGACTATCGACTAAACACCTCCCCTGTCACGGTGAGAACCTAGCCTAGAACTGTTTGTCACATTACTTCGGACTAGGCCTCATTAATCATCGCTTAGCGGTGCCTTCAAGTTAAAAGAAATCCCTCTTTCTGCACGGATGGATTGCTGTTAATTGCTGTTACAGAGCTGTTGCTGTTAGCGCCTCCCTCACCAAGCGATCCGTCATGCCCTTCTTTATGAGAACAACTGTCCGTACGTAATGCGACACACAGTTCCAATTGTCTTTTGATTACATCATTTTTCCCGTTTTCTGGGGAAATTACGCCTTTTTTGTCCGAGAGATGCGAACGGAGTCTTGTACATCTGGAACACGTGAAGAATGTGTCATACGGCGTCATCCGTCATCCCCGGGCAAAATACGCAAGTTGGATAATGGTGACTTTCCCATCTTATACAGGTAAGACTGAAAATACCCGTGACCACTGAGTAGTTGCGTCAGGTAATAATCAGTCTCACCGTGCATTCTGTAGAACCACGGCCCCAAGTCACTAATCAGCCGTGCGGTCCACCTGCCTTGCGTTTCGTTTTCCCTTATTTGCTGCCACAAGGTTAGGGTCCACTCCGTTCCTCTCAGCTGACGGTTTCTCTCACACACCCCCTCCCCCCCCCCGACGTAAGTATGCTCGTTTCCGTTCGTCTGCAAGTAACTTAATAGGAACCACCCCCGAGATTACCAGCACTGCAGGTTCAGAGACAGTGCGATATGCAGCCACTATCCGCAAAGCTCCTTGCCTCTGCACCTGTGCCATACGCCTTCGGTGCGTCTCTTTACTAAGAGCGCCAGCCCAAACCTCGAAGCCATACAGAGCACCATTGCACTCATCAGTATACGTCTTTTGCTCGAGGTTGGTCCCCGCGTGTTGGCCATAAGGCGACTGAGAGCCGATACTCGCACAGACGCTCGAACGCTGTGCTGAGACGCTGACGCTCGAACCTGCTCGAAAAAATTCATCTTCGAGTCAATCATCAAGCCAAGGTATCTGATTGATTCTTTCGACTCGATGAGCATTTCTCCCACCCGAACGGGAATTACACGAGGGATCCGCTTCTTGGTCAGGACGACGCCCTCGGTCTTTTTAGCGCTAGGCTAAGCCCACGGTCTATCATCCACTCGCTCACTCGACGTATTACCGCACCCAGTTTGAGTTGCGCCTGTCCGAAAGTACGTCCGACGACTAGTACTGCTACGTCATCTGCGTAGCCAACCAGGCGCGACTCCCCCGGTAACTGCAACCGCAAAAGCTCATCGTACGAGACATTCTAGAAGCCTGGGCCCAGAACGGAACCTTACGCTACCCCTGATGTCAAATCAATTCTTCGCCGGCCTCCCAATGTGTCATAGATGAGTTTCCGGTTTTGAGATAGTCCTTCAATATCCACGTCAGATACCTCACCCTGAAATATTCCAGAGCATGAAGAATATCTGTCCATCTAGCAGAATTGAAGGCATTTCTCACATCGAGTGTTATGACCAGTACCATTCGTCTCGAGTGGTGATTGTGGGATTCTGCCAGCTGGACCGCGCTCACTACCTCTGCTGTTGCACCGGTCGTGGATCGACCAGCCCTAAAGCCGTACTGCTGAGGAGACAGATCCCCGACACTTTGGATGGCCTCTTCAAGTCTTTATCTATTAAGCCTCTCGAGCACCTTCCCAGTGGCGTTCATCATACATAGGTGCCGATATGAAGATGGTTGCTCTACGCTCCCCTTCCCCTTGTGAATCAGCACGAGCCTCGCCTATTTCCAACAATCTGGGAACGTGCCCTGCTGCAGACAGGCATTGAAGGTGGTGAGCAGCTTGTCAGGGAAAAGTTGATGCGCAAGCTGTATCACTTCTATTGGTATACCATCTGGCCCTGGGGCCTTTTTTGATTTTAAAGATTTCACCGCATCATCCAGCTCGATGGCGCTAAAAAGTGGGCATTCTCTAGGACATTCAACATCTGTATCATCGGGACGAACAGGATGCATAGGGAAAAGCACTCGAACAATCTCATCCATTTTTTCCCCTTCAAAGACACAGGGCCTCCTTGCAGCTACTAGTTTCCACATGGCAAGCTTGTAACCCAGCCCCAATGGGGGTCTCTATCGATCTCCGCAGCGAGATTACGCCAAAAGCGAGCCTTGCTTTCGTTAATCAACCTACGGAGGAGTTTTCTGGCCGACCTTTTTGCCAGCGTTCGGCAATGTTACTCGTCTCGATTTCTTGAACGTTGGGCTTCGCGGCGGAGTCTGTGACATTCTCTCCGCTTTTCAGCGATTTATGCCGACCACCAGTACACAGCAGGCTTATTATGTCGAGGCCTGGGCATAGAGCAGTCGCACGTATTCTTGATGAGCCTCATGGTGGAGCTCACCATGTTGTCTGAGGCTCCCCCCATTGCCGTCATAGTTTCACCGCGTATAAGAACTGCGGCGAACGCGTCGACATCTATTTTGAAATATTCCAACCTACATTTGAGGGTTGGGTTGCTACGCGTCGAGTAGAACACTCGCCAATTTCGAAAGCAATATACCGGTGATCGCTGGCCGAGTAGTCCTCCAGTACCCTCCATCTGTGTATCTTAGGCACTAAGGACTCCGAAGCAAATGTCACATCCCTATTAGTTCCCAAGAAGCCTCCCAAGCAACCAAGCAGTTCCCAAGCAAAGTTCATGATGACAAGTTGCCTCCTAGCCGCCATTTCTAGGATTCTTTTTCCTCTCGGGTCTGGAAGAGGCATTCCCCATTCTATCGTCTTGGCATTAAAGTCACCGTCAACAAGGATTCGGCCTTCTGTGCTCGAAAGCATCCTCTAGTTCCTCAAGCCTGCTCTGTAAACATGAAATTGACTCATTCGGCGTGAAATAGACGCTTATGAATGTCAGATCGGCGCACCCAATGAGCACAAAGCCATTTCCACTGGAGCAAGTCGGAGCAGTGGGTAGAGCCCCATCACGTACCCAGATGGCGGCGGTGCCGGATCGATCACAATACCATTCAGCTTCCTATTTGTTGTGGTGTTGCTCAGATATCAGCAACAAGTCAACTTTTTTCTCTTTTGCAACCTGGTCTAGTAAATCTTGTACGGTTGAGCTACGGTGTAGGTTGATTTGCAGGACTTGGATTATGTCTTTGCTCTTTTCTTGCTTAGTGCCTCTTTGAACTCCTGGCACCTACCACTTCCTGGAATATGAGTCAGATCCTCAGACTTCCGTCCCTTATCTTTGCACAAGATATAACTGGGTTCGTTTGGGAAGTCTTTCGCCTTATGGCCGGAAGTGCCACACATTTAGCACAGTTTGCTTCGATCTGGCCCGTTGCAGTTCAAGGAGATGTCTCCGAAGTTAAGGCACTTGTAGCATCGAGTTAGGGCTACCCTCCGTCGTATCCTGCACACAACCCAGCTGATTTTTCTCCTTGGCCAGGACTTGCACAGCGTCTTTCTCTGGGATGTCTATTATTGCCGCCCTTAGCCCTCTAGGATTGGCAGGCGTTAGCCTTACCCTAAAGCTCTCTCCCGTACGAAGAATTTGCCTAATGGAATGTTCTACTTCTTTGGCATCCGCTATGCAGTCAAGGTCTCTTATTTCCAAAGAGTCCATTGGCTGTTATATCGAGATAACAGCTTTAGAGCTAAGAAGGTCCTTGACAGCGCTCTCGAACAGGCCCTTGTCGGTGGATTCCACTCCGAGTTCTACGAGGAGACCGCCTGCTCTAGTCACTCTTACCGTTCGTAAACAGACACGGTTTTTTTTGGATTCGACATTTTGCCTGATTTCCTTGAGGACCTCGGCGTAAGTTCTCCAGTCTGCAGGCTTGATCAGTAGAGCAACCCTGCGCTGCTTTCTCCTGGTCTTCTTAGGCGCTGTGTTCTTCTTGCTTTTTGGGCGCCTCTTTCGAATGTTTTGCTGTCACGTGGTATATCTTCTTCGCAGCCTTCTGTTGCGATTTAGAGCGCACCAATTCAAACTTAACACCTCTCTCCTCCCTTTCACTGATGTCTTCTGTCTCGACTGGTGTCGACCCTTTTGCTCTTTTCCTACGGTCAGGTTTAAGTGAGCTACATTCCGTCCTTTTGCCTTTTACGAGAAGAGTAGCACTTTCGGTGAAGGGAGATTTATTTTCAGGAACTTTCTTAAACTCTTTTAATGCACTCTCCGCCCGTAGCCACCTGCGGCGATAGTGCTGGATCCTATCAACGAGTCCAATTCGTCGATCCCATTTTTGATATCCTTGTTGACATTTTTTTGGACATTCGTTGCATTTCGCATCACGTTTATTATAGCGCTTATGTTCCTTGTTAGCCGCTCTTCCTCACTTCTGTCAACGGCTATTTTCGTGATCAGGTCATCCTCAGGTGAGGTTCCCGGTATACTATCAGCAGGCGGGTCTTGTTGCTCTTGAGCATCATTGTTTTCGCTTTCCACGTTGTTCAGTTTCTAACTTTCGTTGCCCCCGGAAAATGGCACGTGTCGATTGCTCCAGTGCCCAAAGCCTCCACTACGCTTCTTATAGCGTTCGCTCCATCGCCTTGTGAAGGAAGAATGTTGTGGACAAACACCTTTTTCGCTGTTTCAAAGCGTTCGATGGAGGTTTGCTTGCACGATGTTTTCTCGCCTTGTTTAGGCTCGACTACTCTTTGAAGTGAAGTTCGCAGTAGTTTTGGCCTTCGGGCGAACATGCTTGCGTCGTTGATTTTTTCACTTGTAGTTTTTGATTCTTCAGTGGCCAAGTGTTCCACCACTGAAAAATGCCCTGGTGAAATATCCGCAGCACAATTGCTGGAGAGAAGCCCGCGTGAGGTCCAGGCTCCTTCACACTTCTACACTTTCGAACAACGGTTCTCATACCTAAGCGATTTTTATTGTTTTTGTTAGATATCTTTCACCTTACCACAAAAATAATAATACTTACGTTTGTTTAGCTCCCGTTTTCGAAATAAATGACTTGTGTGAATTCTCCATGTCTACAATTTTGTTCTTTACGATTATTTATAGAACAAGCAAACTATTGAAACAAGTTCACTCGTGTTCGAACCGCAAGACAGTAAGTTACCAAAATGCCACGCAGTTGCATAAATTGTCCCGATCAGATTTGTTACGAGTGTGGAAAGTTCACAACAGATGGCAAAAACAAGTCTATCACTATGTATACCGAAGAGCGTTATTTTAGCTATTTTAAAATTTGAGCTGCCAATCTAAATAAATCGTGGGTGCCATATGTCTGCTGTATAATTTGCTACAAAGACTTAACCGATTGGTATCATAAAATAATTGAGATACTGCACTTCACGAAACCAGTCATTTCCAAAAAAAAATCATATTACCGACTGCTATTTTTGTCTCACTGATCTCAAAGGGCAAAACAGGAAAAAAACTTACACTAAAGTATTTCGACGTGAGTTCGGTTGATAAACCTGTTTGCCGCTATGAGGATGTGCCAGCGCATTCATCACTGGATAATGAGACATCACCAGACAGCCCGATAGATTCGTCCTTTGATCCAGAGTCCTTTGATTCATGAGCCTTCTACTAGCAATGCTCCAGTCCTCGTGAGCCAAAAATGACTCGATGATCTAACCAGGGATCTGAATCTATCGAAAAAAAGGCCGAACTTTACGGATTACAACTTAAACAGTGGAATTTTCTCGAACCCGGTGTCGTCATATGTGAATATCGCAAATGTCACAGCTTTGTTGTTGATTTTTCTCGAAAGAGAAAAATCTAGTGTTTTGTTATGGTTTTCTGGTTTAAACATAATTGGTTTATATAGGACTCCAAACTGGCTTTACCAAATTCTGCTGTTTTTCGTGTGAATGAGATAGTAAAGATCGACTAAAACATTACACTCGCGAGCACTGGCCTGAAAGCACAGATTATATTCCTGGCCAGGAAAATGTAAAAAATGTCCCATTACTCAATCCGAAAGAAATAATATTGCTACCTGTGCATATAAAATTGGAATTGATAAACAACTTCGTTAGGATGATGGACAAAAATGGTCCTGAGTTTCAATACTTGAAAAATAAATTTCCTCTCTTAGCGATGCCAAGATAAAAGAAGGCATATTTATTGGACCTGCCGTAGGGAAACTCATGAAGGATTCAGAGTTTCTGGCAGCATTAAACAACGTTGAAAAAGAAGCCTGGTTGTTCTGGTTGTTGTTGAAGTGACCAAAAATTATCATGGCAATCATACGTCTTTGCAATATGTAAATATCGTCAAAACGATGTTAAAAGCTTATCGAAATAAATGGTATGCAAAATGTCCTTAAAAATACACTTTTTGCAATCACATCTCTATTTCTTTTCATAAAATATGGAAGCCGTAAGTGACGAACACGGAGAACGATTCGGCCAAGAAATCGCGTCATTTGAAAAATGCTACCATGGCAAACGGGAGCCCTCTAGGTTTTTCGATAATTGTTGGTCCATCGTTGGAGAAACAACGGAGTCGTCCTATACCACAAAAGCCAAAAGATCTCAACGATCGGAATCTCTTAAACCATTGTAAACATTATGATTGATTGGTTTTGTTAAAAATCATGACTATAATGAATAAAAAACAACAAGTGCGAACTTCAACTTTTTATTTATCGTGCACTTATACCTTGCCTAAGGAGATTAAATATATATATTAGTGTTAGAAGAGGTATAAGATAAATATGTAAGGTATATCTTATACCTCTATAAACAAACCACTATGCGCAGGCTTGATGCGCCCTGTCCGACGACGTCTTTTGCTTTCATGAAATTTCCGGCTTACGACATCTGCATATGAATACGAATCATTCGATATGAAGACGTAGAATTTAATCAATAATATTGTTTACTTATTATTTTTATAGCAAATAAAACAAAAAAACCTGATTAAACAGAATACTGGAATTGCTTGGAAAAAACGTTTTTCTTTAAAACGTTCATTAAGTACGGCAGTGACGAACTACCTGATTTTGTAGTGGTCTTTGAAGTCCATTTACCAGTCCAAACTCATTCAAGGCTACGCAGCATTATGGCATTCCTTTTTTCCGTACATAGATCCTTGTAAACAAAAGACGTGTCATTCGCAAAGGGAAGGCTTTTTCTGTTTGTGTCCCTTCCTGCATCTACACTTCGAATGAGTTTGGCTTTCTTCAATTTTTCCAAAACTTTCGTTAATTTTTTAATACTTCGAGGAGCGTTTCAGCTAAGATTTATTTCTAAGCTAAGCTTAGTTTCAACTAAGATTTATTGATTTCGTCGCGTTCAGTTTCAATATCCTCATGAAATTTAAAAACGATTTGGATTTATTGATCTTCTGACTTGCCACGATTTGAGGGTAATAATGTTGCCTAAATATAATCGTCTACTTCGTCACAACCAATTAGAAGAGTTAAAGTGAAAATATCCGATTCAATATTTTTAGGTAAATTTGTCAGATTTATTCACCCCAAAGGATTTTTCTCACCGCGTTTAAATTAGAGTTTTAACTCCTTTCCAAGAATTATTAATTTTTTCGACAAATTATGAAAATAAGTAATACGAATTTAAGTAATTATGAAGTTCAGTAATTACGAATTACTTAATTTCAAAATATTTGAAATTAAGAATTCATGTACCCTTGATCATTTTTGCCCGAAAGTGGCTTGGATGTCCTGCGTAAGCCATCAAAAAAGTCAATATTTCCCTGTTTCATAGCAAGATTATCGGATTTTCGGGCAAAAATATAACGTTTGCATTCGGATCATTTGGAAAAGAAAAACAACTTTATAAACATTCAAGGCCAGACCGCACAATGACAGCAGACATAGGAGTGCGGGAATCCCAAATCAAACGACTCCCTGAAAATAGAAAAATGAGGGGCTTTTTCCTACACGCATAAAAGGACCCATACTTGCATAAAAGAATCCCTACTTGCTTTTGTAAACGATTGCCCTAAAAAAGGCTAACAGATCGGCAAATTAAGGACGAAACCGTAAACCGAAGATGATACATTTTCGAAACGCGTTTGTGAACGGTACTAGGAACCATACGGAGAACAACGGTAATTTTTTGCCAACCTTGAAGATATTTGTAAAAAAGAAGGTTTTGTTACGTTTCCCATATTGAAGCGGCATAAAGAAATAAAAACAACAACAACAAAAAGTCAAAAAAGTTATCAAGTAAGATTATTTGTTATAATTAAGTTTTGATTAAAATGTTAATTGCTATCATAATTTATAAGAAAAGAATCCGGAATAAAGTAGAATTAAAATGAATGCCATTGTGATTAAATTTAGCTATTTAGTAATTTGATAAATATTATGAAACAAAGAAGTCTTAGCAAGAAAACGTCTCAGTAAAAAAATTTTCAGTAAAATACCCATCTGATTCTCGGAACGCTTACCAAAATAAATAACTCACAAAATGTAAATACCCAGCAGACAAAACGAATCGCCTGCGAACAAGCCAACGGTTCGCCATGGCGATTTACTAGTGGACTGCCCCTGCGATGTATTTGTAATTCGACGTGGCGATTTGCTTTCGATTTGCCGTAGTACTTCGGATCCCTGTCGTATTCATCAGCGTACAAATTATTACAGGTTGTTCTTCCCCTGAAAGTTAATATTGCCTCAAAAACTCATTAAATTAGAAAACTTTAGAAAACTAAGAAAACTGACTTCGAAATGCCCTAAAAAAGATTGAATAAATTTTGCGAAAACAGTTCCAAATCAGTTTTTCCGTTTTAAAAAAATGAACGACCATAACTTATAAATCAATCGTAAGTAAACTGGGGTAAACAGATTTGGCACTGACTCTTTAAATTTTTTTTATTTATTTTCTCAAGTTTTTTTTTCAAACATGCGTAATCATTTTGTTCTCAATATTCGACTTTGGTCAATCCAATCACAAAAAAATGATGTCTTAATTTAAAACACATTTGTGGTTAATTTGAAACCAATATCAATAAGCCGTTTCACATCAAAATAGAAGAGAACAATTTAAAAACTGATAGAATCTGAGACTGATAGGACATTTATATTGTTGAATTAAAACATAACATAACGAAATGCGGTTGTTGCTCATCTCAGAAGTATTGTATGTTTGAACTAGTCATTGGATGATGGACCCTTCTACATCTGCATCAACAGATGTAACATTTATCAGAGTACTATTCTAACTACGTACATCCTTTGGAACGCCTTCAATTGATGTAGTGCCCTAGAATTTTCAGAAGTTCATTTAGTGCCGAATCATTTATTAAATATTTTGCAGCTTACTCGGCCAGTTTTGAAACAATGTCATTTTCAATTCTCCTAACTACATTACTCTCAACGGTAAAAAAATAAGTTGCAGGGACTAAAATATTTTCTTTACTTTAAACGCCATTGCATTCTGAAACGTTATCGTTTGTAATGTCGTCAAAACAATTAAAGGATGGCGAATCGGAAGGAGTTCTAGGAGTGAAACTGAAGTCAATTGTCAAAATATTGACAATATTTCGAACTTATTTTTGCATTGAATTTTTTCGCGACATTGTAATCAATACGGACTGGCTTCCAAGGTGGAATTGTATCTTAACTAAGGGACTATTACCGGTTATAATTTTGAAAAAATCGTTAATTTAACATTTATTGATTTCTTATACATCATCGCTTAAATGATCATCTCCTAAATTTGTACATAAAATTCAAAAAAAATTGGAAATTGGTAGCAGTTTAAGTGGTTGCGCATTTTCAGTGCGCGACAACTCGTTTGACTAGTTTCGGCAGGTGCGCTTTTCCTTTCTGCAAAACACCGTTATTCTTTTTAAATGCATATACATATAAATCTACCTCAGTGTCGGTTTTCTCAAACGTATTCAGCTTATATTCGGAAGTGTACACAAAAATTCGATATATTTAAAATGTGCTAAAATCCGTATGGAAAAGGAACATATGCAAAAAAGCAAAGAATGTGAGAACATCTCGTAAATTTCAACGAAATCAGCATACTTCAAAACACAGTACAGTATTCACGAGTACTTCGGTAAGTAAATTGTCAACAAGTAATTTTAACATTAAGCTCGACGGTAGCCATTCTTATCGTGCTTTGCCATTTTCCCTCGTTTTCTTGACGTTGGCGAGTATATCACAGTGTAAAACGTGCGGGAAAGACGATGAAGATTTACCAAAACTGCAATTCGTGGACTAGGATTCAAAATAAATATTAAATTAAAAAAAAAGAATACCCAAAACAAAAATGAGTGTTACAAAAAAAACACTCTGTGCTATCGTTCCCAAACAAACGTTTGTGGGGCGGGAAGTTACGGAATTGCTGCCTACGATTATGTAAAAAAAAGACAAAGAGCGAATTGAGATGTCTAACAAAGAGAGTACAGCGGCGTCGAAAGAAGCTCGCTTGGCAAAGCAAACAGCTCAGCAAAAATTTATTGACTCGGGACTCCTTTAATATGTACCAGGGATTGCTGATTAACCAATCGTTAGTGTTGAAAAGTGATTTCTCAATCTGCCCAGACTTATTCTCCGCAATCACAAGACGGAGCTTTATAAGTTTTAGTGATTTTTATTTGTTTTGGTGTCATGTATCGTGAGTTAACAAAAAATTGCAGGAAAATTTGAAAAAGAAAAAACGTGATTTTTACAACAATTTTTTCATATATCCGCTATTTTGCTTTGAAAACAATCACTTTATAAAGGGTGGTAAATTACGATGAAAGACACCTTCATCTGCAATACGACATTAAGACACTTAACTAACTAATTTTTATCCACGACTCGACTCATGCACGTATGTAGCTCAAACTAATAAATGAATATTGCAAATATATATATAAATAAATAAATAAAGAAGTATATTATATATTATATATATATTATAGTATAAATAAATGTTGTAGAAAATGCAGACATAGCGCCAGCGTTTTATTAGTACATTAATTTAAGTTTACCTGGCATTGCCGCAGTTGGTCGAGAATCCTCGAAAAGCAAAACAGTTAACACCGGTTCTTAATTGTAGATTTGGAAATACAATCACTGTTTCGAGTACATGAACTGAATTGAGTTTTTAAATTGATGACCAAATTAACACTTCAATGGCGCAGTCGGAAAGCAAATCAAGAAGAAGCCACAAATGGTAACTCTTGATCACGTGAAAAATAAATTTCAAAAAAGCCACTCAAGGATAATTATTGATTGAGTAAATAATCGGGAATTTCGCGATGCAAATTAATAATTAAGAACTTAAAAATAATTAAAACAGAGTGACTGATTCCGAAAACGAATAACCTGATATGTCACTTAAAATTCTTAGATGTGACTGGCAAGAGCAATCTGATCAACAGCCCAAAAAAGGAAAAGGAAAAGTTTTCTTGTCCGCTCTGGCGATGAAAAGACAATTTTTCCATAGTTTTACGCGCTGCATATGCTATTTTACGACTTTTGATCGCTCTGGCGAATAAAAGACGATTTTTATATAGTTTTACGCGCCGCATATGCTATTTTCCGACTTAAGTTCGTTCTGGCGAAGAAAATGCGATCCGAATTTAGTTCGCCTAAGCGACATTCCGCCAAAATTTTTATCGATCGAAGTATCGAAGAAAGGTATCGAAGAAATAAATGTGAGTAAACGTAAGATTAAGCGTTAGAAAAAGAATTAAATAAATAGAGAGGAAGAAAAGCAGGAAACATGAATAATCAAGAAGTATCAAGCAAATATAGAATTAGATAAAGTGTAAGAAAAGAAGGATAAAGAATATAGAAAGAAAAGTGCATAAAGTATAAACGTAATGTAGAAGAGAAAAATGAATAGAGTAAATGAATGTAGAGTAGATTCAAATAGTAAAAAAAATTAAGAAGAAAAAAAATTGATTAAAATAATATATAGATACACCAAATAAAAGGAAGAAAAACGGACTCTTGCTGTAAGTGAAACTATAATAACTTTTGTCACACTGAATGGCGGATGATCGAATATTGAATACAAGTTTTTCGGAACATGAATGGTTGTTGGTGTTTGACTGATTAACAAACTATCTTGACTGCAGTCTTCTAGTGCAGTCTAGTTCTTGAATATAATTTCGCGCGCTGTAATTTGCACATCAAAGGACGAAATCGTTTCTGGTGGATGCCCGTATGTTATATTCGAGGGAACACAATCCAATAACTTCGAATTTCAGGCGGATTTAAGGAAATAGTTAAGGAAGACGCTCCCGTGAAGTCCCGAAATCGAGCTGAGATTATAACTCGAGTTGGAGGCAGCATACATGATCACAATTAATGCAGCAGGACTAATTGGTATAAATTGACTATGTTTTATATATATTTATTAACTTGTATTGTACGTTTATATTTATATTTTTATAGAAAATTTGTATAAAATTTGTTTAAAATGAAGCAATAAAATTTTTTCCTGTTGGTGTGTGTGGTATGCAAGGATCAGGGCTTTGATAATGTTGTGAAACCCACGCGTGCGTGGTGAGCTAATCGGTTAAAAGTAACATCCTTTGGCCGCCATTATATGGTCTTTGTATTTTCAAATAACACATGTCTTTCTAACCTTGTTCCTTCTCCACTGTAGGTGAGACCCATCAGTTCTTCCTGATAATTATGATTTGTTTTTGATAATACATAACAGTTTGGAACTACCCATTCATCCATACTAAACTGTATACATATTGTGGAGCATAATGTCCCTCTGAAAAAGCATCTTCAAATGTAGATAAGCCATAGGTGGCAGGATCTGGAGAGATCCAGATCCTGCCACCTCCAGATCCTCAGCTTGGCAGATTTTTACCAGTGCCTTCTACTTTCCAATGATATTTTATCTCTGCAAATACGTAGTGTGCCCCAAAAATGCACAATGTTCTATCGCACTCTCCTTTGTATCAATCTATACTACAGCTCTTTAGAAACTTCCTCGATGCCTCATTATTTTGCCTTGATTCGCAAACAGTGTCAATTTAGGTTAACTTTTTCGAGAAGAAAGATTGATCGATATGCACGGTCTGCATATCATCTGAAGCTTTTCGTTGCCTTTCAGTTTATTAACATCCTTGTTGGAGCCCCAGTGCATGGCTCCTTAATCGGATCCCGTCGACAAGCATGCTTCATGGATATAAAAATTTAAACTGAAATTATAGCATAAGCCGAAATGAAGTGCTTATTGAGTTCTACTGTCAACTAATATTTATCTTTTATTTTTATCTTATATTAGCAAGATTAATTAGGCGGGAAATTTGAATTGATGATTTGCCACATTATTCAAATTGTAGATTCACCACATTACTCGCCACATGTGACAAAGTATAATAAGTTCGCTGGTGACGGAATTTGGCGTCCAGACCCTTCTGAAACGTAACGCAGAAGATTGGGTTCGAATCTCACAGCTTTCTTTTGATTCCTCAGTAGTTTCCTCATCAAAGGCAATGTGCTTCTCGTTCGTGATGGATGCTGACATGAGCCACTGCAATGATATCGCTGGCTACTTCAAATTTTTGTTTTTGATGTAGGTGGAATGTTTTTCGACTAGCTACTTGGATGGTTCATAGTGCACAGGGTCAACGGATGCATTTCTCATTGCTTTGTAGAAAAACGTTCATTAGTTTCGCTAACCTTGTTGATGAATTCGTTCTGGCGTTCACTGGTTTCACCCCCGAAAAACTCTCCAGGAAGTTTAAGTGGTGTTCCCTACACAAGTGCAGCTAGTGAAGCTTTAATATCTTCTTTGAATAAAGAGATATACTCCGAGAGTATAGTTTGGGAACAAATCGATCCAAGTTTTAGAGCTATGACATTTCATTGAAGTCTTGATTGTTCTGGGTATGCGTTTGATCAATCTTTGGTGATTGTTTGATGTGGTTCGCATGTGCTTGATTCCGAAAAGTTTTGCTCGTTGAAACCTGAGAACTCGAGTTGTCTTCCCCGGTCGGTAGTAATGTGACGAGTGACACCGCAACAACAAATACCATCATGAGACCATGCATGACTGTTTCGTCAGTTATGTCTTTTGTAAAAATAAGCTTTAGCCAATTCGTTAACATGTCACCATAGTTCCATAAATAACGAAACGTACATGGGATTTTATTCAAAGCGACTTTTTGTTGCGTTGTATTCTGGATCATTGAAAAGTAAGAGAAGTTTTGGTCTCTCATTTTCATTTTTATAGGAGTCGAAACTCCCGAATGGAAAGGCAATAAATAGAATCGAAAGCTGCTCATCGCCTACCTTTGATAATGAACGAATGGATTCGATAAATTGAATGGTCACAATATAACATTGTTTTTATCTTACGAACAGCTCAAATTTTAAGTTGTATTGACGGATTTGGTTTGTTGTTCAAGGATTTGGTTGATGTCGTCATCATCGTTTAGTTATTTTTTCTATGTTCGTGGTCAATTGATTGTTTCGCAGAGGAGGTGATGTTTTTTCTGGGTTCTTCATAAACATGAATATCAATAGCTTATGGTCTATGTAAACTAAGAATTGTATTCCCTCTAATGATAATTAGAAATCCCTAAACTATTGACAAATGACGTTCAGAAGTATTGTATCGAAAGGCATTCAGTAGAAACCCAAAGGAGGCAGCAGATCATTTTTATGTAAGGTGACACCAATGGTTTGGTCAGAAGCATCAACATGCAGACACAGCCTATCTGCATCTTTCGATAAAACCTCAAATTTCTCATTCTTCTTGCCTTTCACCAGTTCTTGCAGAATGCCTTGTGAAGTGAGAACGTTGGGAATGAAAGGGCGATAAAGGTTAATTGATGCAAGATACCGTTGAAACTCTGCAGCAACGACTGATTCAGGGAGATGTTTGATATCTATCACCTTTTCTGGAAGTGTTTGACGCAATCTTTGTAGATGAGATGAGCCAACAAGGTGATCTCGAGCTTGTTAAATTCAACCTTGGGACTATTGATTTTAAGATCATATGCTCTGAGCGACTGAAAAACTGTTTGCAAGTGAAAACGATGTCCTCGATGTTAGTTAAAACCGATGAATATCCTCCAAACACTTAATCAATGAATCGTTTAAAGATTCAGCCGTAATTTCACAAACTAAAATACATGGCACTCAAACAAACGAAAGGTCCAATCTTTTCCATGTCGTCTTTGTAAACATAAAGTTCACAGTTTTCCAGATAAATTGTAACATCCTGAACATTGTTTGTGCGTTAAGACGTTTGTGATCGCCACAAGGATGCCAATCTCCTTTCTTCTTGGGGACAAAATGTAAAAGACTTAACCATTGCAAACACGAGCTCTACTGACGCCAATTTTGACCATATACTCGAATGTCCTTTAAGTGGTAGCGTATTTTTTTGCAGTCATACGCCGGTCTTTGGCATGCACTCAAGTGCCTGTATCAACATTGTGGGAGACGCAAGAATTTAGATCGAAAAATTCTTGTAGTAAATTTTCATGGCCAGAATCTATGATTAAGAAAGTTTTATTCACCTTACACACTTTGACGGATAGCACTTTGTCAGAAGATTGGAGTTGAGACTTTGTCGATGATTTTCTTAATTTTTGAATCGGCTAATTATTCGGAATATTGCAAATTATCTAAGTTGATTAGTGAGTGTGTCACGCCTGCAATTATGAATAGCCTAGAGAACTCACGACGCAGGCCACAATTTATTTTCTAACTTTCGACCGCTTATTAAAACTAAGGCTGCCTCAATTGCAGTGAAGAGGTTGAGGGCTTGAAATGGAGGGTTTTTTCTAAAAATGGTTGTAAGGAATGAGTGGTATGTCTCATCCAGTATAATTAAAAATTAAGGTTGAGAAACTTCTTATGAATAAAAGGAAAGGCCAAATACTTTGACACCTCGTCTGTTGCAAGTGAGTGTATTTCTGCTAGTCTTATGGTTGGCTTTTCTTGTATTTGCAACCATTTTCACACTTCTGTGCTCAGTTGCCGAATTGTCAATGACACCAGCAGAAATCATGTACACTTTGTTTTATGGCCTCTTGTTACGCTTCGAAATTAGAATTGCCTAATCAAGAAAAATGATTCCCACTGGGTAGGCATTGACGTTTACGTTTGATTTCGGTGGACAAATCATTACTATTGGTCAATTCACGGATGTAACAATGGACATCAGTGGAGTTCACTTACTGAGTTGTGGGAACGGAGGCCCTTGTCACCCTTTTTTAAGAACTCACTGGCTGTCTCTGGTTCACTTTCTAATTGATTTCGACGTTCAGAACGCCAATAGCTGATTGATTTGATTCAGGGAGCTTTGCCAGCTTGAAAGACTAAACTGTCTCGTCGCTCAAGGACTTGCCGGGCAGATCCCTCATCTTTCGCATTTTTAATGATCGTTTAAAATAATCAAAATTGATTCCCTGTTTCAGTCTAAGTGGCTTTTCGGTGTTTCAGTGTCTCACATTTTTCGATGCTGGTGGATCTCGTAGTATGTCTGCAATAACTTCTAGACAGTTTAGAACCAGATAACCTACAAGAGAGAGAGATCCCACTTCCATCTGTGCCACCAAGCGATTGCCCTTCTTTATAAGTAAAACTGTTCGTACGTAATGCGACACGCAGTTCCAATTGTCTTTTGACTTGATCATCTTCTCAGTTACGTTTTCTGGAGAGAGCGCGCCTAAACTAATAATAAAACATTTTTTGTTTTTTATCGAATATCTGCAAGATTAATTGGGATCATCATCCTCATGCTTTTACCGAAACCTTAGGAATTCAAGTAAATGTAAAGCAGATTCATTTCCCTGACTTATACGCAGAAAGAACTATCAACAATTTCTAACGAATCTACAGGATGTATAGCGTATCATCACCATATTTATCTCCATCTTAAAGAAGTGAATTTTTGATATGTCATAGTAATTTTTCAGCCCGAGCTTCCTAGTGATGCAAGGAATAAAGGAGGCATGGCAGTAAACTCACACTTTAACCCATATAAAACGTCCACTCTGCCAAAACAAATTCTGTTGAAGAGTGAACTCTTACTTTCCTAGCCAACATATTCCAACCGCGTTTTCGTATTACGGTCTGCACCTTTTGCACTCCTTGCCAACCATGTACTCACTCACTATTAGGATGTAAAAAGTTGCAGGATAATTGCACAGTGAATTAATTCATCTTTTTCACACTGCTGTGTCGCTATTCTTGCTGCTATTGCCCGTTGTTTGGATGCAAGGACTATTGTTCCTGCCCGAGTTTGTTACATGCAATTAAGAGCTGTGTCGAGTAGCAAGACTTTGTATAAAGTTTTTGTGCTCCACTGAAATTGTTTAGTAAACTTTCGGCTGATTGTTCCAAGTCTCGAGGAAGTTGGACAAAAACTTGAGAACAATACTCGGTGAATGAGAATGAAAAAGATTTCAATTCCGTATGGAAGGGGTGGCGCAACGAAAGTAAGACGAGGGGTGGATCAAGATGAGGCGTGAAAACTGGAGTTTGTGGTACTGTTTCTGAAACGTTGAAACACTGTTATTGTTTTTATGTGAGCGAGCCGTGTGTATAAGTACTCAAGAAATAATGGCCGGGTTTTGTGGCTGCTTCACAGCATTGTTTGCATTAGCAAGAAATCTGCACGAAATAACCGTAACTTTTGATTGTCCTAGCAATTGTCCTGTGTGAATCTGAATGTCACTGGTGATTTGCATATTAAAAATTTCGAAATGGATTCAAAATTTCGGTTGCAGTTGTGAACGTAATTAAGGGCTAAAATTGTCATTTCTCACTTTATTTCTTACAAGATAGAACTGTTATAGAAAAGAATCGTCGTTGGAAGCGAACACTACATTTTAGATAAAAACTTTGAAGAAAGTTAGGCAATCAGGAACCTGTAGCTGACAAGGTGAAATATTTGCCGTTTCCTATGTTTCATAAGATGTACGAGCTACGGATCCACCTTCCCATTTGAAGTTGCAACTTTTGTCGTTAAATTAGCTTGTATCTATTTTTGGGGCTGTTTGGAGAGCAAGAAGTACTTTCTGCACGCTTATCCTTTCTAGTTCAGTGGATCGATAGAGTCGTCAAAAGTAATCCACTCCGTATTCAATTTATACTTTCCACTACTAAGCTAAGTCATTCAATTTCTTCAAAAACTGAAAATATATCAAATGTGAATTTGGCCTATCGCCAAAATGAATCAAAAACAGGAAATTATCAAATTATTAAATAAGGAAAATTTGAACACACAAGGACTTGGAAACACTTGGCAGAAAAATTTGTGGCTCGCATATACGCTCCAAATACCCAAAAACAAAACAAATTTTCTGACATTGACCAATTACAGCAAATATTTTTTATTATAGTAAATTTATCCCATAAGTCCATCCAACTAATTCAAATGCACTCGCTGGAGCACATTTTGCCCTAGCGCGTGAACCAAAAGCTGGATTTCTAATAACGTCCCCAATTAACTTATGTAAATTTCAGCTTTTATAAAATGACATTTTTTGTCACTTTTGGAGGTGTCTGGAGGGGGTTTCCACCACTTAAAGTATCTTTGCATCGTTACTTGTATTAGAACCCCGTTCATAATATCAAAAATTCAACTAATATACTATGACGTAAATAATGTCTCGTTTTTCACACCTTTGACACTTGCTGCCTCTAAAAGCCACTGCAACTGATAATCAATAGTACCCAAACGTTCCTACTTGTTGAATAGGAAGCAATAGCTGCGTAAAACAACTTTCAGCTTCTATATTATGACGTACGAGGACAGTTCAATAAATACCCGAATAAGAAATGTTTTCAAAAAATTGCTTGGAAAAATACACTTCTCCCAACGTTCCTGCCGGAATTTTAACCTTCCCAATAAATGGGATTTGTCGAACTCTCCAAATTACGCCTCTGTTTCGGCGATTATTTCGTTTGAGCTGAAAAAAGAGATATTTCTATACGTAAGGGAACAAGAAAAAGTAGCAGGGTGGCAGATGGGGTGAACACGAAGGGTGTGGTAGCAATTTGTAACGCAATACATACAGTTTTGCGGCAACGACTCGGGATTAATGTCCTAGTGCGTTATGATTGTGAAACATCACCTTCTTTTCTTCATAATCTTCTCCAATTTTTTAATTTTTTTTTTCTTCAGTGTTTTTTCTTCATTTCTAAAAAATCCATGCGGATGACGCGGTTCGCATCCTAAAACATCGTCACCGTTACCTTTCCGACCGGTGGAACCGTCTTCACTTCCTTTGGCGAATATTCACCGGGAGAAATCGATTGTTTTGATTGTTGCTTAGTTTATGGTGTGAATTTATGAATCCAGGTTTCATCTATGGCGAAAACTCGAAGCAAAACTCCTTCAGATCCTCCTTAAATTGCTCCAAACACTGCTTTGAATTTAAAGCTGCATCCGCTTGTCCACCGTGAGCAATCGCGATACCCATCGAGCCGACGACAATTTTTTCATCGCCAACTTCCTTTCCGTTCCAGTTGACACACCTACGGCGACCTCTGCTTCTTCGCGGACTTTCGTTCGTCGACCAGAGAATCATGTCGTAGATTTTTTGAGTGGTTCCCACGCATTTTTTTCATCCAAAAACGAAAAGCGAATTACCGAACGATGCTGCTCTTTCCCCATCCTAACATAAATCATGAAACACGTCTTAGTCGAATGGCTACCAAGTCCAAACTAACATATCAATCAGCCTGGAATTGTTTTTATCATCGTTTCAGAGATGGCAGCATACGATGATAATACTAACTTATAGGAAATAAACGCGACTTTATATATTATATTTATTTAGTGTTACACTAATAGAAGCTAATTGTAGAGTTACGCGAAGATGAAGCGCATGTTCTTCCATATTTGGCCTCTCAGTGCAGTGTCCAAAAACATTTGGAATGATTTAACGGCATTTCGTAGTCCAAACAGCATTACCATAAATTCGAAAAGGTTAAATGGCGTAATAATGGCCGTTTTTTTTATGTCCTCTTCCACCATCGGTATCTGATGAAAAGCTCGCGTCCAATCGAGTGAAGATTGCTTTGCTGTGAAGACGATTTACAAAATCGATTTGCAAAAAAAATTTCCTTTCTCCGAACTTCTTGGGAACAATATGGAGAGGGCTTGCGTATGGGCTTTTCGATGGTCTGCGGATTCTTTTTGCAAGCATATATTCAAATTGAATTTCTCGGGTGGAAGCCGCCTAACTTTTTCGGCTATCGGGATCCTCTGGTAACTATATGGTGTTTGACGGAATGTTGTGCTTGCATAGTTGCTTCAAGTCGTTATGCCTGGAATATCAACAATGATGTTGTAGCGACAGTAGTAATAGATGGCGTAACTGATGCTGTTGATATTGCCTTGGTGAACTTTAAAATTTGACCATCAATAAGGCGTTTGTTCCGTAGGTCCACAAGCAAGTTTTTGTCAGCTTCAGTGAGTCTACCTCTGATTTGCACAGCTCTAGACGAAGTAGTTTCACACAAGCAGGAAGGATCTTTAAATCACAAGATTAGTCAAAGTATTGTATATATGATATGTAAAGACATGAAATCTTTATTAATAGTCGAACATGCAGAATTTCGCAAAGTTCTTAACACAGCTGCTCCACTTTAATCTCTGCCTATTCGCAAAACTATCCGCAGAGATATTTATAATAAACATTATCTTGAAGCCGGTTAATTTAAAGCTGAGTTGAAATCTGTTCAGCAGCATTGTTTAACCACTGATATTCGAACCGATTCACAAAATCGGAGTTTTATCAGTTTGACAGTACATTATATTGATGCTGACTAACGTTGTGTTATCAAAGGTATAACCGGCATGTTCCATCTCACCCAACGGCATACCGCTGGCTATATTGTCCGCAAATGAAAACTATTTTTTAATAATGGGAACCTGCAAGTGAGAAAGCCCTTGCCATCATCACTGACAATTCAGCAAACGTTTCATAGGCAGTGGAGCTAATGTTCTCGCGACAAAGGCCATTCGTCTACTTCGAATTGAAGGACATTTTAGTGAAAGTCAAAGCCATCGTGGGATTTTTATCATTAGATTTCCGCATGCAATGAATTGAGAAAACTATACACGAACACAATAATCCAGGATGTTTCGGCCACATGGAACTCCATCTATGAAATCCAGATTCATTGAGTTGTGACCATTCATAAACGAAATTGTAAGCAGAAACACTGCTGCTCCACCAATGCTCTCCATAATGTTAATGGAAATCTCACAGGAAGTGTGCGAAGCTCTAGAACCCTTATGGAAGCAGTCGAGGGTTTGCATCTAAAACACCAAGTTGGGAAGGCCTTGCGATGGTCAGTTCTGACTCAACACAAAAAACTTCATGGCGAAGATAGAACAATGTTCGCTTCTGGCTTTATCGTACATCCTAGATCCCAGGTTCAATAAGATGTATTTTAAGGCTGAGCCCAGTCTTGGCAGGATCATAAATGCCGCTTCAAAGCAAATACGGCAAACCAGAGTGTGTCTCCAACTCATTTCTCAACACCTCCTTAGACTCTCTGATCTCAGGAGATTATATTATTAGGTGTATAAACCATTACATATGGCTTGTGTCGGGGATAACTTATATGGCATTTTGGAGGGTAAGCATCTGTCAACGAATTCCAGTATGTCATAGGTTTTGATTGTACAAACAACATAGTTTGTTTTCGCTTCCAAAATGTCGAATTACGTGCCAGAAAAAGAGGTTTTGCGGGGATGTCTAACAATCTTCTTTCATTTGAAGAAAACGGCAGCAGAAACTTATCGATTGTTGATGGAAGCGTATGGTGAACATGCCCAAAGCCAAGACACTTGTGAACGTTCGTTTAAAAGTGACGATTTCGATGTCAGCAACAAAGACCGTGAAAACCCACCAAAAAAATTCGAAGATACAGATTTGCAAGCATTATTGGATGAAGACAACACACAAACTGGAAAACAGTTGGCAGAAGCGTTGGAAGTTACTCAGGCAGCCATTTCGCAACATTTAAAAGCCATGGGAAAGGTCCAAAAACCTGGAAAATGGGTACCGTATCAATTGAAAGAAAGCGACATCGATCATTTGTGAAATTTTGCTTGCCAGACAGAAAAGAAAAGGTTTTTTGCATCGGATTGTTAGTAGCGGTGAAAAGTGGATTTATTTCGACAATCGGTAGGCTCAGGCCAGCCATCAACATCACAACCAGTCCGAAATATTCATGGAAAGAAGATTTTGCTGTTTATTTGGTGGGATAGTAAGGGACGTTTGTATTACGAACTGCTGAAACCCGGTGAGAATAATACTGGCGAATGTTACCGAAAACAACTGATCAAATTAAACCACGCACTTAAGGGAAAACGACCAGAATTTCTCCAAAGACATGATAAACTCATTTTTCAACATGACAATGCTTGGCCGCATGTTGCAATACCTGTCCAGAACTACTTGGGAAACATTAATTGGGAAGTTCTGCCCCACCCCCGGTATTCACCAGACTTGGCTCTTTCCGACTACTACTTGTTTCGATCGATGCAGCACGGACTTTCGGAACAGCACTTCCATTCTTACGAAGAAGTTAAAAATTGGCTTGATGAGTGGTTAGCCTCAAAAAATGAGAAGTGGATCTAGGACGGAATCTGTCAATTGATAGAAAGATGGGAAAAAGTCCTAGCTGACGCTGGCAAATACTTTGATTATTGAATTCATTCGTTCTGTTATCAAATAAATGCATATTTCAAGCAGAAAAAATCCGCATTTCATATTTATACACTTATTAATAATAACTTTTATTTGATGGTTGGAAGGTGAAGGCTATTTACGCCCTGAGTGTCGGACTCCCAGTCACAACCGGACTACCGACTAAACATCTTCCCTATCACACCAAGAACCCAGCCTGAAACTGTTTATCACATTACTTCGGACCTAGGCCTCATTCATCATCGCCTAGCGGCGTCTTCAGGTTAAGGCCTTTTCTGTGCGGATGAATGAGAGGGAAGAGTATTGATAACACATTTAATATATATTTAATAGAATAATAATACTAATAATAATATTAACAACAGTAATAAGTATAATAATAAAAATAATAATAATAGTAATAATAACTATATGAGTATGAGAACCCAACTCATATAGTTGAAGTCAGCAAATCTTCGGGAAGGTAGTTAGGAGTAATTGTAGATCACAGAATGCATCAAAGATGGACGAATTTGGCTGCATAGTATATTTTTTGCTATTAGTTCAACCATGTTCATCTTTTTTCAAAAAGCAACACAAAAGTATCCGGAAGATGTGGTCCAAAAGTCGTGCGGTCCTCCAAAATACTCCAGGCGACATATATGAGGAGTTCAATTTGTATCTGTGCTACAGAAGAGGATTCAATTCAACTGAAGAAGTGTTATGTTTTTTTGGAAACCGATGGCTGAGAGGTCCTTACTAGTTCCTTAGGCCGCCTTAACATATGTGTCAGTGGTAGCGACTTCAGTTCCTTCAGAAAAGCTTTTCTCTGATGCTGGTAAAATTCTAGGGGAACAGAGAAGTCGATTGACTGCCGACATGGCCAAAAAACTTATATTTCTTAAGGACATTGAAGATAAGTATTGGGATTGATAAATAAGCCGAATACTTCTTCTGTCTCAATAATATACAATACTGTGACGTGTTCAGGGTACGCATACTGTAACACTGTCGTAAACATGTTTACAACTACCAACACATCGATTGTTCTCGAATGCGTAAACGTAGACAAAGTTGCGTACACTCAGTACAACAAATCCCGGTGCAAGCGACTCAGCGCGTACACACGAGAACAATCCGCATGGAAGATTCTAGGATGGTTGGTAGTTGTGTACAAGCGGCTACGGCGAGCGACGAGACAAGTAGTGTGAATGAAAACGCGACAGTGCGCTCAATTATCAAACACATATATATGCTTAAAAACTTATTAACATTATAAATATAAATCAAATTGATCTGATGCTTGACTTAAACCAATAAAAACCATTGCGATATTGACAGGATGGGGGACAAAAAGGACCCTGACAAAGACAGAACTAAACCGCAATTAGCCGGCCGGCCCAGCGAGGCCGAAGTCACAAATTCCTACCTTAGAGAAGTGTTTGAGGAAACGAGACTCCTCCAGGAAAACCTACGGCTCAATCAAGAAAAGCTGCAAAAGGCTCTTGATGAACTTGCCGACGAAAGAGAACTTTAACCTTAGAGAGAAAGTTAAAGAATTAGAATATAAAAATGACAAGAAACGGAACAAAAACAAAAAACGGAGGATTGCGAACTTCTCGTCCTCCTCTAACAAATCAGTTACTTCAAATAACTCAGCTTCCTCTTCCGAAGGAGAAATAGAAGATGAAGAGATAGAAGAAGGTGAGGAAGAAGAAGTTGGGGAAGAGATGAAAGATGACGAGGAGTTCCCACCCCTACCGGCCCCAAAACCCGCGGTAAAACTCCCACAGCCAGTAACGATTTCCAAACCAAAAACCTTACCTCAGCCCACTCCATCCACTTCTAAACCCTCACTTAACACAACCGGAACAGGCGCCATCTCAAAAACTACCGAACAACGAACAGTACCAATCATCCTACGAGAGACGAACAAATGGACTCTACTGAATAGACTGATTAGACAGAATAACATCAAAACTGTTTCAGCAAAAAGTGTTTATCTAGGTATCCAGATAATCCCTGAGACGACACATGACCACCGGAAAATTACAAAAATTCTGACCGAAAACAAGTGGCAATACCACACCTTTTACCTCCCGGAGGAAAGAAACCTCAACATTGTAATCCGTGGCCTCCGCGGCCTAGAACTTGATGACATAAAAATAGACCAAGAATCCCAAGGCTTCCACCCTCTGGAAATATTCTGGCTCAAAACCCAAACTGGCCCCTCTAAACTCCATAAGGTTCTCCTTCCAAAGGAGGAAACAGCCATATATAACATAAAATCGGTATGCCAGCTCATCTGCAAAGTGGAGGCCATTAAACCACGGAACGGCCAGCCAATGTGCCACGACTGCCAACAGTATGGGCACTCTTCGGGCAATTGTCATGCCCAGGCTCGATGTGTGAAAGGGCTTGCATCACTTACATCACTTCACACAGTGCAAGAAAAAAATCGAAGAAAAACCAAAATGCGTGACATGCGGCGGAGAACACCCCGCAAGCTATGGGGGTCGTCCGAAAACCCCAAAGAATGTCAAGAAGACATTCGCACAGATTGCTGCACAAAACAAACAACCTACACAAACATCGACGACCAGCACCCCACACACACACAAAACTAACCAAACACAAAATCACACTTAAACAATCACACCGCCAGACATTGGACAATTTTTTGCCAGCATGCAATCTCAGTTTCAACTGATGATGAAAGATATGATGGCGAAAATGGTCCAGGGCATGTTCGCGGCACAACTCACCTTACTTTAACACAAATGAATCAGTTGAATGACGTCTCTATACTCACGTGGAATGCTAATTCCTTGCTTCAACGAACTGGAGAGTATAGACAATTTATTCTCGATAATAAATTTGAAATTATCCTCATCCAGGAAACCTTCTTGAAGCCCGGAATGCGTCTTCATTTTCCTAACTACAATCTATACCGAAATGACAGATTGACAGACAGGGGAGTAGGAACGGCCATTCTCGTGAGGGGAAGCATGAGACATCAACTGATTCATACCCCACAGCTACACACAACAGAAGCAACAGCCATCAAAGTTCAAACGAACTCTTTTGAGTTTGTGGTTATTTCGGTGTACAACCCACCAAAAAATAGGCACTTCAAGCAAGACTTAGAAACTTTATTTGAAATAGAACGGCCACTTCTGGTCATTGGAGACTTCAATGCCTACCATAGGCAATGGGGTGCTGTGAGAAGTAATCAAGCTGGGACTGAGCTTAACAGATTCATCACAAGCAACAACGCAAGCCTACACCTACCCAATGAGCCTACGAATTTTGGTCGTATACGCGGAAATATCCTTGACTTTGGGATTTCCCGAGAATTCCAGGCAAATATACGAATAAACGTCCTCAACGAACTCTCCTCAGATCACCAACCGGTACACTTCTTAATAGAAGACGTCTATATAGACGAACGTATAAGAAGTAGGAAGAAAACTGACTGACAAGCTTTCCACGACCATCTGGCTAACGAAAGTTTCACCCAAGACATAAATACAGCCGATGATGTCGAGAAAACTATAGAGATAGTAACCAAAATTATCCTGCAGGTAAAAGAGAACAACACAGTCACAACTCCGATAAGGGAATACAACCCCTACGGACACCCGCGCGATATCAAAATTAAAATAAGGAGGAGGAATCAATATCGGAGAAGAGCTAGGAGCACGGGTGATCCTAGGCTAAGAACGAAAGCTAACCGGTTGACAAACGAAACTCGAGACCGCATCCACCAGTTTGGAAATGAGCAGTGGGAGAGTTTCATGCAGAGCCTCGAGCCTGGCGAAAATGCCTTCTGGAGGATGTCCAAATACTTCCGGACACGAAACAAGATAGTTATGCCACCAATACACGGCCCAAACGGATTAAAATTTGACAAACACGGTAAAGCAGTAGCCTTTGCAGACACGCTGGAGCTTCAATTCCGTGAAAATACCACCTGGGACGAAGACCTTGACGAAGACAAACCTGGGAAAAACCATGCCTTCCCCCGAAATTGGAGACCTATAAGCCTTCTCTCGTCAATCTCCAAAGTAGCTGAAAAGGCACTATTGACCAGACTGAATGAAGTGATAGCCGAAAGACGCATAATTCCGGACGAACAATATGGATTCAGAGAAGCACATTAAGAAACGTATTCAACTGCAGGAAGTCAACAGGTCTAGTAATGTTCGACATAGCGAAAGCCTTCGACAAAGTCTGGCATGCAGGACTTATCTTCACAATGCATGAATTCTCTATCCCGCCACCGTACATTCAACTCATATACACCTTCCTAAAAGGCAGATCTTTCAGAGTTCGGGTGGAAGATCATCTCTCGAGCCTGCGGACGATCCAAGCAGGAGTTCCACAAGGATCACCCATTTCACCAATATTGTACAATCTGTACACCGCAGACATCCCAACGCTACCAAATAATGTCTAAGTATCATTATATGCGGACGACACTTGCATATACTATACCTCAAAACAAACAGAAGTCATCACTTTAAAACTGCATCACTCAATCTAAATTATGCAAGAATACTTCCGCAAATGGAAAATTAAGGCAAACAAAGAAAAGACCCAAGCAATATTCTTCACAAGACGCAGAGCACAACATCCAACGACTCTACACGGAGACTCCAACACAATAACATGGAACAGTACAGCTAAATACTTAGGACTTACTCTAGACGACAGGATGACTTGGAAAGCACACATACATGAAAAAAGATCACAATGCATAGGCATCCTCTCCTCCTTACACCCACTCCTCGCATCCGGTCGGTTAAACTTAAAAAACAAAATCCTAATATACAAACAAATCATCAGACCAACTCTACCAGACCAGTACCGCTTTCTGTCAAACAGCAAAAACACATAAAAAGCGCTCCAGTCCCTACAAAATAGAGCCCTACGGTGGATTTGCCGAATTCCCTGTTATGTTCGGAATACGAACATACACAAAGACTTACGTATCGACACAGTCGAAAAATACATACGAGACAGAGCACTGAAACTATTTGACAGAATAGACGAGAATCCAAACAGAACCATGTAAATCCTCAAAATCCGAGACGAAATAAGAATCGGCAAATACCCAAGCCTCAGATCAATGACCAACTAGTAAGCTAAATAATAGAGTGTTGTGTCAGGTTATGGTGAGTGTTTAACACTCACAGACAGGAATGGAGCAAGAGTGCTAAATCGCACTAGCTCCCCGCAACCCATACTCCAAGGTGACAGTGCGCGCAAGAAAAGTGCGGTAAAGTAATAAGAATTGATTACGTTTGATAAAGTGTGGCAAATGGTTAATAAGTGTTTAATTACGTTGAATAAGTGCCTAATTAATTAATTTAAAAGTGGAGTCATAAAAGTGATAAGTGATTTTACTAAAATAACTGTAAAGTGTAGAATAAACTTAGAATAAAACTTTAAACATTAATTTTAAACAATCCGCGAGTGTTTTATTTTCACTATTGCCAATATTTGCGAATAGCTAACAGGTCGCGCACCTGGCAAAGCGCAACAATACCATTTTTAAATTGCCGATTAATCGATTTCTTAAGTCCCGATTTATCGGTTTATCGATGAATTGGTAAAAAAATATTTTCGATTACATTAGTCAATTAGTTGTTGGTCTATCCCCATCCCTAGTACAGTTCCAGGCTAGGTTCTCGGTGTGACAGAGGAGGTGTTTAGTCGGTAGTCCGGTAGCGGGGGAGTCCGACACTCAGGGCGAAAATAGCCTTCACCTCCCAAACAAACAAAAATCCTCATCCCTAGAGTACATTTAATGATCTTATGTAAATGCGACGTGTATACGTCGTTTATGTGTTGCTATACGGACACTTTCGTCGATGCGCACCGTTTTTTCGCACTTCCTGGTAATAACTGACTTTCATCTCCATCTTCTGAAGCCTCCTGAATACTTGGACTCAGCCATCTCGGAACCTTCTCAGACTCTCCCATGTAGATCATTCTCGAATTCACGATTTTAATCGTTGGCATTTGTATTATTGTTGTTGCGATTCTAAATGCATTTAATTGCTTCTTCCCATTCAAAAACGGTTCACGTATTTGTTAATGTTTTGATCGTTGTTCTAGTTTGCTGTTTGGCAATGACAGTGGCGCGTGAAATTCTTTGAACGCATTGCAATATTATACCTTAATTATACGTATATAATAATCATTTGATTACAAATCGAATCAGAGAATGTATTTAATTATTCGATGCATCTGTATAGCGAAGTAAACGAATATCATGGAAAAAGCTAACTTGGTGGATTCTGCTATGTGTGCTCACAACATTCATTTTTTAAGCATTTCATTTTTATATTACTAAATTTTTCGTGTTACTTCAATTAAAAAAAATTGAGAATGTTTTGGAATAAAGCTTCAGGAACATAATTTTATTTAAAGCTTCATTTTAACACATTTAAAATTTTTTTTTTAATTTGAAGCGAAAATTTGAAAAATGAAATTTTTTTTTAATTTTAATATGCCATCTTAATCATTGTATTCTATAACTGAATTGATTATACAATGATTTAATTCGTTAAAACTGTAAAAAGACCAAGAGTTAAAAAAGATTGTTTCAATGCTTTTAACATAATTGGTGAATTTTTTATCAGCTCATTTTTAACAATGTAAAAAAAAAATAAAATACGAAAAAATCAGAAATATTGAAGAACCTTTAACAGACAACTGGTTGTAGCTTTTACTGAATAAATCGTCTTTGAAAGATACATTTTTCTTTACGTTTCACCAATCATATTTTATACTGTCATTAAATCCCAAACTATCACCACCCTTAAGTTATTCTATAAGCAATCAGGATCATAGGAAATGTTTTGTCAACTAGTTTTCTGTTTTCATCGAATACTAACTTCATTTTTATCAATCAGCGAATGATTTATTAGTAAGCTGCAGAACAAAGAAGTCACACCACAACTTTCATATAATAGAACATAACGTTCAGTGAGCTCGTGAGATTGGAAGGGAAAATAAAGAAAATGGAAAATATATATTTTTGATACTTTCGTTCTTTTCTTAACTTCGCCGTACAGCCAAACAATTCGTCCTTCTGTTCGACGTAGGTAACGGCACTGAGAAAATTATCCCTTATCATCTTCCACAAACTGAATTGAATATGATTGCTAGCTTGTAGGCTTTTACGAGAACATATTTCATTTTTTATCGTGAAATATATTGTTTATTATATTTTTTTTCTTTCTATGGATTTTTGTCAGTGGGAAAATAGATACGAGGATATTTTCTATTTTTGCGCACACAACAAATGAGTGAATGAATCAGTGAATGGGAATGGCAAAGCGTAAATAGAAAGTGAAATATGATGTTTATGTGCGAAAAATATTCAGGAGTTTTCCCGAAATCATTGATTCGCAATGGGGAAATCGATTTCGATTATACGGAGAAGATGGAATCTGTGTTTGGTATTGAATTCAATCTTTATTGATGGAGTGATAAATAATTTGATGCAGTTGAATAAACTCCGACCAGACAGCATTTAAGGCAAACATTTACAGAAAAACATGCACATGGTCCATGTTTCGTATCCCAGATTTCAATGTGTGTTGACACATTGCAAGAGCGAAACTGATATTTGTGGTAGTTCAATCATGGCGGAAGATATTACAAAACCATTATTGACCCTACTATTTCAGCTCTCAAAAATGATCCTTTAATGTAAATTACAAACCAGTGTTACCCAAGCTCAATCCGCCTCAACGACTACATGCAATAATTTTATTACTGTGGTAGCATCAAAAAGTTTAAACAATTACAACCTAAATAAAACACTATTGAAGACATTAAGCATAGCATACTTGGAAAACGTATTTGCAGATGTTCCGGCTTAGCCTGGCTTTTCCAACGGTTCCGATGCACATGAACATGCAAAATGAAGTTCAGCGTAATTGAATCTACCTCGCGCTGTACCGAATGCAACTGAGAAGCCAAACGAAATTCCAAACTTCAAATAGATCCCTATAATTGCCCTTAATGCACATTAAGTATTCAATGCGAATCTCGCTACTACCCTAAACATAATTGAAAATAGAATTTCGAATCCAAAATTACACGCGAACCGAGTCATTTCCATCCGATTAGTAAGCATAGCAGTCACAGGGGCTCAACAAAAACACCCATAATTGGTTACATCTAGAACAATGGCTAGTTATTAAACAATTTTGGGCCGCAAAGTATCCGATAGTTACATTGGAATCAGCTTTTCGTTATATGGAGCATTTGGCGTGGTTAATTTTGATAAATGACGCTAGAAAATTATACAAACCTACAGAGTCCTACTTTGTGATCTGCTTCAAAAAGCGAATGCCGTATAGCAGGCGTTGAGTCATGTCATTCCATGAAAATGCGAGTCCTCTTTCAAAAAATTAGGAATACTAAGATTTTTGCAAGATTCACACTTATGTTCCTGAAAAATATTTTTTAAAACGAAAAAATACAGTGAACACAACCACTGTTTTGTCATATATACATAAATCTCTTTTTGGAAAGTCTTTTTTCACAGGAATTTCAAATACCACATTTCGGAGAAATGAGGTAATGACAACTGACAGTTGGTGCTTATGTTCGGAATTCTTTGAATAACTAACTTCGGCTGATGAATTTTTCTTGAGGTGAAAGGTGTGTGTATAGTGGTCCAGGTATGAAGTCGAGAGGTTTAACGTGGACACCTGCCTTGTACGGCTTAATTCCACGGTCTTCATAGACGGGGTTGAAATAATGCGTCAACCAACGCCCCTCATCAAGATGGGGTACCAGTTCCTACCCCAATACAGGATACCCGAGACGCAACTGGTGAGCACTCAATTCTTCTCTCTAGCCACATTAAACCACATACCACCACTTTTCAGCAAGGATAGGCTCCTCACCGTGTAGGAACCTGTCATGGGCGTCCCCCTAACCCTTGGTTCAGATCAAACCTCTGATCGGGTTTCGCAGCCCTCTAGTTTGAGGACTGCTGCCATTCTGGACCCTGTGTCCGGGTATGGTGATCCCACCTCAGGTTCGTGGGAGCGGCAGTCCCAAGGTCATAATTCGCGCAGTTACTCTGCTCTAATTCTGACCCCCTGCGAGGTAACATAAAGCGGGGACATCATACAAAGAACAGACATTACTAATACAAATACTACTCTATTTGCAAGACAATACTAAACACCTGCAGAGTCATCGCCGACAAGTAATGCAAGCATCTGCATTCGAAGGCAAGCTTCGCAAAGAGGTCCAATCGGGAGAACATCACCGCATCAAATAGGGAACCGGCCACATTTTCAGGACTCGTAATTGCCAATAAACCACACGCCCTGCGCAGGCTGGCATATGCCGGGCACTTGAACAGTACTTGCCGTCAATATTCATCCTCACTCTCACATAGAGGGCAGACACTCTCAACGGACAACCCACGCCTATACAACCACTCATTCAGGCTCCCATGTCCCGTCAGCAAGAATCCAAGGGCCCGACCAAAGTCAAAGTCCAGATTTCTCCATGATTTCATGACATCAAGGAGTAAAACATATGTAACACGGCCTTTCTCACATTCATTCCACCTCATCTGCCAGCTGGACAACACTCAATCAACCATCAATCTTCGCAGAGAGGCCACACTCATACTTTTAGGATCCATGCCTCTGAACCTTTCATGCTCATCAACTGGGAGTCTCCTACGCAGTCTGAACATTAACCCTCTACGGGTAATCTCCAGATCAAGCGGCGGGGCCCCCATCAATACTTGCATGGCTTCAGTGGACACTGTCCTACATGTGATGAGTCTTCTGCCAATTGCACTACTCGCATATTCACGGAATACCGCAGACCCATAAGTCGCACAAGCCACGAATAAACCATCGTATATTCCTCGTATCGCACCACGCCTGAAAATCCACTCCTTCCGACAAATACGACGGAGCGCCGAAACAAGTAACGAAAGACGTCGCTTCAGGTCTCGAAAGAAAGGCCAGTGGTCCAGGTTATTGGGCTGCGTCGCGCTCAGCTTCCCAGCAAACATTTTGTCAAAATTTCGCTTAGCCGAACTAAATTTGGATCGCATTTTCTTCGCTAGAACGAACATAAATCGGAAAATAGCATATGCGGCACGCAAAGCTATGGAAAAATCGTCTGCAAGAGCGAACAAGAAAACTTTTCTTTTTCCTGTTTTCTGGATCCAATCGAAACTTTATGGGTTGTTGATCAGATTGCTCGTGCCAGTCTCAGCTAAGAGACTTATTAGGTTATCCGTTTTTGGACTCGCTCACTCTGGTTTTTAATTTGCATCGCGGAATTCCGGATTATTTTCTTGATCATGCATTATCCTTGTGCGGCCTTTTCACACTTGATTTTTAACGCGATCAAAAGTTATCAATTGTGGGTTCTTCTTGATTTGTTTTATACGCAACCAAGATTTATCCCTTTCGGCTTCTTCTTGATTTGTTTTCTGTCTGCGCGAATTAAGTGTTAATTATGTGGTGAGTTTAAAAAAACAATTTAGTATATGGTTTCGAAAGAGTGATACTTTACCACACTTTGAATTCCGAACCGGTATGCACATTCCGCTATTCACGGATTCTCGACCAACTGTCGGAACTACAGGTAAACTACAAACAAGACGCTTATTAAATGCTGACGCTTTGTCTGCATTTTTTACATTATCTTACAACAAAGTAGTTAGTTGAGTGTTTTTTATCTTTTTGCATTAACATTTCAAATAGTGTCAACCTAATCGAATTTCATACGAATAAGTAAATATTTTTTTATTAAATCCGATATTAACCATTTTTGCATGTCGAATATATGAACTTTCCGCATGTGAAAGCCGCTGCTATCAATTGTAAAAAATTATTTAAATAAAATAAAGTGATTGAAATTTTGAAAGTGTACATTGGACAACAAAAGGAATAGCTGTTATGCTGATTAGAATACTGAATAAATTTATAATATACATTACAGCTGCTTCTGTTGCTCTTTTTTCCAATTTTCTCCACTTACAATGACAACCACACATGATTTTACTACCATATGAGCTTTTTCACACTACAGTTTTGATAAGATCTTCTTAACATTTGCAGATAGTATGTGTGACTTAAATATCTTTGAGATCTCTTACATTCACTAATATTGGCTACACCGCAACAAAATGGCGGCCGTTTAAAGTGACGTCTCGTTGGCGCTTTCCATTGGTGGACTACATATCATCACAGTCCCTCTGACAGAAACGTTGGGCTGTGTACTCGACTGATTTATATCCTACTTAGAAGAAGTCATCTCTTTTGACTCGTTTACAGTATTTCAAGATTGGAGCATCCGCAGTTACTGAGAAAACATGAGAAACGAGTGGACAGACAGGAAGCCGTACTGACGGATAGGCTGGTCGCCAAACTAGTAGAATATTGTAAATCAATTTTATGAACTCCTAAGTATGCTGTGCTTGAACTTTCTGTAAATTTCAGCGAGTTTTGCGTTTATGCATATTGCAATTTTCCTAGCTACACAGTCTCCCAATTTTATTGTTAAGCTGCAGATTTTTCGGGCTCGTCGGTTTTCCTTTTCTTGTTTTTGTTAAGACGTGCAAGACATGAATTTTTTTACATAAGCTTGATTGTACTCTCCATGTTTCGATGGGCTACAGATTCTCTGTTACTTTATATAACCTGAATTAATTCTACGATTCAATTTCGTTCATGAAAAAAGACTTACTTTACAGCCTGTTTGTATTCCTTTTTTTGTTAACGTGGAGTCTGTATGAATCTTATAGATTCCCTTTCAAAAAACAATAATCTAATCTAGTACTTATGAAAGCTCGAGACGATAATAGTTATGTGTAATCAATTATTTTTCTCTAAAATGTGTTCAAATCAGAAATGTTTCTTATTTAGTTCAGAAACAATTCCACCATGGACGCCAGTTCGTATTGATGACAATGTCGCGAAAAACAGTTCAAAAAGAAGCTGAAATATCATGAATTATTTGACGATTGACTTCAGGTCCACTCGAAAAATTCCGTCCGATTCGACATTTCTTAGTAGTTGTAACAAGTATAAGTTGTAAGGACTGGATAATACATATTTCAGTCCCTTCAGCTTATATTTTTACTGTTCAAAGTAATGTCAATAGTAGAATTAAAAATAATATTGCTTCCGAATTGGCAGAGTGGGCTGCAAAATATTTAGTAATTAATTCGACACTGAATGAAGTGTTAAAATTTCTAGGGCACTGCATTTAAGACGTTCCAAGGGACTCACGTAGTTTAAATACCACTCCCATTAATCACATCACATCACATTATATTACGTTAAAATTCAACAACATAAATATCCTATCAGACTCAAATCCTACAACCGACTTTAAACAAAACCGCCTTTAAATGCCCTAAATATGATAAAACTAATTTTAAGGAATCAATGCCAAATTTGTTTTCCCAAATTTTAAGTTGGCACAAAGTTACAAAACGGAGAAACTGATTTCGTAAAATTTATTTAATCGGTTTTGGGTCATTTTCAAGTCAGTTTTTTTAATTTTTTTTAATATTTTTTTATTTAACCCTAAAATGCATTTTGTATCATAAATGATACATACTGGAAAAATCAATATTAATCGGCATAGAATATCACTTTCATCACAACGCTAATTTCATCATGTTTGTAACAAAGCGCTCCAACCATTTTGCATCAGACTGTAAAGAGAAATGCGACAATGATAACGGCACTTCTGATTTTGCGAAGAAGTGACACTTCTTCGTGGTTTCTTCGTGGTTCTTCGTATAGCTCATCAGTGGTTTTGGTCGTGCTTGTTTGATTTTGTTTAGGTGTTCGTAATCGACCCTAAGTTTTGAAAAAAATTAATAATATTTGTGAATATCTCCCGATTGTGTCAGTGGTGCTTCCATAAGAAAAAAAGCAGTGCTTTTGATGTAAGTGGGAATTTTGTTGTATGTATCAAATATGTTACAGTGGTCTTTGCTTTATATTTAGAATAAACCCAGGTGAAAACGAAAGGCCCCTGAAGCCGCATGAGCTGCAGTTTGTAATTGACAATTGGGATGATAGCGAAGATGAATTCGATCATTCTGAGGATGAAGAAAACTTCGATATCGAAAACATTCCAATTGTTTTTGATTATGAATTAGAAGAGGAAGTAAACGTGACTGAAAATGAACGTCTAAATCAAGAATATGATGAAAATGAATTGCAAAATTATAAAGATTCTTTCAAAAATATAATTTGGAAGAAAAAAAACCTTATATTAAATGAAGAGCAAAAGTAGTTCAGAGGAGACAGTAATCTGCCTTTATCGGTATCGACATTAGAAAGTCCCTACGATTATTTTCGATACTTCTTTGATGATGAATTGATCAACTCAATTGTACAAGAGTCCAACATATATGCAAAACAGAAAGATATAGGTACTACAAACCATTTCAAGGCTGCAGATGTTAAAAAATATTTGGGGGATGTATATTCATGCCTGTTATACACTTACCCAATATAAGATGCTATTGGACTACAAAGCTTGGAGTGCCACATATCAAAGAAACGATGAGCCTAAAGTATTTCGAGAATGTGAAGAAATTCGTACATATCAACAATAATTCAAAAATTCAACCTAAGGATAATGACGATTTTGATCGATTGTGTAAACTTCGGCCTGTTTTGGATTATTTAAACGCTAAATTTGCAAGCATTCCATGCGAACAATATTTGTGTGTGGACGAGCAAATTTGTTCAGCAAAAACGAAGCACTATCTCAAACAATATTTGCCGATGAAGCCCCATAAATGGGGTTTCAAATTTTTAGTTTTGAGCGGCGTCAGTGGATATGCTTATAACTTTGAAATATATACGGGATCCAATATAAAGACACTACCAACAGAGCCAGACTTGGGATATTGTGCTAATGTTGTAGTCCGGCTTCTTCGAAACGTCCCAAAAAACCAAAATTTTCGAATTTTCTTTGATAACTTTTATTCGACGATACCTTTGATTTCCTACTTATCTTCCATGGGTATATTTTCTTTAGGGACAATAAGAAGGAATAGAATTCCTAATTGTAAATTGCCTACTGATACTGACACAAAAAAGGATCCAAGAGGCAGTATTCATGAATTCGTTTCTAATGCAAATGGCACAGATATTACAACTGTTACGTGGAAGGACAATAAACTTGTCACATTGGTGTCGAATTTTGTCGGCGCATTACATTTAGCAAAAATTCAAAGATTCGACAAAAAACAAAAAAAAAGTTGTAGAAATTTCATGTCCTTCGATTGTCAAAGAATACAACCGACACCTGGGTGGTGTTGATCTTCTAGACAGTTTGATCGGAAGATATAAAATAATGATTCGAACGCAAAAGTGGTACTTACGAATATTTTATCATTTACTTGACTTTACCCTTGCGAATAGCTAGTTGCTTTATAGAAAAGCTTGCATTATCAAGAAGGAAATTTTTTTTAACTTGGCGGAATTTCGATTTGAAGTTGCAGAATGCTTGTGCAAATCTGACTGCATAGTTACACCTAAACGAAGTAGACCAAGTCTGGTCAATATCGAGAATGAATTTCAGGCGAAAAAATTGAGAGAACCAACGAGCTACATCCCCCCGAAACCAATACGTACTGATAATATAGGACATTGGTGCCATTACACCGAAACTAGAAACATATGCAAAATGCCAGGGTGCAAAAAGCTTACATATGTAATTTGTGAAAAGTGCGGAGTTGCATTTTGTTTCAATAAAGGAAACAATTGTTTTGAAGATTTCCACCAAAAAATTTTTATTGCCCCACTAAGAAAGCCTAAATTTGAGGTTTTTATTTACAATATTAGAACATAACTAATGATTTATTTATTTTTTCATAATTGAATTAAGATTATAATAAATGTTGTGATACTTATTACTAGAGAAATAGAACTGAATTACTTTTGTCAATACCAAAATAAGAATGACAATAAACTGTACTGCATAAATTGACTTCAACTTTATATTTTTAATACTACCCCCAAAGGCCAAAGTATCATTTCTGATACATACAGGAAAAATCGAATTTTCAGGACATTCGGACATAATTGATTTTTTTCATTATTTTTCCCGAATTTTACATGTTAGAATACATAACAGTGATTTTTTTCGCTCAAAACAAAAAAATGATGCATTTTAGGGTTAATGGGTTTTTCAGGCAAAATCAACTTTCAGGAAATAATCTGGAAAACTTTTATTTCAGAAAATACAGCAAACAAAACGATTGCAGACGATGTGAATTTGCGTCACCATTTCGAATAATTTCAACAGCGATCTGAAGTACCGCGGCACATCGGAAACAAATCGCTACTTCGGATTATAGACACACCGCCGAGGCAGTTCACATATAAATCGCCATGGTGAACCATTGGCGATACGTCATCGCGATTCGTCTGTGAGGTGACATATTGTTCGCAGACGATTCGAATTCGGATCGCTGACAGATTCGCCGGCGAACTCATTTTCGGACACGGCTATGCGAATTCGTATCGACGGCGATTTTTTTAGATTTTTAAAAATAATTTTTCATAAAAGTAAAGTAAAAAAGCAAATAAATAATAATTTTTTTATGATCTCTGTAAGCTACAATCTATGTTATGCTCCTTTATGTGCACTATCCAGCATAAAAGTCGCGTGAGAAAAAAATTGGTGCAACACTTCGAAAAAAAAAAAGAAAATGTGATTCTCGCCTTGTCATGTACAGGTATGCACGTGACTACTGTTATCTATACGTGGGTGTTCCGTCTCGTAACATGCATTCGTAGAACGAGAAAGTATCCTTCACCTATCTTTTTATTTATTTTGTAACTTTACTACTTCATTGCAAGTAATTTAATTACAACCTAGGCCGACATCCCAAGAACTCAAAAGTGAAAAATAGAAAATATGTATTAGATATGTATTGCATATTAGAGATGTATTGCATATTAGAAAATATGTTTTGAATTTTGAATTCGATCAACATAATCAAATGATAAATGAACAATTTAATAGAGAGTACAACTATAGTGAAATAATAAAGTGAAACTACCTGATAAAACCGTTTTATTCCATATGTGTTTAGACGCGACAGTGTGCAAGGTTGTAAGCAAATACGTTCAGACCTAGTTTATTATATCACATATCTTACCAACATCGCATTGTCATCGATATTGTTCTTAGAGGTAGCTTTGTGAGTTGGATTCTTTGGTATTTTGTTTCAAGATTCTAAAGTTCGTAACAGCTAAGCTAAATTGTTATTAGTAATGTCGGACAAGTGTTAAAACTGTAACAAGTCCCTTCGTGAAACTGATCGTTATAAAAAAGTTATAAGAACTGAAAAGATGCTAAACTCAACCTATATATTTACAAAAAAGCTTCTTGTTCGAAATGTTCATCGTCTGACGAGGTGCCGTTAAGAACGGAAGTATGCGATGAAGAATCAGCGAATACTAGAATGGCAGAAGAAACTTATGTTAACTCCAAGGATTTAAATACAGTGACAGCGATATTACTTATTAATATCATCTGAGCAAAGACTATATTGAAATTCCATTTCAACGTGTTGCATCTGCTCACAGGTATTGCATTATATGTCAAAAAACAACTGATCTCAAGACAATATGTTTAGAAACACGAATACAAATATTCATAAAAAAAAATATTCATACTAAAAGGTGATCGGTACTGTTCGACGCATTTGATAGGAAAATATTTTTATGAAGATGATTTATCTCATCTACGAATAGTTTCTAATACCTTTACAAAAGAAAAAACCGAATTGACACTTGCATTTGAATCAAATTCACTTAGGATCACACTATCTAAAATGTTAATGTAACAAGATAAAAAATACTTAACCAACCAATTTGCTGTAAAATATTGCATAAAAGGGGGACAAAGCTTCAGCATTTAAAAAGTACATTGTTTGTAGTTTACCTGGCGTTCCGACAGTTGGTCGAGAATCCGTGAATAGCGAAATGCTCATAACGGTTTGAAATTCAAAGAGTGGTACATTACTACTCTTTCGAAACCTCAAACTTAATTATTTTTTTAAACACATCACACAAATAACACATAACTCGCACAGTCGGAATACAAATCAAGAAGCCGCAAGGGATAAATCTTGGTTGCATATAAAACAAATCAAGAAGAACGCACAAATGATTACTTTAGATCGTGTAAATAACCTATTGTGAAAATGCTGCACAAGGTAATGCGTGATCGAGAAAATAATCGCAAACTTCGCGATGCAAATAAGAAATTTAAAACGAGAGTATGAGTCCGAAAACGGATAACCAAAAATGTCACTTAGAACTCTTAGCTGAGACTGACAAGAGCAAACTGATCAACAACCCATAAAAATAAAATTACATCCAGAAAACAGCAAAAAAGAAACGTTTTCTTGTTCGCTCTGTCCATAGATTTACGCGCCCCAAATGTTGTTTTCCGACTGTTGTTCGCTCGATGAAAAGACACTCGAAAAGACGATTTTTCCATAGCTTTACGTGCCGCATATGCTATTTTCCGGCTTTTGTTTTTGTTTCGGAATTTACTTCGTCTAAGCGAAATTCCGAAAAAATGTTTGATGGGTATATTCTTAACACTGAGAATTATCTATCTTATATATTTTATTCACGGTATGTGCGAAGATATTGTCTGGCCACATATTCTCTCCTTTATACAATTCTAGGTGTAGTTATGGAAGAGAGATACGCTCAGACCCATAGCATAGCGTAACAACAAACAGCGATAACACTCCGACCATCGACCAATCTAACGGATTTTGCAGAATTGTATGAGTGTTAGTAAAAATAATTATTTCTTGCTCGTTTTGTTTACAAGCACAATGTAAACAAATGGACAAAATAGAGAAAAATAAACATTTTTACGAACACCAATGCAATCCTCCAGAATTTTTTAAATACCGTTAGACTGGTCGTTTGTTCGGAGTGTCAGCGCTGTTTGTTGTTACGCTATGCCCATAGTATTAGCTCATAACTATCTTATTCTAAAGAGGTCATCTCCTGTGTTTGGTGGAAGAAATCATTGTGTAGAATCGGGGTTTTGGAGTTGAATTTGTTACATCGGGATTCTAGTCGGCCAGTTTTATGGTTGGTAATAGGTAGTAGGGGCTACCTTGAGATGAATGTTCAAGGAGTCTTCTGATGGTGGTTGATGGGTGATCATGCCATTAATAAAGCCTTTTTTTGAAGTGCGCATTTGATAGATCAGGAGGCGAGTTATTCTGGTATCTATATATATATAGAGCTATTTCGGTAATATTTTTTATTCAGCATACGGTATTTTGAGGTATACATTCGGAGAATTCTTCTCTCGTAAATTTCCAGCTCTTCAGCTGCTGCTGGGGATATGGTGAGTCAGGTTGGGTAAGAGTACGCTAGTATTGGTTTTATTAATGTTTTGCACATAAGGACTCTAAGATTTAGTTGAACGGATTTCGAGGAAAGGAGGGGAACTGTCAGTGCAGCTGCAGATTTTGCTTTAATAAAGGCTTTCCTAGCATGTGGGTTCATTTTAAATTTTATTTGTGAAATTTACACCCAGACATTTGATGATTTCTTTGAGAAGAATGAGTTCTCTTTGAGTGTTCACCGCAAATCAATGTCCTTTACCGCTAGCATTACGAAAACATATAAATTCGCATTTATCCGCGTCAATAGTAACACCCCACTCATTGAAATATAGTGCCACTGTGTAGATTGCTGTCTGCAGCTCAGCCTGTGCCTGAGAAGGAAGAGCATGTTCTGCAGTTAATAGTATGTCGTCAGCATACATGATAGCCTCACTATTACCGTTAAGATCAGCGATTGACAGCAGGGGGAATGCTGGTCGACAGGAGTACTCGTGGAAGCCAATATTCTTTGGGGAGTTCAATCCCAACGTACCCTAGGATCTAGGATGACTCCCACAAGGAAACAACAGTACGCTGTCCATTCTTCACGTGTGGCCCAAGACTGCTCAGACTTGAACTGCCGGAGGAGTCGCGAATGATTGGCTATGCAGATGATGTTATGGCACTAGTGGTTGGGCGAACAGTTGATCAAGTGCAATGTGCTAATGCGCCGGGTAGTGAGCTTGATGACCACTCATGGATTTAACCTAGCGTTAGAAAAAACTGAACTGGTTCTCCTCACCAAGAAGCGGATCCCTAGAGTAAGAATGGTCCGAGTTGGGTATCCATTAGGAGAATCGAAACTGTCAGTCAAGTATCTGGGCATGCTGATAGACTCTAAGCAGAGTTTCTCGGAGCAAATCAAAGCAACGGCAAACAAGGTCGTAACAGGAGTCTCGGCAATTAGTCGACTAATGGCCAATCATGGGGGCCAAGTCCAACAAAATGGTGACTGCTGATGAGTGTCGTACAATCTACGCTTCTATATGGCGCGGGGATATGGAGTGGAGCTCTCAACAAACAACTGCACCGAAAACGACTGGCACAGGTGCAGGGCGAGGATCACTGTGAATTGCGTAAGCATACCGAACAGCCTCTGAGTCAGTGGTTTTTGTAATTGCAGGGCCAATACCCATCGCTCTCCTTGTTAGAGCGCGCAAAAAAGTCAACCTCCCAAGGCATGACGAATGCAACAATCTTGGGAATGTGAGCTAAAAGGAAGATGGACTGCGCGATCCCATCAACGATTTGCGATCTTGGCTCAGTCAAGTAAATGGTAAAACTGACTTTGACATGGCACAGCTGGTGAGAGGACATGGTTGTTTTGAGTCTTACCAGCACAAGATTAGTTAGTCACGGTCTCTAGATTGCATATTCTGCATTGGGGAGAAGGATGACGCCTGCCATACTCTCTTTTCATTCAGAAGATGGAACAAACAGCGCGGTGATCTTGCCGAAAAAGTGGGAGAGCTCCATCCAGATAGCCCAATCGAAGAGATGCTGAAATCAGTTGACAAATGGAACCAGGTGGTATATTATGATCGGGCAATGCTTGCTACAAAAAAGCCATACTTGATCGGCTGGAGGCGTCGACATTGGAGGGTTTCCTTCTCTAGCAACCGTCCTCCTATTTACCTCCACGCTGACATTCAGGGCGTCAAAAACCTTCACATCCCTAACCAAAAAAAAATCGGATCAGTGTTTAGAGGATCATGGGAAACAGTATCTGCTATGGTCTTGGGATGTCATAGAGAAAAAAGTTAAGTGCTGACTGTCCGAGCATGGATCTTTGTGGGAATCCGAATAGGATTGGGATCGTTCGGGATGATTCTGGAGCAATTTTAATCACACTAAATCTATCCTGTTTGAATCTGGATAGAATATGGATTAGGGATATGGGACAAGAAGCTGAAATTTGTTTGAATATTAGGCCATGAATCTATACAGAGTAAAACGCCTTCTGCCGATTCAATGCACACGCATTTTAATGTTAAATCTTTATACTATCTATTTAGCAGATATCCATCAACTGCTAAGTAAATAGGACTCTACAGTGCTACACTACACTGTGGGGGGGGGGGGGATCCAAATCCTGAAAAGTTCTTTAAATCAAATTTTAAGCAGGATTAAAAATATGTTTTGTGGCGAATGGCAGACCTAAATCTCGTATTTTCCCTAGCTTCTCGCAATGTACAGCAGCATTAAACTAAACTTCCAAGCCCTTAACATCAACTCTCTAAAAAGCCATGATAGGAGAACGTTTCTCTTAAATAAACCAAGATCTGACGATCATAAATTATTTACTGTTAATTACAATATAATCAGGAATGATTCCGGCAGGGGAACAGCAATATTTGTGAAAAATACATTTAATTACTCCACTATAAAAATTCTTTTGCAAACAATGCAATCCGGGTTCATCGTAATCACATTGCTTAACAATACAAAACGCCACATCAAACTCCTAGCCGGGGCCCTTTATGCGCCGTCAAACGCACGACAGGCAATGATTAATTATCTAAACTTAATGGAAGACGTGACTGCTGCATATGATTTCATGATTCTTGGTGGGGATTTGAGCTCAGGGCATACACAGTAGGGTGATCCTCGTTGCAATAAAAACGGAAATATCCTTCATAATTGGCTCTGGCGTAATCCCCTCCCTGAGTTCCCCACTCTGTATTTTTCACAAAAGAGTCTGGGGTGCTCGAAGGCATTACCTCAGTAAAAAGTTAAAAATCTTCTGGAGCAGATGCGTTTTCTAATTTCTTACTAAAAATAGGTTGCAAGCACCATAGCTCCCAAACTTACAATAGTTTTCTATAACTGTATTAATAATGGGTACTTTCCAAATCCTTGGAAGGTGGCAGAATTTATCCCAGTTCCAAAAAAAAGATTTACCGGGGAAATTGCAGATCTCCTTCCCAAATCAATACTCTTACAAATCTTGTAAAAGATCATCGCGAAAAATTTTGGCTTTTACTTTGCTCTTAGGTGGCCAAATATACAATTCGTTTTCACCCCCAAGCACTCTACAGAGCATGCTGCCCTGGTTCTGCAAAACGACATAATTGCTGAGCTAAGACTGAAACAGACAACGGTGGCCTGTGCTCTGGATCTGGAGAATGCTTTTGGTAAGGTATGGAAAACGAGTCTGTTGTACAAACTGCTTACAAATCAATGTCCTTTTCCTCTTCGCAGACTCATGGCTAGCTACTTAACAGATAGAAAGCTTTTTTGCCATTGATAACTTCCTTTCAATACTGGTTGACGTTAAAAGTAGTGTCACACAGGGTTCAATTCTGTGGCATTGCCTCTATTAGCCAAAGACTCATGTATGCAGATGGTACGATACTATACGCAACACGATAGAGACCGACGGACTCACTTCCAATAAACTCTATCAAGTTACTTGGTGTAACTTTCCATCACCGCCTTAAAGTTAATCCACATGCAAAAATAGTACTCAATAACTCCTCATAGCCTCACCACTCCTCAAGTCCCTATTTAGATTCGCGCATCTAAATTCCCAATCCAAAACCCTGATTCGAACGATACTCACATATGGGTTTCCACTATGGATGCAGATGTCGCAAATAAAAGCCGAAAATATTCAAGTCTTTGAGAGGGAAGTACCCACTTCCAAACTAGATTTTGCTTCCTCTAAACAAACCTGAGCAGCTACAGCAACAACTTCACTATTGCAAGCACAACAGAATATTAATCGCAACAATCCTTTCGCTGGATTATTCTTTGTAAATCGCCTTAGAGGATTAATAGAATGTTCGAACGCTGTTTGCCGAAAAATGTTTATTACTGAAGCAATATCTTCAGTATATCACATTTACCAGTTAACCTTCATTTCGGCTATGTTTATATTCTATTGGAATGACGAACGACATACTTTCGGGAAGAACGACCCTATCCTACAACTGTTTTGATTTTCGATAGTCACCATCTCCGATTATTGGCATACGAGCAACGAACGATCCTTTTGAACGAAGCTCATCAAGTCAAACGCATTATTCGAACGCAACTAAGAAAGCTGAAGTAGAAGTTGAAACTATTGATTACACAAACGAAAGTTTGGAAACACCGATGTAAACGACCTGGCTATACCTGGTGAGTCGTCGTCATTCAATTCATCATCTATGAAAACAAATTAGGTATTTTTACAGGAGCCCCTTTAATTGGTGGACCGTTATTTTTTTTATATTCAAAATAATTTTAAATCTGTAAAGGTTATTCATTTTAAACAATTTTATAAATTTTACAAATTTTAACAAATCACCAAATTTTTAAATTCTCACGAAGTTAATATGTCAAACAACGACGTTTACCGCGACGCTCTGGCCACCGCAGGCATGGGAAATGGTGACGGTACACCAGACCCATCAGCAGTCCTTCGGGATGTAGCGCTTTCAGATGAGAATGCGCTTCATAATATTAACGCGGTTTCTATTAAGCCTTGTCCTTTCTGGAAACAATTTCCGGAGGCATGGTTTCTTCAGTTCGAGGCTCAATTGCAACGTGCCGGGATAACTACTGAACAAACTAAGTTCAGCCATTTATTAACTGCATTAGATCAAGACATTTTCAGACTTCTTAGCGATCTTCTTACATCCCCTCCCCTTTCTCATCCATATAGTAGTTTCAAAAGAGCTCTAATTGATAGACTTTGAGAGCGAAAAAATAAAGCAAGTTTTAACGGAACTTTCATTAGGTGATAAACAACCTTCACAGTTGTTACGCGATATGCGTACTAAGAATGAAGGAAGGTTGAACGATTCGATTATCAGAACTCTATGGCTGCAAATAAAAGACTGCCTCATCAGATGCAAGCAGTTTTAGCATGTTATACTGGTTCATTAGACGAAATGGCAACTTGCGCTGATCGATTTAATGAAATTCCAAACGCAAGTTCGGTCTATTCTATGTCTTCACCCCATAAGTCATCTTCAAACATGAATAATCCGGCTTCAATGTACGCTAGCAATCATTCAAATACGGACTTAGTTAAAGAACTGCCTCAACTAGTGACCAAATTGTCTATCGAAGTTCAGTCACTTAAATTTGAAATTCGAAACATTAATAGATCCAGAAGCTCTAGCAGAAATAATAGGTGTAATAAGCATTTCAACAACAGGAATTCCTCAAAAAATAGAGAAATGGAAATTTGTTTTTATCATAAAACATACGGCACTAAAACTCACAAGTGTATGAAACCATGCGAATTTGCAGACGAACCATCTATAAACTAATGGGTATACCCATGCAGACGACCGTGGGTAAAGGAAGCCGAAATAGTCGCCTAGACATTTTCGATCCCTTGTCTAAATTAACGTTTTTAATTGACACAGGCTCAGAAGTCTCGGTTATTCCTACCAAAAATAAATTAGCGAACTCAAGACTGTAATTTTTATCTTACAGCTGCGAATGCCACCAAAATTAAATTTTAATGGTTTAAGTCATTAGTACTTGGTTTCAATTTAAGACGCAATTTTCAATGGAATTTTATTGTTGCCGACGTAGTCAATCCAATTATTGGCGCAGATTTCCTCAAACATTATGGTTTAATCATAGATATTAAACGAAAACTTCTAATAGATCCACTATCTAAAATATTTTGTAAAGCAAGAATTTCAAACTCCAATTCCGAATCTTTGGCCATTTTAATTAAGTCAATCAATAATTCTAAATTGGAACTTTTATTGAGAACTTATAAAAACATTATCGTTGATGATGGTTCTTTGAAACCAATTAAACACTCGGTCACTCATCAAATTATAACTTCAGGTCATCCTATTTCATCAAAGATCAGACGTCTAAGTGGTGATAGGTTATCAGATGCCAAAGAAGACTTTGATAAAATGCTGGCTCTTGGCATATGTTGTCCTTCAAAAAGTCCATGGTCCTCTCCTCTTCATCTGGTTAAAAAAAATGATGAATGGAGACCATGTGGTGATTACAGACGTTTAAACTGTATAACAGTCCCAGATAACTATCCAATACCACACATATCGGATTTCGCAAACAATTTATTTGGTTGTCGTATATTTTCAACTTTAGATTTGGTTAAAGCTTATCATCAAATTCCAGTTGAACCATCTGACATTGAAAAAACTGCATTATGTACTCCATTTGGTCTTTTTAAGTTCACAAGAACGACGTTTGGATTGTGCAATGCTGCGCAGACCTTCCAAAGGTTTATTCACTCAATTCTTAGAGATCTTCCTTTTTGTTTCGTCTACTTAGACGATATTTTAGTAGCATCGAAAGATGATCACGAACATCTAAGTCATTTAGAGGTACTTTTCAATAAATTGAATGAATATGGTCTTGTGATCAACTTGGAGAAGTGTTCATTCCTGAAAGAAGAAATAAAGTTTTTAGGACACTGCATTAGTAAGGAAGGAATCAAGCCATGTCCGGATCGAGTAAACTTAATTCAACATTTTAAAAAACCCGAAACCATTAAAGAATTAAGACGATGTTTAGGAATGATTAATTTCTATCGACGCTTCATTCCAAACGCTGCTGAAATACATCTTCATTTAAATAAATTTCTTGTAGGAAGCAAAAAAGATGGTAACCAAAAAATAAACTGGGATAGTGTTGCGAAAGACGCGTTTGAACAATCTAAACAACAGTTGTCCCAATCAACACTGCTTCATTTTCCTTCTGCAAATGCTCAATTATCTCTTGCAGTAGATGCATCCAACTTTGCCATTGGAGGTGTTGTTCAACAGCAGTTCGAAGGGTCATGGCAATTTGGTTTTTTCTCAACCAAATTGTCACCGTCAAAAGCGCGCTACAGCACCTATGATAGAGAACTTTTGGCAATCTTCTACTCTATTAGGCATTTCAGATACCTATTAATGGGTCGTCCATTTATTATTTTTACCGACCACAAACCTCTAGTTTATGCTTTTCAACAAAATCCGGAGAAAGCTTCTCCCATACAAACAAGGCATCTTAATTACATCGCGCAATTCTCTACTAATATACGTCATATTTCAGGATCTAACAATCTGGTCGCAGATACCCTATCGCCGATAGAAGTGATCAATTTGCCTCCTTCTATTGATTTTGAAGAAATTGCGCGAGCTCAACAAGACGACCCAGAATTAATTTCTTTGATAAATAACCCGTCGTTTTGCTTTAAGAAAATTAAAATTGCCGATATGAATGTTGAAATTTTTTGTGACACTAAACAAAATTCAAATAGACCTTTTATACCTCATCAATTCAGGCAACAGGTCTTTGAAAAATTCACAATCTTCATCATCCAGGCATTAAAGCCTCTACTAGATTACTCACCAGCAAATTCATATGGAGTAAAATAAAAGCTGACATTAAAAATAGAGTAAAAGCGTGTTTAAATTGTCAGAGATCAAAAATCACAAGACACGTTTCTTCACCTCTTTCCAATTTTGAGCTTCCTTCCGAACGTTTTAAAACTGTTCATTTGGATATTATTGGTCCATTTACTCCATGTGATAGTTATGAATATTGTCTGACCATTATTGATCGCATGGCAAAATGGACGGAAGCCATTCCTATGATAGATTCTACTACACAGTCAGTGGCACATGCCTTCATAAATAATTGGGTAGCTTGATTTGGCATTCCAAAGACAATTATCACAGACCCAGGAGCTCAGTTCGAATCAAAACTCTTCAAAGAATTAGCAACCTGACTGGGGTTTAAACGTAAAAGATTCTTCTCCTTATCATCCCCCAAAAAACGGTCTGCTTGAAAGATGGCACAGAACACTTAAAGAAGCTCTCCTCTGTCAGGAATCACATTCCTGGTATGAAGCATTACCTTTCGTTCTTCTAGGACTCCGAACTACGCTCTCTGACCAAAATGAATTCTCACCAGCAATGATATTATATGGCGAAAACATTCGAGTGCCGGGAGAATTCCTCAACGAATCAAAATCTACCATAACGTCAGAGCATGAGTAAGTTAGGAAACTGCAACATTTCATTAACCATATGAAACCTGTAGAACCCTCAAACAACTCAAAGCATAAAGTGTTCATATTCAAAGATCTCAAGACATGTGCTCATGTTTTTCTTAAAAAACCTCCAATTCAAAATTCTCTCTCTCAACTATATAGCGGTCCCTACCAAGTAGTTCACCGCACTGACAAAATTTTTACGGTAAACGTAAGGAATAAATTAATTAAGGTATCTGTAGACATAATCAAACCTGCTTTTGTTATCAATTTTACATCAGAACTAAATAAATTTTCTGCAGTTAATAATAATTCAACCAAAAATTGACGCGTGAGATTCGAGATGTAGAGATCAAGTCTCTTTACGCAGTCTGATGACTTGCTGATGGGGGAGTGTGTGGTGTTCGTTTTGAAATGTTTTTCAGAACTCATTTTTTTTATGCGCGATTTGGTACAGAGCATTAATTTCGAAAGCACTTATAGGTCAGATTTTGAAAGGAGCATTAATATCGAAAATCACTTATCGTTATTAAAAACTTTAAAGGAGTAACTTACTTAAAAATAGTTTTTAATATGAATTGAAAATGATTAAAAAAAGTTAGTAAGCATTGAGACCTCGATTAATTAATAACTTATTACAATTAAATATTAAATTTTAAATGTTAATTGTAAATATAAATCAAATAAATAATTAGGAGCAATCAAATTGTAAATATTGATTTTAATCCCAAAAACTATGCTTCCCCTATTGCACTGCTGGGAGATGAGAGGGTGCAATGGCTTCTGGGTTCCTCTGATAATATGCGAAAACCTCTATTCTATAACGAATCTCCGAAAAATCTTTATATTGAATGAAATAAAAATTTAAGCACTCACCAAGCAAATTATGTTTAGATAAAAAAACAAGAAATAAATACAGACAAGTACATCCGAATAGTACCTAGTAATAAGAAACTTTTCAAACTCAATATATGTATAAAAAAGTAAAATAAAAAATCTCAGAAAATTTAAGAAAAATAAAAGATTCTCTGATAGGCTCTGATAGACACTACACCTGCTTCGGTGTGAAAGATTTATCACCACATTTATACCCTTATCACTAACTTTTATTATTGTTAATACCAATTTTAATTTTAATTTCACATACAATTATTATTCTTTCTATATAAGCGATATGTTATACGCCTATAATTTTTCCAAGATATGTATAAATAAGATTCTACTTCACCACTTAGTTTAAGTGACATACTGTAAGAGTCGTTAACGAATCTTGTCAATGTATTTTTAGTCTCATGTCATAGTTAAAGTTTCAATAAACTTCTGATTTTATCTCAATCAATAACATATTCTTCGTCATTACGTTCGAGAAAACGAAAAAACTTTTCGGTTTTTAGTGCCTTGGATGCACTAATGCTTTTCAAAGATACATCTCAAGGAGTTAAAAGGAATGAGTGTGTTGTAATTAAAAGATATCAGTTAAGTCTTCGTTATGTATTTTTATTACAGACATCAAAATAAACAAAAACCAACCTTTCCTTAAACATTATCATCGAAATTCAAACTTATTTGTAAAATCAAATGACTTTAAAATAAGAGATAAATGTTCTTAGAGATATGAACATTTTTCTATCAGTCTTGAAGAAAATTCGTAGAACAAATGCGAATGGTGGTAAAGCAAAAAGAATGCCACATTTTTTTCTTAACACTGTGGTTCCTTTACCACAGCAACTTTTCTGCAGCGCCATTGCTTAGCACCACATTCCGGTAGATGTCCAGGATTTTAAATGCGACTTTCTTTAGAAGGAACGAGGTTATAAGAAACTTATATTCTTTGTGTTCTCGTTCGAGTTTATCATAGGGTATTTGATCCTCAATTTTCACTATCTTCATCATTTTGATTGTTGAGCTTGGTACCCAAATTGAGTTTAAATTTTAGCATTTTCACAAAATTTTTCTTCGGTGTGCCTTTGGTAGCTGCCATAGCCCTGTAGTGTTGCCAAGAATTGCCCACACACAAATCCGAAAGGTGAGAGATAACGCGAAATGTCCACTTTTTTGTCAGATTGCGAGTGGAACAAACCGAAAGCATCCCATCAGCGAGATCGACGCCACCCATGTTTTCGTTGTTCTTGTTAACAACTTCTGGCCGCCTCACATTAACCAGTCTTTTCTCTTCCTAACAGAGAAAACCGCTCACATTCACTGCTCACATTCAAGGCCGAAATACAATACTGGGTAATTGCGATGCGATTCTCCCTCGTCAACGCAACGCATTCAACTTATAATGCACGCGAAGCGGGGAACATTAATGTTCATATGACAAATGTTAAATTGGTGACATTTTAAATGAAATTTGCTTGCAATTGTTTTTGATTTTTTAAAAGTTTTGAATTTGGATTTTTCCTTCGTTCAGCAAATAAAAGCCTTAACTAGGATGCACGGAATTTTCATTCAAAATTCATTCATAATAACCAATGTACTTAAAAAGTAATGAAGGCGTTTGAATTTCAAATTACATTAAACCGCCATATTGCATTTGACAAACGTCACGCACCGCGTTGCGAGGAATTTTCGTTTTTCCGAATATTTCCTGCCTCGCATCGACGCATCGCAATCATTGTACGTTGTCGCATACGAATGTATGTTACGAAAACTGCTTGACAGTTGTTGCAAGACTCTCGTTGCGCTCTCGTATCGCAGTCTCGCACTATTGCATTTCGGCCTTCATCGTGGTTCTGAACTAAATCATCATTAGTACAGGATTATTGTCAAGTCACACAGCCACATTGAGTTTACGATCGTTTTTACTCCGCAGCAACCCCTTGATTGCGTTTGGAACATTCTTCCTTTGGTAAATGCGCAGCTTTTCGGAATTCTATTCTGAATTATAGTTCCGGTGCCATGGAAGTCGAGCTTAATAAGTTCATCAAACCGGTCAAAAAATAATATTTATTTTTACAATAATATAATAATTTGGCCCAGAAGCCAAAGTTCTAGTCAAATGAACAACAACAGCCTCTCCAAAATTAAATCCTTGTTCGATTTGATGAGGAAATTTTGTGTCTTCCTTTTATATTGCCATGCCGCAAACGACACCTTTTGATAAGATCAAGATGAAAACTTTTAGTCCGTCTAGATTTGGGTTGTTGGCACAGTACTGTCGTATGCGACACTTCGCAGTAAAAGGGATGATTATCTCTTCAAAACTAATTTCCCTTGAACGATTTCGTTCGCTACATCCAGCTGGGATGCGTTCAAATAGTGACTGGATTTTCCCGATTTTTTAAAGCTTTTGTTTTATTGTCACTTCAGGATCAAAGACACATTTCAGCGTCAGTCTTCTGATTAAATTTGTTTCAGGTTATGTTTATTGGTATTATTGGTATCCTCCATTTTTCGGACCAATACATTGATATCGGCGGATACTGTATTGCGGAAATAGCTATGGTTACTCCAACATAGACTTTAAGCTCCTTTAATATAAGCTCCATGGATTTACCAGTTTCTAAAATACGAGTTCTATTGCTACAGTCAACCATATATGTAAGAATGTTGTATTTGTTATGAAATAAGTGCCATTCCCCCTCCTTTGTAGGCTTTTTGATGTATTCTGGTTGCATTAAATAATTTATTTCTGATTTATTTCTGATCCATATTTGTATGGATCCAATTATCTCGAACGTGAGCGTTGTTTTGCCTATTTCTGATAGCGATCTGCTGAGTGGATAATGGTTTCGAACTTTCACTTCGGCCATGGTGACGAATACGTACCAGCGCACACGAAGTACTGCTTGTCATCTTTCTGGTGGGACATATGACAAAATGGTTAATTAAAAATGCGAATTGTCTGAATGACTGATGTCCAAAGTTTCCGTATCGCAGCTGCTAGGTTCGCTATTACGGTGACACGTTCTTAGTTGAAATTCTGAAGGAAGAAACTCCAGTTCATCATCTGAATCGTCCGCTGAAATGTCGAATTCGGAGTCATTCAAACCTTCTGCAATTTCCTTATCTGTTAAACCGACAACAACATAGAACGCACAAAAAATCCATCTGCGTACTTTGCGTGTGCGTTGGACATGGGAACACAAATATTAATTACGTGCTGTTGTACTTTGCAAAGGACACAATAGAATATCAAGCCAATAGCCAATTTTCAGGAAAATTTTACACAGAGTTTTCAGTTCACAACGCTTTTCAAGCTTTTTATCACCAAAAGACACTTGATCACAAAATAATTCAACAGATGATTATGGACTTACTTGTCGTTGCGTGGATGCATGTTACGACGTTTCTATGCCACTGCTATTTTGAACGCTTTGATAGATGACAGTTGATGTTTCCTGTCAGTTATCATATGGCAATGCATTCAATGATTGCCACTTGTGAAATAGTTGTCTGTTATCTGGTAAAAATTAAGCCCAGATAATTTTTAATTCATATGTACTAGCCATAGGACATATGCACGGAGGAGATTAACCCAAGTCTTTATTTTAATTTAAAAATCTGTATTGCCCAAAATATAAACTTCGGCAATTAATTCCATATGCTGACAAGCGGACGACTCACAGATGAAGAAAAGAAACCTTTTTCGATCATTTTGAGCACTGCTGCCTGCACTTTTATCCTTAAGCTTAATTGCACAATGATTGGCTAGTCCAATATTATCCATGCCAGCTGTCAAGTCAGTGCTCATGTTGAGCTCATAAGAGAACGCAACCAATCGTTTTATTCTGCTGCCATAGAATTGTCATAACTAATTCACATCATTAAGGGAGTATCTTGTTTACTTAGCAAGAACGTGAATATTTGGCTAAGAGCATATTCATAGACTGACCGAAGCGTCCTGTTCCATTCCTCAGTGTTTCGTGTTCCCTGACAAATGTACAGGATTAAATACCTAAGCATCATCATATTTTACGTTCCCACACGACTTTGCCATAATTCATTTATTCAACTGTGCTCATATTGTTAGTGAATGAAGCTGAGGGCTATCTGTTTGCTTGTTTTCCTTTATTTGTCCATTTTGCACAGCACTCGAATCCAGGAAGTGTGCTGGTCAGATGTTGACGGATCCTGCTTGGCACTGAAACTAGAATTTATCTTAATTGATTATTGGCATAATTACCTAGAATAATTCATTTGGATTGATAGAGATAATTGCAACAATTAGAGCTTTGAATGTGGTTGGAAATTAATAGAATCTTTCCGGCCTACCTATCGGTCGAGTTTGTAGCTAAGGAGACTATAAAAGGATACCAAACTCGAAGGACTATCAAGTGAATGAAAAGGCTTCCAAATTACAATCGGTAAAGGAATTTCAAAGAATCGACGCATAGTTTATTGCACCTTTGCTTAATGTGCGCTAAGCAAATCCATAAACACACATATCCTATCGCTCACTTCATATGCAAGGAGTTTGATGAATAGGAACTTTTGAAATTTCATCTTCATACGAAACGTACACAAATGCTATAGACAAGCTTGATGGCAATCGGATTTGCTGCAAATTCTTTACATATGCGGGCACAATACTGTGTTTGAACGTGCCAACTGTGAAATTGCTCTACTGTCAACAGTACTTCACCTGAAACTCTATGCACTTCATAAATAGTACTCACATGGAATTTTATCAGGCTTTTTAAGGCCCTTATGTCCTTAAAACGATTCACACATAAGCTCGTGTTTGTGCTAATTAATACTTTGTGGTGCAGCTACAGAAAATGTGAGCACATTTAGAGTGGTAATTAAGAGCAGGAACAGTTTTCCAGTTTTCACTCTTACTGGCAACCAAGTTATTCCAGGGCTGAAGCCTTTCAAATTATACCCACACCCCGGACTGTAAGCAAACCTATCTATTTGCACCTCCACATACCTTTGATTGTGTGATTTGAATTTCTTTTTAATGTTGCAGTACCCTTTTCACTAGACGAAAGTGAAGTTTAGTTTCAATTTTATAACTATTTGAAAGGACCCGTGAAAGAAACAATCTGCTCTGCAAGGAGTTGTCTTTTATTTTCTTCCGTTGTGAAGTTAAACACAAATCATATTTCATAGTGGCCTTCATTCATATGAATAAAATTAATCCAAGTGGAATACAACGTTTTAAAATTATATCTCAAAAGAAATGTTGAAGTCATAGAAATAAATTATCTCGTAAATAATATTTATCCAAGTAAGCTAGTTTTTTTTCTTTCTTTTTTGTGGGTCTCATTAGAAGCACCAACAAATTTGGCACATGCATAGAAACGATTTCACTACTGCTAAAAAGCTAATCGGCGCGTAAAGAATTAACGAACAAATTTGAGACTCTGAGTTCCCTAAATTCAGCCGGAAAAATGGAACTACAAATTGAGGAACTTAAAAATACCATTTGGAGAGCAATGGATAGTAGTGCACCAAAATATAGCAGCAAAGTCCACACTATTGAACTTGATGAAGAAGCATATAAGCTGATTCAAAAACAATATTCTCTAAGGAGCTAGTGGTAGAGGAGTTGTGATTACTCTTTGATGACCGCCGTGAACTCTCGAACGAGTACAATTAAGGTCAAAATCAAGAATCTCCAAAACAACCACTGGAACAATCTCCTATCTGGAGGTTGACAACAATTCTGAAGCGTAAACGTCATGATCTTTCATATGCTCTGAACGACAAAAATGGTACCCAGACTCATTCTAGTGTTGGGAAAGCAGACTTATTTGTTGATAAATGACACGGATACCACTATATACCCTATTAAGTGAGCAAGAAAATGGTAGAACAGTAGCCAAGTCACTGCTGTCCGACACAAACACTGCCATTTTATTACCCGGAAATCTTATAAAAACAAAACACATAACACAGCGAATAAAACAAAACCGTAAGGCCGCTATATTCAATCTTCGACGAAATACACAATATAGCGATCAAGAACCTTCCGATAAAAGGAATGATGCTACTCTACCTCATTTTAAAAGTCTATCTGAAAACATCACATGGTCTAAGCTACTGGAAACAAGCCTTCATAATACCAGTCCTGCAGCCTGCTCAAGATCCGCTCGATCCTAACAAGTACAGGCCATTGAGCTTTTGGTTGCCGTTTGGTAAACATTTTGAGGAGCTAATCTTGAAATAGCTGATGGATTACGTTGAAAGGAATAACATCCCATCTTTCAGTTTGGCTTTAGACAACGATACTCAACAGAGTACCAAGTACTACGTTTCTCCGAAGAAATAAAAGTAACACTGACTACGAAACAGTCAGTGGGCCTACTGAGCCTCGATATTGAAAGAACGTTCGAAACCGTGTCGCATGACGGTCGAATTGATAAGCTTACAGAGTGCAATTCTCCTCCATACCTACTGAAAGTAGTTTCATCCTTCTTGAGAGGTAGAATATACCAGGTGAAATTTTGAGGATCAACATTCACAACGAAAATTGCTCATGCTGGTGTTCCGCAAAGGTCATGTCTGAATCCAATACTGTTCACTGTTTCAATACCCATCTGGCATAAACACAAGCCAAAACTGTCAACTAGCAGTTTTCATGGATTAAAATTGTCTCTACACCTCTAGCAGCAATCCTTACTTGTTCATCTGAAACGTAACAGAAATGCTGGAAATAATCTACCAATTCTCCTACAGGTGGTCAAGAAAACGGTGGCAATATTCTTTAGCAGGAAATGTAAGTTCACAATGCTGCCAAACAGACCCATAAACTTTTTAGGCTTAATGATTCCTTCCTCACAAATTCAAAACAATACAAATCGATATGACTTATACAGTCCAGCAGCATGTAACAGTTCAAGAACATCCTCGAATCCACAAAGGACTAGCGACCGCCGCACGAACGATCAGGTATCTGCAGAATTGAATGCTCGAAATGCCAAGAAGTCTACATCGGGCAAATAAGGCGACTAATAAACACCAGAATACGAGAACACATAAGTGAAGGGACAACAGCAAAAAAGAAAGTAAAGCTGAACAACTTCAGGTCAACCATAGCCGAGCACATTATCATCAAAGGACATGAGATAACAATTAACGACGCCAAGCCAGTACGGGAAGCAAGAGATACAAGAGAATTAGCCGCCCTAGAAAGCCTGACGATTCGAAGAGAGAAGAATACTCTAATGAACCAAGATAGGGGTAATTGCAATTCCTGCCTTTTCCGGCTAATAACTAACTTTTGGCACTTAACTAAGTAACTTTTAATTGACTAAGTTAAGCAACCACATAGTATATAAGTTAATGTTAAGTTAAGCCTTAGTGGTTTAGTAAAATTAAAACAAAACGCAAAATTAAAAAGAGAATTTTATTTTTCAGGTTAATATTTCAAGTTTATTTTCATGGTCAGTTAAATTATAAAAATCTTAAAATAATGAAAAAAATACTGAGCTTTATGTGTTGGCTTCATGAGATCACTTTCTTTTCGGCTTTCTCGCCATAGTCGCTTTCAACTACCAACCACCCCAGAATCTTCCATGTGAATTGTTCTCGTGTTTACGCGCTGAGTCACTTGCACCCGGATTTGTTGTACTCAATGCACGCGACATGTTTATGTTAATGCTTTCGAGAATTATCGATGCATTGGTAGTCGTAAACTTCTTTGTGACTTTTCTCTTAAGACCACTACAGTGGCGTGTAACCTTTTCCGAACATGTCACAATAACTTATTAATTGGAAGTTATCTTTGACAAGTGGAGAGCCACTCAAGGTGTGCACCAAAATGGTACTGTATATGTCTCCAAAAAATATCTCCTCTGACAGGAGAAGTACAGCAGTATGACGTTTTCTGTAAGTACTATTGTATGGGTGCAAAAGTATTTTTCGGTTTTGAATTAAATAATTTTGTTTCTAATTATTAATTAATTCAATCCTTATCTAAGGTTTAATTACCGATATTATCCATGGCATGCTTCCAAATTTTTTGCAGGTTGCTGTATTCCTTTCCTTCCGAATCTTTTCTCCTTCATCACGGAAAAGTTTCATTGTTGTATCCTTTCTGCAGTCGCTTTTCTGCACGTTCCAGGGACCAAAAGAAGTGATAATTCGTTGGAACGAAATTAGGTGGAGTCAAAACCGGGAGAATATCGGCGTAGGTTCCCTGCGAACTTCCGTTAGTTTCTGCTGGTGAAAGATGACAACACAACGATTTGCTAATGTAGGATGCTTCTCTCGTATTGTTTGTTAAAGCTGATCAAATTACTAATACGCATTCAACGTTTGATTCCGTTCGCGTAGGTCCGAATAAATGATTTATTGAAAGTCCTAACAAGCAGACAATGAGGCATTCCGTGGATCTAAGCTTCGTTTTAATGTGGATGATGGTGACCTGTTTTGTAAGGTGTCGGACGCCGTTTAACATTATTGCACAAGACCTACTTTTCATCTGCTCTAAACATCCAGCGGATTAATGCTTTCACATAGTATCAACAATGTCTAATACTAACTTTATCAGTTACCATATTTGTCTTACTACTTTGATTTCCGAACGAAAAGGCAAATGTAACGTTGATTTCACTATATTTCATACATTTCACGACAATGAGATTTCGAAAATGCTACTTGCTTTCTTTCTCCTTTATTTCTGATTCTTGTTAAATCCTTTTTTTTATGATTTAAACAGCTGATTGCGAGCTGTCAACGATCGTTTTCGCCATTTTACGAGCAACAGACTTCATAATATTATTTGCGCCTAAACTTACCTCTGGCAAGGGATAAAATCCAGGAACTATTTTACAAGGATTATATTTTTAATTTCCTTATTTCCATAGTTAATGCTTTTAAGTACATCGTGTTAAGATTTTAAGAAGGCTCAGACATTATTATTACAGTATTGGTCGTTTAAACACGTTCTATGCGTAAACTCGTAACTCTGTAAGCCCTCCTGTATATAAACGAGCAGATCCTCGAGTTATACCTGACAATGTGAATACGTTTAAATTGAGTCATGAAAGAAAAGGATAACCCCGATATTTTGCACATTAGGAATGCTTTGAATTTCGTAGCAAAATCATCTACATCTTCGGCTTTTCCGTATTTTTTAAACGGATCAAAAAGAATCTAGAAAAAAAACGTCTAGGTGCGTGTTTACCAAAAAAGTGCCAGTTTGCTGGAAACTAACACACTGATGAAGTTAACACCGATTTTTACTATTCCAACAATATGTGAAGTGGAAAATAATAGTGACATATAATTCACTAAATATGGACTACGTGGACTTGGTTTTATTAGCATTTTGACATAGATACGCTGTCAATAAAGAAGCTCTTAAACGTCAAAAAGAAAAGCTTGAACGTCCAAAACCAAAATTTGGATTTTTTTTTGGGTTTCGGGCGGTTGTATTAAAATATTGTCGAAATGTTAGCGTTGTTAAAATGTCGCTCGATGTTTATCCGTACGGCGGAGAATTTACTGTGAAAAAGTTGGATTATGTTTATGTGTGATGCAAAAGGTTATGTGAACGTGCTGGGGAGGCTGACCCAAAGGAAAGGCGCTGACGCAAAAGAAAAAACTTTAAAAGTATGAGAAATAATCGAAGAAGAAAAATGTCAAGGGAACACCACCCAAAACAAATCAAGTTTCTGCTCTAAAAACCGCTGCTTTGACAAATAAGTTGATGAAGGCATTTTAAAAATTCATTAAAAGATATATGCGATGCAATCTGGGCAATAGATTATCAGACTAGAAGATTTGGAACGGGCGCCAAACCGCTACATACCAACTGCCTTAGCCGCTAAAATCTTGGAAACATTAAAAGCATCCGTCTAGCATCTGTACAGAAGTCCGAGAATTTTTAAAGCCCTGATATGAAGGTCTAACTATAACCCACTTTCTTAAAAGATACCTACGTGTTCTCACGTAAGATAATAAGAAAGTTTTACAGTTGCGTCTGAGTATATACGTGTGGTGTCCGTTTTGAAATGCGCGATTTGGTACAGAGCATAAATTTCGAAAGCACTTTTAGGTCGGATTTTGAAAGGAGCATTAATATCGAAAATCACTTATCGTTATTAAAAATTTTAAAGGAGTAACCTATTTAAAAAGTAGTTTTTATTGTGAATTGAAAATGATTTAAAAAAGTTAGTATGAATTGAGAGCTCGTTTAATTAACATCAAAATTAAAATAGATTGATTAAAATATCTTTTGTAATACCTAAGCTTGAAATTAAAATTGATTGATTAAAATATTGATTGCTATACCTAAATATCTAATGATGGAAAAATCGTTCAAATTGCAACACATATTTCAGCTACATGTTCAACGAAGGACTTGCCCAGATGACGAGATGGCGTATGAAAAGTCTTGAAGTAACCTGTTGAGCCCTAAGCGCCATTTTGTTGGTAAGACTGCCCGCTACAAAACATCATATTCGTTTAGATGTTTACGAGTTAGTAGCATACTTCTTTTCCGTGTTAAACAGGTCGAAATTATATCCAAGTAAAGAGAATTTACGGCATGTAATGATTTTCTTGTTCAATCAAAAGAAAAGGCATCGGAAAGTCATCGAATACATGTAGAGACTAACGGCGATCTTGCTCCAACTGCCGAGACTTGTGAACGCTGGTTTCAACGTTTCAAAAGTGGCGATTTCAATGTTTTTGACAAAGAATGTGAAAATCGACCAAAAAAGTTTGAAGACGACGAATTACAAGCATTATTGGAAGAAGACGATACGCAAACACAACAAATGATGGCCGGTCAGTTGAATGTCATTCGGCAAGCCCTTTCCGATGCCATGGGAAAGATTCAAACGGTTGGGCAATGTGTTCCGCACAAACTTAACGAACGACAGAAAGAAAGACGGAAAAATGTGTGGAAAATGCTGCATTTACGGCAGAAAAGAAAGGGTATTTTGCATCGGGTTGTAACTGGCTATGAAAAATGGATATATTTTGAGAATCCTTTACGTAAGAAATCATGAGTAGCGCTAGGACAACCATCAACATCGAGTGCAAGACCGGATCGTTTTGATAGATCCATCTAAAACCCTCTCAAACGTCCGCTACCGACAACAAATGATCAATTTAAACCAAGCATTGATCGAAAAACGCCCAGAATGGGCCCGAAGACACGGCAAAGTCATTCTGCAGCATGACAACGCTTCTGCAAATTCAGCCAAAGTGGTCCAAGAAACGATTTCCTCGCTTGGTCAGGAACTCCTACCCCAGCCGCCGTATTCACGCCTTCTCATTTTCACCTCTTTTCATCGACACGCACTGACTGAACAACACTTAAAAACTTTCGAAGATGCACAAAAATGGCTCGATGAATGGATGTCAATGAAAGTCGAAGCTTTCTTTTGTTATGGTATCCGTAATTTGCCCGAGCCATGAATCACATCTGTAAAAAGCGAGGGCCAATGCTTTGAATAGAAAATATTTTGCCATTGTTCTCAAATAATTGCGTATTTTTCATGAAAAACGGCATTTTAAGCTTGCGCACCTGGTAGATTTGTCCCATAAACCTGCAATGGTGACAACCTTCGCATATAAAAAGCGAACATCGACAGCCCTGAAGCTTCGAAGGACACCAGGGCGAAGCGGAAGAGTGATAGAATGCATGAGAATGAGCTTTTTGAAGAAAATGAAGGAATTTTATAGGAACCATTTCGTATCGATTACTGAGTAGTCGCAAGTACCCTTCTTTATGCTTTTCCAACAAAAAAAGTTAAAATGAATTTTACTCAAAACCATTTTTTTCAGGCCGTGACACTGATTCCTTTGAAACTGAAAAGATCTTTCTCAAATGTACCACTCATTATACACATGTTATTGAGTGAACCACTCGCGTATCCAAATGGGATTCTTTACTATTTTTATAAACCCAAAAGTCACCAAAAAATAGATTTTGCAAAATTTACACCGTTTGGTTATTATTGTATTTTACTCTTAAATTTTAACTCACACGATACCCACTGGTCTACTAAATAAAGCATTTTTGATTTTTTGTTTAAGATCATTTCTCGCTTCATCATTTCCACCGTTTTATGTGAATTTAAGAAAAAGCCGCCATTTTGTAACATATAGTAATAAAATTGGAGAAAGCGAAACATTTTTTGCCTTCTCAAATTTTAATGTTCCCGCGTCCAACTCATCAGCTTCTAGCAAGCTGAAAAAGACTTCTATAAATAAAAGACGAAGCTATCTAGAAAGCATTGTCTTTTATTTATGGAAGAGCAAGTAGCAATAGAGAAAGAAAAGGACAACAAAGGAAAATTTTCTTTCATCATTTTTAAACCTTTACTAGGACTTTCTCTGAAGCTTGGACTGTTTTTATGAAGCGTTGGTCTTGATAAAAACAAACGTTAGTCATCCAGTACTTTCTCCACTATTTAACATCGCAAAACACTTTATTCAGCCATTGTTAAGTGAAACCGAAGACGTGACTCCTTACCGTGACCCCCCCCCCTAAAAGAAATAGTAAGCGAAGAAAAGGCTCTTTGGGCCATTATTACCTTCGAAACTCATCGAAAATCACCAGGAACCAACAAATAGTATCCGACCATGCTTAGGAAAGCGGATATCACAATAATACAGATTTTGGTGAAAATATATAGAGCCTCCATATCCAAAGGCTATATTCCTCTGGACTGGAGAGAAGCCAAAGTAGTTTTCATACCCAAGCCGGCAAAAGCCAGCCACTACAATGCAACCGATTACCGACCTATCAGTTTAACGTCTTTCATGCTGAAAACCCTGGAACGCCTGGTGGACGGGTACATAAAAAGCTTCGTGAACATAACGGAACTTTGTCCCCACCAACATGCATACCTCCCGGGGCGCTCAATAGAAACGGGACTACACGAAGTAGTAAGCAGAATAGAGAGGAATCTTGCCGACAAAGATTACACTTTGGCGGCTTCATTGATATCGAGGGAGCCTTAAATAATGTAAAAACTGAGAGCATATTAGCAGTCGTTTCAAGATATGCAATCGCCCAATATCTAACTAAATCGATGACGGAACTACTAACTAAAAGGAAGATTACAGCCGAAGAAAACTGCGTAACCTTGAATAAATGAACTAACAGGGGTACACCACAAGGCGGCACCATCACCACTTGCCTGGGTACTCACAGTTAACCAAATAGTGGAAGACCTCAACGGGAAGGGTTTCAAAACGATAGCGTACGCTGACGATATCGTACGCTGACGATATTATACTGATCAGTGGAAAGATCCCGGAAACCATGTCGGAATTGACGCACTCTCCAACATGGTTTCCGGGAACTTTCCGCACTCTCACATCTTTTTGAATGGGTGAAGCTTAACGGACTGCGCATCAATGCTGGCAAAACGGAGCTTATGCTTTACACAATATGCCGTAAACTGGAGACATTTGCACCCCCGACCATTGACGGACAACATATTAGTTTAGTAAACAAGGTAAAATACTTAGGAGTAACTTTGGATAGCTAACTTGGACTCCACACATAGGAGAAGTCAGACGGATAGCTACAGCGGCGCTCTTCACAAAGAAAAGACTAATGTGGAAAACCTGGGGCGCGTATGCATTTTGGAAAATATGGAGAGAATGGCCCCGTCAAGTAAAAGGGAGCTGGATAGAATTTAACCAATATAGGACACAACAATTCCATACAAGATCAGTATACCGGCCAGAGAAGCGTGGAAAACGGTGCAATCGGCACTGCAGGCGCTTGCCTCTAACCGTGTAGTTTCACAACTGATGCAGGATTGTAGGCAGGCTCTCAAAACCACAACAACCCGAGTAAATGTAAAACTGAAGTGGGTCCCTGGACACAGCGGTGTAGCGGGAAACGAAAGAGTGGATGAGCTAGCGAGAGCTGGATCAGCTGACCGAAATGCCACTAGAATAGACGTAATTAAAGTGCCAATTGCAACGGTAAAAAAGGCACGAGACCAAATCCTCTGGAAAGAGACAGATATGGCTTGGAATGACAGGAACGACTGGAGGATAAGCCAAGCTTTTTGGCCTCACCCTAATCAAATGAGAACAAAACAACTCCTAGGAAAAAACCGAAATGGCGTTAAAACATTGGTGGCAGTATCAACGGGTCATAATCTTCTAGGTCAACACGCCAAACGAATAGGAACCCAAACGGATGACACCTGCCGAGCTTTCAGAGAGGAAGAAGAAAGTACAGAGCATTTCCTCCTAGATTGCCCGAGTCTGGCCAACAAACGCCTTACTTGGCTGAGATGTACTGGCGTAAAAGAATTTGAACACTTGGTGACCACAGATTTGGGAGAACTCCTTGGCTTAATAATAGTAATAAATGCAGTGTTTTTACTAAGAATCGACTGTCAACTGAATGTCAAGCTGGTGGAAAGATCGTGTAGCGGGGGGCTGTTGGATGGAGGAAAATTCAATTGAAATGGGCGATCGCAAAACTTGAAGCTCCATACGTGCACTCCCAAATTATTAATATTTCTCGTTTGCCTTACTCATATCAGCTTTAATTTATTGAATTTATGTGGTTTTCTCGTACATATCCTTCCAATCGTCAGGATATACTCATCGCAATATACTTCATAGTTGATTGGCTGAGTAATTTCTCGAAATCATAACATTGTCAATACGAACGATTTGATATGTGTGCACCTGCCCTTACCCATATACGTTTCTATCAGCATTGGCCTGGCAAACCACAAATTGTAGTCATTTTGTCATAATTAAATGGAACATGTGCCATATGAAATGTTTTGTGCGAAGTAAACGTTGTATTCAATCTTAATGTTTATATTCAATCCAGCATGGCATTACTGATATTCAGTCGTTATCGAATTAAACATCTGTAAAACCAAGAGCACATTCACATTCAATTACACATCAAACCCTAAGTCCATGTAGACTCTGAAAACAAACATAAAAGCGCCACGAAACGGATCTATTTGGTTTAATAGGACTCTGAATCAGGATGTGAGCCTGAGTAAGTAAGCGGGACCATAAAACGCCCAAGGCGTACTTTATGCCACATTTTAAAGTGCCTCTACATTTCGCAACGAGCAAGGACTGCGCTGTGCCAGGGAGCGCTGCGAGTAAAGCCAGCGGCAGCACCCTGAATGGATGGTAAATGATTTGGTTTTATAGGTCGATACGCCAGGACTGGGATACTTCCATTTTCGGTGATATAAACTATCGTCAAGGCTTAACATTTCCTTTTGCGTTAGTGTACATAATAACGTTTATTTTATAACCGGCGTATGTGGGTTTAGTGAGAGCTAAATGGATACACTACCGTGCATGTGATTGATGTCGAGCGAGAGAGCCCAGCCAGTTGGAGCACTGATGCGATGCGAGCTCCGATATCGGAATGTATCCTTCTGAATGGACTCGTTCCGGGGCGCCGTTTATCGACCAGAAACCTCAGGTACATACAATCTTAGTAGGCGGAAAGTTATAGCTTTGTTGCATATCAGCGAATGCCGCAATATAGAGCAGCGACAGGATTAGCAGCAACTATTGCGGAGATGGAACGAACAAACCGTCTGAGAGGGTACTAACAATTGCAGAATATCTTATTATTGCCAAACCATAAACCACCCCCAGCTATGATTAATTAAAACCATACAAAATTGATGTTGACAAAACGACTTTATAGCTGACAGAATATTGCTGCGCTGACGGGTAATTATAACAATTCAAATTAATTTGTAGCCATATAATTGAGCTGCTCGTTAACAGAGCCTGAGCAACGTTTCGCATAAATAGACACTCAACACAGCTTCAGGGATAATATTTCACTTGACGGTTGCTTGATTAAATTACACAATCCGAGTTATGTCTACTGTGTCGTGTTCAATTGTTTCTCGGAGATTTATATGAAAGAAGAGCGTTGCCACGCTCCATCCCTTCGCCGTAAACAATAAATTTAGTAAAATGTTGTCCCTAACAATAATTCAAATATAAGTGATACCCCCACGAACTCTAATAAGAATTCATTGCCTTCTTCAGATCCTAAATCAACTCAAGCTCGAACTTCTTTCGGATATGAAGCGAAAGTAAATCCTTGGCACGTTTTATTGCACGACAGAGTCCACCCCACCGCCCGCGCCCTTCAACATGGTGATCCGGGACAGGCTACTCCACATTCATATTACCACCAAGCACGTCACTCATTCTTTCGACATACGCCTCGAACATATTAAAACGCCTCGAATGCTTCAGTCGGCATCGGGTTGTCTCCTTTTTTTATAGGGACGAAGGCTCGCATCGCAACCCAAAATCGCAAAAACGCTTGATTTTGGTGAGTCGTCGAGGAGATTTTTGTGTCGGGAAGAAGGACTGCTCGTACTATCTAGATGCAAGTTAGTTATAAAATATTCCTTCAATATTTGCCAAAGTCGACCCAAATGTTGGCTTTATCGAAATCGCATTTCACTTCGGTTCCGCTACGTGACTTGAAGCATTGATCTCCAACATTCACACATATGTTACGGTTAATCTATGAACCTGTGGAGTAAAAAGAAATTCAACTTTTCTTTCTGTGGCCACCCAACGCAAGTGGTGTAACCTTCAAAAATGAACCTAAAGAATTTTCCTTTTTTTTGGGAATGCTGAATATTCTCGGAGCCTAATGGCGATAGTTTGAGGTTCTGATTTGGTAACTGCTTCGTGAATGTTTAATATTAAAAACCTGAAGGTAGAATAAGATGGGTGGCTATGGCTTTGGCTGCCTTGCTTTCTAGGTAAATAACCTAGTCAACCTGAAATAGCAGTGCAATAATCCAGTACCTTGGTGAAATAAAGGAAAGCTAATTTTTCTTGGAAGCAATTTTTTCGTGGACTGTTTATTGAGATTGGGTATTATGAACATCGATTTAGGATCCTGTCTAGACGGATTTCACGGGCTCCTGGATATTTCGGTGCACAATCTTCGTCTTACTGACAGGACGCAGATGTAATTAAAAGTTGGCCCCGACTTGACCATAAACATTTTCGAAGGAAAAAAAGAGAAACAAATTAAAATTGCATTCAAAAACTTTTAATGGAAACCTATTTGCATAGACATCTTTTCATGCAACGTTTCCTTAATGTAGGAGGTGGGACCAATCAAAGACAATTTTAAGTAACGTTCATTTGTGCCAATAGCAATAGCAGTCCTGTCATAGTTTGTTTTCAGTCGAAATGTCATTCAATATATGCCGATATATATATGTATATAACCCAATATTCGTCAAGCTTAACTTTTCATTAGAAATATGAATTGCAAATTGGAATGAAGCGCCTGCAAATTTTGATTTATATTATCATGTTTGGGAGCTGCCGAACATTAAAAAGAGGCCAAAGGCCAAAAATTTGCAAATTATCAATACTGTCTTTCCGATGTTGTATTATCTATAAACATTCCTGATGTTATGTTCATGTCTTATAACACAAAAAAAAGGATTTTTAATATTTAGGTCATTTAAAAGATGGTGCCCCATTGAATCTAAAAAATTCTCCTAGGACTCTTCCTAGACGGACAGTCTGGGCGGAATGAAGGTTCTGGCTTTCCATGTGGGTTTACCGTCCTTATTGAAAATCCTGTGAAGTCATGGAGGAGTTCTTAACAAATCTTAAAAACTGGATCTTCACTCTCATTATGCTTCTGTGGGGAGGAATTGGTTACCTGAATTTTTCACTCAGGACGTGTAAAAAATAAAGATTCTGAATGGTATAGCCTCTTCGGCGATAACTAATCGTAGAGTGAAAAAAGTCATTTTAAGAAAATCGCCCTCAGAATTTTCTAATAAGTTATTGATTGAATATTCTTAAAAAGCACTTGAGTCACTTAGAAATTATTAATCTGCTATTGTCAGGAGACGAAAGGGTCCGTTATTGTAACTGGAAGTTTCTTCTTCTTACTAAGCTATCCCGCCATGTACGTAAAAATCTATACAAATTGAAAATCTATGCAATGAAAATACTTGCACATTTCCTAAATACGCTTACAAGGATGCGTTTTCACGTTTGCAAAATAGAGGGGAAAGTCATTAGTAAATATTTTAACGGAGTGGTTATTATTATTATTATTAATTTACCGGGGTCCACTTGCTGGAAATTAGCATACACCAGGAATCGGCCTTTAGCTACCCATGTGTAGTACTATTGTTTACAGATGGTCCATCCTGTCGTCCTGCAGAAGCCAAGGAGTTCTCCCAAATCTGTGGTCACCAAGTGTTCAAATTCTTTTACGCCAGTACATCTCAGCCAAGTAAGGCGTTTGTTGGCCAGACTCGGGCAATCTAGGAGGAAATGCTCTGTACTTTCTTCTTCCTCTCTGAAAGCTCGGCAGGTGTCATCCGTTTGGGTTCCTATTCGTTTGGCGTGTTGACCTAGAAGATTATGACCCGTTGATACTGCCACCAATGTTTTAACGCCATTTCGGTTTTTTCCTAGGAGTTGTTTTGTTCTCATTTGATTAGGGTGAGGCCAAAAAGCTTGGCTTATCCTCCAGTCGTTCCTGTCATTCCAAGCCATATCTGTCTCTTTCCAGAGGATTTGGTCTCGTGCCTTTTTTACCGTTGCAATTGGCACTTTAATTACGTCTATTCTAGTGGCATTTCGGTCAGCTGATCCAGCTCTCGCTAGCTCATCCACTCTTTCGTTTCCCGCTACACCGCTGTGTCCAGGGACCCACTTCAGTTTTACATTTACTCGGGTTGTTGTGGTTTTGAGAGCCTGCCTACAATCCTGCATCAGTTGTGAAACTACACGGTTAGAGGCAAGCGCCTGCAGTGCCGATTGCACCGTTTTCCACGCTTCTCTGGCCGGTATACTGATCTTGTATGGAATTGTTGTGTCCTATATTGGTTAAATTCTATCCAGCTCCCTTTTACTTGACGGGGCCATTCTCTCCATATTTTCCAAAATGCATACGTGCCCCAGGTTTTCCACATTAGTCTTTTCATTGTGAAGAGCGCCGCTGTAGCTATCCGTCTGACTTCTCCTATGTGTGGAGTCCAAGTAAGCTTTCCAATGTTACTCCTAGGTATTTTACATTGTTTACTAAACTAATATGTTTTCCGTCAATGGTCGTGGATGAAAATGTCTCCGGTTTACGGCACTTTGTGTAAAGCATAAGCTCCGTTTTGTCAGCATTGATGCGCAGTCCGTTTAGCTTCACCCACTCCAAAAGATGTGAGAGTGCGGTCCGCATCAATTCCGACATGGTTTCCGGGAACTTTCCACTGATCAGTATAACGATATCGTCAGCGTACGCTATCGTTTTGAAACCCTTCCCGTTGAGGTCTTCCACTATTTGGTTAACTGTGAGTACTCAGGCAAGTGGTGATACCATGCCGCCTTGTGCTGGACCCCAGTTAGTCCATTTATTCAAGATTACGCCGTTTTCTTCGGCTGTAATCTTCTTTTTAGTTAGTAGTTTCGTCATCCATTTAGATATATATGGTTCTATTGCATATCCTTGAATGGCTGCTACAATGCTCTCAATTTTAACATTACTGAAGGCTCCCTGAATACCAATGAAGGCCGCCAAAGTGTAATCTTTGTCGGCAAGGTTCCTCTCTATTTTGCTTACTACTTCGTGGAGTGCCATCTCTGTTGAGCGCCTTGGAAGGTATGCATGTTGGTTGACACAAAGCTCCGTTTTGTTCACGGTGCTTTTTATGTACCCATCCACCAGGCGTTCCGGGGTTTTCAGCATGAAAGACGTTAAGCTGATAGGTCGGTAATCCGTTACTTTGTGGTGGCTGGCTTTTGCCGGCTTGGGTATGAAAACTTCTTTGGCTTCTCTCCAGTCCAAAGGAATATAACCTTTGGATGTGGAGACTCTATATATTTTCTCAAAAATCCGTATTATGGTGATATCCGCTTTCATAAGCATGGTCGGATACTATTTGTCGGTTCCTGGTGATTTTCGATGAGGTTCGAAGGTATTAATCGCTCAAAGGACCTTTCCTTCGTTTACCATTTTTTTAAGGGGGATGGAAAGGGTGGGGGCACTATGAGGAGTCACGTTGCTTACTTGTTCTGTCGCTTCATCCGTTGAGCCCGGAAAGTGTTGGTTTAGTAGGATCTTCAGACGTTCTATGCTATTTGTTGTCGACAATCCGTCCTCCTTTTGAGGCATCATGTCCACATCTGGTTCTCTTTTCAGAGCCCTGCTTAGCCTAAATGGCTCGGTTCCTCCCTCGATATTGCTTCAAAAAGATTCCAGGATTTCCTTTTCTCTCTTCTTACAGCTGTTTTAAATATTTTCAGATTTCGCTTACAGTCCTCCCAATCCGTATCCCGGTTTCTGAGGCGACCCATTGTGAATAGGCTTTGAGTATTTTTCCTGATCTCTTCCAGTTCTTTGTTCCACCAGCTTACCTTTTTTGTTTGATGGTAGTGTTTGGACACATTTCACTGAAACGACCAGTATACTTATGATGTATCTCACTTCATTGTCGATGTCCTTTCGACTTCTCAGTGGATTCGCCTGGTGTGAACCTATGTATCTTTCAGTAGCGTTGGTGTCGCCGTCTCAATCCGCTTTCCTAGTAGGTGAACCGGTTTCAAATCCGGTTCACCTATTCAATCAATTCAAATCAATTGAATAGACATTCACATCACCCCGGTAGCCCGTCCAAGTCGTCTGGAAATTTTTCTTGAGCTGAATCCTTCAACATGTAGCAATCGAATTTGGGCACATCTTTCCAAATGCATTTCTTTGATTTAAGCCATTTCTGATGTCGATGAACTTTATCTCACTGAATTAACCAATGTTAACCATTGAAGCAGCGTACGGAAACTGAGACAGGCCAAAGTGTATAGGTTAGAGGTTTGAGGAATGAAAATTTCGGAATTTTCCATTATACCTTTTGTCATAAGAGAACTGGGAATTCGTAATTAAAACACACATATTACATTTAATCATCAAAATTTATTTTGGTGCCTACAAAAATTCCCCTATGTATAGCCTCTACACATGTGCCATCGTTTTTTCCATCCTTCAAAACAATTTTTGTAAGCACCTTCTGGGATGGCCTTCAATTCACGCGCCGAATTCTGTTTGATGGCTCAAATGGACTCGAAACGTGTTTCACGAAGGGGTAATTTTAGTTTCTGGAACAGAAGATAGTCGCACTGACCTAAATCAGGGGAATACAGTGGTTTATCCATGGTTTCAATCGAGGTTTTTGACTTGTATTCGTTCAAAGTGTAGCTCGGTGCGAAGGCGTGTTATTGTCGCGAAAAATCCACGAGTTGTTTACCCATTATTCCGGCCGTTTTTTTCCGAATTCGTTCACATACCCTCATATAAAACTCCTTATTCAACGTCTGAACCTATGCAACGACCTCATGGTGAACCAGATCACGAATATCGAAAAACAATGAGCATCACTCCGATTTGTGACCGACTTTGACGTGCTTTTTTTCAGTTTCGACTCATTCCATTCCGACTCAGCCAACTCAGCTCACCTGGCTCACCCATCGAACAATGCTGAACTGTGTCCGCACGTTGATGCTTCTGACCATAGCGTAATAACATACAGCGATAACACTCCGAACAAACGACCAATCTAACGATATTGAACCAAATTTTGCAGAATTGTATTGGTGTTTGTTTAAAAATGTTTATTTTTCTCTATTTTCTCTATCTACTTCCATTTAGCTTGTAAAAAAAAACGATCAAAATTTTTACTAACACCAATACAATTCCGCAGAATTCGGTCAGATCGGTCAGCGGCACCGCCTTACATCAAAAGATCAGCTGATCGGTCGTTGGCACCGCTTTACATCAAAAGATCAGCTGCAGCCTTTGGGTTTCTACTCAAAGCGTTTAACGAACACACAGACACGGTACAGTACTTATGACAGAGCGTTGTTGGGATTTTTTCAAGCAGTGAAGTATTTCCAATCATCACTAGAGGGAAGACCATTCTCAATTTGCACCGACCACAAGCCATTGGCATTCATGTCCACGAAGAATCCAGAAAAATCAATACCTTAACAATTGATTGATTTCACCAGTCAATTTACAACAGATATTCGACACGTTGCTGGCTCCGAAAATGTGACTGCAGATATGCTGTCAAGGGTGGAGGCAGTTTCGAAACAATCTATGAACTACGAACTTCTGGTGAAGCAACAAAAAGAAGATGCCGACATTAAAGATTTCTTCAACAAAGAATTTAATTCGTCATTGCAACTTAAACTGTGCGCTGTTTCTATCACAAAAGCCTAGATATATTGTGACTATTCAACTGGTCGAATCCGTCCGTTCATTACCAAGGATATGCGATAAGCAGCTTTTGATTCTATTCATTGCCTTTCTCATCCAGGAATTTCGACTACTGTTAGAATGATGACCGATCGTTTTGTCTGGCCTTCAATCAATAAGGATTTTGGAGAGCCAACGAGCCAAAATACAACGCCTTTAACAGAATTTTTTGTTCCTGGTGAGCAATTTAGTCACATCAACACTGACATTGTTGGACCATTGCCTCCTTCACAAAATTTTTCTTATTTGTTGACCTGCTGTGACAAATTCACTCCTTGGCGCGAGCTTATTCCGATTAAAGACTTAACTGCCAAAAAAGCCGCCCGTAGTCTCATTAATTGTTGGATTTCTTGTTTTGATGTCCCTTGTCACATTACAACTGACCAAGAAAGACAATTCGAGTCTTCTTTATTCAATGAGCTGACCGAAATGCTCCAAATCAAGCACCTGCGAACCACATCCTACCATCCTCAAAGTGGATTGAACGCACCCACAGAACGATCAAGCCCTCAATTAAATGTCACAACTCTCAAAATTGGATAAATTTGTTAGCGACTATTCTCTTGGGCTATCGTTCTGCATTCAAAGAAGATATCAAAGCCACACCAGCTGAGCTTGTTTATGGGACATCTTTTAGACTTCTTGGAGAGTTTTTCGAGGACCAAACCGGTGAACACCAGAACGAGTTTGTCATCAAGCTGAAGGAAACTATGCATGGTTTGAGACCCAATCCACTTCGAATCATGCTTCTCAAAGAACAACTTTTCTTCAAAAGTTTTCTTCTTCTTTCATCTTTGCTAGAGGATCTTATTCGGGATCCATACACTCTGTCAGCCTTAAGGTGTTTCGTGGATAGTCCAGAAGCATTGAGTGTCTAGGAGTCCCACACTGAGGGCGTAAATAGCCTTTACCTCTTTAGCACGAATAAAAAACTTTTTTCCTTAAATGTGCACACTTAAGCAGATTACATGAATTTTTTATTGAAATTTAAAAAAAATGTGCGTTTCAGGGTTAAACTCAATGTCTTATTAACGGTAGCCTTTTTCTTTATGTATTTCTAATAAGGATATTTGAACATATCTAAACTATTCACCGTCAAGCGAGATATACTTTACATCTTATGCTGATTATGATGTACGGAGTCGTTTTCAACATTAAAATCGATGTTTAGAACGTCGTCCTGAAATAATGCTGCACGTGGTTTAATATTTCTAACCTAATGTTAACATCTCCTTCAATGTTATCCAACAAAACGTCAGCAATGAAAGGCAAGATGACAACCCGTCGAAACATTCTGACTGACTTTTTACTAAAGGATTCCTTAAAAAATGATAGCCAGTCATTTACCCTCTTCCCACGTTCAATCATCTTTTGTTCTTTTAGCCTTCAAGTCATATGGTTAACTGCTTTCACCTTTCTCTTTAGCTTCCACTAACTTCAAGACAATTACACATTTCGTATGCTGGATAGAATTCAAAGTTCGATTTGTTTAATGTACAATGGAAGGATCTTTTTGCGGTCGTAAACTATTGAATGAAATCTAGTAAAACAATCTACGTTACCTCCAAGTTCTATAAATGTCCACTGCACGAGGAGTTTGTACTCGAATGTCTGCACTTGAGACTAGAGTTAACTTCAAGTGGATACGTTGTTACTACACCTTATTGAATGGTATCCCTATCCAGGGTGGGAGAAAGTTTCTACCCTAAGGTGACCGCAGTCGAAGTTCAACTTATCCCCGAGTGCTTGGCGACTTTCTATTGACGGGGACGAAAACACATTCGAGTCCCAGGCTACATGCACTCCCAATTTGATGGCAATAGAACAAAAGTTTTACAACCACTTTTGGTTTGTGATTGACAGCTCGATTTCGAAATAAAACTTTATACCTGGTTGAATGTTTCAGGGGTGGTTATAGTTGTTGAGTTAGGAGTGGTGAAATGGTACCCATTGCGATATTTTACCAACGTTGTATACGTGAAAGGATTTTTTGAATCCACTGCTTATCGGAGTGCAACGACTTCTTAGAATTCATGCTTTATGGTACTCGTCCCATCCTTTTCTCGCGTATCCTTCGGGCTATTTCAACGAGACGTCCAAAATGCAGACAGTGTTTCATACTATGCTTCATCTCCATTTTTCCGCTGTGAAGGCTTAATTGATACTTGCTTTAAATTCACGAAGAGATCCTTAACTTTTTCTGGGATCCCATTTATCATTCACTTTCGATCCTTGCACATCTAGGCAAACTGCGGTGGCAACAACCTCGAATTACGGAACATAGCCATGTACTGCCCCGCCAACAATTGTAAACTTGATTCTTCGAATTATTTGGTAAATAGAGCGCATACTAAAAGTAAACTGAAAGAAAACGACTCAGACCCGACTCAGCTGGCAGGATATGCTGTTGAATCGTTAAACAGTGATGGGATACCTGGATTTCACAGCCTCGCATCTAGCGAAAGACGAGACAAAGTCGCGAAGTTAGTTTTGTATTCTGCAAGAAGCGTTTCATTTTTCGGTTTTACTTGCTAAAGATAGGGAAAGGATTAGAATCGGGTGGTTATATTTTGACATTGAATTCACACACGGGTGGAAAGTATACATATTATAAGATACGGGAGCGTTATAACGACATCACACATGTGTGCTTCGAAAAACTATTTTAAATAACTGTAGGGATAAACAAATGAGATGTAGGTAATAGGGAACTCTTAGGCGGGGATTGACATGAAAACAAATTGGTTTAGTCAAAAACATATTGTTATGCTCCTACAACAAACTTTAATTACTTAACATTCAATTGAGAACAAATCTAAACGCTGGTTTACACATTTCAGAACGATAGAGATTAAAAACATTGTAAATATCTGTTGGCAATGATGATCAGCATGTGGACAATCGTGATCAACACATGTGATACACATATACTAGGCAGAAAAAGTTTTCAAATGACTCATAATTAATAACTGTTTTCAAATGACTCATAATTACAGTTCTGAAGTCAATCAATAACTTGAAGAATATCCTCAATTCTTTGTGACCTCTTGTAGTCTTTTAGGTTCCGAATTGATTAGCTTCGCTATCGCTTCTGGTTAAGTTTGCTCCCACTCTTCTTTGAAACATTTTTGAGCATTTCTCTGCTTGTTATCGCATGTTTTCGAATGCTCCTTTCGAGCGTGATTTACGTTCTTGCCCGAACGGAGGAAAGAAAAAAAATATACAGTTTTATAATTGAACATGAGAAAACACGTTTATTTTTTGATACTCTATTGAAAAACAATTGACCCGAGTCTCAAGTGAGCTGGGCTTTTTATACTATTCTTAATTACATTTCGTTATGACGATCTATTTATCTTAAACTTGTTTTGTGAACGATATATAGTTGTGTGCGTGGCATTTGTGCAGACGATAACATAACACCTCCCCACAAAGTCTGAGGACTATTATTAGTCTGAGGGACTGATTTAATTTGAATTTTCAAATTTTTTTTTAAATTTAAAATATACGAAGAGGATCAGTAATGCCACCGTTATTATTATGGTTGCTGAGGTTCCCGTGATTGTATGAATTTTTTCTTCATATTTTAATGCTGTAATATGCTTTAAAGTATCTAACTGAATCAAATTCGTTAAGGATAATTTTTCTTTTCTTGTTATTGGTATCTAGTAATTATTTTTGTAGTTTCGTATTTATGTATATGTATACTTTTTTTTTGTTTTTTTAATTCCATACTATAGAGTTTTAATGTGCAATCATTGAAATTGATTAGATATTTGCTTTTGAGTTCCATTGTCGTTCATCACATGTACTTTCTATTTTTAAGTTTTTCTGATTAATAATAATTAATCCAGGATTGGTTTCTCTAACAAATTCTTTACCAGTTACAAGTATGCATGTCTGGTTATTTGTAAAACTTAAATATGTCATTTTTGATTTTTTTTTACATATTTCACATTGTTATAATCGTAATAAATTTGATTTACTTTTACAATAGTTGTCTCTTGAAATGGTTTTTCTTTATTTTCGGAGTTGGGTATGGGTGTTAACATATAGGACTTGGTATTGATTATTCCGATAGGTATTTTTATCATGAATACCAATTCTTTATCATCATATTGGTTGATGAGTACGTTAGATTCTATTAATTTTAATTTTTCTATATTTATTTTATTTTCAGATATTTCTTTTGGAGTGAGTAAATTTCTTGATAATAATTATAATTTTGATGATATTATATTTTCTTGTAATACTTCAATTTTGTGTTGTAAATTCTGTAAATTGTTTATAAATTGAACATATGCAATTTCTTTTTCCCATTTATCTGTAATATCGATCATTTGTTTTCTATCTCTATCGACAAAAAAGTATCTTATAAATAGATCCTAATGGGTTTGTAGTTCCTCTTTTTCGACAAATACTTGGAATCAAAGTTAAGCATTGATCTTATATATTAATTATTTCAGTTCGGGAAAAAAAGGATAGGGACGTGATGCATTTTGAATATAATTTAAAACTTCTTGAATTAGGGATAAATTGACATAGTCTAATATTATTTTGAATTTATTGACTAAATTAACTTTTTCCATTTTTATTTCTGCCTATCCTGTTTCTGTATCAATAGGTTCTACTGTCAATAGTGCAAATACGGGTAAAATTAATGTTATCATCACTATCCAGAGTTGATCTGCTTCCATTGTCTGGAATAGAGATGTTTTTCTTAGGTAACTTTATCGATTGAGGGGCTAATTTATTTTTATCATATTTTATTTTCGTAAATCTAGGGACTATTTTGTTTCTAACAGCTTTGTAGTTCTTTATTTCTATCTGTGATCTATGTTCATTAAAATCTTCTCTCTTTTGGTTTAACTTTGTAATGACTGTTTCTTTCATTTGCTGTAAAAGTTCTTTCACTTTATTTTTGTCTACTTGTCCTCTTTCAATATCTATTGGTCTCTCTTTAGTTGTGGAATGAACTTGTCTATTACAGACCTCTAAAGTTTCGAATATGGCTTCTTTTATTTCCATTTTGAACTGAGAGTCTAGTATACGTAGTTCTTGTAGTATTGTTTCATGTAGTCTTTCTACATCTGTGTTACCTGTGTGTGTGTTTGGTTTAGTGAAATGTACTTCTATATTTTTGCTTTCAAAATATTCTTTTAAAATTACTTTGTTAAATTCATTATCGGTTATTATTTTATCCGGTCTCCGTATTACTGCGAATATCATTCTTAAGCCTTGACGTATATCTATATTATTGCGCGTGGGTAATATTATTCCTGATGCGTATTTTGAAAATTTATCTATGCAAGTTAATACGTAGCTCTTTTTGACGTGTGAGATGTCGACATGTACAATTTGCCGGATATCTGTCGGAGTTTCCGAAATATTAAATTTTGGTTTAATTGGATTTCTATAATTCGTGTTTAAATTACAGTGTTCGCATACGTTAATGAGCCTATTAATATATTTCTTTAGATTTGGATAATACCACGTTTTTCTTAAGCCTTCATAATGTTCATCTACTCCTGCGTGACTTGTTTATTTTAAATGATAATTTTTTATTATTTCCATTAATTGATCTCCAATACATGGTTCTGTTAACGATGTAGTTACGCGAATACAGGGTATTTGTTTTAAATCAAAGTTATTAGTTAACATTTCTTGGAATTGATTATATTTGTCGCAACTCGAAACGTCCCAACGCATTTTTCGCGTCGGAAACAAAAGTTAATCCCGCGACAAGTCTTCACTTGCCAACCAAAAACACGGCAAACTTACTAAAATTTTCTTAAGCCGATCTTCTCGCTTCTCACGAAGGCTTATACCGGGGATATTTTATTCGTATCATTATCTTCTTATCCCGGCATTGCCAGATGCCAATAAGCATATGTTTTTTTTAAATAAAGGGATTCAACATTTACTCTGCGTTTCAATCCTAAAGTGGTGACCCCGACAACTAGCACCAAGCTGCAAACAGCAACATGGTGCATGGGCAAAACAAAGAGAGCAGCAAGTTTCCTCTCCCTCAACAGGCACCTCCAGCGCATCCTATCGAAGGCCTACCAGAGGCTCAGGAGATCAACGCCATCAGCTAATGCAGGCTGCCGTCCTTTTGGCGCGCCAGCCCTGAACTGTGGTTTTTCAGGTGGAGCCCCAGTTTCAGGTCCATAAGGTGATGAGCGACAACCGATACGAGGCGTTGAAAGCTACCATCGTCTCCCGCCTCACTGATTCGCCTGATGCACAGCTGCATAAGCTGCTCACAGGCGACTTTCACAGCTGCTGCGCCATATGCGTTCTCTGGCTGACACGCGCGTTAGCGGCGATGTTATTCGGGTCATGTGGCTCGATCTTCTGCCCCAACAAACGCGGCGCATGCTATTGCTAATTAGAAAATAAACATTGGAAGAGCTTGCCGCTGTTGCGGATGAAGCACACGAGATGGGCCCAACAGTGACGGCCACTTCAGTTCAATCATCAACGCGCGCAACAACACCATCATCCGGCATCTCCTCACCACGCAGTTCCATGGACCATTTTGTGGTCGAATAAGCTGCCCTGCGTCTAACGATCGCACAACTGACCATCCTGACTCGCAAGGCGCTCCATCAACCACAGGCCAATGCGAACGCGTTGCGGGAGCACTCATCGTCAAGTAACGCGAACCAACGACGAGCACGCTCCACCACTCCTGGACCAGATCGTCGTACGGGACATTGCTGGTACCACAGCAAGCACGGCGCCCTTTCGATGCGATGCAAACAACCCTGCTCGTTCCTAGCTCTAGATTCCACCACTAGGCGCTTGGAAGACTAGGATCGCCGGCGCTGTACTCGGCGAACACCGCCGGCAACACCTCGGAAAAACGCCTCTACGTCTCCGACCACACCAGCAAAACTCGTTTTCTGGTGGACTCCGGATCCGCTCTCTCTATTATCCCGAGACACCACATCGCCAGACCTCTTCGCAAGCAAAACTTCGAGTTACAAGCAGCCAATGGCACGCCTATCGCCACATTCGGCACCCAACAACTCACGCTGGACTTTGGGTTACGTTGCCATCCTTGGAGCCGATGCTCTAAAACATCATGGTCTACTTATTGACCTCCGCAATCAACGCCTTCTAGATGACCTTACAAATCTCTTCACAGCCTGCGACGTTGGCCCAGCTCCACCAGTACACAGTGTTAGCACCATCGCCAACACATTCATCGTTGCAAACAGCGTTGAAGACTTATTCAAAAGGATCATCGTCAAATACTCAAGGAAGCCTCTGAAACCCGGTGAATTGGCTTCGATTGCTGGCCTTCCAGTTCACCTTCGGTTTTCGCAAGACCACGTCGTCTCACAGGAGAACGCCTCGCGGCTGCGAAAGCAGGATTTAATTTTCTTCTGGAACGGGGTGTTATTCGACCATCATCGAGCCAATGGGCTAGCCCTCTCCACATGGTACCCAAGGACGGTGTTCGTTGGCGTGCCACTGGAGACTACCGCCAGCTCAACGCCCAAACTCGCCCCGACCGCTACCCATTACCTATCATTGAGGATCTGATCCAAGAGGCCAACGGTTTGATATTTTCAGTCATCGACCTTCAACGTGCATTTTATCAAATCCCCGTCGCCCCCGAAGGCATCGAAAAAACGGCGGTCACTACGCCCTTCGGGCTTTTTGAATTCCTAGGTATGCCTTTGGGGCTTCGGAATGTGGCCCAAACGATGCAGAAACTTGTTAAGAAGTTAAGTTCCACTTTTTAAGAAAGCTTGACTTCGTACGTGTCTACCAGGACGATATTTTGGTGTTCTCTGCCAGTCACGATCATCACCAACGTCACCTTGACCAGCTTCTCTCCATATTGCAAGCTCCAAGCCAATTGGGACAAATGTCAAATCGGTCATGATGCATTTGTAAATATGATTCTTTAGAGTTGGTAAGCAATATTTGTTGTGAATATTTATTTATATATGTATCTTTAATCTGTATATGTTCGCTTGCATCCATTTCAGCTGAATGTTGTGTTGGTAATAAAGACTGGAAAGATATTGGTTGTAGTGGTAATTCTTCTAAATTCATACGTTCGCTAGAAGTTGCTGTTCTATTTTCTAATATGCTTAAAATGTTACATTCATCATTTATTATACGCGACAGGTAATCTGCGGGTATATTATCTTTTCCTTTAATATATTCAATGTTGATTATGTATTCTCCATCTTTTAAAATCCATCTTTGTATTCTCTGGTTAATATCTTTTCCTTGGTATTTTTTATACAACCATTCTATTGGTCTATGATCCGTTTATAAATTAAATTGTCTTCCGTAAATGTATGGTCTAAAATAATTTACTGGCCAAATAATAGCTAACAATTCTTTTTCGATTGTTGCGTATTTTCGCTCGTGATCATTCAGTGTCTTAGATATATATGATATAGGATGTCCTGATTGACTTAAGACGGCTCCTATGGCATATTCACTTGCGTCTGTAGTAATATCAAAGTCTTTTCTTTAAATCGGGATGTTGTAACACTGGTTCTGTAGTTAGGATTTCTTTTAATTGAGAATATGCTTTTACATATTCAGGATCATTTATTTTTATTTTATTGTCTTTTTTTAAATATTTCGTCATTGGTACGGCTAGCTCTGAGTAATCTTTTATAAATTTTCTAAAGTAGCCTATAATACCGAGAAAGGATTTAATTTCCTTTTTAGTTTTGGGTATCGGGATTTTTCGAATCTTTTCTATCTTCTCTGGGTTACGTTTAATTCCCTGTTCATTAATTATATGACCTAAGAATGTAGTTCTTTTGTTAGGAAATTGTTCTTGTCTGTTTGAATCTTTAAGTCTGCTTGTTTTAGTAATTTAAATATTTTTTCGATGTTGCAAAAATGTTCTTCTAATGAGGTCCCAAATATTGGTATATCATCAAGGTATACTTCACAAATTTTATTTATAACTGTTACTGTTTGTTTTTGTTGCACCCCCTCCCGTGATCTCCGCGGCACTATCACCACGCAAAACCACGATTCAAGCCACGGCGTTGGAAGGAGTAGGGAAGCAGAATTGTAGGTAACAAGCATACTTATAAGACTACCTTGTCATTAGTTAAGGTAGCATTAAGATAGTAATAGTAGCATCAGCAAGTAATCTTTTCTGACGCTATTGGGACCGAGTAACATGTCGTAAACAGTTCTTCCAAGAAACTTCTGGCTAAGAATTCCAAACCTAATAAAAAGGATTCAGCTTCAGGCGATAAAACTGATATAAAGAAAACCGAGAGCATCAAGGAATCAATCTACGCTTATGTACGACATGAGGACGACATGTTCTACTGTCATTTGTGCAAGAAGCACATGTGGGATGCATATTCGTTCGAGAACCATATCAAGGGCCGTACCCATTTGATGATGTGCGAGGGAATCGAAGAAAGCTACCGTCTTAAAGCCAACATGATTTGTCAAGAAGCAAGGATTGCTGAACAGTTGAAATTAATTGAACTGGATCGTCTGAAGCGCATGGGCAAGTCTGGTAAGAGCCAACGACTGAGTACTGTACAATGTGCGATCTACACTTTCCCGGCCATTTGTCCGCTCCTAGGAAGTCCGGAGGTCACTCGACGCTGAAGAAGTTCTTGCACCCGAAATGCTTGGAATGTAGCAAAGAATTCCCCACCAGGATTGAATTCGATACACATCTTCTGACTCCGGAGCACTTGAAGAAGGCTGCAGAACACAACACAAAGTTTAGTGAACGCAAGAAGAACACATCGATCAACAATGTTAAACTGTCACCGTCGCGGCGAATGGCGGGTGACGCAGTTCGCGACAAAGAAATTGCGGCGATCTACGGCGAATCTGCAATTACAGCGGTGACAAAAAAAGCTGCGAAAAAGGTGACTGTACTGGAGCGGGAGATACTTGGCCGGGAGAGGGATTGATATATCTCTTTTTCTTTTTTTAGCGAGGGGAGTTGGTCAAGGAAGTCTTTGCGAAGTTTTAAAAGGATTAAAAAAAGGAAAATTGTGAATAAGTGATAAACGTGGTAGACAAATTAAAAAAAGGAAAATTGTGAATAAGTGATAAACGTGGTGGACAAATTTTTTAAAAAAAGAAAAAAAACGAGAGACAAGAAAAAAAGGGCCCGTAGCGTAAGTTAGTTAGTTAGGTAAGTTAGGTAAAGTGTTCATTGTTTAAGTGCATAACGTTTTAGAAGAAAAAAACAAACAAAAAAAACAAAGACAAAAGGAACGTGGAATAATAAAAGTTTTATTGGAGACTGCACCTGATTTGGTGGTTGTTCGTTTTGTCTTATTTTTCTTCCTCTTCCAGGTGTTGCGTGGCGACGAGGAGTGATGCGTGCGAGACGCGGAGAGTGCGCATAGCATTAGTTGGTGGTTCCGCGGAGGAGACATCGTGGGTAGTTAGGTGGTTCCCGTATTCCTCTATCGAAAGTGTAAGAAGTGTAATCTGTCAGAAGTGTAATCCGGGCGAGCCGCATTCTCGTTTGGCGGTTCTCGTGAGGTCTCTTGGTGAAGCGACTGGCGCCCACGCCCGTCTTCGGCGAGCTACCGGTACCGTGAGCCTCAACCGGAGGAGGTTTGGTCTTGAGGCGCGCGAAGCCCTTGCCTAACGGTTATATGGGGTAACTGTCTAAGCTGTTTCCTTCTTAAGGTAACATAACTTCGGCTAATATCTCATTCATCATGCGTTGGAATGTCGCTGGTGCGTTCTTATGGCCAAAAGGCATACGAAGAAATTCGTAATGTGCTTGCGCTGTTGAGAAGGCTGTCTTCTTTATATAATTGGGGTGCATCTTTATTTGGTGAAACCCTTTTGCGAGATCTAACGTAGTAAAGTATTGACTACGACCTAGTTTATTCAATATACTGTCTACATTGGGTAACGGGAACTTGTCGTCAATAGTTACAGCGTTAAGTCTGCGATAACCTATTGCCATTCTCCATTTTTTAATTCCAGAATGATCTAACTTCTTTGCTACCATTACAACTGATCAGTTGTAGGGGAAGTTACTTTTTTTGATGATATTATCTTTTTGCATTTGCTTGATCTGTTTTTCAATTTCTTGGTCGTGTATTTGAGGATTCCTGTACATTTTTGAATAGATTGGTTCCTCGGTGGTAGTTCGTATGTCGTGAACAACTGTACTGGTAGTGCTTAGTTTATCTCCTTCTTTATAAAATAATCCTTTATATGTTCTGAATCAACTTCGTAGTTTCATTTCTTCCTCATTATTCAGATGTTTAGTGTCTACAAATATTTTGTCTACTGGTTCCATTATATTTATTTCGTCGAACTTGTATATTTCTCCAAATATATAGTTGGTTTTGTCTTCTTCGAATGTTATTGTTCCTTTGTTAAAATTTATTTCTGCGCGGAAGGCTGTAAGGATATCAGTTCCTATTATTGCCCGGTTTCGCTTATCTTCAAAATCCATTACTTTCCATAATATATTCGATTCTCTATTTGTTAGTTCTTTAGGAGTTTTTATTATACTTTCATCTTCGATTATTTTTCTACCTGCTAATGTATTTAATTGTAGTTTAATTTTTCTTTTATATTCATTGTTTATATATTCTTTATCTATCAATGATATAGACGATCCTGTGTCTATTAATGCTATTAACGTTTTATTTGGTATAGTTAATTCTATCATAGGTAGTTTCTCCGCTCGAAGCGGAGAAACTACCTATGATATCTCCGCTATCTCCGCTCCGCTTCGACTGGAGATAGAGGCTCTGAGGGGGGACCCTTAAGAACCAAATGAAGAAAAACAACAACAACAAACATAATAATGCAGAGGAGACGAACAAACGAGCCGATGAACATAATTCTGACAACCATAGCGATTATTTTGGCGTGTTTTCCCGTAGTGGAAAAACCTTACGTTCACCACCACGATCTCATTCAGCCCCAAGCGGAAGGAGCAGTGATGGGCCGGTAGTAAATGCGGCTCTGGAGGTTTACGACCACCTCACTCCTAAGGTTGCTAATACTAAATCGACCTCAGTAGGAGGAACGCACAACATAGAACGTAAGCTCCCGGAGGAGAAAGTCGGCGAAAAAGACCTGATGGTTAAGGAGGTTATCGCGGAGAACCGTTCCGAGGAAGAACGGTTGACTAAAAAATGTTATGCGATCCTAAAACGTATGCAAGGAGCGTGCATAAACCAAAAAACAATCAGTAAAGATGTAAAAAATGGAGTGTTTGAGCTCGAAGACCTCTTGGATCGAGTTTGCCACTACAGGAGACTCTTGAAAAAGCCAGAAGAAGAACATCCAGATCAAACGGTGCACGTTAAAGTCACCCAACCTTTCGTCCCCAGTATCAAGAGGACTGCTGCTAGCCCTCTTGAGAGCGAACAGGAGAAAAGGCGTAAAGAGAACGCTGAGCCAGAAAGGGAAACGCCACAAAGAAAAGGCGCCTTCCAACTCGTGATGTCAAAGGTGGCAAAAAAATCCGCAAAACGTGAACATAGGCTTAGTCAGCAAACAGAGCCTGTTCAAACAACGACAAATACCGTGGAAAAACCAGCAAGAAAAAAGCAAAGAGTCCTTGGAGACGCCATTCTTGTGAAGTCTACTGACGGAAGGAGCTATTCTGACGTTCTACGCGATATCCGCAAGAATGTCAAGCCGGAGGAAACAGGGACGATTATTAAAACTCTATGACCGACGAGGTCCGGAGGGCTACTCGTCGAGTTTGGTGCGGACTCCTCCGATAAATCGATATTCCGCGACAAAATAAAGGACGTCCTTGGCGAATGTCACAGGCGAATGTCACATTCCCATATGTGACATACGCCTCGGAGTCCCTCGCTCCGACGACGCTGAACTGGAGAATACTCGAGGATTATTCAGCGAGTGATCACCAATACATCGCGTTTGAGATCGCCGATACCACTCCTCGCTCGTCTAAACGATCTTTCACTCCCGGGTGGAATATCGGAAAAATGGATGTGCAGACTTTCGCCAATGTGGTTCTGGAAGGCGGAACGACATCGGGATGCCCTTCAGGGAGCGGAAGGGCTGAAGTCGAGGGAATGGTGGAGTCAACGATAAACCTCATCACTTCTGCCTGTGGCTCATCTATGCCTTGACGGAGGCCTCGACACGACAGGCTTGCTGTACATTGGTGGTCAAAAGATATCGCAGACAAACGAGGCGAGTGCCACAGACTTCGACGAGCAGCTCAGCGCTCGAGAAACGTAGAGGAAGTATCCAATAGGACAACAGCATACAGATCAGCGAGGAAAGAACTCCGAAGACTCATCAATGAGAGCAGGGCACGCTGCTGGCGAGAACTTGTGGATGATGTGAACAGGGATCCATGGGGGCTCGGCTACATGGTAGTGTGGCGCAAGCTCGGCTCCTCACCGAAGCCGTGTTTACTTCAAACAGACAAGATGGACGGCATAGTGCAGGCGCTTTTTCCAACTCATCCTGTCCGTGTTGTTGCTGCCCACCAGGCAGCACCAAGCACCAGGGCTCAAGATATGCTGTCAACCGAGAGGAGATGCAGCGCACAATACTCGAGTGGCAACAGTCCTGGGAAAGCGACTCTAAAGGCCGCTGGACTGCCCGTCTTATAGGGGACGTGGGATCGTGGCTAAATTGAAGGCACGGTGAGACTGATTATTACCTTACCGAGATTCTTAGCGGGCATGGGTATTTTCAGTCTTACTTGCACAAGATTGGTAAGTCACGGTCCCCAGACTGCATTTTCTGCCCCGGAGAAAGGGACGACGCATGTCACACCTTCTTCAATTGTATAAGGTGGAACAGGATGCGGCAGGACTTGTGAGAGGTGATGGGAGAGCTTTCTCCAGACAATCTGGTCGGAGAAATGCTGAAAAATTTCGACAAATGGACCTGTGTGGCACATTACTCTCTGGCAATACTTACTGCCAAAAAATATGCAATGGATAACCTTGGGCACGATGTCTAGGGGCGTCTCCTTTCCAGCAGTCCTCCTCCATCCTGGCCCCTCCCGCTGGGGGGAGTTTTCTCTAGGCTGACGGCGCCCTAGGGCGAAGTAAAAAGAGGCCTAGCCCGAAGTAATGTGTCAAACGGTTCCAGGCTAGAGTCTCTTGACAGGGGGGGATGTTTATGCTGATGATGCTGAAGATGCGCTGCTAGGAGTCCCACACTCCGGCCGTAAATTGCCTTCACCCCCCAACCCAAAAAAATCATAGGTAGTTTATAGTCGTTGAGGCAGGCAACTGAAAATTTGCCTCCCCTACGATTGGGGATTCTTTTATTGCGTCTGTATTATCTACACTCATAGGGATTGCTCTTGGAGGTTGAGGTTGTCTATTAAATTGAGAGTTATATTGGGGATTATATTGTTGAGGAAATTGTTTCCGATATTGATTTGAATTCCTACGATAATTAAAAATTGGGTTTGGATATCTGAAATAGTTTTGTTGCTGTGGAATATGAAATTGATTAGGATTATAATTTATAGGTGGTCTAAATTGGTTTGATTGATAAAGATATTAGTTTCTAGGTTTGAATTGAGGGATAGTATTTTTATGAAAATTTGGTTTTGCTTGAGGAGTTTCCTTCTTTATATGGTCCTTTACAATTGTTAAATGTCCGATTTCTAAAAGTTTCTGATATGCTGATGACATATTCGTTACACTTCTGTTCTTAACCATGATGAATCGTATGGTAATAACTTCTCTAAAAATATTCTCAGGAATCGTTCTTCGTTGTTTGTAGGTGAATAATCTAATGGAGGATTTGCATCTAACTTGGACTTCTGCATGATTTTATTCTGGATTGCTTGTAATTGGTAATATAAATCTTCAACATCTCTTGCTTGAATTCTTTCTGCTTGTTCACGCAATGCAGTGTACGTTTCTGGTATGCCACAATAAAGGATTAAGGCTGCTTTAATTGCTTCCAAATCTATTCCTACTACTGTTAATCTGGCTTATTCGGCTCGTCCTTGTAGCTTCCCTAGTAACACGCTGTATATGATCATCCTTTGTTCAACCACGTCTGGACTGAGGGTGATTATTCGTTCGACATGTTCTATGTAATAAAATAGTGAGTACGCTCTTTTGCCACTGAATATGGGTGATCGCTCGGCTAAGTTGAGTGATGCTGCAAAATCTAAAGCCATTTTGGATTAAGGTCTAACTGTTACCTAGTCAAATGATTTGTAGTTGCTGAGAGAATGCTTCTGGATTCTTCGTTATTACTTTTCACTTGTATTTATTATAGTTTTTTAAATCTTGATTAGGTTTTGTATCGGTATCTGTGCAAATTTATGAGCTTTAATGACTTGCTCACCTAATTGTCTTCGATTTGACAAACTTTAACTTGAATCTTTTAAATGATTACTGTTTATTATGAACTCGTTTTTATTATTGTAATCACTTGGATGAAGTTAATATTAATTTTAGTTATTTAATTCACAGTTTGAGTTTGCAATTCTAACACTTGCTCGAATAATTAACTTGTAGATTTATTCACTTACGGATAGTTATTTTATTTAACTATCCTACCGACTGCGCCATTTACGTTCTTGCCCGAACGGCGAAAAAAAAATATATAGTTTTATAATTGATGAGAAAACACGTTTATTGTTTACTACTCTATTGAAAAACAATTGTCAATAAGATTAAGGTCTGTAGATCCGCGTGCGTATCCAGCAGTTTTGTAGAACTAAAGTAGTCAGAGCCTCACAAATTCTAACTGAATTTATTCATTGTTGACCCAATGAACACTAGGTTACCAACTGTTACCGCGATTACTCCGGTACGTCTAGGACCTCGCGCGTCCTAGGCCGAAACCCCTCCGGTTGGGGCTCTGGACTCCGGTAGCTCGTCGAAGACGGGCGTGGGCGCCACTCGCTTACCCAGTTAAGCCCCGATGAGCCGCCAAGCGAGAATGCGGCTCGCCCGGATTACGCTTCTGAAAGAAAAGGAAGAACACTACCTGAAAACACACGGTGCGAAGCCAGAAGAGGAAATTGTCGCCACACCAAATCAACTACAGAGAAAACACGGATTCCTCACACCACCCCCCGACGTCACCTCCGTGGAACCTCCAACCCACTATGTACGCGCGCTCCGCGTTCACGCGCACCCCGCTTCGTCGCCACTCACAAAGCCGGAAGGAAACCTGCAATACAGAACATAGACTAGCTCTCACCTAAGGGAAAAATAGAGATCTTCCGATAATTCTTGACATTTATTTCAAAAAAAAAAGAAAAAAAAACAAAATAGCGAGAAAAAGAAACTTAAGGCTAGCTTACGACTAAACTGTCTTCCGCGATGGGCCCCTTGCTCCGGTCCGGTCGCGCCGCGCACTCGCGAATGTAATTAACTTAGTTTGGTCGGTACTATAAATTTCGCGTCCTGGATGACACCCACTTCACTTCACGTTTATACTCTGTCCTTGCAAGGTTTTGTTTTTTTTTGTTTAATTTGATAATTATATTTGAAAGTCCACTTTTATCCACTTTTATCCACTTTATATCCACTTTTCCACAGCACTCTCACGACTTTACCCCTTTATGTTGTTATTCAAAACCCCACTCACTTTCCTACTGCTCGTCCAACTTGTCCCATTCCCATCGCTAACACCAAAAAGAAAAAGAGAGTGCTCGCTATTCACCGTCATCCTTTTATTCTGTCTCCTTAACGGCTACCACTAACCAAGATCCCGCTCCTCGGACATTCACCTCTCGTTCGAACCAAAAATTAACGTTTCCTTCGCCTGCCACCGCTGTAATGCAAATTCGCCGTTGATCGCCGCAAATCTTCGCCGCGAACTACTTTACCCAACATTCGCCGCGATGATGACAGTTCGCCATGATGACAGTTCGCGATGATGACAGTTCGCAATGTTTACCAAACAAAGTAAACAACGACTCCACCATCCAGAAGGAAGTTGGTGAGTATTATATTTATTTCTATTCTTATTTATTTCTATTTCTATTTTAATTCGTATTTCTATTCCGGGTGTTCTTAGTGGCCTTCGTTTCCGCCACTTTCGACGGCGGTAATGGTCTGGTTGAAGTGCCCGTAGTGTGTGTTGTTGTTGCCGCCGCTCAGTTGGTGAGTATTATATTTATTTCTATTCTTATTTATTTCTATTTCTATTTTAATTCCTATTTCTATTCCGGGTGTTCTTAGTGGCCTTCGTTTCCGCCACTTTCGACGGCGGTAATGATCTGGTTGAAGTGCCCGTAGTGTTGTTTTGTTGTTGCCGCCGCTCCTCAAGCCTGCCTTGGTAGCGTCGTTCCAGTTTAAGTGTCGAAAAATATCCTCGCCGTGATGTGCCGGCCGATGGGAGTGATCAGCTTCTGTTCAGCTTTCCCCGCGACATTTCACTCGATCCCAAATGCGTATTTTGCACGTTCGTATTGCGTGTCGGAAGATCATTGCTTAATGCTACTGTTATTACCTTAACGCTAACTTACTGATGACAATGTAGTCTTACAACTATGCTCCTTACCTACAATTCTGCTTCCCCTACTCCGTCCAGCATCGTGGCTTGAAACGTGGTGGCGCTTCTTCCTCCAACTCCGGGTTACCATTCTCGTCCGAATCGCGTGGTGACCGTGCCGCGGAGGTTGCGGGAAGGGGTGAAGTCAACTCAACCGTAACAATTTTCCCCCTCTACTTCAAGTGGATTTCCCCGAAATCCACTCACTTAAATCCTTGAAGCTCGTAGAGGAAAACTCGAATTTACTTTAACCCTTGACTTCCTTACAGTTTCCGTTTGTTAACCGGGGATGTCGACCCATACTAATTACCTACGCTGCTTTCTCTTTTAGCTTCGCACGAGACGAGCCGCCAATCAGCATTCAACCTCAAAGGACAACAGAAGGAAGGGAAAAAGAAAAAGGAGCCAAAAATAAAAAGGAAAAAAAACAACTTACTCCAGGTAAACCCTTGCTTCAAAACTTACTACTATATAAACTATACGCTACTAACCTCAAATTATAACGCCTGCAACTCTGTTTCACGGCTGCCTGCATTCGCTTAACTACCTCCCCCCTTATCCTCTCCAGCTCCACCGCTCTACCTTCCGGGCTTAGTTCTGCCCGCGAGGTCCCTGGCGCTTCGAGCTGGTCGTGAAATGTCTTCATCACCCACATATAGTCTCTCACGGCGGCTAATCGTTACTGCCCTTCTGGAACGGCTACCCCACGCCTCAGACGACATAAGATTCAAGGTCTTTTGCGTGCCATGTCCCTGCGTTCTTACCACTCATATCACGCAACCTAAACAAGGATGGGGACTCGCGTTTCTCTATTTGAAATGGCCCGAGGTACTCCGGTGCCAGTTTGGCCGAGTAGTACTGGGTCGCATCCGATAACGAAAAATTTCTCCTCCATACTAAATCATTAGGCCGAAAAGGCGGAGTTCGCAGCCTAAGATTGTACCGATTGGTGCTTTTCCTTGCGGTATCCCTCAGGAGCCTTACCACTTCCCCTCTTATTTCCACAAGTTTCGCGGCTCGCTCCGTTGGGTCCTGCAGAACGTTCTCCTCCGCGGGTGGCTTTGGCCCCTTCCGTGTAACCACCATCTCTCGTCCGAAATTAATAAAGTACGGGGTGCTTCTCATGGCTTCATGCGTGTAAGTCCGCAGGGCGCATCCGATCTTGGGTAAATGCACGTCCCATTTCCGATGGTTGTCCCCTACATAAGCCCTCAGCATCTGCTTGATTGTCTGATTGATCCGCTCTGCGGGGTTGGCTTGGGGGTGGTAGAATGGGGTAAATTGTATACGACCTCCATACCCCGTCACCAATTTATCCAATTCCTTCGACTTAAATTGGACCCCGTTGTCGCAGACTACCAACGCAGGTACTCCGAACAGCAGGAACACTCGTTCCTCTAGCAATTTCGACACTTGCGCGGCCGTAGCCTGTCGGAGAGGAAAGACCAGAGGCATTTTGGTGAAATAGTCGACCACCGTCAATATATGGGTATTCCCCTGGGTAGACCGTGGCAAGGGTCCCACCAGATCCACACAAATAACCTCCCAACGTTCCTTGGCCTGACCTGCCCTGGATGTCATCGGCCCATAGGGAGACTTCCGCTCCACCTTGGTTGCTTGGCAAGTTTTGCACTTCGACACGTACCGCTGCACATCTGCCCTCATTTTTGGCCAATAATAGCGTTGAGCTACCCGGTCATATGTCCTGTTGACACCCATATGCCCCGCCGTGGCGTCATCGTGACACTGTTGAAAAATGGTTTGGCGTTCGCATTTGGGAACTACCTGTTTCCATGAGTTACCTGTCAGCTCTGCATGCCGCCCGGGTACGTGATGCCATATAAACTCCCCGTCGATACGCCAATCAGGGAATTTGGCTGGGTCCTTCCCTATTTTGTTCCGCATGCTGAGTACCCACTTATCCCCTTCTTGACCTTCCACAGCCGCAGCAACCTCTGAAGTTATCCGGGATAGAGCATCTGGAACCACATGCTCCTTACCTTTCCGATGAATGACGTCGTAATCAAATTGCTGCAGTCTAACCGCCCATCGAGCCAGACGACCGTTTGGGTCCCGGAGATTATTTAACCATACCAGCGAATGGTGATCTGTGACCACCGTAAAGCGTGATCCTTCCAAATAAGGCCGGAGTTTCTCCACTGCCCATAGCACCGCTAAACATTCCTTTTCGGTGGTTGAATAATTTTGCTCTGTCTTGGAAAGACCCCGGCTCAGATAGCATACCACCTTTTCCCCATCAGGGTGGCTCTGGCTCAGGACCGCACCTAATCCCTGATCCGATGCATCCGTTTGGACGTTGAACGGCAACGAGAAATCTGGGCAGGTAAGAATGGGCGCCGTGGATAGCAACGTTTTACAGCGGGTGAAGGCTGACTCGCATTGGTCCGTCCACACAAATTTCTTATTCTTACGTAGTAAGTTCGTGAGTGGTGTGGTCAGGGCTGCATGGTCCGGAATGAACCGCCGGTACCAGGACACCATACCCAGAAACTGTCGTACCTTTTTCACGTTAGTCGGCTGAGGGATACGTAGTATGCATTCTACTTTCTCCGGGTCGACGTGCAGTCCACTCTCGTCTACCACATATCCCAGGTATCTCAGCTGGGGTCGACAAAACTCGCATTTCTCCCGAGACACCCGTAACCCAGCGTCCCGCAATCGTGATAACACAACCCGAAGAATCTCCAAGTGTTTTTCGAAGCTCTCTGTAACCACTATCACGTCGTCCAGATATACAAACACGTATGGTTCCAGGTCTTGACCCAAGATTTGATCTATAAACCGTTGCCATGTAGCCGGAGCATTGTGCAACCCGAAAGGCATCCGGTTAAAATGGAATAGACCCCGACCGGGTACCGTGAAGGCGGTCAGTGGCTTAGAATCTTCAGCCATGGGGATCTGCCAATAGGCCGACTTGATGTCCAGGGAGGATAGATAACGCGCGGCTCGAAGTTTGTCTAGCGTGGCCGAAATGTAAGGCAATGGGTAGGCGTCCCGTTCCGATACGCTGTTCAGTTTCCGAAAGTCCACGCAGAACCGGAATTTGCCATCCTTCTTCTTCACAAGCAGAATAGGTGATGACCACGTACTCCCGGAAGGCTCTACCACTCCCAACCGCAGCATCTCGTCCAACTCCTCACTGATGTGTGCTTGTACTGCTGGAGACACCGGATAATAGCGTTGTTTAATGGGCTCAGACGAGTTCCTGATAACGTGTTCCACCCCCCTTGCACAGCCTAGACCCTCCCCCATCAGGTTGAACTCCTCCCTAATCAGCATCTTAAGGCGGGCCTCATCGTGTGGGCTCAATCTTGTCCTTAGCTGCAATGAGTCACAGGCAGCTAGTGTCGTGAATTCCCAAGACTCCCTGCCGAGATCCAAGACGATCCGGAATGCCCGTAAAAAGTCGACCCCCAGGATGAGTGCTTGTGGGACTGCGGACACCACCAGAATCTCCATCCATTTGGTTACCCCCTTTACCGTCACTGGTGCCCAGATCTCCCCCTCGGTCGGTACGCAGCCACTATCCGCTAAACGTATGGCTGAATGCTTCGCCTCTCGAAGTTCCATGCCTTGCGCACGCAACACTTCCCAACCAGTTCTCCCGATAATGGTATGGGTCGCCCCCGAATCCACCAACCCCACCAAAACTTGCCCAAAAACATTTACCTCTAAATGTGGACGGTTATCCGCTACCGCCTCCTGTAGTGCAAAATCCACCCTGCTTTCCCTTGCGGCTGGTGAACTCTGTTTCCTCGCACCCTCTACGCCGCCTAGTGGGTACGGTTCCCGTTTCCCGGATGTCTTTTACTCTCCCCCTGGTAGGGCTCGCGTTTTCCCCCAGGTTTTTGCGTTGAACAACTTGGACACGTCGCTCTCCTCACGCCTACGCGGCCACAACCAAAGCACTTCTGAGGCTCACCACAGGTCCTCGATGTATGCCCTGACCCCTTGCAGTTCCAGCAGCGGATTTCTTTAGAGACATCTCGTAATGCGGCAACCATTCCTCCTCCATTCACCTCGCAGTACGCTAAGTCTGGTTCTAACAGCCGCTGGCCCCGGCCGTTTGGCGGAGGGATGAAGGCCTCAACTCTTGCTCTTGTAGTCTCAAGCCTCCGTCCTAGTTCCACGAGTTGAGCCACCGAAGAGACCGATACCAGGCTAAGCTGGGTTTGATAAAAGGGTGTGATGTTCCGCAGAATGCGACGCAGCTTCTCTTTCTCCGTACATTGCACGTTGAGACGCTGGAAGAGCCCTTCCATCGCCGCCACGTATACTCCTATTGACTCCTCTTTTCCTTGGGTTCTACGTCGGATCTCGTCCCACAATCGGTCATCGTAATCTGGCGGTAGGAACTCTGCCCGTAATTCTCGTTTAACGTCTTCCCAGTCCCTGCATCGATGCTTCACCGCTCTGAACCACGTCAGCGCCCTGTCCTCGAATAGAAGTACGGCTGATTTGAACAAAACTGCTTCCGTTACTCCCCTAGCTTCTCGAAGCTCTTCCACCCTGGTCAGGAAAGAACTTACTGAGCCGGAGTCTCCCGTGAACCGTATTCCCCACTTGGTCACCTCTTGATGTTTTGAAATCATCTCACTGGCTCGGGGGGTCGAGCATAAGGGCACCGCTGTAGTGTTCAGAACCGATTCCGCCTCCCGAACGTCTCCAGGGGTGGTCGCGGCTAGTTCGTCTACACTTTCGTCCCCTTCCGCTTTAAGGAGTAATTCCCCCATACTCATCCTTAAAGCAGACCTCAGCCTAGCTGCTTCCTTGACGAAGTCCAACCCATCCTCCGGTATGTTGCCCAACCGCCTTAGTCCATAATCAACCTTGGACTTGATTTTTAAGAAATCGCCGCTCTCCGTTCCTCCCTCGAAAGCCTTTATTAGACCTCTTACCTCCTCCAACTTTTCCCGGACCGCTTCCACGTCCTCCTGGGCCGAAAAGGGGTAAACGTCCCTCTCTATCATGGAACAATCCATCGCTCGCTCCGCCTTGAGCGCCATTCGCAGCGACTTCCTCATTTCATCCACCGTGCCCAACGGTTGGTCCCGTATCCTTAGTTCGTAACTAAGCTCATCCCTGCTGAGCCGGTCAACGAGGATTCTTCCTTTTGACGCCATGATTACCCTATCTTTAACTCCCCCGCAACCTAAATAAAACAACTGCTTTTTAGCAACTAAAATCTCTGTTCAAATTATTACAATACAAGGCTAAAATTCAATATGACTACAGTTCCACAGCACTTGCATTGGTGTCTCAAATCACCAACAGCGTTACACTAGATGTTCCACAATAGTCTCACACCAAATACACACTCCCGCAATTTCAATATCACACCACACTATATCGCTTTTCGCACTATTGCCACTATAATACACGATATCGTTCTCACTACGGCCAATACCTATCGCGTTATTAACCGAGTCGACACCCTACTAGTGTTGGTACCCACTAATCCCAGGAATTCTGATCACACCCTGGGCAATTGATCAGCCTGGATTATCAGGATCGTTTGCCGATTGATGTACGATGGGGTCATTCTCCTCTCAAAACTACGCCAGGCTGATATGGCCCCACGTTGGGCGCCAATGTTACCGCGATTACTCCGGTACGTCTAGGACCTCGCACGTCCTAGGCCGAAACCCCTCCGGTTGGGGCTCTGGGCTCCGGTAGCTCGTCGAAGACGGGCGTGGGCGCCACTCGCTTACCCAGTTAAGCCCCGATGAGCCGCCAAGCGAGAATGCGGCTCGCCCGGATTACGCTTCTGAAAGAAAAGGAAGAACACTACCTGAAAACACACGGTGCGAAGCCACAAGAGGAAATTGTCGCCACACCAAATCAACTACAGAGAAAACACGGATTCCTCACACCACCCCCCGACGTCACCTCCGTGGAACCTCCAACCCACTATGTACGCGCGCTCCGCGTTCACGCGCACCCCGCTTCGTCGCCACTCACAAAGCCGGAAGGAAACCTGCAATACAAAACATAGACTAGCTCTCACCTAAGGGAAAAATAGAGATCTTCCGATGATTCTTGACATTTATTTCAAAAAAAAGAAAAAAAACAAAATAGCGAGAAAAAGAAACTTAAGGCTAGCTTACGACTAAACTGTCTTCCGCGATGGGCCCCTTGCTCCGGTCCGGTCGCACCGCGCACTCGCGAATGGAATTAACTTAGTTTGGTCGGTACTATAAATTTCGCGTCCTGGATGACACCCACTTCACTTCACGTTTATACTCTGTCCTTGCAAGGTTTTGTTTTTTTTTTGTTTAATTTGATAATTATATTTGAAAGTCCACTTTTATCCACTTTTATCCACTTTATATCCACTTTTCCACAGCACTCTCACGACTTTACCCCTTTATGTTGTTATTCAAAACCCCACTCACTTTCCTACTGCTCGTCCAACTTGTCCCATTCCCATCGCTAACACCAAAAAGAAAAAGAGAGTGCTCGCTATTCACCGTCGTCCTTATATTCTGTCTCCTTAACGGCTACCACTAACCAAGATCCCGCTCCTCGGACATTCACCTCTCGTTCGAACCAAAAATTAACGTTTCCTTCGCCTGCCACCGCTGTAATGCAAATTCGCCGTTGATCGCCGCAAATCTTCGCCGCGAACTACTTTACCCAACATTCGCCGCGATGATGACAGTTCGCCATGATGACAGTTCGCGATGATGACAGTTCGCAATGTTTACCAAACAAAGTAAACAACGACTCCACCATCCAGAAGGAAGTTGGTGAGTATTATATTTATTTCTATTCTTATTTATTTCTATTTCTATTTTAATTCGTATTTCTATTCCGGGTGTTCTTAGTGGCCTTCGTTTCCGCCACTTTCGACGGCGGTAATGGTCTGGTTGAAGTGCCCGTAGTGTGTGTTGTTGTTGCCGCCGCTCAGTTGGTGAGTATTATATTTATTTCTATTCTTATTTATTTCTATTTCTATTTTAATTCCTATTTCTATTCCGGGTGTTCTTAGTGGCCTTCGTTTCCGCCACTTTCGACGGCGGTAATGATCTGGTTGAAGTGCCCGTAGTGTTGTTTTGTTGTTGCCGCCGCTCCTCAAGCCTGCCTTGGTAGCGTCGTTCCAGTTTAAGTGTCGAAAAATATCCTCGCCGTGATGTGCCGGCCGATGGGAGTGATCAGCTTCTGTTCAGCTTTCCCCGCGACATTTCACTCGGTCCCAAATGCGTATTTTGCACGTTCGTATTGCGTGTCGGAAGATCATTGCTTAATGCTACTGTTATTACCTTAACGCTAACTTACTGATGACAATGTAGTCTTACAACTATGCTCCTTACCTACAATTCTGCTTCCCCTACTCCGTCCAGCATCGTGGCTTGAAACGTGGTGGCGCTTCTTCCTCCAACTCCGGGTTACCATTCTCGTCCGAATCGCGTGGTGACCATGCCGCGGAGGTCTCGGGAAGGGGTGAAGTCAACTCAACCGTAACACAACGCCAGAAGTCGCCATGCATTCCCAAACCGTTACTCCACCACCACTATACTTTACAGTGGGTAGTGGTGGTTTTCCTGATTTGCCCAAGGCAAATTTTCGTCCTTTTACACGGAAAATGCAGAATTTGCTGTTGTGCGAAAAATGAAATTTTTGAGGTTGGTTGAAGGTTTTTTTGGCAAAGACAACGTGCCTTTTCGGATTAATCAGTCAATTAAAACTGGGAAATAAATGGTTTTCGTCGTGCGACTCGTCCATGGTACTCAGCCTGTTAAAGAATTTTTCTAATGGTGTATACAGGAAATTTGGTTTCGAGAACTTTTGCTTAATTTCTGCTACTATTTCTCTTACAGTCAGTTGCAGATGCTTTTCTCTCAGGGACACCATTGATGGACTACGAGAATGGGGTTCCGAGGAGAGTTTATTTGTCAATTTAAAATGATTTATAACTCTTTGAATTCACAAATATTGTCTTCCAAGGACATTTTTATATTTCGAAAGCATTTTTATCCTTCTATAATTTCGCAATTATTTCCCTTTCATTCACATCAATTTTTTTTCTTTTATTTGTCATTGCGAATAAACAAGTTTTTTCACGATGCAAACCTAACAATATCTTACTAAACACTTGCCCAAATAAAACTCAATAAATTACTGATGCTTTAAAAGTTATTCTTCCGGAAATCCCTTAATTGGATGAGTGCACGCAGACTTTTTCTGCCTCGGTTTGGTATGGTTCCCGCGAAAAGTACTGTAAACTCGAAAATCGTGAATTTCGATGACTAAATGACATCAGATGATCCCAGACTTTTTCTATCTAGTGTAAATGCAAGTAGAGCCTCACGCAGTACAGTCTACATGAGTCCAAAGCCCACAAGATGTGCATTAATACCATATTTCGTTACCTCGTTCGATAAATTCCTATACTGGATATGTGTTTCCTGGGCCTTCTTTATCATCATCTTCATCATTCAAGCATAACTCATCCCTACTCACTTCGAATGCCAATTTTTTTTAAGTTCTGTATAATTTTCTTTGCATTTATAATATTGTCATTTTGTAGTTTGCTTTTCTTCATCACTTTTTCCTTACTTTAGCCAGGTTTAGTTTCCTTTTGTTTTCTTCATCAACCAGTTAAACTTTGCTCTTTTTGAGAGACTTTCAGAACTGAAAGTCTCCTTTTTAGTTAGCCAGCTTTAGTTTCCTTTTGTTTTCTTCATCAACAATTTAAACTTTGCTCTTTTTGAGAGACTTTCAGAACTGATTCCCTAGTTGAGACCCAGAGCTCTGCTCTGGTTAAATAAACGCAAAAAAAGGTTCTATAATTACGTCAAAATACTTGTCAATACATTGCGTTGTACCGACAAAAAATTATTCTGAGCGAAGTTGGCAATAAGGTATCTCATCAGGGAACAAGTAGGCATGGCTTTCCGATGAAATAAATGACAACGGACAGTGCCTATTATGGACTGATTGGAAATCTAGTCATATGTTCGACATGCTTCCCACATCGAGGCATACATAAAATTGTTCTGATCCATTATCGTTGGGGCTTGAAAATACTTCACGTACTTGACAAACTTGAGGAGCCAATTGTAACTCGGATAACTGACACTTACATGTCACATGTCAAAGGCGTATATGACATACACCAGCCCTCTACAAAAAATCGACATTGAAAGGCTGCAACCAGCGTCTGCGGTCAAAAATTTCACGCAGGCCCTCCACAACCAGCTAGCTCCCATCCTATTATCGGCAATAAAGACCCTGAGCGAACTCGGCGCAAAACAAATGATTGGTTCAATGGCGAACGCGAAGATGCGTTAGATAAATAAAATTTATCTAATTTATCTTATTTATTTTATATTTATAAAATTTTATGACGTAAAAAATATTTAGGTAGGTAAACCAGAAAGAAAGAGTATGAAAGTCTCAGAAGAATAGCGAAGAAGATAATTTGAATTAAGAAATAAAATTACTATGACAAACATTTGAGGAGCTTCGATGTAAATCTAGTAAGCAGCAACACAAGACAAGTATATCAAGTGGTGAAAAGCCTGAACCGACGTTATAAGCCTAAGACCTCACAAAACCGTGATGATTTCGGCAACATTATTGTTGATGAAAACAAGATTAAGGAAAGATTGGCTTCATATTTAAAGATACTCAATACACCGTACAACTCCTAAAAATTTGAATCTGTTCATGTAGATATTCCTGAAGAGCTCACATTGACCTCACCAACTCTGGATGATGTTTATTTCGCTGTTAATCCCTAAAGGAATAATGAAGTGCCGGGCATCGATGACATTCCAAAAGAGCTTTATAAATATGGTAGTGGCAGTCTTCAGAAAGCCATCCCGAATACCATCCAGCACAACTGGTGTCAAGAACATATGCCAAACGTCGACAGAGATCTAAGAAAATAAAATCAGATCATACGCGAACAATTTTATTCGGGAGCATTAAGGTAGTTTTCGAGACAGACGAATTGCTACCGTCAAACAGGTTGAAAAGCTGAGAGTGCAACATAGACTTTTGCTCTAAAATATGTCATAAAAAGCTACTAAAACAAGACGCTAACTTTTGTACAAATCAAGCCCATTGGTAGGCTAAAGAACTTTTCTAAAACTCGACCGCGAAGCAAGTAGTAGGGCTACAACTCAATAAGAATAAATCAAAGCTCACGATGGTGTCGGGGGAAATACACCGAATATCCAAAATACCGCAGTTGGCGAATGCAGTATCGAAAATGTGGGTGAATTTGTGTGACTAGGAGCCAAAATAACGAGAACTGACGAAGGAGACGTCATACGCCGAAGAATATTATTCGAAGAAAAGAATAATATTCTGTTCAATTCTGAATTATGAAGACTAGCTGCAAACACAGCAAAACAAAGCTCCAAGTTTACAAATCTGTGAAAAGACATGTGCTTTGCTTTGAGTGTGAACCTTAGACCCTAACCCAATTAACCGAAAATATATTGATCACTTTTGATCTAACGTCCTAGGGCGGATGATTGGTGCGAAGCTAGACAGAGACCAATGGAGAATTCGATACAACCATGAGCTGCGTGAAACTGAAGGGCGGAGACCAATGGTGAAATCGAGCAAACGCTGGTGTGACTCTGTGAACGACGACAGCTCATCGCTGCTCGGATTTCGAAATTGGAGGAAACAATCAACAGCCTGAGATAGTTTGAGGTGCTTGTCACCGAAAGCGAAGGTCCGGGAGGGGCTGTAGTGGTAGTAATTCATCTGTTCAAAGAATTAGAAACATCCACAGACGTCTGGTTTTTTTTTTGATTTTGTTGATTTGACTTGTTTGATTTAAGAATGTTGATGGCATACTATGTTCCAATTTAGACGATGATGCAGTCACTGGTTCAAAAAATGTGGCAGACATTGGAGACCTACTTTAATAGGATTTTCTTTATCTAGCTATACAGTAGCTGAGCGTACGGAAATGGAATCAACAACTCCTGGGAAATTTGTCAAATTTTGTCGGTTGTTTAGTATTAATTAAAAATCGGCTGTTCAGCAAAAGGTTTTGCATGGTGAGGAAAGTGCTGCAGCCATTCAAGTTCCTCATTGACCCATCCATTGTTTGAGCATTCTGCTGGGCTTTTGTAAGGGTAGTACAGTCCAGTGTTGGTGGACCTTTCTTTCTGGAAAAGATACATGTATGGACAAAATATCCACCAGGAGCAAGCTGTTGCTACGCTACTGCGGCTATTATCATTGAATGTTTTTGTGCGTCCATGAGACTTGTATTTCTTTCTAGTTGGTCCATAAGCGAGCTAGCATTGCAATTGCAATTTGTAATTTTTCAATTAAACATATTACCTTGAATAATTAGTCAACAATCATGGGTAACTATGATCAACTTGTGAATAAACATAAACTTCCATTGTTGTACCATTCACTTACTATATCTAAGATTGCAAAATGCTCTTCGACTCCCAAAAACCTTATAATTTCATCCCTCCATCATGACAAAGAAAATCTCTAAATTATACAACTAAAGAGCTGGATTCAAATCTGTAAATATAACTTTCTGTAATGAAATCAAAGAATAAGAAGATAAGATATATATTTGGCAAATTATTAATTAACTAGGGTCCGTCACTGAATTCAAGACAAAAAGAAACTGCCACGTTTTTACTGGCTTCTAAATGCAGCTGGTGTTGAAAAATTCTCAATACAACAGTTGCAAATGAAAAATAATAATCAAAATTTCAACGACTATCAAAGCAAACAAGCTGCAAGGTCGTTCATCGCAACACATGCCGAAGAAAAGCAACATGTGTTCTCCAAAAGCAAGAAGGATGGACTTGCGGAAACATGCAACAATGCATTGGATGTGTGCAAAAGTTTTCTTAGTTTTTGTTTTGATATAGATTTTCATTGAGCTATCATAAAACCTTGATTCCCCTTCAACAACAAGCAGCACTTTGGAAATCTCTTTAGTGTGACTATAAAAGAAACTACCATCGCGTTTATATTAGTTCCTCATAAACCTATATGAAACCCTCAACCAACAAAAATCCCGTTCAACCAGGGGTGTCCTACGCATCAGCTCTCAAAACAAACCTCCAAACTGAAGCTTCTCCACTCTCATTTTTTCCATACGAAATATCCTCCTTATTCGGGATGAACATAGCAGGACTTGCAGCGAAACTTCAGAAATTCCTCTCCGTCTACAACTCCACCACCAATTCGCTCGAGAACAAACGCTTAATGTGCTCCTTCATAGCATCCCTAGATGGATGTTCAAATAATCGAGCTAAACATTAACTCAATTGTTGGTAGAGCACCCCGTCTCGAGCTTGAGATCTTCCTTCAAACCCACCAACCTCATATTGTCCTCCTATGCGAAATTAAAACCTCACCACGGCACAGGCCACACTTTCTCTCATTCAACCTCTTCCGAATTGATTGACAAGACTCTCACGGTGCGGGGGCACTGCAATCCACGTCAACTCGAAATTTAAATTCACCCAGCCCTTTCCACCCTGCCGGGATGAATCCACTTTCGAATCCACCACAATTGCCATCGAAATACAAAATACCGTACTTTTCTATTCAGCAATCGATTGTCCCGAATTACAACACAACGATGCTGACCTCAATCTCTTATTAACTTTCTTAAAAATCACACCAGTGCAGAGGGCGAAAAATCCCACATTATAATAGAAGGTGACTTCAATGCAAGACATCCCTTTTTATCTAAATCGTAGCACCAACCCGAATGGCACCACACTCCACCGCTGGTACTCCAACAACTCAATACCTCTCCAAATCTCCCTACAAACACCAATCAACCCGACTTACCCACAAGGACTTATTCATAGTCAACGATGACCTCCCCATTAAGCCCCGTACAACCACTCACCCCTTCCCTCCCACTGTCTCTGATATCAGGGACCACGACGCCGTAGTCCTAGAAATTAAACTCCATGAGCGTCCACTCACTGAAAACCCTCCATTTGTCTTCGACTTCCACAAAGTCAAATGGAAATCAATGCCAGCAAGCATCCCATAAGGTTCAGGCATCTCTGTCACCCTCTTTACCGTTTAAAATGGTAACGCTCCGCCTTACCAAGAAAGCCAGACCTGACTCAACCAAAGTCCAACTACTTCTAAACGGAGAAAAAATCCCCACCAATCCCCAAGTAACCTACCTTGGCATTCTAATTAATCAAAAACTCTCCCCAAATGCCCACGTCACAACGATCGAACAAAGAGCCACTTGCACATTTAAAGGCCTTGTCACCCTCATGCACGTTCGCACTGCACTCCCCAAAAAGGTGAAGGTCCTCTGCTACAAATCTCTCATCCGAGTACTAATCACTTTCGGTTCCGCCTTCTGGTGTGATTTACCCCAATCTCAGATGGAAAAGATTCGCCACAAAGAGAGACACACTCTCCATCAATGCTACGGAATCTTCAAACAGGAAGACGACCCCCAGAATCTCATATCCAACCCAATCCTTTATGACACAGCGGAAATTCGAAGAATAGCCGCAGTCCTCATGGACCAACTCCTACGGTTCCTCGAAAAAGCAACGTATCATCTGAACCCACAGGTCACACTATTGATCAACACCGAAAGAACAGCGAAACGAGTATCCTGGTACAAGTCCTCATTTAAGGAAAATTCCTTTTGTAAATAGTATTTATTTACTTATTTCTACACCACAGAAATCAATTTGAAGAGGTTTTGTTTAGCTTTCCTTCCAATATCAAATAATAATTATAAGTAGCAAATGTTAAGACAAATACACGCAACAAATAAAACTCTAGAATAAGTAAAGAGTGTCAGAGATAAACAAATTTAAGAAATATTTTTGTTACAAAATAATGAACAAACGTGGACAGCAAAATGTGGTTTTCGTTAGAAAATCTCTCTCGTATGTTCCCAACACAGTGTTAAAAATCCAAGTTCAAAGTTCTAAAGTATTAATGTCAAAAGGAATAAATTGTCAGAAAGAGAGAAAAGAAAGTGACTGCAGTAGACAGAGGTAGCAGACACCAAGCCGAAGATAAGAGGAAATATATAATTTGCAAGGGACTCTGGATGAGTAGCTCCTGTATTTATCTATCAGTTTTTGGAGTTTTTTGAATATTCTCCAAATTATTAATTATAACTCGATTAATCTAAGCAAATAGTGTAAGGGGACATCGAATGTGGTCATCGGGGGCCTGCACGAACTATCAGTCGAGGAAATCACAGAAGACCTTGAATCTCAAGGCGTTAATCCCACTAAGATTTATTTCCTAAAAAATAGGGATCGTTTTTCAGAGGTGGTGAAAATCCTCATAGTCCATATGCTCAATACAATTCAAGCCCAATTCCAAAGTAAGATACAGAATATGATGGCGAATACAATCCAAACCATGTTCGCTGTATCACAAAAAGTAACAAATCCTAAACACGAATGTGTTTAGAGAGTCACGTTTCAATACTGACGAATGCGAATTCCTTGCATCAAAAGACTGATCAATGCATTCATTCATTGAATCCATTTATATAAGAACACTAATATGACATTATAGAGATTCAAAAAACCTTTCTGAAGCCTGGAAGACGATTCAGCATACTTTCTAAATACCAACCTGATCGTGAACAGAAATGACAGGATGACACGTGGAGCAGGTGGAACGGTCATTCTCGTGAGAAGAAACGTTAGTCACTATTCCATCAACTTACCTAAACTCCAACGTTTTGAGGCCACTGTAATCAAAGTACGAATCACTCCGATAGCAATCCTCTTCCTTCCCATTCATCCCTGCAAAAGAGGGATTTATCTTAACCTGAAGGCGCCGCTAGGCGATGATAAATGAGGCCTAGTCTCAAGTAATGTGACAAACAATTCAAAGCTTGATTTTTCGTGTGACAGAGGAGGTATTTACTTTTGTCAACCATAATGGTTGACTGAGCATCGCAAAGCCTTCTCAACTTGGTGTTTTGGATCCAAATTCTCGACTGATTCCTCAATTATTCTACTGGTATCGCTATGCTGTTGGAGAGATGTTATTCGGAGCTTATGTCATTAGTAGCTGTTGCTAATGATTCTAGGATTTCGCACGCTTTTTATAAGATTTCCATCGGAGAGAGCATTGGTGGAGCAGCAGTGTTTCTGTTTACAATTTCGCTTATGAATGGTTGTAGCTCTATGAATGTGGTGAGCACTTCATATGTGGAGTACCACTTGGTCGAAACATCCGCGGTTACTGTTTTCGTGGATAGTTTTCTCAATCCATCGGATGCCGGAGTCGAACGATAGAAAATCTCACGATGGCTTTAACTTTTTCCAAAATGCCCTTCAATTCTGTCACGTCAACGGTGACCTTTGTCGCGAGAGGATTGGAAGTGCGGGTGTAACAAGGGATGTGTTTGCTTTTACCAAATATGGTCTTCGCTACTTTTGTTTCGTTTGCTGCATTTGTCAGGGATGATTGCAAGAGTTTTATCAATTGCAGCCTCCCATTCTTAAAAAATGTTGTCATTTCCCGCACAATATACGCAGCAGTATGCCGTTGGGTGAGATGGAACATGCTGGTTACACCGTTGATAACACAACGTTTGCCAGTATCAATATAATGTATTGTCAAACTGAGAAAGCTCCAATCACGCAATTTTATCCGCAAAAATGATTAATATACACCTACCACCCCCCCCCCTCCCACTAGCCAACCCAAAACAGATTTTACCTCGACAAATAGTACAGATTACATACTAGATGTTTTATGTTGTTGCGCTTTCTCAGAGGCACGACCTGTTTGCTTCGCAAATGTTCACAAAAGTGAATTACACACCCACGAACTAATTTAAAATTTATTCTTGTTAAAAAATTTCACTAACACTTTACAATTATTTTCGCTTAATTACTAGCTCACTTTTATTTTTACTAATTGATTAATTGTAACAATTGCTTGCACTCGTTTTTTTAATCCGCGTACGATTTTATTTTACTTTAACACTATTTCATTACTGCACTACTTTTAACGCGCACTGTCGCTTTTCACTTTTGCAACACACTTCTTCACTTAATCCATGAGACTCTCTTCGCCGCTCGCTGTAGCCGCTTTTTTACATGTACCATACGATCCCGAATCTTCCACGTGAATCAAGGCCCAGATACAATAGTGCGTGACGGCGATGCGATTCTCGCTCGTCGTCGCGCAACGCGTTTAATTCACAATGCAAGCGATGCGAGGAAGAATAATATTCATATGACAAATGTCAAATTGGTGACGTTTTGAATGAACTTTGATTATAATTGTTTTTGATTTTTTAAAAATTTGCATTTGGAATTTTCCTTCGTTTGGCGAATAATAGCCTCAACAAGGATGCACGAAACATTCATTCAAAATTCATTCCGAATAACCCTCGTACCTTAAAAGTAATTAAGGCTTTTGAATTTCAAATTTCATTTCCGCGCCATAGAGCATCTGACAAACGTCACGCACCTCGTTGCGAGGAATTTTCGTTTTTCCGAATATTTCTTGCCTCGCATCGACGCATCGCAATCATTGTACGTTGTCGTATATAAATGCATGTTACGAAAACTGCTTGACATTTGCTGCGAGACTCTCGCCGCGCACTCGCATCGCCGTCTCGCAGTATTGTATTTCGGCCTTCATTCTCGAGTTTACGCGCTGAGTCATTTGCACAACCCAGCAGACAAAATCGTATCGCCGTCGATACGAATTCATATCGCCGTGTCGGAAAATTAGTTCGCCAGCGAATCCACCAGCGATCCGAATTCAAATCGTTTGCGAACAATATGTCACCATGTGTATATTTCCTGAAAGTTAATATTGCCTGAAAAACTCATTAAAAATAAGTATTCAGAAAAATTTAAAAACTGACTTGAAAATCTTGAAAATGACCCAAAACCGATGAAATAAATTTCGTTAAATCAGTTTCTCCGTTTTGTAACTTTGTTTGTAACAACATAAAAATCAATCGTAAGTAAATTTGGGAAAACAAATTTGGCATTGATTCCTTACAATTAGCTTTATCATATTCAGGGTATTTAAAGGCGGTAAAAAACGGTGGTAAGAAAACAGGAAAAGGAACACCGACGAGTCCGAAAAATCTGCAGTTTATCAATAAAATTGGGAGACAGTAAAGTTCGGATAATTGCAATATGCATAAACGCAAAACTCGTTGAAATTTACAGAAAGTTCAAGCACAGCATACTTAGGAGTTCATAAAAATGATTTACAACATTCTACTAGTTTGGCGACCTGCCTATCCGTCACTACGGCTTCCTGTCTGTCCACTCGTTTCTCATGGCTTTTCAGTAACTGCAGATGCTCCAATCTGGAAATACTGTAAACGAGTCAAAAGAGATGACTTCTTCTAAGTAGGATATAAATCAGTCGAGTACACAGCCCAACGTTTCTGTCAGAGGGACTGTGATGATATGTAGTCCACCAATGTAAAGCGCCAACGAGACGTCACTTTAAACGGTCGCTTTTTTTCTTGCGGTGCTGCCAATATAAGTGAATGTATGAGATCTCAATGATATATATGTCACACAACAAAACCAGCTGTAATGCTTATTATTAATTTATTCAGTATCCTAATCAGCATAACAGCTGTTCCTTTTGTTGTCCAATGTACACTTCATTACATGCATCTACAGTAGAGTAGCGAGAATCCATGTATCCATATTTTGATTGATTTTATAATTAATCACAGTGGCTTTCACCTGAGGAAAGTTCAGACATTCAACATGCAAAAAATCGTTGATATCGGATTATATAAAAAATATATTTTTTTATTTGAATGAAATTCACTTAGGATGACACTATCTGAAATGTGAATGCAACGAGGTAAAAAAACACTTAACTAACCAATTTGCTGTAAGATATTGTAAAAAAGGGGGACAAAGCTTCGGCATTTAAAAAGGATATTGTTTATAGTTTACCTGGCGTTCCGACAGTTGGTCGAGAATCCGTGAATATCGGAATTCAAAGAGTTTTAAAGTACCACTCTTTTGACACCTTAAACTAAATTGTTTTGTTTTTTAAACACACCACACAATTAACACATAACTCGCGTAGTAGGAAAACAAATTATGAAGCCGAAAGCGATAAACCTTGGTTGCGTATAAAACTTATCAAAAAGAACGCACAAATGATTACTTTTGATCGCGTAACTAAAATGTAACTAGTGTGAAAATGCTGCACAAGTTAATGCGTGATCGAGAAAATAATCGCAAATTTCGCGATGCAAATTACTGATTTAGCACGAGAGTATAAGTCCGAAAACGGGTAACCAAAAAGGTCACTTAGAACTCTAAGCTGAGACTGACAAGACCAAACTGCTCAACGACCCATAAAAATAAAATTTGATCCAGAAAGCAGGAAAAAGAAATGTTTTCTTGTTGGCTCTGTCCATAACTTTACGCGCCCCGTATGTTATTTTCCGACTTTTGTTTGCTCTGGCGAAGAAAAGGCGATCCGAATTTAGTTCGCCTAAGCGAAATTCCTACAAAATGCTTGCTGGGAAGTATTGTCGTACTCAGTGCATGCAATGTGTTTACGTTATGCCTATTTTCTCTTCGAGAATGATCGAAGTATTGGTTATTGATACTTGTTTATGAATTTTCTCTTAAGATGACTACAGTGGTGCGTGACATTATTCGAACATGTCCTAATATGTTGTTACTTTTCGCATACATCAAGCTTCGTTGAATTTACTTTTCGTCCAGTTACAAGTTTTTATACTTCAGCAAGTTAATTTACTAAAAAAGACTTCGACTAAATTTCACAGAAGAAAACAACCACAGCACATTACTCGAATGAATCAATATCTAACCATCTAATAAGTTTCTCGATAAATTTTTTATTGATTTTGAATAAGGATATACGCCGCGAAAGCTCAAAATGGAATGAAGGTACTTTGTTTTTATAGAATTAAAGAAATACTCATATTTCTTCACATTACATTCACATTCTTCCTCAGAAAGGATTATTCGCATCGGAAATTCGCAGGACTATTTACATGTACATAATAAATGAAAATGTTATACATTGCAAGGTTTTGGTTTTGTACGGCACTTGGTTATCAAGAAACAAACATCTATTTCGCAAAAACCAGAAAATTATTTCCTACATTGGAGAACATAAAAGGATAACACAATTTGAGGGGTCACTTATTGTTTCGGACACCCAATCATCTACTTCAAATAAACAACAATTTCTAGATGTAGATTTAGTAGGCATCCGGGTAATACGGCAAGATAGAGGCAACCTTCGATTTTCAATCGTAAATGTTAGATTTGGTAAGTATCTTTAGTTTAATTATATGCCGAACTGATATCCTCAGTTGAAGGCGTGTCCTATATATAACTGCATAAGATTCCCAAACGATGTGCGCCTGCGCAAGTATCATGAAAATGAGGAAACCCGAAAGTAGCTGTTTGTAGCAAAAATCGTAAATCTTTGCAACAGCCACCTATGCGGTGCGTTCGTTAACCGAAGCGATAGCATGAGGATATGAACTCAATCGGCTCTTTTATAAACTATGATTTTACTTATGTGACTGATAATAAAAACGAGGTTTCAAGGGTGCTCTTATTCTATTTTTCTCTGTAACGACCACCATCATGAATGGAAAACATTGAAGGTAGACACGTCAAAATAGAATGAGAAAAGTAATGGGTAATGCATGACTGTTGTAGGTGATTTGTAACCGATTTGTGAAAGATAAATAAATCGATCTTGACTTCTGATATGTCAGTGAAGAAAAAAGTTTCATAATCCTTATAAAATAATCGATTACTCGATTAAATCGACCCCAATGAAGTCGGTTTATTATTGAGCAAGCCTATCGATTTTTCCGATTAATCGATACCCATTCGATATCAACAGATAAAATTTTTTAAATCAATCTAAACTAAACTTTTATGAAAATTTAAATGTATTTTCTCCTAAAAATTGAATTTAGAGCATGACAGAATAAAATCTGGCTTCACAACTGTCTTATGAAAATATATTGGAGTAAAAAAGATTTTTGCACCCTTACAGTCATGAGAAGTAACTTGAATTTACTACGATCTAATGAAATGGTTGCCATATTAAGAACCACTCGTTCCAATCTAAATAAATGACTTTTATTTCTGGCAACATCTGTCAACGAAACGAAATTCAATCGAATCAAAAGTTTTTACCAACACGATTTGTTGTTATGAGCATAAATTTCTTAAGTTGCTCCGCTTTGTATCATAAATTGCATTCCCTCCGCTTGGAAGACGTTTTCGCTGAGAGGACGAAAGTAAAAACTTCTCAGCGATTTATTGCAAGGCTCCCTCTGAGCACGTACTGTATCGCTTAAATCCGTTTTCAAGGAGATGTTGTTGCATCGAGTCGCGACATAGTTTATAGACGATGAGCTGGAAACATTCAAAAGATTCTTTAAGTATCGACGTTGGCCAGCGAGACCGTCGACTTTGCGAAAAAGACATGATTTTAAACTTACTCGAATGTGATTTTCAAAAGCGCTCAAACTGTCCTTTGCTACCTCGCCATAACCGTTAAAGGAATTACATTTTAAGAAATAAGTTAGGAATGTAAGAATTTCCATTTTATTCATGTCATTTTCAATAAGATCTCAGTAAAAGTGCATTTGTACAAGTCTTACGATTTGCATTCCTTTTCAGAGGAAATCTTACGAGTCCCTTTCATATCCTCAACGATGCACCCATAGCTGTAGTCGAGTGAATTTATATTCATATTGCGTCACAAGGCTGACTTCACTACCAACCCCAACGTACCAACATGTACTGCATTAGGGCACTTGGAATTCTAGAGGAATACTTGCACTTGAACCAAATTACACATACAGCTGTATAATCCAGTCATAATTTCTTGAAGAATATTCGAGTGTCACCCCAAAGCTTCTTATTGGCAAAGGAAGAGCAAATATTGCATTGTAGTGCTAGGAATTCATTGAATACTTGACAATGAACTGAATGTAATTGCTAATATGTGTATGTTCCTTTGACATCAAAGACACTAACATAAATGCGAATTTATTTGTTTTCAGTTTGTGGAACGGAGAATTCACATAAATAAATTACAATTGAGAAATATTCAGAAAAAACTACGAGGCCGGTTCAATAAGTACCCGCGTTTAAAATGAATACATCATTTTTTCAAAACATTGTTTTTTATTTTTCAACATAGTCGCCTTTCAGAAAAACACACTTCGCCCAACGTTCCTGCCTTTTTTTTCAACCGCTTCGAGAAAAAGGATTTGTCGAACTCTCCAAAATACGCCTCTCTCGCGGCAATGACTTCCTCGTTTGATGTAATTTTTTCCCGCGAGCCATTACCTTGAGTTTGGGACAAAAAAAAGTCACAGGAAACCAGATCGGGTTTATACTAGGGATGCGGCAGCATTTCGTTACGCATTTCAAGCAGTTTTGCAGTTCAAACTCCGGATGTGCTGGTGCCTTATATGATGAAACAGGACCTTCTTTTCCGCCAAATGTGGCCGTGTCTCCTTGAATTTTGTGGTCCAATAGCTCATTGTAGCATTTTCTAGTGATCGTTAACATCAAAAGCACATGGAAATAACTTTTGGCCGGTTAAGAGAATACGGCTTATCCATAAACGTTGCAAAATCCATTTTGGGATCATCATCAGTGGAATATCTTGGATATCTCATTGATGAAAATGGTATCAGTCCTCTCCCTGCGCACGTGCAAAGCATCCTGCAGTTCAGAAAACCATCAACTACTGCGGAGTTCCGAAGATTTCTTGGTGCCATCAACTTCTATCGAAAATCCTTGCGAAATGCAACTGAAATTCAAGCACCACTGCATAAATTTCTAGTTAGCGCTAAGAAAAAGGACAAATCACCAATAGTTTGGAATCCTGAAGCCGAAGCGTCTTTCAAGCAGTGCAAAGAGCAGATTGCAAACGCAACGCTACTACGACACCCCATTGAAAATGCCCAACTGGCACTTAAATGCGATGCGTCAGACACTGCCATACGAGCAGTGTTAGAACAACTGAACGAGAAAGTGTGGGAACCATTAGGCTTCTTTTCCAAAAAGTTCACCGCTACGCAATGCAGATACAGTACTTATGATCGAGAGCTACAAGCCATCTACAGCGCAGTGAAATATTTCGGTAGCATGATCGAAGGACGGCCTCTAGTTATTAAAACAGGCCATAAACCACTTACGTTCGTGTTCAATCATAAATCCGAGAAAGCTTCATCACTATAGTTGCAGCAATTGGATTACATTAGCCAATTTTCCACGACTTTAGTTTACATTGCGGGAAACGAAAACATCAAAACAGACGCATTGTCACGAATCAGCTCAATCACTATGCCAGTATCCATCACCAGCCAAGACTTAGCGGCAGCTCAAAAGGACGATGACGAGCTGAAGTAGTTACTTCGAGGGGAAACATTGTTGAAATTGCGTAAACTTTGCATCGACGACTCGTATACAACAGTATGTTGCGACGTATCAAATGCGGAAATCCGTCCATACATTCCAAACATTTTCAGACGGAAAATATTCGAAATGACACACAGTCTGTCTCATCCTGGGGGACGAACCACAAAGAAAATAATCAGCCGGAAGTATGTTTGGCCCTGCATATCAAAAGACATCCTCGAATGGTCCAGATCATGTCTCGCGTGTCAGTGGAGTCAAACCGGACGGCATGCAAAACCTCTACAAGGTCATATCCAAATGCCTGACGCAAGGTTTAATCACGTCCATATCGACATAGTTGGACTCATGAATCCATCAAAAGGATTCCAATACGTACTAACCATCATCGATCGCTTTACGAGATGGCCTGAAGCGACTCCCATCAAAACGATTACTGTGGATGAGATTGCCACCGCCTTTGACGCAAACTGGATAGAGCGTTTTGGAGCTCCTGCTGTTTTGGCATCAGACCAGGGATCACAGTTCGAATCACTCATCTTTCAATCACTAACTCAATTAGTGGGCTGCAAGAAAATACGAACCACAGCTTATCATCCTGCAGCGAACGGAATGATCGAGCGATGGCACCGGTCATTAAAAGCAGCGATAATGTGTCATAACAGCAACGAGTGGGTTGACATTCTTCCCACCGTCTTATTGGGACTTCGCACCAGTATTAAGGATGACATTGGCGCAACATCGGTAGAGCTCGTCTATGGGACAACACTCCGTATGCCAGGAGAATTCTTCTTCAAGGAGGACATGCCACCTGATCCCAAGCTTTTCGTTCAAAAATTCCGTCAACATATGAAGTACATACAAGCAACTCCAGCTTCACTTCATGACAAACGCAAGGTTTTTGTCCACAAAGACCTTTCAACTTGCTCGCATGTTTTCATTCATGTCGACCGAGTAAGGAAGACTTTGAAACATCCATATGAAGGCCCCTACAAAGTCATTGAACGAACGTCCAGAAATGTCTTCAAGCTGCATATTTCGAATTCACTGCTGATCCAGCTATGCAGCCGTCTTCAGATCAGCAAAAACAAATTCCCAGAACGTTTGTCGGTCCGAAAACAAAATATCGAAATGTGATATTTCCCAATGTTTAATATTCAATTGCCAACATTTGCTAAGTTGTCAGACGTCCAATGTATCCAGGAGGGAGTGCTGTGGCGACACTGCCACTCAAACCATCGAATATGGAACGAAGTAAGGATGGGCAGGATATAAATTTTTGACAGGTTCCTGTAATCACTCTCTCGCAAGTGAACCGCCATATATTATAGACGTGATTTTTCCTGGATAATAAATATATTTGTTTAACATTGTATGCAACGTGTTTTTATATGGACTTAGGTTGAGTGAATCCCTAAAAACTTCTTTCAGGAACGCTCTCTGTCGTCAAACAGAGGCACTTATTGAATCGATTCATCATTACACATAAGAAACGAAGCTACAATCAAAACAATGGATTTCTCCCGGTGAATCCCCCCCCCCCAAAGAAGCGAAGACGGTTCCATTGGTTGGAAGGGTCATGGCGACGATTTTTCGGTATCCGAACGGCGTCATCTTCGTGGATTTTTTAGGAAAGAATAACGATCACTAGAAAATGCTACAATGAGCTATTGGACCACAAAATTGAAGGAGTCACGGCCACATTTGGTGAAAAACATTCATCCGGACTTGTCGCAGGCAAACTCCATGAATTGCGCTACAAATTGCTGCCGCACCTTCCATATTCTTCCGATCTGACTCCCTGCGACTCTTCTTGTTCCCCAACATGAAAAAATGGCTCGCGGGAAAGAAATTAAGTTCGACTGAGGGACTCATCGCCGAGACAGAGGCGTGTTTTTGGTTTAAAAAAATTGTAGGAACGTTGGGAGAAGTGTACCTTTTTAAAAGAGGACTATAGTGGATAAAAACTTTTTTTAAAAAAATTGTGCCTTCATTTCTAGCATGGGTACTAAAAAAATTGTTTTTTTTTTAAATTTATATTCGATTCGCCTTAAATTCAAAATAGTACATAAAAATTCCAAATAATTAGTTTTAAGAATTTTTGTCACATAATGAAAAATATTCCATATATCCCTGAAAAACTGTGATTGACTTTGAGACAAATCCTGTTTTTGGGATGATAATGTTTTTTGAAACAATAAAAAATAATTTGAACAAAGATAAGGAATGTTTTTCATTGGTTCAGATGGGGTAATTGGAAACGAAATTCCAATGACTTGAATTGATAAAGTTCCTTGAACATTTGTTGATATTCGCGATACAATATTGTGAATTGTTTTCAAAATTACACTCTACCTGAATTATAGGGATTGAAATTTTGGACTCTATTTCTATTTGCAAATGAGAAAGGCCTGTTTACATTTACTTCAGTATGTTTTCAATTCCCCCTGAGACTAGGTGGTAAATAGAAACAGTGACTTTATCCCGATGTTGATGGAGAGAACAACGGATGGCAGGCACATTTTGGAGACACTAAACATACTAGACAGACTTTGATGACGTTAGCGGCATGTTGCCAATCACCCCAAGTGTCAATTTCCATTTCATAGATGTCAAACTCACATCTTTGACTTTTGATTTAACTTTCTAATGGAATAAGTAGACAAATGAAATTCGAAATATTGTATTTTAATGCAATCTTGTATGGTAAAGTGATAACTTGGAACAGAATCACAATACTAATCAAGTTAACAAAAGAAAGCAGCTCGATTGCTTTTACGTTCACACTTCCTCCAAAGTTGAAAGTTTTTTGCCTCCATCTTTTTCGAAATTTGTACTTGGCTGGAAAGCTTGGACCGGAAATCTACTGTTCCACACAATAATTAATTTAGACCTGCTTATATTCACGCATTTCAGGCTGGTGACTTTAATTTCATTCGACTGGAATACTTCATCAACCCGACACGCACGTAATGAAGCCGATTCTTTTGTATGACATTCCCAATTCATTCAACTAAAGGTACATTTCAGGTTGGATGTTAGCCAACTAGATGTTAGCTACCAACTGTTTACTTTCACAATTTTCAGGATAAGCATCAACGAACCAGGTTTCTTGGATGTAGGTGCTTTTCTTCGCCATCACTATCACTTCCTGTTTTCTTTTCTTTGTCTGTGGGATTCTTTAGTTTCTTTTGCACATAATTCTTTTCTATATTCATGCTTTTCTTTGAATTTTTCTTTCTTCTTGGCCTTTTTGTTATTTTGTTCTTTTTAGCTTCCTTCAACCTTTTAATGCCTTCATCAGTAATAAGCACTACCCCATATGTGTGGTGTTTCAAGCGTCTTACTGTTTCCGCTTTCTCGACACGAAGAAACTGCATTGTTTGATATACTTAATAAGAAAAGTTCCACCTAAATCTTTCCTTTGCCAAAGGCTCCTTCTGGTTCTGTCGTTTTGGCAACACTCAAATCAAGGATTTCTCAGGAATGATCAGCAGGAATGATTTCTCCAACTCTGGTAAAATCGTTCCTCACGATCACTTCATTCAAAGCTGAAATGAAATTTTCATGCTGAGCATTTCTTCGCATTTGGTAACGAGCCAAATGTTGACGCTCAAAATGATCTGGGACTTACATATGTTCCATCAAAGAGGAACAAGGCAGTAGAGCTGAAACGTTGCTGAAGGGTTCATAGACTTTATCAATGACCAAACCGTATCCAATAACCCAGCAAACTCTCGTTTAACAAGACATGAGGGTGGTTACCCATTTTGGTTTCTCCATGGTTGACTAACACTCTCTCCCAAACTGACTTAACGGGTTCAAAGACTTATTTATCTAGGGGTTGATGGCGACTAGTAAGATGGCTAGGAAATTTGTAAGTTGTATATCGTTGCTAATAGCCAGTTCTACAATTCTTATGCATATATGGCTCGCATATCCATCGTTGAATAATACGGCTGTTTTTCCAACTATGTCATCTCTGATTTGAATTTCATTGACGTAAGGTACAAACATCTTGCTGATCCAGTTAAAAAATGCAGCTTCTTCCATACAGCCATTGCTTGTTGCACCAATCATGGTCACAGTTAATGATTTTTCAGAAATCCACCGGAGCTTAGCTGCCGCTCCTTTGTACACTGTAAGAGGAGGTAAGGATGCACCACCGGCTGATGCGCATGCTTGCACCGTAGTTGATTCACGAACTGCGCTATCAAATACTGGTTGAAGTGTTTTTTCCTTTTCTTTTATGACCATAAGGCGTGAAGGGTCACTTGCACAACATGTCTCGTCAGCAGTGAATATTTGACTTTCTTGGCCTTCTCACATATTCCCTAGGTATGATAGACCTTCTTGACGGTATCAAAAAACCCATACACTATAAATGGATCCCGCGAATGTTTTCTTGCTTGTTGCAAGTGTGCAAGTACAAGTGTTTTCAATGAGATTAAACGATTCCTGCAAAATACCAATCTTCACCAGGGTGACAATCTCGAAACCTTTTTTGAAGGTTACTCTTGATAAATTCTAGAACTCATTTTTTTAGTTCTTCCTTGTTGCAGGTGAACCCTATCTGTGAGCAAGACATTCTTAAGCTTACTTCGAAAGTCATTTGGACGGCCTTACAACCTTTAATTCAATTATATTATACATAACGGTGATACGAACGTTATAGACGGCTTGCGCCTCCTTTGTATGCCTTGTTCCCGTTCATCACATCAACCATAGCTGCTGCTAAGCTATCTGTTGTGTAAGGAGGAGATGGTTTTTTTGCCTTTCATACGCCCAGGGCATCAACTGTTAGTCAACTGTCATCCTAACGTATTCTAATGATATTTACTGAGATAAATCCCACTAAGATATGCTAAATTTGAGGATACTACATAGAAAAACTATAATTCACATCTCAATGTGTGGTTCATCGTCACGCAAAGAGCAGTTGTTTCAAATTGCCCCAGGGTAAAGTAATTGCCCCAGTTGATGTATAAGGTACTTGGAGACACCAAACTTACAATCAATTAAAACAGAGAGAATCAAAATAATAACTATATTATTTCAATAAGATCTCACATAATAAATTGAAATTGAAATATTGACACTTTGAATTGAAATAGTTTTAATCGCTTAGTTTGCGTTTTTAAATGTGTTGCAAAGGAAAACTTGAGCTCACCCAAGTTCGATCAACAACTTGAAACAATGATGACACATTCATCAGCAGACTGAAAATCGCGGGAACTCTCTTAAAGTATTTCGAGTGTTGCCAATCGCCAACAATTAAGTTTGTCGTTATTACCATGAGTACAGCTATGTAGTTTATTTCAATGGACGTTGCTTGACCCTATACAATATTTTGCAAAATATACGTAAATATTTATTGGTGAAGAAATCTACCCGAGAAATGATATTTAATTGATAAAAATACCGAATGTAGTTACCGCCAAAGCGTTCAGTTTTTAAAGTCATAAACATGACATCAGCGTCATCATCCAAACCTCTAGCATCTTTACCAATGCCCCATAATGATGATTCCTCAATTTTCTAATCTAGTAAATTGCCAGAAGAAATATTTTAATAAACATCCATGTTATTTGATCTTTTAAAATGCGTTGCAAAATCACTATCATAATCTTTCATAAACAATATGTTGATCTACAAGAGAATGCATGTTGATGACATGTGCATTTTCTTAAACAAAATCAGAAATTAAACAAAGCAATTCATTGATTTGCAGAACGATACATTTTTGATGATGTTCACGTTTTCTTAATTGAGATAAGAAAATCCGATGGAAGAATTTAATTTGGGAAGTCAGAGAAGAGAGTGTTCGTACGGAGATTAAAGAAATAACATCTAAGACCAAGGGTCCGAAAAATTAAAGTTTTGAAGTTAATTAATGTTTTGAAGTTAATTAAAGTACATGAAGTTAAAAGAAATAAAGTCTTAATAAAATAAAAGGAGTGAAGTTTCTAAAAATTAAAGGAAGTAAAGTATTTGATAAGATAAAAGATGAAAAGTAACGCTCAAGACAAAATAGTTTATTGTTAAAAAAAGTGTATCAAGGAGAATAAAATTTTAAAATTAACACAAGTGTTTAATTGGCGCAGTCAGTAGGATTGTGTCAAGTGCAGTTTTTATATTAACAACAAAGTTAAGTGGAAGTAGTGACAAAACTACTTATTCCGTTTAAAAAACCCACGCGAGTTTCAACTCCTAGTGACAATCATACGAAATAAACTCGATAAGAATTTATCCACAGACAATAAGTCGATAAGACTTAGCTTTACCGTGTATTTACGTAAAACGTTGAAGTTAATTTTGTGCGATAAGCGAAGTTTAAAAGGTGCGACACATGAACAAGGACTCATACCCAAGTGCTCCAAAGTGATAAATACGATAAACTAAAACATATTTGAAAAATAAAGAAGATCATACAACGACCCTTATTGAACATCGCCCCGAGTAGAGAAGGAAGACGATAAACCAAACTAATAATAAACAACGAGCAAAGAAGGAAGACGACAAAACAACTAATAAAAAACAACGAGCAGGGAAGGAAGACGATAAAACAAATAATAGAAAACAACGAATAAAGAAGAAAGACGATAAACAAACTAATAGAAGTTAGCGAATATCAAAAAGGAAAACAACCCAAAGGCAGAAGAATCCAGATTTTCGTGCAATAGCTCTACAGTACAAACAACGAGAATGGCAACCGATTCTCAAGGTAAAGACATTTTAAGACCATCTCAAATAAATTCCAAATTAACAATAGCTCTTGACCCCATCAAACATGCGTCTCGAATACCCCCATTCGATAGAAGTAGAGACAAACTTAAAAGTTTTACACATATGTAAAACTTAATCTGGTAATATTGCTAGCATGACATCTACCATGCTACCAATATTACAAGATTACGACAATGCGTCGCAAAATATAATCTGTAACATAATTAAAAGTAGAATAGTTGGCAAAGCTAAACTGATTCTAGATTCTAGTCCACATATTATAAAATGGGAGGAAATAAAGGAAATTTTGTATGCATATTTCTCAGACCAGAGAACCAGTAATCAGCTCCTAAACGAATTACGAACGACAGAATTTAGGGGATCTGTCATGGAATTCATAAATATTATACAAAAAAGGCTAACCAACCTTAATTTTAAAGTCGAACAGGAACAAGACAGAAACTATTTGCATGTCATAAAAAATAATCAAATTGTTGCTTTAGATGTTCTAAAGAAAAACATTCCAGAACCTATGAGAACTATTCTCTTTTGTAGAAATCCAGACACAATAGAACAATCTATTTTTATTTTATCGGAAACTGCCCACCTTTATGATAAAAAAGGAGATCATCATTTTAAGAATTCTAAAAATAACACCAAACAATATAAACCAAATTATAATAACCAGCAAAATCAATATTATCAAAGTCCATACCAAACACAAAACCATTATAATTGAAATCATTTTCAAAACCCAAACCCTTTCTATCAAAATCATAATCGCTTTTATCAAAATTCGAGTCCACATAATTTGAATAATTTGCAGCAAGGATACAACCGCTTTAATAACCAAAATTCAGTCCAACAGCGCGTTCAAAGATTTTGGGCCCCCAACCAATGGAAGTGGATCCTTCTAAGCAGATTGACCATACTAATCAACAGGAAAATTTTCGGGAACCTACCTCAGAAAATCCAACAACTACAACCTACCATATATCCGAATAGATTCATATGGTATCCCTCTGCGTTTCCTAATAGATACAGGCGCTTCTGTTACCATTATTGAACCAAATATCAGCCATCCAAGTCTTAGGATCCCACAAAACAATTTATCTAACATTCAAACTTTAAATTCAACTCTAGCGTATTCCCATGTAATAAAAATTAAACTATTTAAATAAATAGGCGGAAACGATAAAATTTCATTTATAGAATTTAAATTCAGTGAATTTTTCAATGGATTATTAGGTAACAATATTTTTCAAAATTACATAACAGAAATAGACCTGCATAATAAGTATATTAAATTTAACGATAAAAAATTAAAACTGTATTATTCTATGGAAGTTGAAGAAATGAACGAATACATCAATCATATTTATCTAAATGAAACTTACAAGGGAAAAGATCCTTTATCACTTATAAAAATCGACCATTTGAATAAAGAAGAAAAAGGCAAGTTGATTAATCTGTTGAAAGGTTTTATTGAAATATTCTACCAGGAAGGTGATATTTTGACCTTCACTCACGGGGCGAAACATGAAATTAAAACTAGCAACAGCATGGCAGTGTATACAAAATCCTATAGATATCCACAAATACATCAAACGGAGGTGGAATCACAGATAACGGAAATGCTAGAACAAGGGATTATACGACCAAGTAAATCCCCATACTCCTCACCAATATGGGTGGTCCCTAAGAAAACCGACGCTTCAGGGAAAATGAATTGGCGAATTGTAGTGGACTATAGGAAATTAAATAGCATTACCATAGATGACAAATTTCCAATAGTAAATATTGATTCAATTCTGGACAAACTCGGAAAGAATTTATATTTTCTCAACCGATAGGGGACACTACGAATTCACCAGAATGCCTTTTGGCCTTAAAAACGCACCCGTCACATTCCAATGCTTAATGAACTCTATTCTATATGAATATATTGGTAAAATTTGTTTCGTCTACATGGACGATATCATTGTATTTAGTACGTCTTTAGATGAATATATACTCTCATTAAATAAAATCCTGAATGCCCTGAATGAAAATTTGAAAATCCAAATTGACAAAGGTGAATTTTTTTAGGACGGAAACAGAATTTCTAGGATACATAATAACCACCGAAGGTATTAAACCTAATCCTAAAAAGATAGACGCAATCCAAAACTTTCCTATACCTAAGACTAAAAAACAAATAAAATCATTGCCAGGTTTAGTCGGATTCTACAGGAAATTTCTTAAAGACTTCTCTAAGTTAAAACCATTAACCCTCCGATTGAAGAAAAAGTCTCAAATAAATATCAACGACAAAGATTATGTCGATTCATTTGAGAAACTTAAACTATTAATAATGTCCGATCCAATCTTGAAACACCCCGACTTTGAAAAACAGTTTACCCTCACTACAGATGCTTCAAACTACGCTATGGGTGCAGTGCTTTCTCAGGAAGGTCATCCAATATGTTACCCTTCACGTACTTTAAACGACAATGAAACTAGATATTCAAGAATTGAAAAGGAATTGTTGGCAATTGTCTGGTCGACCAAATATTTTAGACCATACTTATTTGGGAGAAAGTTTGTTATCAAAACTGATCATAAACCATTATCTTGGTTGGCTAACTTGAAGGAACCGAATCTTAAACTGCAAAGGTGGAAATTGAAACTGGAAGAATTTAACTTCGATATTCAGTACATACAGGGTAAAGAAAACTATGTGGCCGATGCACTATCACGTCCCACAGTTAATCATAATGTGGAACTTGCGAATATGAATGCACTAGAAAAAGGAAATGACGATGATCAAGAAAATAGCGGTAATAACGAATATAATGAATCCGTATTGACATGCCATAGAGCAAATGAGGATAATTTGGAATACATAGAAATATCAGAGGCCCCCCTCAACATTTTTAAAAATCAAATAGTAATTAAAGAGGGAAAGGAAAATAGAATACGTAAAGAAAAATATTTTGGGAAACTTCGTACAACTTGTATCTCAATATCTGTATTTCCAATATATTTTAAACAATCATATTCCGAATAAAGGAATAGTTGCAGTTTTTATCCCTAACCTTGGTATATATAGAAGATTTCAGAATGAATATCTAAGGTGGAAAAGTCCACACGTCAGATTAAAGATGGTGAAATGTAATTATTTACTCTTTGATTGCACCGATAAGGGGCAAACTCAGGAGGAGATTTTCAAAGAACATACAAGGAATAACCACAGAGGTATTGAGGTTTACAAGGAAATAAAATCAAAATATTATTATCCTAATCTAAAAATAGAGATTACAAAGGTCATAAATAATTGCCACATATGTCAAATTAGTAAGTATGAAAGAATTCCAACCAAAATTCCGTTTGACAAACCCCCTATTCCAGAAAAACCTCATGAAACAGTCCATATGGACATATGGTTTCTCGACAGAAATCATTTCTTTTTGACCTTTATTGATAAGTTCTCTAAATTTGGACAAGTAATAGCGTTGCAATCCAGAAACTGGATAAATATTCGATCCGCCCTTAATCAATACTTTGCAACATGTGCAAAACCAAAACAGATAATAACGACCAATTAAGACCAATTTAGAAAATTTCCTACTCAACGAAGAGTTAAATGCAGTTACAAAATAAAACACAAACTTTCGTTTATAAATTTAATTTTATAATTTTTTCTTAATTTTATAATTCTTCTTGTTCTTAAAATTTACGACCGAACCGTTTGAATCTGGACTCAAGACTGGATTACTTCTATATTTTTCCTTTGGTTCTTCCTGCCCTTATCTGAGTGTAATTCGATACACCTTTAAGTGATTTTTCTTAATCTGCATTATTGCAGATTTTTGTTTAATAAATATTAATATGCGTGATAAGCACCATGAATTTGATATTGATTCGCGGGTTTTTGTTTATGTGCGAATGGATAAATTTATTACTGTTTGATTATTGTTTGGGGTATCGAATTACACTTAAAACAAAATTACAAAGCAAAATTACAAAGCAAAGCATTTTGCGTTAGAAGAGTGTGTTTTCTGTTTCCTGTTTATAACAGGATATAACTCCTCCCTCTTTAAGTTTCGTGTCCTCGCGCAATGTATTAATATTTACTTATACGTTTGAATTTTTTCTGCAGTATTTGTAATAGGTGATTATACTAGCGAAAGCTATAATTAAAATGATTACAAAGTCTGTAATAATGCTTTTTTGTGAAGTCCTGTTATGATCTAAATCTACCAATTTTATATGTTTTATATTTTCGATATTTTGGGCATGAATCTTTTCTAACGTTAAGTTTTGCTTTTCTTTGTATGTAATATTTTTAATGATATTTGGTAAAATTATATTATTGTATACTATGTTATTTCTATTTACAAAAGTTACATTTTTTATAGTGATTTTACAATTAGCAAATTTTATGATATTATGGTTTTTGGTTACGATTATTTGGTCATTGCAATTTCGATATATTGGTGTAATGTTCAAATTTTTTGTAATAATTACATTTTCTGTTATTAGATCTATGCTTGGTCGGTTATTTTTTCTCATTGTACAATTTTCGGAGTTTGTTAGGATTTTAGCTATGCAAATGTTGTCAACTGGTTTTAGTTTGTTTTCTTCATTTATTCCTTCTTAATATAAAAACACTTTATCATTTGTACATAGGACATTATTATATGGTGTTACGAATTCTAGATTATTTTTATTTGGGATAGCTATAATAGATGTTTTGTAAAATTTTCTGTCCGTAAAATTGGGTATGGGAGTAACTATTAGTATTGATTTAGCCTTTTGTGCTACTGATACTTTAATATTTTGGAGCTTTTGTACATCGTTTTTATATATTTTTATTTCTTCAATTGTTAAAATATCCTTACTTTAAACTTCCAGTCTAGAGAGCAATACTATTTCTTCAATTTCTTCTATTGAATCTAATAGAGTTTGTAAGTTTTCTATTATTAATTGGTAGGTTTCCATTTCGGACATTCGCATTTGCATTGCATCTGTTTGAGATTTTAATGAATTTACTTTGGAAACAACAATATCTTGTTGTTTGTTTATATGTTTTGCCATATTTTGAATATTTTCGTCAATTTGTCTGTTAATTTTTATTTGTTTTTCATTATTGTCCACAAAAGATTTTATATTTAACTCTAGTTTATCAAAATTCCTTTCAATATAACTCCTATCGTCGTCATCCATCACTCCGCCAAACCATTTTAAAAAGACCCCTAGGGGCTAAATATTGGTCTTTTGGTTCTATGGGGTTCGAGAGTAAATAGTTTGGTCTTTATTTTTTTAAGTATCATACTAATACTAGGAAATTTAAGTATAATTTCTATTGATGTGTTTTCTATATTATTCAGCACATCTTGAAATCTTTGTAGATCAATGAAATGAATGACCTTTGAAAAGTTTTGGAAAATCAGCACTTGATTGTCTCTTATAAGAGTGAATCCATTTCCTTGAGGGATTTCGGTTATCTCAATATGTTGTCCTGATATACTCATTATTATAGCTAGGAAGACGAGGATTCCTATCTATCGTGTTTTTTGCGTTTAAATTTATTTTTAATATATTTTGGATTTATTTTTTCGTCTAATTTGTTTGTATTTTTATTGTCAATACTTTGGTTTTGGCTTTTTATTATTTTGTCTCTTATAGCTTGATAATTTGAAGAATTTATGATTCCATTGCTTATTTCAATTGGTTTATGGTTAGTTACCGAATGAATAGTATTGTTAAAGTGTTTCATTATTTCCTGAATGTCTATTAAGGATGGTGCTAATTTTGTCTCTGTTGTTTTGATTCGAGCATGCTCATTGAGGGTATTTTGCAGTCTTTCTATATCTGCATTGCCAGTTTTCAGTCCAGGAGTGGTGAAAGGGAGTGTTACATTTTCGTTCAGAAGAAAATTCTCAAGGTTATTTGTAAGAGTGCTTTCGTTGTTGGTTACAATATGATCGGACTTTCCACAGGTTGCGAAATGTTGGTTCAGGGCTGATTTAATGTCTATCCAATTTCTTGATTTCAAGGATATTGCTTGTCCAAATTTCGAAAATTTATCTATTAATGTTAAATAGAAATGGTTTTTGTCTACAAACCATATGTCCATATGAACCATTTCATGGGGTCTCTCTGGGATAGGAGGTTTCTTAAAGGGGATTCTAGCAGGTCTCCTTTCATATTTGCTAAGCTGACATACATGGCAGTTGTTTATTATCTCTGTTTTTAAATTAGGATAATAGTATTTTGTTTTTATTTCTTTATATATTTCCTCAATACCTCGGTGATTATTTCTTTTATGCTCTTTCAGTATCTCTTCTTGAATATGCCCTTTCTCGGTGCAATCGAAAAGTACATAGTTACATTTTATAAATTTTAGCTTAGTGTGGGGACTTTTCCATTTCAAATATTCGCTTTGAAATTGATTGTCTATCGCAAGATCAGGGATATAGACTGCAACAAGCCCCTTTCTAGGTGTATGGTTATTCAGGATATATTGAAAGTATTTATCTTTAATTTCCTTAGAGGTACATATTATACGCGTTTTTCCGAAATATTTCTCTTTTTTGATTTTATTTTCACTGCTTTGTTTTATGATTATCTGATATCTGAATATGTTTAATGGAGCTTTGGATATAGGGATGTATTCCAGGTTGTCCTCGGTTGCACTGTGACATGTCATTGTTGAATCGTTATCTTCATTGATTTCATTTGAGCTTACAAATACGCCATTGTTAAATGGAAGACGGGATAAAGCATCAGCAACATGATTCTCCTTTCCTTCTATGTACTCAATGTCATAGTTAAATTCCTCCAATTTAAGTTTCCATCCTTGGGGTTTCATGTTAGGCTCCTTCGAATTTGCCAACCAAGTCAAAGGTTTGTGATCCGTCCTGATAGTAAACTTCCTGTCATATAGATAAGGCCTAAAATATTTGGTTGCCCAAATGATCGCGAGTAACTCCTTTTCGATTGTAGAATATCTGGTTTCGTGGTCGTTAAGAGTACGAGAAGCATAGCACAATGGGTGATCATCTTGGGAGAGGACTGCTCCAATTGCATAATTAGAAGCATCAGTCGTTAGTATAAATGTTTTATCAAAATCTGGGTGTTTAAGGATTGGGTCGGACGTAATTAATTGTTTGAGCTTTTGAAAGGAGTCAACGTAATCAACATCCTTGGTATTTTTTTTGGCATTCTTCTTCAAACGAAGGGTAAGTGGTTTAGCTATTTTGGAGAAATGTTTGATGAATTTTCTGTAAAATCCTACCAATCCGACAAATGATTTTATTTTTTTAGTATTCTTTGGTATTGGAAAGTTAAGGATAACTTCAATTTTTGTAGGGTTAGGCTTAATACCCTCGGTAGTAACGATATGGCCAAGAAACTCCGTTTCTCGTTTTAGGAACTCACTTTTATCAATTTGGACCTTCAAGTTCGCCATTCGTAATACCTCCATAACCTTTTTCAGGGAAGAAATGTGCTCCTCAAGTGAAGTGCCGAAGACAATAATGTCGTCCATATAGACGAAACAGATCTTACCTATATATTCGTGTAGAACATTGTTCATTTGTCTTTGAAACGTTGCCGGGGCGTTTTTTAGCCCAAATGGCATTCTGGTAAACTCAAAGTGACCCCTATCTGTGGAGAAAATTCAGTTTTTGGAATATCCCTTTCTTCAATTTCTATTTGGTGAAATCCCTTTGCCAGATCTAAAGTTGTGAAATACATACATCTTCCCAACTTATCCAAGATACTGTCAATGTTTGGTATGGGGAATTTGTCATCTATGGTAATACGGTTCAGTTTCCTGTAGGCCACCACAATTCGCCACTTCATTTTCCCTGAAGCATCGGCTTTCTTGGGGACCACCCAAATGGGTGAGGAATATGGGGATTTACTTGGGCGTATAATCCCTTGTTTTAGCAAGTCCATGATTTGAGTCTCCACTTCCTGTTGATGTACCTGTGGATACCTATAGGATTTCACATATACTGCAGTATTATTAGTAGCTTTTATCTCGTGTTTTATTGAGTGAGTGAAGGTCAGTTCGTCACCTTCTTTATAAAACACATCGTCAAAGTCCTTTAATATACTTATAAGGCTTCTTTTTTCTTCTTTATTTAAGTGTTCCATTCTCAGAGGCGTGAAGGGGTTGTTCTCTTTACAAATATCTGATAAATATGTACAGTTAATATACTCGTCTATTTCTTCTTCCTCGGGAGAATGGTACAATTTCAAAGTTTTGTCATCAAATTTTATTCTATTGTTATACAAATCTATCTCAACTTTATAATTATTAAGAATATTATTACCTATTATACCGTGGAAAAGGTTATTAGATTTGTATTCCACAAAAGTGAATCTCTTATCACCCCCGATCTCCTTGAATGGTTTGATTTCCACTGTGTGTAAAATTGGTATCAAAGAATTCAGAGTGTGGATATTAAACTTGACACTTCGAATCCTTAATTTTGGGTGGCAGAGATCTGGATCGATGACACTCATAGCTGCTCCTGTGTCGATGAGAAACTTAAAAGGGGTGCCGTACGAGTCTATTCTAATATAAGGTACGTTGTAGTAACAGGTTTTTCCGAGGTTTTTATCGGAACATTTTCGGGGTTATTTGCATGGATAAATTGTCCTGAGTTTTCCACTTCCATGGGTTGAGGCGGTCCATATCTTCTCATTCGACTCTGAAGGGAACCCTGTTGAAAGGAGTTCTGACAAGGACGATGATAATCATGGCCTTGATTCTGGTAGTTCTGAAAATTTTGAAAGTTTTGATTTTGATATTGGTTGTAATTTTGTTTTCGAAAGATCTCATTCGAATGATATCTTCTTGGGTATTGGTAGTTGTAACTTTGATGATTCAGGTTATTATTTTCGCCACGATAGTTTTTATTTTTATTGGAATTATTATTATTTCTAAATTTAGGACTAAAATTATCTCTTTTATTATAAAGATGACCAGTTTCAGTAAGAATAAAAGTGGCTTTTTCGAGACTGTCTGGGTCTATACAGAATAATATTGTGCGACTTGGTTCTGGTAAATTTTTCTTTAACACATCTAATGCTACGGCTTGGTTATCCATTATTAACTGCTTAAAGTTTGGGCATATTCTCGTTCTACTTTCAGATTTAGATTTGTTAGTCGCTTCTGGATGATGTTGATGAATTCTATAATTGATCCTCTGAATTCGGTGGTTCGTAGTTCGTTCAGCAACTGGTTGCTATTCCTATGGTTGGAAACATTTGCGTAGAGAATCTTCTTCATGTCTGCCCAAATGTTGATGTGTGGACTCGTGTCCAAAATTAGTTTGGCCCTTCCAGTTATCCTGCTTTTGATCAGATAGCAGACTATATTCTGGGACGGGATGTCGTATTGTGCTAACGTAGGAACCATGACGTCTACCATGTCTGTAAAACTCTTTAATTGGTCCCGCCCTCCATCAAACATAGGGATGTTCAGAGCGTGTTTAATGGGATCCAAAGTTATGCTTAGCCTAGAATTTACTCCATTACCTGCTTCAGTTGCCATGATTTTAATTGATTGTACGGTCTTCACACTTATTCGTGATAAGTCCTTTAATTATATCGCCTTCGAGGATTTATATTATAAATGTAATATGCACTCACACTCGCGAGTATAAACCCGTAAAAGTAAAGGCTTGAGATTGTTCGAGAATCGAGAAAGAATTAAAATTCACGTGTGAAACTCAAAGTTACGAATTTTCGTCACTCGCGTCAGAAACTTATCGTTTGGATTCGACAATTGAAACGAACTGAAACGCACTTCATATAGTAAACTTTTCGTTTGTGTATCTCTCAATTCACTTGCCGGCGAATGGACTTAAGCGTTTGCACTCTAATAAAACTTTTCGCTTTAATTTGTTTTCACACTTGACGCGATCCTACCGACTGCGCCAGTTAAATGCAGTTACAAAATAAAACACAAACTTTCGTTTATAAATTCAATTTTATAATTTTTTCTTAATTTTATAATTCTTCTTGTTCTTAAAATTTACGACCGAACCGTTTGAATCTGGACTCAAGACTGGATTACTTCTATATTTTTCCTTTGGTTCTTCCTGCCCTTATCTGAGTGTAATTCGATACACCTTTAAGTGATTTTTCTTAATCTGCATTATTGCAGATTTTTGTTTAATAAATATTAATATGCGTGATAAGCACCATGAATTTGATATTGATTCGCGGGTTTTTGTTTATGTGCGAATGGATAAATTTATTATTGTTTGGGGTATCGAATTACACTTAAAACAAAATTACAAAGCAAAGCATTTTGCGTTAGAAGAGTGTGTTTTCTGTTTCCTGTTTATTACAGGATATAACTGAAGGAATAACTGTTCACTTCACAACGCCTGGCATGAAAACCGGAAATGCCAACATCGAAAGACTTCACAACACTTTGAACGAACATGTTCGACTAAAAATTACAGAAACTAAACTGGCACCTGCTTGCATTGATGTTCAGGAAATTATGAAACATTATAACAACACGATACATTCTTCAACTAATCTCAAACCGATTCAGATACATAATGGTACAATACCTGCTTCAGAGTACAATGAGATTAGAAATAGAATCCTTAAAAACAAGAAAAAATATTGAATATAGAAACAACAATAGAAAAAGCGAGGAAGTAAACCATAAATATATAAAGGATAGATTCAAACAAAAAAAAACATGATAGACCATATTTGTAATTGCCTCCATCTTCAAAAAATTTTTGTGATAGAAATAAAGAAACCATCATTTTCGTCGTTCGGTCTTCATCAGCGATTGATTTTCTTAACCTATACATGGTGCTTATATACACAGTCGTGCCATAAGTTCTGTCCCTCTTATAAGTGCGTCATGAAAAAATATTTTAAGTAGTGCTGTTTAGTTTGTTTAGATGATAAAGCTTTAGAAATTCGTTGAGTATTACAAACAAGTCATTTCAACACAATACGTCTAACAGTAAACATGGAGTGAGGTATTAAAGAGAATCGTATTGCAGTGATCGCGTTACACAAGTGTAAGAAAACACCTAAGGAGATTTTCGACATATTAAAACCTTTAAAAATAACTTCAAAATTTGTTTATCGCTCTATAAAGCGATACAATGAGACGTCCTCTTCCGATGACAGACCAAGAAGTGGTCGCCCACGTGTCACAAGAACGAAAGCAGCCATTAAAGCTGTAGCTGAGAGAATTCGCAGAAATCCTCTCCGCAAGCAAAAAATCATGGCACGGGATATGAAAATCCCGCGACGGACCATGACTCGCATCATAAAGGTGCTTATCGAAGAACTACCGGTCAGCGTTTGACAGCGGCTTTACGTCACATCAGGGAAACAAGATCAAAAAAGTTATACGAACGACACGCAAGTGGTAGTTACCGCCAAATTCCGTTTACGGATGAAAAAATTTTCACTGTGGAAGAGAAATTTAATCACCAAAATGACAAAGTTTACGCTCACAGCTCTCGAGAAGCTGCGGAGAAAATTTCAAAAGAAGAATGAGGACATCACCCAGCATCTGTGATGGTTTGGTGGGGAGTGGCGTACGATGGCGTTACTCGCTTGCATTTCTGTGAACAGGGGGTCAAAACTCGGGCAGCTAATTACCAAAATGACATTTTAGAACAGGTAGTTAAGCCTTTAAGTGATACCATGTTCGCGAGAAAGCACTGGATATTTCAGCAAGATTCAGCACCCGCACACAAGGCTAAGACAACACAGCGCTGGCTGGCAGCTAATTTACCGGAGTTTATTGCTGCTGAAGATTGGCCTTCGGGAAGCCCAGACCTAAACCCTTTGGATTACCGTTGATGGAACATTTTAGAGGAGAGGACCTGCGCTAAACCTCATCGAAATATTGAGGCATTAAAAACTGATTTGGTGAAAACAGCAGCCTCGATACCTTTAGAAGTGGTGCGTGCAGCGATAGACGAGTGGCCGGACCGTTTAAAAAAGTGTGTGAAAGTAAAAGGTGGAAATTTTGAATAATTTTTATATTTTTACGATTGTTTAGTAAGTGTTAAATAAAATGAGCACACATCCTTGTATTTTATTCATTTTGCCTTTAAATTAGACTAAATATTGCTAGGCTTTCCAAGGCATCTAGTTCCCTCATGTCTCTAGCTTCTCTAACTGGTGTTACGTCGTTGATGGTGATTTCGTGCCCTTTCGTGATGATGTGTTCCGCAACTGCTGACCTGAAATTGCTCTGCTTTCCTTTCTTCTTTGCTGCTGCTGCTTCGCTTAGATGCCCTCGGACTCTGGTGTTGATGAATCTCCTTGTTTGTCCGATGTAAACTTCCTAACTGGTTTTTACTGCTGGATTCGATGAGCCGTATTGATTTGGGTCGTTTGAGGTTCTTTTTTAATTTTTTAGTAACATCTGCGTGGAATGTGACTGCCTTCCAATAGGTTGTTTCAGAGTCTGGGTTGACTAACGTTGATATCTTTTTCCTTTGTCGAGTTCTTCTGATTTTCTCCGCAATCCTTTTTATTGTTAAAGGTTGGAACCCATTTAATATTGCTGTTTGTAAAATGTACTGCTTTTCTTTTGCTGCCGTGCTTAGTGGTAGATCGAACATCCGGTTAATCATGGCTCGATATGGTGATACTTTCAGTTGTTGGGTGTGGTTTGATGAGTTCGGAATCGTTCTCTTTGTGTGCGTTGACTTTCTATAAACCTCAAAGCTTAAGTTGCCACTGATTCTTGATATTAGTGTGTCTAGGAATGGTAATTTCACTCACATTTAAGTTGAGGCTATGCAGTTTTTTGTCGGTGTGTATGCGAATTATTGTCATGCATTGACAATGTTTTGCATGCAACCAATTCGTCATCGGTATTAACTGAATTTGCAGGGAAGATTTTCCCGAGTAAGAATTAGCGAACATAATTCCATTTTCATCTCAACTCACGCCAAATTGCAAGAAGGATGTGTCAATATTAACAGGGAGGCAATTGTAACATTTGATCCAATATGCCGTAATTTTATGAGAAACACATATTTATGGTCCCAAAAGAACCTTTGTATGATACTGCTTTACCGACTGAGGTGGCAGTTCCAACTGTTTTCGCGAAGGCTGACAATACATGAAAGTGGCTTCTCATAAGGTGACGGTAAAAATTAAACGTCAACATTATGTTTTGATTACAATAAAACATAGCAGTATAACTTTAGTTGCTACTTACATACTCTGGTATGTGAATGAGTCAATTTCACGGTTTTTCGTATGTTAAGTTTTCTATGTCCGCAAACCGCAGTGTTGCAAAAGTAACAAAACAAGCGGATTTAATTGTATCATATTCCAATTGAAACTCCGTAGGGTTATTATTATAAAATTTGTAAAATTTTTTTCTTGTAGAGTTTTAGCATCATCTTTTACAAACGACCTCGGATTACACCACGTGCCACCATATCCACAAAAAAAATTATGTTGAATCATGTGAAATTGTAATCAAGTAAGGAAAGAGTATCAAGAGTTGGGCTACGAGCTTCGACAAGTGCCAAGCGGCGCTGTTTCGATACGTTGCTAAATACAAGAAGTATGAAGCGATTAACGGGGATAAGCTTCAAACAGTGAAGTATATTTAGTACAGATATGTGAGCAGAAACGTCAGCCACAAAATGGAATGGTTGGTGTTATAACTTGACAAAGACGAGATACCTTAGAAACTTTGTGTTTGGCTGGTAATACAATGAAAATACTGGTCCTGCCTGTTTTATTTTCCCAAGATAGAATTTCCACCCACATTTTACGCGAGATAATACTTCGGGCTTTGAGCATTTAAAAAATAAAAGCGATGAAGATTTCTTGTTTTTTATGAAACACGTTGCAAAATACGCGTTTTCAATGTGTTCACATGCTACTCTATTACGTTTTCAAATCTTTCAATTAACTCATGTAGGTCATCATAAAAACATGTTTCGTGTTTGTCCAAAAATATGTTGAAACTTCATTCTTCACTTCTTCATCGCATGGACATTTTTTCCCTGCAGTTCTTTGTTTTTAGAAAATAATATCTAAAAGCTAGGTCACGACTGTAAGGTGGGTGATCAAAAATAATGAAGCCCACCTTGGGCGAACGGACAACGTAACATGGGACTTGTGAACAGTCGCGTTGTCGCGCACACAACGGTTAATTTTCCCCTTCCGTTTTTTTCAATAAATTCTGTAACCTCCTTCTCTCCAGTTGTGGAGACGCCGTTACTTTGTAGTCTCTCAAAGGGATCCCTTTTGAGTCCCGAAAATGTGGCCATAATTTCACCAGCCGACAATGACTCTTGAAGCTTTTTGGATAGTGATGTGCCCTTTTTGTACCACTGCATAAAGTCTTGTTTGGACTAGCTCATAATGATGAGTCCGAGTTTAATATCCAGTAACAAATCATTTCAATTTCACCACAGAGGTCCAAAAACGCCAACACACAGGAACACTTTCGCGATGTTGTTTCGGAGGTGACGTTAGCATTGTCTGCACACATATAGCACTGACCTTTGTCATACCAAGATGATCATGAACAATTTAAAAAATTGTCCAGTCCGGTACTCCAACCATTCCCGCAAGCTTTGATTTCCTTTAGAGTAGCATTTTCCATTGTTAATTATTGAACCTCTTGAATTATTTCTGGGGAAGTCACTTCATGTTGAGAGGGCCGTCTTCAAGTTAATCCCTGCCTTGTGTGAAGAGATTGTGCCACTTGTAACTTATGGTTTCGGTTCGCGTAACCCGGTGCTATCTCTTCCAACTTGGTTTCAACTGAATTTGTTTGTTGAGGAACTTATTGACGGGTGGTGATGATTTTATCTAAAATTCACACCTATATCATCTAAAATTCAGATTGAGATGCTCGATCGTCGTTAGTTCAAGAATTACTGAAAGGATTAAGATATAACTCGCTAATTATGCTAATAATGAGTTACTGCCTTCTTTACACTTCTGTTAATTACATTTACTAATGTTCTACCACCCCCGACCCTATTCTGTGAACTTGAAAAAGCACTCATGTAAAAAAAAGGAAATCACCTCATTTCTGCTGCACAAGATGGCTTTCGAGCCGCATACTCCGCAGAACTCAAGCATACAATGTTGTCAGAAAGTCAAAAGAATTTGCTATGTTTGGTATTACCACAACCTTTGACAAAGTGTGTCATGCTGGACTTATTTTGAAATTTTCATCTTACCGCGGATGACCGAAATTGAAGAATGTAGTTTCACACCGGTGAATGTCAACACATAACAAATACATTGGTAAAAAATCGAATAGTTGATAATAAACATGTTCATTTTCGCTTTCACCTATGTATATCGACTGTCGCAGATATGCTCCGGTAGACGTCTGGAAGACCGGAGCTACCAAAGAGGCGGCTGTGTTGTAATTCACCTCTCAAATGTGGCAGTTCCGACAGGATGATACCCTTGAGAGTTCTAAAATTAACTCATTTCATCTCGAAAGTGTGACAATGCCGGTAAAACACACCAGAACCGAAATTCGACGTCTACCAGCCGTAGCGTGCAGACGCGTTTTATTCGCTTGTGCCGAAAATTTGTCATTTTAAATGACAGCCAATTAGTGATAACACGCGATGTAGTGTCAAAGCAAACAGTGAACACCAAAAAGTTGAAATGACAGAAGAAGAGCCTGATCAACACAAAAGAAAAATGATCCACACAAACTAGGATGATCAGAAGGGGTCAATGAGGGAGGTGTGAGACCACCTCGAACGAAACCAACATCAGTGGAAATGGCACAAGGACCAACAATTACAGTCGACCGCACCGAAGTGGCGCTAATGAATAAGGAGGTAGAAGAATTGAAAACAGCGACGGGGAAACTTCTTCTAAACCGTAAGTTGTCTGCTTCTAGTGTAGAATCCCCAACTTGAGTGAAAATCTTTTTTCGTCTTTTAACCCTTATAAACATTACCCAAAAAAAAAACGTCATGACGTCTCCCGATATTTGTAAAGGGTTTTCAGCCATGACGAACAAAACGATCATGGACAAACCCCCTAAAATAAAATACAGAATAACTCGACTAAACATCAAAAAACTTAAAATTATAGTGGATGTCGTTGCCACGTTGCTTTGGGCTAGCGGATATGATGTTTTGGATCTAGTTGCTTCGGTCGATAGCACCGACGTGACATTCGACTGTGAAAGGCTCCAATCTGACGATCATACTGTCTTCGTCGCGATAAAACCGTGGCAGGCCTCGGAGGACGTTCAAAGTTCACACCATCGAGTTGGTGATGAAGGTTTAGTCAAGACGAGAGTGTCGGTCTGGCCCTGAGCACCTTTCCCCATACGGGCTGGTGCCAACCCTTTCATGGTCTCCCCGCTATACATATATAAGACAACTATGGGTTCATTAAGACGACCACACAAAGGAGCGGAGATAGCGGCTCCGAGGGGCGAACCATAAGCTATGATATCAACCAAATTATAACCAAAAGAAAAGACGCCACAGCTCACACTAAGCACTAGGATTACCCTATATCGCGCAGAGAAACAGCGACTCAACCATAAAGCGGGAACGGTTTTGAAACGCATCATTGCCACATGCGGTACACAAACGAATCTGAGCAAAGAGGTTTTATACGGGTTCTTGGAGTTGGAAGACACCCGTTTCCGAATAGGGAACTATAGACCGAATAGGGAACTATAGCTGAAGGGAGAGCAAGAGCAACAAGGATATTCCTTCTAGAGCGCAGTAGTCGTCCCAATTTCAACTGCAAGCAAAAGGTTGCCCAGCAGCCCAATCAAAGGGGATCGGGATAAAAAGAATGTACGGGAGTCGATAGAACAACTTGTGATGGAGGATGGACTTTAGACGACTCTATCCATAGCTGCGAAGAAGGCAACTCAAAAAGCTGAAAACCATCAAAAAGATGAAAATCAATAAACCATTAGAGGCACCGAAATGCAATGCATCATCGCAGGTAAACTAATAAACAAAGATTGAGAAGCGTCAAAAATCCTATAAAATCCTACATCCAAACTGCAATCAAAGCTGTACGGCCAACTCGGTCAGGTGGTCTACTTGTTGGGGTCGGACCAGATGCAAATAATTAAGACAAGTTCATGACGCAGTTGAAAGAGCTTTCTGAAGAAAAGCAACTGTAGCCTCACTCGAGCCTATGGCCACACTTGAAATTAGAGACATTAACTGCGTTACAAATCCACCCGAAATATTAGACAACTTAAAACGCAATTACCCAGTCCAAAGCGATGTGAAAGTCAGGCTGATCAAACTAAACAATTGGAGCCAACGCTTGGCCATGGTCAACTTCACAGAGAGGGAAGCAGAACAGCAAGGCCAAAATAAGAATAGGTTGGGATATTTTTTGGATACGGTGATACCGCACAGACATGTAATGGAACTGATTGAAGCTCCTTGGACTACAATTGCGGTAAGACAGCGCATAATAGGAAAGAGGGCACAGGAAAGGCACACTGAGTTCTTTGCCGGGAATATGGCCCGAGACCAAAGGATTTGAAACCTATCCCAGGTATGGGGAATTGTCGGGTCATCCTGAAAAGCCTAATCAGGGCCAAAGCGCTTCTACAATGATTCCCATCCTTCAAATCAATCTGCTTCGAGGCATAATCGCCCGAGATCTACTCAAACAGTTTGCGACAGACAGCAAGCGAGCAAGATCACACAGACACCATCGCTGAAATGGTATCATGACAGATCCAGTACAGCTGCCATATGACTTCAGAACAGTGCGAGTTTTCAATTCCACGCTCCAGAGCGAGAAGTAGGTTTCGCGTGGGTTCACTGTTCAATGCCGAACGAGTCGTTGTCATCCTTTCAACTTAGACTCAATGCTTTGGAGGACGCTGTTTCGAGTACAGATGGCTATGTGCTCGTTGAAGTTGACTTCAACGTTAGGGGAATCGAATGGGGCATGCCTCAAGCAGATGCTACGGGCAAATACATTTTGGTAGCGAGAACTGGGCTCGTTGCATTGAGCACGGTCACAACCGTACTTTCGGTCAATCTGGCTGCGTTGGAACAATACATGATGTGATATTCGCTTCGGAGTGCCTAGTACAACCAGTTTGAAACTAATTTGGAGAGTGCTAGAGGGTAACCTGGTCAGCGATTACCAGTTCATAGTCCTGGAGATCCACCACATGCCCAGTCTTCCCTCCCGGGATAGGAAAAATAAACATTAACTCTCATAAAACGCATAAAACTTTCTTCATAACAAGGAAAGGAATTCATCGTCCTATCTCAGCTACCATCAAAAACGAGGGCACACTATGGAAGCCGAAAGCGGAATACCTGGGACTTCTTTTTGACAAAAAACTAAACTCAGGGGAATGTAGACGTACAAAACGAGGGCAGCGCAAGAATATTATCAAATATATAGTTTCCCTCCTGGAGAAAAGGCACTGAAACAATAAAAAAAATTTTCGTATACACCACAGAGTCATAAGATACTATACGAAAGTACTGTCCTGAACCAAACGACCAAGACAATCGAAAGGCATTCCAAACCACCCTACAATAAGGCAATAAGGAACTTATTCAAAAAATGAACGGTAACCTTATTGGGAAGGTAAAGGTGTAGCTCGCTTTGATGACATGTTCAGCGGGTGAGGAATCTGTGAAGGGACTAAAGGTGTTCTATCACAGCAACTTCAAGCAAGACCAACTAAGAAGAACTGAAAATATTCCAACTTACCAACCTTTAATCCAAATTTATGACTGAAATCGTCACAATGAAAACTTTGTACTGAAACTAGGCGGTAGCTGGTCAGAAGCTGGAACTAAAGCAAAAATGGCATAACTAGTTTCACCAGGATTTTGGTAGGACCCTGGAGCGGAGCAATTATTAGCCAGAGTTAATGATAAACACTGAAAGGGCCGGTTCAGTTCAGAACTGAGTAAAACTTCCGTTATTCAAAGTTCTTGTTTCCCTTCGCGGAAAATTAATGGCCTGAAAAAATGTATCTTAATCCTTTACTGGTGTTTCACTTCTAGGCAACTTCGAAATGAAAATAAAATCGATGTAATTCACTTACAATCATACCAAGTAAAATTGTATTTCAATAGAAAATTAATTAGCAATACAAATGAGCCTGTTATTTACCCTAATTCAATTACCGGCCATCATTATTTTGAATTAGTTTCAATAATGGATTTCATACACCCAAACATTAAAGCATGGACAATAAGTCAAGAGGCCAATTGCACTGCATATTGAAAACAAGGCAGCTTGGCTCAAGGATAATGTGTTCAGATTGTGAGATTGTACTCAGTAACAGTGTATCGAAACATGTATTTAGTAATATTACGTAGCTAAGACATAATTGCCATCGTATTGTAGGTATGAGGACGCGCGGACGCGTAATTAGAACTTCTCATTTTAGTAATCAAAACATTTCACCAAATTAAATACACCTCTCATATCCATGTATGCACAGGATGTGAAAGAGCAATTTTTCAGTACGGTGGTATTAGCCATACCATGTTCAAAATTAGCTAAATAATGATGCACTGCTGATCCTTTCAGTGCAATTAGTCATAATTTTAAGTTTATCTTCCAGTCCGAAGTCCAAAGGATAAAACCTCAGTGACTTGCATTGGGCCAAGTTAATGCATTTCAAAAGCGGTCGTTAAATTTTTCCTCGGGGAATGGATATCGTTGCCAAACTCGGAAAGCACTCATAAATTCCACGGAACTTCTTATCAATATAATCAGAGTGCCTCGTGGCGTTTCTTATTACATTGTAAAAATGTTAGAAGCAGTCGAGGATGTATCATGTCAACCATCTTTTCCATCGAATGAGCAAACTTGAGCCAAATAAATGGTGGCTCCATTTAAACAGAAAGCCTGTTCGTGTTTGTTATTCAGCTTTCAATACAGAATTTCCCAATATCGGATTTCAGCATACTCCTGGAAACGAAGCACTACCAAATCCAACCTTATCTCTAATTCATATCGAAACGCTCGGCCTTGAGAGGTCTCCTAAGCCCCGAATCACCTGATTGCCTATTGTTAACATCAGCACGACGATTTCTATTCTAATTCAATTGTGAGCAGCTCTTTGAATTTTATCCTGCTAACGACATTTAGAGCGTCTCCTGTCAAAGGGATTTAATTTGGTATTCGTTTTGGTTCCAATACAGCGGAGCGCACGAAAGACTCTCTCTAATGTGAAAATTTTAAGCAAGATCCTTGCATTACTTGTGTGCTTGTCTACTTCCACTCGGTCGTCAGCGGTTGTTAGTGTGCAAGGATGTATGTAGGACTTCGCGGCGTATGATGGAAATCTTATTGAATAGCACGAAACAGAAATGTCTGTGTGAAATCGCGCTCTGCCAGTAGGGTATAATTAAAACAGTTATTGTCAGCAATTTTCGTGGAACAGTTGCGGATGAGAAAACTAACTGACGTATTAAAACTTTTGCGAAGTGGAAACTTAATGCCATCAGATTTGAACGCACGAATTTTAAGAGAAATTTTGTTTCCAGTGAGCTAGGGAAATTTCATTGTTTTCCGAACAAAAACTTGTCTTGTATAAGGTTTCTGATTCCTTTCCAGGTGAATGAAATTTTAACTGGTTAATAGGCTTGATAACTGATGACATTACTATGTGAGAAATTGTAGGCTCTACCTAATTTGTACTACGCAATAGCTGCTTAGGCATAGCTGTCCTGAAAATCACTTTTTTGAAATTTATACGTTTCTAGGACTGGTCTGACTTATGTTCTATTCATTTAGAGAATATGTTTAGTAGTAATTCATTCCACTCTACTTTGGAAATTGAACCCTGTTTCTAGCGTAAATTAAGCCAAATTAAAGGACTTTAGCCTTCTACTGAAAATCATGCAAAAATAAGGCTTCACAACTACCCGACTTAGCTATGCTAATTCGTAACTTAATTTCTAGGATGCCAATTTACTCATAATTATTATTGGAGAAGTATCTTAAAGTTTTCGTTTACAAGAATAGAGTTTGTGGACAGCCAGTGGTGTGTCGTATAATAAGACTAGCTGCTCAAAAATGTCCTCTGTAAAAAAACCTTGCAATCAAGTTCACATATTGTTCGAAGTATGAAGACGTGTAAATTCAGCTAAGGTTTGCCACTTAGCTATCACTTTCTAATTTAGGAAATTTATTTTCAAAGTCACAGTGCAATTCGGAAAATTATTGGAGCCCTCCGCCCATTTTATGGTCGGCATAGACGTCCATGCGAGCCAAGCTATGCAAGCTCTAGTATAAATTCCATCCGAGTTATTTACTACATGATGTAACGCCACCAACAATGCAAAAGATACTGATGCTTTTAACGAAAGCGTTACCAAAAAGCAAGAAATGTCATTTTGTCGAGGTTTACAACAATTTTAGCTCTCTATATCCGACCGTAATGGATTTATGGTACTTTACGATCGAAATCGAAACGCCGCGTCGACCTCGCAGTGACATAAAAACGTGGAGTCCAAAGAGGGTACGAGGTCCACTCGTCGTTTTGACTTCGACCGGAAAGCAAATCCATTACAATGGCGCCCAACTTCGGGCCCTGTTATTACCTTTGCATTCAGTTTCTGACTATTTTGATGAACTCGACCTAGACTTCGACCGGAAAAGAGGGTTCCCACGCACGGAGAAGTGAAATCTTATGTTCGATACAAAGTAGTCAGTCAGGCGAACTGCAGCTTCCACGCTCCTTTCAATTTGTTGTCATTGATGGAAGCGCAATAGATTGTTCCCGACATGTTGTTCCGGGTAGGAATTCCTACAATCATAATCCGGCTTTGGGTGAGAATAGCTACAAATGGAGTCTTACTCCGCTAGTTAAACTCTCATTAGTACCAACTGAAATCTCACCTTTATGTTTCGGGAAAACATTGTATTTTTTTTTTGTTTTTCGGAAGAGGAAGTGAGTTGATCTGCATCATAACCGATCATGTATGGAATTACGAGGTACTGAATATTGGGAAAAGGATCTGAAATGGTAATAAGTATTTTGAACACTACATAATTATTTTTACTTTTATATCAAACTTTATTTTAAAAATGAAGAACACTTGGCAAGGTGATCACTCTTCACTCTTCGAAGATCAAAATAGGAATGACTCAGACAACAACTTAAAACTCAACTTAAACAGACTTAAAGTGCAATGAGTGGACTCCAGATGGGCCAAAAAAATTCCCAATATTATATCATCTTTTTGAAATGCACGTTTTTTAGGGATGGAGGGATTTTTACTAGGTAAGTTTTGCAACTTAATAACTTCACGTTGTTTTTATTTTTATTTATTTTATTATACATTATTGTGACATGTTCGAATAATGTCACGCGCCACTGTAGTCGTCGAAAGAGAAAATTTGTAAGCAAGTATCAATAACCAATACCATTCGATAATTCTTGACGAGAAAACAGGCATAAAATTTGCATTGAGTACGACAATACTTGTGCAAATGACTCAGCGCGTAAATTCGAGAATGACCCACGTGCAAGATTCGGGATCGGATGGTACATGTATAAAAGCGACTGCAGCGAACGGCAAAGGGTGTAGATTAAATGAAGAAGTGAGTTACAAAATTGAAAAAGCGACAGTGCGCGCTAAAAGTAGTGCAGTAATCGAAAAGTGTTCAAGTAGAATAAAATCGTACGCGGATTAAAAACTGAGTTAAAATATTTGTTAGAATTAATCAATTAGTTAAAAAAAATGAATAAGTGAAAATTGTGAAGTGCTATTAACAGAATAAATTGTCAAACAACTAATTTTAAATTATTCGGGTGTGTTTAATTCACTATTGCGAACATTTGCAAAGCAAACAGGTCGCGTACCTGAGAAAGTGCAACATTATTATATTATATTTATAATATTATATTTTATTTATTTTTATTTATTTTTAGATATATTTTTTGCTAATTAATGTACATTTCAACTCTGAATGCCATGGGCGTCTCGCATTCGTCCGCATAATTGATGTTATGACGGTTTGTTTATCTACACTTGGAATAAATTTCCGTAGTAGAATAAAATTAAACCACGTATGCATTTATGAAAATTAATTTTATATTGCTGAAATACGGAGGACTTGATGATGATACATTGTCTGGTTCATCCCGGAGCGCCCCGCTATAGACCGAAATATCGGTCTGTTGGAAATATAAATATAAATAAAATGATATAAAATGGTATAAAATGATATAAAAATTAAATTATACAATTTTTTCCTGACTAAATTCACTTACATTGAAAAAACCCCACCAACTTCAACAGGCGGTCTATATAATCTCATTCTAAACCACACAGGGAAACTGATATGAAAAGGCGTTGAAGAGCTTATCTTTTATGCTCGCAAGTTACGCCAGTCAAACTCACTCAGAAGGCAGCATTCACAAAACTACGAAACGACACTACCACAGAAATCGCAAGTCGCAGTTCCTAAAGATACACCTTACCAGATGCTGTCGAGAGGCAATCCCACCCCAATATGACCTCTAGTCCCAGCTTTGGCTGACAGCCCAAATAGAGCACCCAACAAGGGTACCTCTGGCGGTGCGGTAATGGGTTAAAAGAGAGCGACATCACCTAATCGAACACCTCCATTACCTTTCGCGGGCGAGTATCCATCTAATCATATATCACATCCAGGCACCGAAAGTACGGAGTTCCGTCCGGCCCAGCTGCTCCCGTAAACCCTGACCAATAATATGGATCCTTTAACTTGCTCGACGTCCTGAAAAAAATCCGGCAGTTTCTAATACTCATGATCCAACGCAACTCATCTGAAGTGATACTCAATCATTTCTAGTGACAGGGTAGTAAGACAGGGTTATTTGAAAAAACAAATGCCGCATAATTTCGGCCAAAAGAAGTTATTTTTAACCGACTAACTAACCCGATTTGTAACGACATGGAATTGGATTTACAACATTACGGAAGCCCTGATCCTTGCATATCGCACACGTATACAGAAAAATCTTACTAGTTCATTTTAAACTAATTTTATATAATGATACAAATATAAACATGCAAGCAACAAAGTAAATATATTCAAAAATTGTTAATTTACATCAAGTAGTCAAGCTGCGTTGATTGTGACCACCTCTGCTGCCTCCAACATGATTTTTTACCTCAGCTCGATTTCGGGACTTCACCTGAACGTCTTCTTTCACAATATCCTTAACTTTGTATCCGCCAGAAAGGATGTCGTCCTTTGATGTGCAAATTGTAGTGTGCAAAGTTATATTAATCGAAGTGTCTTCTAGTGCATTCAAAATACTTCAATAACACTGGTCTGCAACGAAAAACGCCTTTAAACAAAAATATGATTAGTATGAAGTATTCAATATCCTAAATCTAGATCTTTTTTTTTTTGCTATCACGTATAAATTCTTTAAAAAATTTTTTTTAATAGCTTAAAATTTTACATTTTTTATTGTTGTTCGTGCGTTAGCGCAACTTCATTTAGTTGAGATAGTGGTTATGCACAAAAAACGACTTGTACTGATAGAAAGAGAGAGAATGATACTGACTGAGTCATTTTTATACGAATACATGCGCCTGCGCAGTTGTCGCTGTGACTTCGTGGCGATCAGTACGTTAAAAAATTTTATAGTGATTGTTTTGGATTTACACGGAATATTTCGGTAAGTTTCGAACAATATTGATACGTGTGGTGATAATTACATAATAATCTCAGTTACAGTGCAAAATAATGTCACACGATAGGAATATTGCTTTGATTTTGTAGCAATTTTTATTATATTGCAGGTACATAATGCCAAGGAGTTGCGAAAATTCTCCAGATGTGTTTTGCTACATTTGTGGTGAATTTACTACAAAAGCTCAGAGAAATGGTGTATCTAGTCTCGTTAAAAGTGCCTATCAGCGTTATTTTGGGTTTCCGGTTGATAACAGGGATAAAAGTTGGCTCCCGAAAATGTGCTGCAGCAGTTGCTCAAGAACCTTACGTGGTTGGCTTAGAGAAAGTCATAAGATCATGCCCTTCGCAACGCCTATGATTTGGAGTGAACCACAAAACCATGAAAATGATTGTTATTTTTGTATGACCAAAACATATATATACGAAATATACATATATATACGGGATATATGAAAAAATATAAAAATATGATTCAATATCCAGAAATACTATCTGCACAAAAACCAGTTCCTCGAAGCAAAGATGTTTTGCCTCCAATGCGTAATAACAGCGATGAAACTCTGATTGATGGAAACTTTTCTCCTCAACTTACTCAATCATGTGCCATATCTATTTCTTCAGCGTCATCTATAAACTTAGAAAAACCTCATCTACTAAGTCAGATTTGAATGATCTTGTTCGAGATTTAGGACTCTCAAAATCAAAGGCTCAACTTCTCGGATCACGACTTAAGCAATGTAATTTGTTAGAGGAAAATACAAGGGTCTCATATTCTCGAAACAGACATGAAGAATTTGTTAGTTACTTCACCAAAGAGAATGATTTGATATTTTGTAATAATGCTAACGGTCTTCTACAAGAACTAGGTTTTCCTGATAAGCCCAAAGAGTGGCGACTTTTCATTGATTCATCTAAAATAAGTTTAAAAGCTGTCCTACTTCACAATGGCAATAAATATCCTTCAGTTCCTCTCACACATGCAACAAATATGAAAGAAAATTATGTAAATATGAAGTTGTTATTGGAAAAAATTAAATATTCACATTATATGTGGAACATTTACGCTGATCTTAAAGTTGTAGCAATGTTAACTGGCCTACAGGGAGGATATACAAAATATTGTTGTTTTTTTGTGTGAGTGGGATAGTCGGGCGAGAGATAAACACTACTTAGTAAAAAGCTGGCCACGAAGGACGAATATGATGCCTGGTTTCAAGAACGTTAATGAAGAACCTTTAGTTCCAAGTGAAAAAATTTTTCTTCCTCCACTCCATATAAAGCTGGGTCTTATAAAGAATTTTGTTTTAGCCATAAATAAGGATGGTGAAGGCTTTCAGTATCTAAAGACAAAATTCCGCAGAATCAGCGATGCAAAATTAAAAGAAGGAATCTTTGTGGGTCCCCAAATACGCGAGCTCATGAAGGACACAAATTTTACAATAAAACTGAATGAACCCGAAAAAAGGGCATGGACTGCTTCCGTCCAAGTGTGCCATAATTTTCTAGGAATGAAAAAAAGTGAAAACTACCAGGATACTGTCACAGAACTTATTTCTTCGTATAAAGACCTAGGGTGTAACATGTCTTTAAAAATTCATTTTTTGGACTCTCACTTGGATTTCTTCCCACCTAACCTTGGAGCAGTATCAGATGAACAAGGTGAGAGGTTTCATCAAGATATTATGCACATAGAGAGGCGCTACAACGGGAAATGGTCAGAAGGAATGCTTGCAGATTTTTTTAGGTTTATTCGGTGCGAAGCTCCACTTGAAAATATGAAAAGAAAGAAAACCACAAAGTAAAATACTATTAATAAGTAAAAAACCTATTGTAATATACGTTTTAATGTTTTTTCATGATCTGTATCCAAAATTATGATAATAAATAAATATATGATTAAAATATGATGCTATAAAAGAAGTTTTATTTAAAAATTCCATTGTAAAAAAAATATACGCGATAGAAAATTTTTGGTACCATATTTCTATTTAGTACTATTGAATCAATAATAATAATTCATAGTTATGTAAAGGAGACAAAAAAAATTTTTTGCAGACCAGTGTAATCTGTCGAACACCAACAGATACAATGTACGTCCCAATTCGTATTCAATTTTCAGTGATCCGCTGATCATTATGTTGAAAATTATTACAGTTGTACTCACAGCAACGGTCCGTTTTTCTTCCTTTTTACTTTTTCTTATCGTTAGATTTTATTCACTTTTCTTTATAATTTACGTTTTCTTACTATTCAGTTTTCTTCCTTTATCCACTTTCCTTCTTTTTTTTCTTCCCTTTTTCTTTAATTCCTTTTTTAGACTTTATCTTACTTTTATTTATCTTATATTTATCTTTCTTTCGATATTAAGTTAATACTTCACCACTTTTCTTTATTCGATATTAACGTTATCTTGCTACACAGTTTTCTTTATTTATTTTTTCACGTTTCCTTCTTTCTTCTCTTACACTTTATCTTACTTCTTCTTTATTCACGTTTCCTTCTTTTTTCTTTATATGTATTTATTTAGGCTAATGGAATTTCTGCACATGTTACAAAACTTTTTTGGTTTTCTTAATATTAAATTTTTTTGGTACTACGTCTTAATTGAAAAGATCTTGTCAGTACTCTCACTTAATTTATGTGTTTAGTTTAACAGCTGTACTTTTACATAATAGTTTAATGTTGTTTGGGAAAGCCTCAGAAAACCCTACAATCTTGACTATTTTTTTTTATATCTATTTACAAGTGGTTATTTACAGTTTTTTATATTCATATTTACATATTTACATTCAGGATAAGTCTTATTTTAAAAGGGTAGTTATTCGCTATGCTTAATTTGTATAATATTTTTAAGCTTTAGTTATATCTAGTAAGCTATTGCTGTTGTACTTACGCCTATAGAATGTAAGTTCATCTCCTTGTTTTGTTACGTCTTTGTTGTGTAGGTGATACAAAAACGATGGCGCAAAGAATTTGTATATATATTTCTTTTTGTTCCTTTGTTTTGTGAGGTAACTTGAGTACATGTCGTTAAGGACTTGTGATTTACAAAGGTTTTTGTAATACTCAAGATCAGTGCTTTCAAATTTGGAGAATTTTCTTACTAGTGGTTCTACAAGCGTGGGTTCTATAGGAAAGAATTTTTTGAACTTACTATATAGTTTCTTAGTGCTAATTCTTACATATATTTCATTGTTCCCTTTCCTTAATTTTCTATAGGATTCATGGACTGTAAGACATTTGTATAGGCATTTTCGTTCTAGAATTTTAATTTTTTTCATTTGACATGATGAAAGTTTGCACCACGCTTCAAAACCATACATTATTATTGGTCGAATCATTTATCTATGTATTGCATACTTTAGATTATATGCAATCGTACTGATTTTGTATAAATTTTTTAGGGTACCTAATACCGCGTTGCATTTTCTGATTATGTTTTCAACGTGTATTTTTGGGTTCCATAGGGAGGAAAGCGTGACCCGAAGGTACTTTAACTGGCTCACTATTTGTATGGGTGTTTTGTTAAGGCAGATTTTTATTCGGTTGTTTTCCCTATATTCTTTGGGTTTTACACGGCGTTGGAGCTGTCTGAATAATATACCATTACATTTACTAGTGTTAGCTGTTAGTTTCCATTTTGCTTGGTAATTAGATACCGCCGATATGAAAGCATTAATTCTATTAATGAGAGTTTTTGTGCCCATGCCTGTTGTGTAGATAAGTGTATCGTCAGCATAAAGGATCACCTTGACATTGCTTGAGGGGTCTTGAAGAAAATCTGACATGAAGATATTAAATAGGATGGGTCCAAGGATCGAACGTTGTGGTACCCCCGCCCTAATACGATTATTTTCCGATCGGATGTTATTGAATTTTACCCTTAGACTTCGATCTTGCAGATAACTTGCATTAATTTTACACATGTTAAGCGGAAATCTTAGAAGTTTCATTTTCTGTACAAGTCCTTCGATCCACACTGTGTCAAAAGCTTTTTTCAAGTCTATTATACAGGCTAGTGTCACTAAGTTTTTCCGAAAACCTTGGTTCACATCTTCCGCCAGTGTTATCAGAGCATGACTCGTTGATCGTTGCTTAACAAATCCGTATTGGTTTGATTTGACAACACTTAGTTTATCGATGTCCGACTAGATTTTGTCTTTCAGGACTTATTCTAAGATTTTGCTATCACATGGTAGCAGGGAGATTGGTCTGTACATAGATGGATTTGTGGCCATGCTGGCTTTTTTTTGGTATCGGGACGACAATCGCTTCTTTCCAGATTTCTGGAAAGTAGCATTTATTAAGACAGTTGTTCATTAGTATCGTCAGCGCTTTTATGTAACTATCAGGCAGTTTCTTCAGAACTTTGTTTAAAATCCCATTGATTCCAAATGAGGACTTGGGTTTTAGGTTCCTAACAATATCCTTAGTATATTGTCTGTTCACAAAGGCATTATATTCGATCGGGGCGTTTTTGGCTTCTCCATTTTCTGTGAAAAAACTATCGAACTTGAATTCGTTGTGATGCGTATCTCTGACCTCTATATAAGAGTTAACAACAGGATGTTCATTAGTATTGAGTTGGTTTTGACATGCATCCGATTGGTTGTGCACGTTTGCAAAATATTTAGCACATAAGTTTGCACATTGGAATTGCCTTTCTTGAGAAATGCCCAGAAAGTGATTTTATGTCTTCGTAGAAGGTGGGGCGCTGTCTTATGTTTTTAATTTTGGTTTGGAACCTTTCTCGATATTTTTGACGAAGCCTTAGGTCGATTTCATCACTTATTTGGAATATTTAAATGGCGTATTTCAATATTCATTCTTCCAATGCTAAAATTGCGTCTTCTGAGCTGTTTCTTCAGATAGATTAGACTCAGGGTGGTATCGTCTAGTACCAGCAGATTGTTTTTTGTTTGTTTGTAGGTTGGGACATGGGTTTGTATGCCTTCTGAGATAATTGAATTAATTTTTTTAATGTAATTTATTATTTCCTCTTGCCGCAGATTTCGGTCCGAGGGTGGTATATTATTTTGAAGTTGTATGTCCATTTGTATTTGAAAATTTTTCCAGTCTGCTCTAGTGTAGTCCAAAATGTATGTGGGTGGTTTGTATCTAATAGAACCTGGCTTTAAGAGTATTTCCACAGCTTTGTGGTCAGATTCAAACTCGTATGTTTTTAGGAGTGGGTATTGCTGCAGTTGCGAGGTGGCTAGGCATTCTGATATGATGAACAAGTCGATAAATGAAATAGATCTTGAATCTGAGCGGGTTGGTAGTCGCGAATGGTATTGCCTTATGTTAAATGTATGTTTGGCCTCTGGCAACTAGTGATTGAGATTAGTTCCGTTTATGTTGTTTGTACTATTGCCCCAGTTTGTATGTCTGGCGTTGAATATCCACCAATGACAATTCCATCGCTTCCTGACATATTGCTTAATATTGTATCTAATATTTGGCCGTTTAGGCAGTTTTGCTTGAAACATACAGAGGCTAGTGACAGCCATCCAATTCCAGATCTGACTTCAATGGCTGTCACGTCAACTCCTGGAGAGGCTTGTATTAATTTATATTTAAAATGGAGGTTACTGCGAATTAGTATTACTGTATTTCCCTTATCGTCTCCATTACGTATTAGTTCAAAATTTTTTAGTAGAGTTTATGTTTGTTTCTGAGTCTATTTTCTTGAAGAAACACTTCATCTGGTTTATGTGTTTTTAAGAATATGTCTAGACTGTGTCTTTTTCTATGGGATACAATATAATTTGCATTGATAGTGTGAATTTTCAGTCTACAGTCCATTTAGTTCTAACCGTAGAGTGAAATTCTTGAAGGCTATCCTTTTTTCTTCAATGTCTGCAAGGCTTTTATAATGCTCAACAAATGCTGTCATTTTGCCGACATGTGAGTCATAGTTGCTGCCAAAACATTCTTTTGTTGCTTCATCAAGGAAGATTTCAAGGGAGTTATTTTCAGCCATTGCACCTTTAGAATGACCTTTGGTGACCTCTGCAAAAGTCATAGGTTTTTCTACAGTATTCTGTAGAAAAATATTATGCTGAGGAGTGGGTGTAATTTTACTTCCTTTTTTTTGATGTAGAAGCTCTTGCCACTTAGGGCAACCTCTAAAGTTCGCCTTGTGCCCTGACTTCTTACACAGAACACACGCGATATCTTCTTTATTAGTCACTAAGCACTTATCCCTTTCATAGAAATTCAGACATTTGACGCAACGCATTTCCATCGCACAGTTCGCTGCAATGTGTCAAACCCTTTGGCAGTTGTAGCATTGGATAGCTACGGGACTACCCATTCTTTCAATTACTACACGTTGGTTAAGGATAGTCCTTATCTTTAAAAAATCACAAATCTTGGCACTTGGAGTTAGTTTGAGCACGAAATAATTTAGATGGGGTTTCCTTTTGAATTGTAATGATGCAACCTTTACAATGTCTTTAAAATTTTGATTTTTTTAGTTACTCATAGACATCCTCAGTCGTGAAGTCTTCACAGATATTCTTAATGATAAGATTAATACTATTTTCGGGTTTGGCGTATAAGTGAAATAATTGCACTTGTACATCTTTAAGATGTTCAAAATTTTTTCTCTACACTCTCCTTGGCTACATTGGATAATGCACCGGTTTTTGTTGTATCCTTGCGAGATACTGAAGGAGCCACTTTCAATTTTAAGTGCAATTTTTTCACTTAACAACGCTTTAACATTTACATTGTAAGCTATTATTGGTGGATAACTTGCTTTCTTCGGTGGAGCTTGTGTGTCTGATGCCGTAGTTGTAGCTTCCTTCCTTTTTATTGTCCTTGTCCTAACTTCTTGCCAACCTGTCTCTTTTTGATGACTAGTACTCGGCTGATATTCGTTGTCTATAGCTATCTCGTCTTTGCGGTTGTTGCTTTTTCCATCACCCTTTTCGGCGCAGTCGCTCTCTAGGTCGATGTCATCTGTATGTGCAGTCTCCAGCTCGCTGATCTCGTTCTTTTTTGTTTTGTTTTTTATCTTTTTCCGCTTTAGATTAGGCTTACCACTGTCCTCTTTTAGAATTTCATTTTCACTCAACAGTCTCTTGTTATTGTCGTCAATGTTGTATTGATATGTTATTGTATCTTGACGTCGTCACTCACTTTTTTAAGTTCTGCATTCAGCGCGTCCTTTTCATTCCGCCACTGTTCTCTTTCCTTAACTAAGTTTCTATTTTCACTTTTTATTTCACACATTTCTTTCACTTTTGCTGTTAATTTGTCTTTTAGCACTTGTTGATGCGGAGCAGCTCGTTTCCATTCATTTCTAATAGCTCACCTTCGAATTTCGTGGTGATGTTGGTCTTCTGCTACACCGGTGTCACAGCTCTGACTATCTCAAGTCAATTTACTCTTTGGCTTGAGTGTGTTGTCCGTACGGCGGTCACAAGACGACTCATCTATATTCCACTTCACACAATTACGCTCTAGCACCTTTGTTTGTTCGCGCGGGAACTCTCGCTGCTATCCTGGATGCTCGCCGTGTCCTCTACTTGTTGAAACGATCTTTTCCTTCCGACGTTCACACACCGACTCCTTTCCTTTATATTTACCTTTTCTCCTTCTTATAGCTAGTTTTTGACAGGAAAGAAGTGAGTTCTATTGATTGAAAATTTGTGACAAACTTTTCAAAAATTTAATGGAGATTTATTTTAACTGAGACTTTTTTCTTTTCCTATTACAGAGACATTTTTTTAATTTTTGATGAGACTTTTTTCTGATATTATACATAAAACTACATATGAAAACTACAAATGCATAAAGGTAATTACAAATGCTTTCATTTTAATTTTAGTCGTAATTCTATTTTAGTTCATATGCATTTCTTATAACTTTCATTATTATGATTGTAAATTAACATTTTAATAAAAACATTTTTCAAAAATAGTTACAACAAATAATCGTGCTTTTTTATTTTTATTTCTTCGTTCCGCCGACGCAACGGAGAACGTAACAATCTCAACAGTTGAAACTTTCGACTTTCGCAGCTTCTTCGTCGATGTACTGGCATGACATGTAAATCACAATCAGCAGACACATTTTCTTTTTGGTTTCGAACATGGTCGTCTCCATGCAAGTTTTCATTGGGATATTTTCTTGCCCGTTGTAGAAATCATAAGCAGAAATGTATCAAAATTTCAAACTAGACTGATGTTTATCTGGTGTTACACTGGTTATAGTAACTACCTGCTCCTTCAGAGGTTATGCCACTGTAGAGGCAGAAAAACTAATCCTTTTGAAGTTTTTTTTCTAGAAATACTACACAATAAATCGAGATTTCAATTAAAGATATTTATTATGTATATAAACAAGTGTATACAAAATTTTTTTTGCAGTGATTCATTGCAAAATGTCGGCTGTGCAGTATTTTACTGATAACGTCTTCGTTTTTTCAAGGCCCACGGCCGGAGAAACAGCTCCTGTAATTTATAAATTTCAATTAGCGAATTTGTTTCTTTTTTTTCATCCACTAACTGCTATAGAAGTACGAAGGTTTTTTTCGATATTTTAATTTTTGACCAAATGGCACACTTCCACAGTGAAAAGTGAGAAATTTTCTCGAAAAATCATCAGATACTTGGAAATAAGTAATGTAATTGCAAAAAATTCTACGTACTTCCATAAACAATATATTTTTCAAGATATTTGCAGAATTTCAAGTAAATCAGTTGAAAATTGTCTGAGTTATGTATCCGGGCACCTCAAAAAATACAGTTTTGAGATAAACGCGTTTGAAGTTTTGGTAGTAGAAAAGTAGTAGTAGAAGTAGTAGAAAATCATGAATAATTTTTCAATACCTTTAATCAGCGATGACTGCACCTTATAATTTGCCTTCCAGGTAATCGTCCTGCTCTTGTTTTTTTTCTGTTGGATCTTGAAGCGATCCTTGCCTCTTTTACTCGTTCGGACCGCGATCTCTTTTTGTCGATTTCCAGGCCCATTTTGTGGCTTCTCGGTCCGATTTTCAAGTTCATTGCCTCCATAATGTGCAAAATTGAACAAAACCCGTCATTGTGCACAAAAACTGCAATATTTGCAGCAACATCCAAGACTGTTTTACCACTTGCAATGAATTTCAGGGTGCCCACACAGTTGAGTCGAATCTTTCGTTACTATTTTGTGTGTAACCGATGCATCGAGTTAGAAGATTTTCACTGGTCAGTTCTTCATAGACAGGTTTAACGGCTTCATACATTTTAATATATTATACTATACATTATACTCATCCAAAGTATTCTTAGCTTTAGCCCGTTGCCATGAACACCATGAATCTTCTCCAAAAGGACATTAGTCGTGCTGCGGTTTGTCATCATTAGATAATTTATGATCCAGTGAAGCCCATATGCTGCTTCTCATGTTCTCATCAGAATCACTGTTTCTCCGAATTGCTAATCCATAATAAATAGATATCTCGTCTTTAAGTTTTCCAGTTAATTTTCCTTTTCCACTGAGAACTTTTAGGTTTTTTTTTTTCAAATTACGAAGTCGGGTGCCCATTCGTTTTTGCACATGATCTATACACTTTTTCTTGAGAACTGTGAAATCCTCATCTGTAATGCCTTTAAAAGTCTTGGAATGACCGTCGCCGATATAATGAGTGTATTTGACCTGGTGCAAAGTTTCAGGGCCCCAAAACATCTCAACTACTGCGTCGACTTTCCTTCTTCTACAGACATCATTATTCACAGCGCATTGTTCTTTATGATTTTATGATTGCACACTCTGCATATTCTTCAGTATTTTTATTTTTTTGAGCCCAAAATTTGCCAGACTTACAGTATTTTGATTTCACTGCACAGTCAACGATTTTGTTGCTGTTGCTGCCGATTAGAGTCACTAAGCCGTTTAAAGACGAAAACCCACGTTTTCTCCACGTACCATCGCCTGATACTATGATTCTTTTTTTTTTCTTCAGAAAAAACGTTTTCTCTTCTCATACAGCTCTCAATATACTGTTCTTGGAAACTAGATTGGTTGCAGTGACATTCTTTTGATAATTTTGTCATACAATGAATGAAATCTATACCAAGGTAACTCCATGAATGCACTCCTAGTAATCCAACTCCAAGTAATCGCATAGCAAGTACGATTCTACCGTTTATTTCATAGCCTTTATTAACAAATGAACAACTCGGTATCGAAGTTTTTTCACAATTCTTAAAGTTCACTTATAGTTTGAATCCCAAACCGCTCACGCCACTTTCAGTAAAATTCTCTTCTGGATGACATACCAAACAGACGACAATGTTCGAAATAGTCGAAAATATAGCAATAACGTTGATGATATGATAGCCAAACGCTTCACTCACTTCAATATCATACATATCATCCGATTGTTTCAGTTTTTATGCCGATATACTGTCATTCAAGTCATTTGGTGCTTCTAACTCATGGCGATTCAATGCTCTTCTTCGAGACGCTTCTGGTCCTTTGCTGTTGCCATATAATGGTTTTCCTCCTTTCTTTTCACTGTATACCACTTTATCACTCATTGTAGAAATGAAAATAATTAAAAATGTGAAAAAAATTATCTGACAGCGTACGTAGCGTCCTTTTCAAATGCCTGGCTGTGCCTAACTGACTGAAAAAGACGTTAGGCAATTTTAAACTTATCATTTATTTATTAACTTATTTTAAACTATACATAAATGGTTTCAATAACATCTCCCGTATAACTGTTTGGATTCCCTAAAGTCCCTTTTCTCGAGCAGTCACAAAGGCAAACCAGGGGGCGAGTTCTAGGAAAATTTGGGAGTGGCCTAACGCCTTAATTGCCAAGTAAATGTTAATTCTGAGTATGAGGGTCTGAACTCAATAGATTTGCGTAGGGATTGTATTATAATCAAATGTAACTGCTCTAGCCAAACAAAGCCAAAGAGCCAGTGACGCTGCTGCGTGCGGAGCGAATTAGCGTGCTCGGGTGGCAAAGTGAAAGTTGCACAAAAGTATAATTAGTTAGTGATCTTTATTAAAATTTTAATATTATATTTCTGTGTCTATATACATTTCGAAAATGCAGTTAAATGATTTTAAAATTATAACTAGGGAAGACCCCTTAACCCTAAAATGCATTTTGTATCATAAATGATACATACTGGAAAAATCAATATTAATCGGCATAGAATATCACTTTCATCACAACGCTAATTTGATCATGTTTGTAACAAAGCGCTCCAACAATTTTGCATCAGACTGTAAAGAGAAATGCGACAATGATAACGGCACTTCTGATTTTGCGAAGAAGTGACTCTTCTTCGTGGTTTCTTCGTGGTTCTTCGTGGAGCTCATCAGTGCTTTTCGTCGTGCTTGTTTGATTTTGTTTAGGTGTTCGTAATCGCCCCTAAGTTTTGAAAAAAATTAATAATATTTGTGAATATCTTCCGATTGTGTCGGTGGTGCTTCCATAAGAAAAAAAGCAGTGCTTTTGATGTAAGTGGGAATGTAAGTGGGATGTAAGTGGAAATTTTGTGGTATGTATCAAATATGTTACAGTGGTCTTTGCTTTATATTTAGAGTGAACCCAGGTGAAAACGAAAGGCCCCTGAAGCCGCATGAGCTGCAGTTTATAATTGACAATTGGGATGTTAGCGAAGATGAATTCGATCATTCTGAAGATGAAGGAAACTTCGATATCGAAAACATTCCAATTGTTTTTGATTATGAATTAGAAGAGGAAGTAAATGTGACTGAAAATGAACGTCTAAATCAAGAATATGATGAACGTGAATTGCACAATTATAAAGAATCTTTCAAAAATATAATTTGGAAGAAAAAAACCTTATATTAAATGAAGAGCAAAAGCAGTTCAGAGTAGTCCCTACGATTATTTCCGATACTTCTTTGATGATGAATTGATCAACTCAATTGTACAAGAGTCCAACGTATATGCAAAACAGAAAGATATAGGTACTACAAACCATTTCAAGGCTGCAGATGTAAAAAAATATTTGGGGGTATGTGTATTCATGTCTGTTATACACTTACCTAATATAAGATGCTATTAGACTACAAAGCTTGGAGTGCTACATATCAAAGAAACGATGAGCCTAAAGCATTTCGAGAATGTGAAGAAATTCGTACATTCCAACAATAATTTTAAAATGCAACCTAAGGATAATGACGATTTTGATCGATTGTTTAAACTTCGGCCTGTTTTGGATTATTTAAACGCTAAATTTACAAGCATACCATGCGAACAATATTTGTGTGTGGACGAGCAAATTTGTTCAACAAAAACGAAGCACTATCTCAAACAATATTTGCCGATGAAGCCCCATAAATGGGGTTTCAAATTTTTAGTTTTGAGCGACGTCAGTGGATATGCTTACAACTTTGCAATATATACGGGATCCAATATAAAGACACTACCAACAGAGCCAGACTTGGGATATTTTGCTAATGTTGTAGTCCGGCTTCTTCGAAACGTCCAAAAAAAACCAAAATTTTAGAATTTTCTTTGATAACTTTTATTCGACGATACCTTTGATTTCCTGCTTATCTTCCATGGGTATATTTTCTTTAGGGACAATAAGAAGGAATATAATTCCTAATTGTAAATTGCCTACTGATACTGACACCAAAAAGGATCCAAGAGGCAGTATTTATGAATTCGTTTCTAATGTAAATGGCACAGATATTACCACTGTTGCGTGGAAGGACAATAAACTTTCTAAAAACTAAAAATTCAAAGATTCGACAGAAAACAAAAAAAAGTTGTAGAAATTTCATGTCCTTCGATTGTCAAAGAATAGAGCCGACACATGGGTGGTGTTGATTTTCTAGACAGTTTGATCGGAAGATATAAAATAATGATTCGAACGCAAAAGTGGTACTTACGAATATTTTATCATTTACTTGACCTTACCCTTGTGAATAGCTGGTTGCTATATAGAAAAGCTTGCATTATCAAGAAGGAAAATTTTTTGAACTTGGCGGAATTTCGATTTGAAGTTGCAGAATGCTTGTGCAAATCTGACGTAGTTACACCTAAACGAGGTAGACCATCTGCGTAGTTACACCTAAACGAGGTAGACCAAGTCTGGTCAATATCGAGAGTGAAATTCAGGCGAAAAAATTGAGAGGACCAACGAGCTACATCCCACGGAAACCAATACGTACTGATAATATAGGACATTGGTGCCATTCATTGAGGTATACTAAGGAGGCGGCAAGCTTTCATTTCCCATGTAAACCGATGAAGCCGCTTGATACATACAAATTTTTCGTAAACGTATACGATTATTTTCGAAAGCTTTCCCACATTTTTTCTGAGAGCTTTCTCAGGTATGTGTAAACCTCAAAGCTGATGGAAATCAATTTCGAAATCAGAAATCACCATCAAGTTTTGCCTTTTCAGATGCATGGTGTTGATTTTATTTTCACCTAGAAATAGAACTTTCCAACAGCAATTGATAACCATCCTCCAGATTTATTTAATTTCATAAAATTCTAGTTTCGCGCCACAGTTTGAATGTAATCGGGAGACATTTTTTGCCGAAAATGAATTTGCACATCCCTGTTTTCGTAAATTGATCAGATCAGCTCGTGTCAAGATTTGATTTGACGTTTCCAATTTGGTGTAAACAAAATACGGTAAAGGAGACAAATTTAGTTATTTATTGATTTAAAAATTTAAAAAATATAATTTTGACGAAGTGAAAATGCCGTGGAAGTGCAAGCTGTGTGAGGAACAACAGCCGGAACGGAGCGACAACAGGCGAACTTCTTATTTCAGGTAAGTTTATATCATGGTACATTGAATTGTTCCATATTTCTTTTTATTTTATAAAGTGCACCAGTGGTTTGCAAAAAACCAAATAGTGAAATGTGAAGTCTTTTATGCGGTGAATTAGTGATAGCAAGACAAATACTACATTCGGAGACTTAGTGCTTGTTTTCAAAGAAAATATGTTCGATGGACGATAGACCGCCATTAACAGTGACTTTAGAAATTTATTAATTTTTTCTTAAATTCGACATATAATAATATTAGTTTCATGGTTATTATTTGAAATGAGTGCGTAGTATCCTTCGAACTGAAGTTTTTACAAAAACTTGATCATTTTAAGTGAAATTTCTGTTTATCTGTCTGATCGGTTCATATGTTCGAATTCATCCTCGATGTGGAATTTTTCTATTTATCCGCCGGCACCAGTGATACGGTAAAAAATTCCTAGTAAGCTTAATCGAGCTATTTATAATGAAATAGTTATGTGTAGTTTGAAGTTCCCCCTAATAGACTTTAATTGATGAATTGTGAAAAAAGTACACGATTTTAATAGTTTTTGCCAAAGCAGTCGGATTCACATATTGGGGCACATGATTTAACATCGAAAGTTGACTGTTACATTTGAATTCTTATTTTTCAGGATTCCAAAAAAAAGATGTCGGCAGCAGATTTGGAGCAACGTCATGAGAAGAAACACGGAAATTACAATCAATCCGCATAGCGATAGGATATGCGAACGTCATTTCAGAGCGGAGGATACTGATTGGTCGGAAACAAGACCAAAATACCCAAAATAATAATACATAGAAGATACCCTCTAATGTGGCGTTGAAGAGCCTTGGCGATATGGGTACTATTTATATAGAAATTTATTTACAAATATTTATAAAAATATATATAAATTTATATAAAATTAACGTATAAAAATGTTGTTATAGCTAATAATTGTTTTATTATTTATTATCTCAAAGTAGACCAGCGGTGAGGATTAGCGCAATTGGCGATACCTCGTTCAAAAAACGTGTGATGCAACTACCTCTTGGGTCACATGGAAATGTTACAACATAAGTGATATACACAAACACATATTTACACAAACTAATATATGCTAGTATATATGTATATATTTATTTATATAAATATATATAAATAATATAATATTTTATATATACATATATATATATTATATATATTTTATATATATATATATATATATATATATATATATATATATATATATATATATATATATATATATATATACATATATACATATATGTATTTATATATTTGATTGGATATCTAAAAATAGCTTGTCCCCGTTTTCGAAATAAGTGCGAGCCTGTGGGGCAACACACCATTGCATATCGTCAAGCTTCTGGCTTCATTGGTTTGTTCTTCCGCCGCCTCCCTAATATACCTCTATGGTGCCATTACACCGAAACTAGAAACAGATGCAATATGCCAGGGTGCAAAAAGCTTACATATGTATTTGTGAAAAGTGCGGAGTTGCACTTTGTTTCAATAAAGGAAACAATTGTTTTGAAGATTTCCACCAATAAATTTTTATTGCCCCACTAAGAAGGCCTAAATTTGAGTTTTTTATTTACAATGTTAGAACATAACTAATGATTTATTTTTTCATAATTGAATTAAGATTATAATAAATGTTGTGATACTTATTACTAGAGAAAAAGAACTGAATTACTTTTGTCAATACCAAAATAAGAATAACAGTAAACTGTACTGCATAAATTGACTTCAACTTTATATTTTTAATACTACCCTCAAAGCACAAAGTATCATTTCTGATACATACAGGAAAAATCGAATTTTCAGGACATTAGGACATAATTGATTTTTTTCATTATTTTTTCCGAATTTTACATGTTAGAATACATAACTGTGATTTTTTTCGCTCAAAACAAAAAAATGGTGCATTTGGGCCGAAAAGTGCCGGGCCTCACATTGATGGCGCGAATTTGAATACATTCATCTCATTTTCAGATAGTTCTAAGACGTCCAAATTTTGCACCTCTCTGAATTCTATTGTGTGTCGAGGAATTCTTTCACTTTAAAACGAAGTGTTGAAATCGGCCTGTTTTAAATTGATTCAAAAGGTGAACTTATTTTGGTGATGAAGTTCACAAATTTCCTGAGAGATGAATTGATCACCCAGCTTTCATTAGAAATCGATTTAAACATAAAATTTATTCCACATTTTACTGAAATAAATGCCATTTTTCTTGGTTGAAATAATTTTTTTTACGTTGTCGTCCAAACTCATTTTTTTCTAGCATTATTAGAACGGCAGTTATTAGAGTCATCGCACATTTTAGGAATATACTCCTAACTTTCTTTGGCTACTCTCCCAAAAAAAAGCAGCCTTTCGCATAATATACCTTTCGCATTATATATACATTCATATACAAATACAAATTTATATACATAAACTGTCATTCTGATTTTGGTTCACGATATCTCCAAATCTAATTGAAGTCAGGTTGAAATGATTAATTTCACAATTGTGATAAATGTGCTTGATATAATAATTTTTGGATAAGGGGAAACTGATCTAAACTGATTTCTCTAAAAAAGCATTAGCTTTAATAAATTTAAAAGGGTTTTTTAGGTGTAAGATTTTAAACTGGCAACATTTTTCAACACTACAAATGAAGGCTCAGCTGTCATGCGTTTTATGGTTAATTTGGTTTCCAATTGTATCATAAATACGTTGGCCTCTGGGCAATGTCAGTAAATTGAACAGGATTATTATGAAAATAAAAACGGTTCTGTACGAAAAACGCATCGCGCAGTTCGTCACTTTTATGGCCGACACAAAGGCCGAAATACAATACTGCGAGACTGCGATACGAGAGTAGGACGGGAGTCTCACAGCACATGTGAATGCGTTTTCGTAACATGCGTTTGTATGCGACATCGTACAATGATTGCGATGTGTCGTTGCGAGGCGAGAAATATTTGGAAAATTGAAAAATCCTCGCAACGAGGTGCGTTGAAGTTTGTCAGATGCTATGACATGACGATGGCGCTTAGAGGAAATTTGAAATTCAAACGCCTTAATTACATTTTAAGTACTAAACGTCACCAATTTGACATTTGTCATATGAAAATTATTGCGTGCTCCTCGCATTGCGTGCATTGCAAATTGAATGCATTGCGCCGCGACGTGCGCGAATTGCATCGCGCTCTTGTATCGCCGTCACCCAGTATTATATCTGGGCCTTAATTGTTCATCATAAATATCAATTCGATCAACCGATCTATGGTTCGTTTCCCTACCACGTTTTCCCTAACTGATAATATGCATCCATCCAGACGTCGAGACGTTCAGTTCGTAATTAAGAAACTATAGAAACTGTAAAGCGCAGTATCAATGAAGACTCAAGTGAGTTCACTCAACATCATGCTGCACAATTAAACCTGTGACCGGTTCGATTTTGGATACGGTGTAGGCCCGAAAACAAATTGTTACAAATCCCAAATTTTTTGTTACGTGATGAGGCTCAGTTATGGTTGAATGGCTACATCAATAAAGCTGCTGGGAATAACGTTACAGTTAGTTGTCACAGATTTATATCCATAATGAATGACTTTCTCGTGCCGAAATCAACTAGCCGTAATTCGGGAACCTTCGTTTTCAACATATTGGAGCGACATGCCATGCAGCTCGTGCAACCTTGAACCTAGTGAAAGAAGCATTCGATGAGCGTGGAAATCCTCGTTTTGGACCTGTGTGTTTGATATTGTGACTTAATACCACTCAAATATGTTTTGTGGGGATACGTTTAATAAATCGTCCTGGCCGAAAAGTTAAAGGCGCTTGACCATAACAAAGACAGCGATCGCTGCATTAACGGCGAGATATTTTGTTAGGAGTGTCTAAAATTAGACTTTTCATTATGACTTCTTCCGCGCCGGTCGTTGCGCTCACATACCCGAAATAATATTTAAGTAAAAATGGAAAAAAAGGAATTATCTTCCCAATCAAACAGAACAATGTACTTGTAGTTTATTAAGTTTTAAGGTTCTATACCTCTCAAAAACACACTACCTGCTCCTACAGAGAGTAACCGAAACAGTGGGAAATATTTCGCTTGGTTGAACAAACTATGTGTCCTTTTTCCTTCGCAACTGGAATGCAGATTTTTCCATCCATTTAATTGTGGCTGACATACAAATTTAAAGAATTAGAGTCGTTTAACATAGGCTAAAATTTACGCAAAATGATTTTGAAACAACACTCGTTTCGTTAAATCACAGCAAAACAGCAAATTTATAAGAGTCCATTTACGTAACTCTAAACGCACTTGCAGATTTTGGAAAACAATTAGATTGAGCGTCCTGAGCCCCCGAGCGAGTAATAAATAATACTAGAGGTTTAATATTCCTTTAGTTCGGGTTGATTTACGTGCATGTTCTTCCCTAATCAGCATCCTGTTTACATGTGTGTGACGACATGTTCAATAACATCTACCTCCCACTAGAACGTTTCAGAGTGCACAGTAATAATAATAATTTCCACTTGGATCCTGGCCCCGATATTAAAGTTGCCTTTAAGTACGCATTTGGTACATCCTGGTTATATTACCAAAGTTATGTAAATAAACGAGTTCTTGTACATACATTGTACCATTATGAATACCACATAATGAACAAATTTGTGTACATACGAAGGAGTATTGGGCGGAATGGCTAGCAGGAAAAGCAAACAAGCCTGTGATCGGCTCTGTCAATTGGAAAAGTCCGAACTCGGAGCAGAGAATTTCGGCTTGCGTCTCCTCTATCAAGTAAATATCCTGTAATTAATAGGAACGTTTCCATTCAAAGCGGTCAGATGCAGACAGGCTCACTTGCATCTCCTTGCATCATCAAAAGATATTATTCCATCTTAGTTGGTCAAATTCTCCAAATATGAATCCAACAACGAATAATTCTATTACACAACAATATTCTACAAATAAGCTTTCCATTTCCTATTGGAAGTACGAAGGAGTCATGTGAATTGTTGTTTTTCTTTGACATGCGACGCACACACTACACACATTCCATTTTCAATGCGTTATGAGAACATTTTGAATGGGAAATTAGGGGGAAAATTATGCATATTCATACATGAATTCGACAATGGCTACAAATCACTACACTCACATTATTGTTTGCTACATAATAATAATTTTAGATACAAATTGCGTAGACTGGAAGCAAAATGTATAAATTTAACAGAATTTTAATTTCAAAGTGACTTTAAAGAACTACCCGCGAAAGGTGGCAACTTGGAAATTTACGCGTATGTGCAGAATATTCAATATCATCAGGGTTTAGTTTGCGTGATATTTGCACCAGGGATTGTATAGTAATTATGCATCGAAATTTAATTTCTGGAAATTAATGATATAAACGGAAATAGGCGAAATGAAGTGAATAATGTGGAAATTAAAGCATAGTTTTAAAATAGAATTCGCGTATATTTATTTTGTGGTATAGTAAGTTCGAACGGGTGAAAACTTTCGATAGCATTGCATACACTAAAGAATAATGAGTTTATTCAACAAATAGATCGGTGGACTATATGGTAGCAAATATATAGGCTACACCATCCAACTCACAAACGGTCGATTTAACTCCATGAAATTATGGTACAGATTTTTTTATGGTTATATATTGGTGCATATTTTGGTGGGTTGCACTCAGGTTCTTGATACATGAATGTACGTTCTCTTTTGGTTGCAATGGACAAAAACCTCTAGCCGAAATTTTGAGAGTTCGCTCATAGTAAGTAGCAGCTGATATGGTCGAGAGAGTGCCTTAGAAACAATCAATTTGATTTAAAAACAACGAACTGCTATTTGTATTGGACGAGATCGGATGTAGCACTGTGCGCCAACTCCAATGATAGCGTAACCACTAATAAGCGCTAACTTTACGAATAAACTCCCAAACTACTGCATGGGCTAAAAAATCCTGGCAATAAAAAATGATACAAAGAGTGCAAAAACGACTTGAGGCTTCGACTGGCTTCTAACCTCTAACGCTTCCTTCTAATCGGAGTAATGCACTCAGTGTAGCGATCGTCCAGCATCTCGATGCCTTTCTAATAGTGGTCCACATCTTATCCTTCAAGATAAGTATTTGTTCCATACTCGTGCTCCTCGTTTGAATAAAATCTCTCGGTGAGCCAATTTTTCATCGGGGGAAACAGGAAATAGTCGTATAGGGCTAAATCAGGCGAGTTCTGAGGGTGTTCCACTTCGCAAAGTAATTGCTTCAATTTATCCGTTGTTTCGCGAGCACAATCTGCTGGAGGATCGTCTTGTGACGAAAATTTTGTCGCCTGCTAAATGAGGTTGTTAAGACTTGATCTCTAAGCCCAATTGGTCCAATGATGCACACAAATATTGTTTCTTGATTGTTGTTCCATGATGAAGATAGTCTATAAAAACTATATCCTGTGACAAAAACTACTTCCGAGAGTCATAGCGGCTAATCGTTGCGACTTCTACGTAGTGCTACGGCTTTCACCAGACAATGATCTGGACTTATTTGCCATTGTTAACAAAAACTCAAAGGTAGCGTCACATCAAAAACTATAAATTGAAAAAGAAATTATTAAATAGAAATAATTACGCCAAATGTCATGGATTTTTGACAGGATCAAAGTTAAGGTTAGTACTCCGGGAACAGCTTAAGGCGGTTATAGACACCTGACGTATAGATGGCGCCGCCATCGACGAAAATAAACCAACAAAAGAAAGACAACAGGGAAAGAGTCAGCGGTGAAGAAGATAGCAATTCCCAAGAACAGCAAGCAAACAGCCATGAATCCTATTTTGTATGTGAACTTTTATTTTGTTTTATGAGTGTTTAGATATATAGCGAAAATGGAGAGTGAAATGAGAGTGTTTAAACAAATGGAGAAAACTGAAGCTAGATTTATTACCCCGTTCAATTAAAAGTCAAATTTATATACCCCACAAAATGTCGGGCGACAAGTTCCAATAAGTACACCGCGACGGGATTGCATAAGTCGGCGCTCGTGCCGAGGTGGACAGGATTGACGCAATTACATGCAAACTGCGCCTGTTCTGATGATCTGTTTGATAAACAATTTCTCGGTATTACTCGGTCAAAGATTCGATTCCAGTGACTCCGACGGGCTTTGACTATCCCGCAGTCCCAAGCTTAGTGAAAAAACTGAAACTAGGGTCTTAGTTCCAAGCATAGTGGCTTCGCTCGCCAGGATACCACCACGCGTTCAGGTTACGCATACTGTAGTCGGCGTAAACAAAAAAGTCGTAAACATGTTTACAACTACCAATACATCGAATGCGTAAACACATCACGCGCATAAGTACAACAGATCCCGGTGCAAGCGACTCAACGCGTGCACGCGAGAACAATCCGCATGGAAGGTTCTGGGATGGTTGGTAGTTGTATAAAAGCGACTTCGGCGAGCGACGAAGAGCAGTTGTGAATGAAAACGCCACAGTGCGCGCAAGAAAAGTGCGGTGCAATAATTAGAATTGAAAAGTGTTGGAAAAGTTTAATTGCATTAAATAAGTGCTTAATTAATTAATTTAAAAGTGGAGTGATAAGTGATTTTACTAAAATAAATTTAAAGTGTAGAATAAAACTTTAAACATTAATTTTAAACAATCCGCGAGTGTTTTATTTGAATATTGGCAATATTTCCGAATAGCAAACAGGTCACGCACCTGCCAAAGCGCAACAGTATGTATATCACTCCGCCTCGGTTAGTCAACGTCAACACTGGAGGTATATCAGGTACGACAAGAAGCCAATAAGCCCCCATCTTCGGATGGTGTAGTTTATTGGTGTCGGCTCTTCACAAAATATCGTGGTGGCAATATAAATATGTAGACATTCGACCGATATGATTTTAAATCATTGAAGACACATAAGGCCAAAAGAAGTTTGCATAGAAGTTGGAGCGCCTGGGAATGCTTGGTTTATCTATATCCATCAAAAACTTCATTATAATTAAACAATAATAAATAATCAAATATAATTATACATATTGTTGAATTTGACATTGAAATTGACATTGAATTATATGTTTTGTTTATTATATTAGGAATTATATGTCTCATCTCGGTTAGGATGTCTCAGGTCAAGGTTTTGTCAGGTTTTCTTAGGTTCAGGTTCAAGGTCTCAGGTTCTGGATTGTTTTTCCACGTTGTCTCAGGTTTAGGTATTAGTGCGATGAGATATGGCCGCAAGGCTCAGGTACTCAAGTACATGCGTTCGTAAATTCCACAAGGTTGACCCTGTTCTGGAAAACCAATCCAGAAGTGTGGCGAGGCATAGTTCCAAAGCAACAAAATTACAGACGATGGAATGCGCATCCAAAAAATTGTATCGGAATCGGAGATGGAAATTATTGGCCAAGTGGCAGACGTTCTAAAGGTGTCTACGGTAGTAAATAATTACGACGTAATTATTTTAGTGTACGTTACCGCCTATTAGACTTCCTGGAAAATTAAAATCTACCCAATCGCTAATCAATCAGTCCGAGGTAAACCCAACAAAATTCACTATGACCCAGCGCACACCGTTAGTAGAAGTCCATGTTAACACGCGCAGATTTCGAAGCTTCTCACGCCCATGAATCCTCCCGTGGCCAAAAAATTACGGAGTACGACATTCAATTAGCATTTCAAGGCCCCAATTGCAGAACGTTCGCAAAGGTTTCACAAGGATAACCAACAAACAACCGAGAAACAATTAAAATTGCTCCTGGATGAAGGCTTCTGCTGGCTAATTCTGCATTTGGGAGGGAACAAATATGGAGCTCTTTAAAAATCCCACCAACTTCAACGAACTCCGTCTTTTCTCGGGGCCTATATGTTTTCATGGGCGGTTGATTTCGAACACGGCCGATATTCAATCATCATTAAATAAGTCCTTCGTATGTCTCAGAAAGAAAAACGATAATGCTCCACAAGAAGACCCCTTACTTGCTTCATCTGTTGTCCACTGTTCTTTTGGGTCTGCGTGGAACTTTCAAGAAGGATATTGCTGCTTCATTTGCGGAATTTCGTACGCGACAACGCTTGTATTTCCCGGACAGCTCATAACTCCTACCACAGCTTAGATGGTCTTTCACAGTTGCGCGCTACTATGAGAAACATACGCTAAACACCTCCGTTGTAATCACAGGTGTAAATAAAAGCTCAGATACGTGTTAACAACATATACTAGCCTCACAAAGTAGTGAAGCGCAACTCTAATACTTTGTTTGAAATTGACATAAATGGTCGATTGGTCAACCCTTTGATTACGATGAGGACAATGCATCCCACGCGAATTTCGAAAAATTTTCATTCGTTTATTTGCAAATGGTATCTTGGGATGTTAAGCTCCAATGGTCTTTCAATGTCTTACCTGTCAAAATCATCGGATTGTGGTGAAAACGAACGTACTATTCTATTTAGTTTCGTCCGGAGTCTCTGTGTGGTCAGTTTGACGTGCGAGGGTTTTCCCTGTTCAAAAGGTATTTTGAATTTTTTCATGTGTTTTCTTATAACCGAAGAACGAAATGTGTGTGTTTTACTCTTCGCAGATATTGGATGAAGCCAGGTAAATTTCGTGGTACGTAGGGAAATTTAGTTTTTTCAATATTGAGAAAATATGTCTCATTGCTATTTCAGATTAAGACATCTTGTTGCAGTTGTATGCGAAATAATTGACAAGGCATTCTTTCTTTTCAATTTTTTTTTTTGCAAAAATTATGAGCCCACGCTGTAGATTTGTGGAAAGCCAAATTTTAGGAATTCTTGAGCAAGAATCTGATCTGGACGACTTTAGTTTGTCCCATTTCGAAAATATTTCCTGTTCAAGTGACGACACTGCGAGTCATATTTCTGCCGATGCCCACCGAGAGCCACAGAGATCCTGTTCTTCTGTTCAACTTAAGGAAATTCTTCACCATTTTTTCAGCATCGATTGGCCTTTTGTTATACTAGAAAATATATTTGAACAGTCTCGAAAGAATCCCGAAAGTACCCGTTGGTTCTTTCGGGACTGAAAGTGGTTAAAATGAAATGTGAAAAAATTGTGATTTTCTGTAATTTTCCACCGAATTCAGTACAAAACAACGTTTTTAGGGCACCAGACTTTATTTCGAATATTGGCCGTAAGATTTGAAAGTGAAATTTGTAATCTGTTCGGGTTGCCACGGAATCGGTAATACATCAATGATATGTGAATGAATAAATAATTTTTGCATTTTATGTTGTACAGAGACTTGTTGTATTGCAGAAATTTAATTACAAGTGATCCGTGTCTATCTCGGCTGGATAACCGTGTTAATTTGTTTCAAGTTATTATTTCATGGGGTCAATTTTTTTTGGACACAAAAAGGCGGAAGGGAAATAGGAAACCAAAAGGGTGACGGTCTGGTTGAAATTAAGTTTCACTAGTCGACTTGAAACCACAGAATGCATCTAACACAATTGCTGCGTAGTAAAAAATGAAAAACATAAACACCAACCTGATTCAAAACCAAAATTGTACTATAATGTTGTTGGAAAACTAATAATGATGGGAAAATCGGGAATTCTGAGGAAATCTCTGAGCATTTCCGAAAAATGTAGAAATCACTCGGAATTTTTCAATTGAGAAAATTTTCAGCTGTAGTTACATTAAGTTTGATGGCAATAGCAAATAAGTATGAATACATTTGCTTTGCACAATGTGAAAAAACAAAACTGCAACAAAACCATTAATTTGGGTCGTATCTCACCAATAACGCGGTGAATGATGTCTTCTAAATGGTCAATCGTCTCAGAATTGTCGTCGTAGACGAGTGATTTGATTTATGCCCACAAAAAATAGTCCAATGGAATTTAATCAGAAGATCTTGCTGGCCAGATCTAAGGTCCAATATCAGAAATTATGCACTCATCAAACGCTTCTTTCAAAAGGCTCATGGTTGCACGAGCTGTATGGCATGCGGCAACCAGTGGTCCCTTGCATTAACGTGAGTCGATTTCGGAACGAGAAAATCAATGACCATGGCCCTATAGCGTTCACCACTGACTGTAATGTTATTCCCAGTAGCCTTTTTGAAGAGATACGAATCGTTGATTCCACAGGCCCATACAGCACACCACACAGACACTTTCTCTGGATGTTACAGTGTTTGGGCAATCTCTTGTGGTTGCTCATCACTGCGAATGTGGCAGTTTAGTTTATTGATGTTGCCTTTCAATCGGAAATGAGCCTCATATATGCGCCCTAAACAAAAATTTTTTACGAAAATCGAGTTTCGAGAATACGGTTTCCTCATTATGTTCTGTACGACTAAAGGCTGGATGTGTTTTATCAGTGGGATAAAAAGTGATGTGGAAACGTTACACGGGTAATCAAGTTAAGTGTTCTGATGGATGATTATGTTACCCATGAAATTGACGGTGTGCACGATGAGTTACTCGAACTGAATTGTCTTTTTCGAAATGGATCTGCAAAATTGAAACCGGTGCTCTGGGATCAACCTATGTATGATAAAATAGCAAACCAAACTAACCATAAGCCGCATGAATGATCTGTCACCATGCGTTGCTCCAAAAAGTGTTGCCAACTCAATGTTCTATACCACTAAAAAGCACTCTTTATATAAGACAATAAAATTAAATTTCTACTTATTTATGAACATATTTGTCACAAGTTCACTTTAATTGAACTTTAATTACGATTCTTCATTTACTTGTAAAGTTGTACAAAATATTGAGTTTTAAGTTGCAATGAGCCATGCCATGCGATATTTTGTAACTAACTTCATTTATGCATGCGTGTATGAAATATTTCATTGCTATGGTTAAAATCAATATTGGATTGCCAAACTTCTGATGGTTTGCTTTGTATTCCTGATTTGAAAGGAAGCATTTTCAAGCACTAATAACAATTTTTACAGGAAATATAATCCATTAGCGACGGATTTTATCTATGTATGTATATATCTATCTATCTATCTATCTATCTATCTGAATATATATATCAGACGCTAACGTCTTCCAATATCCGGCAAAAATAATCATTCTTCATCGCGAAAATATCTTCCTACCCTCGAGTATGAGGGTCAAAAGGAAAATTGTAAGAATCCCTTGAATTTTTGACTCACAAAATTTCCATTTTATATTTAAAAACAATGATGAGTTTCCTAGTTTGGAGTTATTCATACTACATTTACATCTGCATTTAAAAGCGGATCTCGAGCGGATGCATGCTTCGATAAACTTTTCATAATAAAACTATTTATGCTATAAAACTCATTCAAGCGAGAGGAATTACAAAAAGGATATTTTCCGTAGTTGGATATATAATATGATGCTGGACTCAACCCCTTTACATCAGATCATAAAATTTATTCCAAACGGTTCAGTATGAAAAAAAAAAAACGATTTCACCAAAAAGCTCAGTGTACATCTACTTAAACGCTCAAACACACACAAGCTCATACACATTCAGTCCGTGTAAAAGTAAACGATGAATGTCAGGTGAAATCTCTGTATAAAGAAAATAAGGTTAAAAGTCCCTAAGGAATTTCCCTAACGAGCACAAAGTTAAGGAATGCCAGCGACAGAATGAGGGATATGAAGATGGAAAAATTCCTTCCGCTAACCATCCCGATGTTTTCTTACGAACTTCAAATATACGTACCTCTTCGTTCGTCAACATTAATCTGCAAGGGAATGACTTTGGCCCGAGAAATATCGTTTATTCAGAAGTGAAGGCACTTCCGTATCTCTTTTTAGTTTCCTTTATAGCGTACAGATTGACAGGGATATGTGGAAACATAATTTTCATGTAACTATACATGCAGGTTAGTACCGCTGAATCTTGATCTGCTTTGATCCTATCATACAAGTAACAGTAGTTCGTTTAATTAAATTTGCATTTGATTCCAGGAACATACCCGGAAACTTTCTCCACCTGAACTATAGATACGAATCGATTCAATCCAACAAAATCGCAGTCCCTACTCATTTTCAAAACAACGCAAGAAAACGAACATTGTAAAGTTAATACCAAGTGACGTAAAGAAAATTGCTCTTGGAATTTTTATGAGACCATCTCAGTTCGACTTAATGTCTTTGCTTATGCCACTGAGATTGGTTTTAAGTCTTCAGCACACGAGAGCTTCTTAATAAAACAAAACAGGACCAACATCCGAGATACAATGGACAAATGGCGTTGCGGTTGTGGTGAACGAAACGAAAAGCTTTTAATACACATTTCAGGAATATGTACATGGCCGGGCTTTTTATTTTATCCGTAAAGATTTAGGATATGAGTCGTGTAGTATGTGATGGTGTAGAGGAAGGAATAGGGCAATATGGGTAGTATAAATCATGTAGCACATATAATTGACTGTATATACAAAGAGATCATGTAATCTTACTCGCGTGTAATAAGAAATTCAGTAGTGAAGTTTTTTAAGTTGCTTTCAAAATTTGAATTAATAAGTTCATAAGAGTTTGAAATAAGCCCAAGATAATAGTTGAAATTAGACGATAATTTATAAATTATAAACTTCATAAGTTAACCATTTAGACACCAACTGCTTTCTAACAAAAAGATCCTTTTTCATAAAAGGAACACACGCAAATCATATTAGCCTTCGGAAGGCTATTGGGGAGCGGTCACGTCATCACTTGAGACAAGATTTTATCCTTTAGGTGCTGATGTTGTCTGTGTCTATTGCTTTGTCTATATTCGAATTGTATGGAGCGCTGTCAGTTTTACGAGTAACACATGGTAATTCTCATCCACTTAACATCAAATCTGGGGAAGAATCGAACATTGCACCATATTTTGAATGTGCTGCAAGCAGTCAATTGCTCTTTAGCAATAATAATTACAATTTACCTAAGTCAGGTAAAATTGCTGACACCATAACAAACGAATTAACAAAAGAGCAATTGACTTATTTTGTATGAGCGGAATCCCGGCTTAATATTGGGTATGGTAATAAGTTTCCACCGTTTTTCCGACAAAGTTTTTAGTTTGTTTCAATTTAAAAAAATTGTCAAGTCACGTCATTTATAGTATGCAACATTTGAAGCTATGACGTTCTCCCATCTTTCTGGTAGAAGATGGATTCCTCCGCGGGAAACATCCCCAAGCTTCGATTCGATCCAGACGTCGAGCCATTTTTTAATGCCTTCATAAGCAGTAAATCGTTCTCCAGTGAGGGACGATTGCATGGAGCGTAACACATAGAAATCCGAAGGAGCAATGTCCGGGGAATACGGTGGGTGGTTCAAGATTTCTCAATTCACATCTTCCAAATTTTTTTTCGCCGGCTTGGCTACGTATGACCTTGCATTGTCATCCGGCAATATCAGCTTGTCATGTCTGTCATTCCACTCTGGCCTTCTTTCTTTCAGAGCTCGATTTAGATGAATGAGCTGCCGTACACATCCCAAGTGATTGTTCCAGATGGTTTCAAGACTTCAGAAGATACACAACATGACACTGCAAGCGTGAATATTCCGTTTTGGCGTCGATAGACCTTGTTCACCTGGCATTTCCCAAAGTTTTGGTTGCTCAGGGATGTCGTAGTACATCCATTTCTCATCCCCTGTCACAATTCGATGCTGGAAAGCCTTTCTTTTTTGTCGTTGAAGGAAATCGCGCACGTTACGAACATGTTCGAACATGTTTGATGTTCCTCTCTCAGTTGATGCGGCACCTAAGTCCCAGCTTTTTGGATCATTTCCATGGCGCGCAAGCGCTCACCGACGATGGATCTGTCATCATTTAATTACTGCAACAATTCTTCTAAGCCTTAACTTGAATCTTTATCCGAGGATTACTGTTGTAATCCGACCCTACAAAATATTTTTTTCCTTACAGTTGGCAGCACTGATGAGCTCTTATCTTTCAGTAGCTTCCTAAAAACAATCAGTCAGCATCGTTTCAGGATATTGTGTGTATCGGATTTTATTTTTTGGTATTGTAACGTCTTGTTTTTTCTGAAAAATTCAAAAATTCGAAAAGTTTTTGTATTGTAAATTTGTCGGTCTAGTAAAAAAATGAATAATGAACAAATATTGAAGTGGCTCGATGAAAAGCATAGTGGTGACGAATTCCTAGAAGACGTATCGGATGATGATGAATGGGAGCCAGATATTATAGAGCAACAGGATTTAGAAGTTGATGAACAAGAAAACGATGACGAAATTTCTGTACTAAGTGACCAGACTCTGTCAACAGCGTTTTTTACTGGTAGCGATGGGATCACAAAATTGAGTTAAAAATGTATCAGCATCCACTTCTCGGGTTCGAAGTATTCAGAAGACTTTTCAGAAACCTGGACCGAGAGGTAACGCAAAAAACACAAATACTTGCTTGCAATGTTTTGAATGCTTGATTGATATGGAGATTGTTCAATGTATAGCTAATTATACAAATATTTATATTGATAAAATGAAAATTAAATTTTCTAGTGAGCACAATGCCAAACACGCAGATGAGTTTGAAATTCGATCCTTCATTGGTACCTTATTGTTAGTTGGGACACTAAAATCACGTAGATTGAATATTCTTGATATGTAGGACAATATTAGAGGGACCCGAATTGATGCAATTGCTGTTACAAGGAGTTTTCGATTTAAAGATTTCGATTTCTCATGCGCTGCCTGCAGTTTGATGATATCAGAGATCAAGAGGTTCGTAAGGCACATGATAAAAACTGTCAAAATAGCCATTCAGCAAATGACTATTTAACAATCGACGAACAGTTGATTGCTTTTCGAGGAAGGTGCACTTTCAAACAGTATATTACTTCAAAAACATCTTAATATGGGATCAAAATTTTTGCGTTAGTTGGTGCTATATTATAATATTATACTTTTTTATACTAGTTGGGCTATTGAGATTAATATTTATAAAGAAAGGTGGAAAGAGCTCAAGCCAAAACTTCTGATATTGAGATTAGTGAAGCCAGTTGAGCGAACGAATCGAAATGCTTCTGCCGAGCTTCGGTTCAGTTCAAATTCTTTGGTAAAGAAACTTTTGGAGAAAAAATTAACCTACATTTGTACCTTGCAAAAAAAATAAGCGTGAACTACCCTCACAATTTTGAACCATCTAAAAGTCGAGAACTGAATAGTTCAAGATTTGGTTGCGATAAAAATTATACATTACTCTCATACGCGTTTAAAAAATATAAGGCAGTCCTAGCCATTTCATCAATGCACTTTAACAAGAATATAGATCAGACCACTGGTGAACAAAATAAACCTGAGATTATAACAGCCTACAATAAAACGAAATGTGGCGTAGACCTGTTGGACAAAATGTGCAACTTATACGATGTGTCAAGAAATTCTCGCAAAAGGCCTCTGAGAGTTTTTTTTAAATGCGAGTAAATGCAAACATTATTTATAAAGAAAATAATTAAGAAATTAAATTTCCTCGAAAAGAATTTTTGAAATATCTATCACTAGAGCTAACAAAACGAGCTATAATGAAAAGAATTTATACAGAGTCAAATCATAATGAAATAAAACGACATGGGAAATTGTTGCTTCAAAATATAAGAAGAAATTCAACCCGCAAAGCCAAAAACAGCAAAATTGGGAAGATGTCATATAAGCGGTCGATCCAGAAATAAAAGCACTCGAAAAACTTGCCATAAATGCAAAAACTGGGTTTGTCCAGACCACCAAAAGTCAGTATGTAAAAAATGTATTGAATAAAGTTAATTTTAAACTAATTACCGTGTTCAAAAATAAGTTTGAAAATATATGTAGTTATTTGCCTTATTTTATTACGGATTACAATAGTAATCGAAACGATCCTTAACGTTCGTCTGGGAAGCGCAACTACCGCAGTGTTAAAACGCCGGAACCACTTTCTGCAAGTCGTCCCAAATGGAGAATAATCACCGTCAACACCGAGTATTGTGCAGCACTTGCAAGTTTCCGCAGCACTTTTCTTGAGAATGAAATAATGAACTAAGACTTCCCGCAAATGCAGCTTTTTCGGTATGAAAGTCGACATTTTCAACACGGTAAAAAAAATGTTCACGCTTTGAAGGAATGTCAACTACTGCGTTCGTGAACCTGCGCATCTAACTGCAAACTCCAGGAACACTACCACAGCAGACACTATAATAGTATCTGTAAGGACATCTGTCTTCCAATGGCAGAAACTTATACACATACACAATATATGACATTAAACGTTGAAGTAAAGAATTAAGTGTTCTTGGTGCGGTCCGACATGCCTAAGCAGCAATGAGTGTGTGCACAAGTGGTCGGCAGGTGCGCTGTCATCCTTCCGTACACACATGGGTTCGGTAACCCCAAGCCTCCAAAATGCGTCAAAATTTTATGTAAAACAAAACCAAATGTTTTGAATTTTACATCAGCTGTAGGTTCTATGTTGGTGCATCAATTGACAGTGGTAAATAAGTGCTGTTGGCAATGTGGCGGTGCAGACACTCGCAAAAATTAGGTTTTGGGTATAATTGACCCGACGTTGTACGGTACGTAATTTTTAGCAATTAAATTGCGTAGATTCTTTACCCTTGGTAGATCTTTTATTCTTTTTATATTGCTTTGTATTTATCAAGAAGTTTTCATGTTTAGTGCAATGTGATATCCTTTTTTTATTGCATTATGAGGTTGTTGTTAAAATGGATAGGAATTTATCGGATGAGCAAGTTTTAGCGGCTTTGTTGGAGTGAAATGATTCTTCGTCAGATGAAGAACTGTTGGATGTAAATGTATTCCTCGAGACAAAAAAACCCAAGTGGAATGTTTCGAGATCTTTTTTGACAGAAGGAATTGTTTATATGGTTTTGAAATATCCAAACCAGAAGATTTTTCTGAGATTGCCCCACATGAGAAAGAAGAATTGAAAACCGTTTTTGGAGTTTTGTTTTTGACAGGCTTATATACGTCCACCAGACAAAGTGTAGTCGATTTGTGGAGTAATGATGGTTGAAATATTAAGACAAACGATGTCTAGACAAAGATTTTGATTCTTGGTCAACAGGTTGGGATTTGATGACACATCAACTCGAACGGCAAGAGCTGGTATAGATTGCTTGGCATCAATTAGAGACATGTTCGTTAAAACCGTCTGAATATTTGACGAATGATGGAGGACAAGTAAGTTTTTGAGGAAAATGCTTTTTTCGTCAATATATTACCTCCAAACCGGGATAATATGTGTTGAAAATGTATGCTCTTGCAGATCCCAAAACGTTTTATACGTTGGGAAACAGCCCGTTTGGGAAAGAGCTCGACAACAGCCGATATGCAGTTGGTAATAAACCGTTTGAAGTAATAGATCATTTAGTGAGGTGTGTCATATCAGTCATATCAGAGCCACAAATTGACTTCTGTTGGTACACTAAGATCGAATAAAGCGTGCCTTCCACCTCAAGTCAAGGCTAAGTGTGAAGATAAATCTTCTCGTTTTGGAAATAAAAACAAATATATTACCATTGTGACTTCCGTACCAAAGTCACGGAAGTGAGTAAATATGATGTATTCCTTACATCATGATAACGAGGTAGTCAGAAAGTGGTGTCAAATTAAAACCGGCTATCATTATATTTTCAGCTCCACAAAAAGCGGCGCTGATTTCGTCGAAAAATTGGCTCGAACGTATGATGTTCCACGTGTTCCAAGAGTAAACGCTCGCCTCTAATGGTATTTTGCTCAATGTTGAACCATGCTCGTCCAAACTAAACTCGGAAGAAAAAGACCAACCTTAGAAGGTAATTTAACAAGTGCTTGGGACTTTTATTGCTTGAAGACCATATAAGGAAAAGAACTGAAAAGACAATTCACATATTCCATGACCTGCGCCGAAGGAACCGAAAATATCACAAAGATGTTCATTCAGTTCAAGGAACAAAGACATGAAGAGTGTCAATGACTGCTTCAGCTGTGATGCCCCTATATGTGAAGATCATTTGAAACATTTGTGTCAAAATATTGATTTAGGGAGCGAGTTGTGTCAGTTTTATTGTACATAAAGATCTGGTTGTACTTTTTTTCAATAAAACCAAAAGTATGGAATTTTATACCAAGAAATGAAAAGAATATGTTCTAACAAAAAATAAAATAGACTTTTCAGAGGAAAGAACATCAAGTTGATGTTTTGCAAGGGTAATGAAAGTTTTGTGTTTTTTTTCAGTGAATGTTGATTAAAAGCATATTTTTTGAGTTGTTTCATTAATTTATAAATACAGAGAACAAAAAACTATGGCTGAGCACGTTCTATTCAAGACATGCACAGAACAGAAATAATATTTTAGAGTGTAAATCTAAGCCCACGTTGTACGAGGACGGTTCAATTAGTACTCGTGTTAGAAAATAAGACACTGCTTTTTTCAAAAATTGTTTTTTTTTTCAACAGTCATCTTTTAGGAAGATACACTTCTCGCAACCTTCCTGCCATTTTTCAACTCCTCCAATAAATTGAATTTGTCGAACTCTCCAAAATACGCCTCAGTCTCGCCGATGATTTCCTCATTTGAGCTTAGATTTTTTTTCCGCGAGCCATTTCTTTATGTCAAGGAACAAGAAAAAGTTGCAGGCAGCCAGATTAGGTCAATACTGGGGATGCAGCAGAAATTCGTGGCCCATTTCATGCAGTATGGCGGCGACGACTCCGGATGAATGTGCTGGTACATTGTCATGGTGTATCAGCAGTTGTGGTAGTGTTACTTACAATTGTGTGTCGAAGCATTGTCCAGTGATCTTTCTTCTTTTTTCTTCCATGAGGATGACACCGTTCGCATCTCAAAAAATATTCGTCATGACTTTTCCGGCTGATAGGACCGTCTTCGACTTCGTAGGAGAAGATTAACCGGTAAAAATCCATTTTTTTGAATGATCTCCTCAGTAGCTACGTCTGCCAGGCATCTTGGTCACACCTCATTAAAAACGCCCACGTTTAAATTTGTTGAACCAACCAGCTGTAGTCGTAAAAGGGAAAGTTTCCTATAAAAAGCATTCAACTTTGCTTGTACCTCCTCTCATTTTTTCCCATCCAATTTCGAATTTCCGAACAATACTGTTTTTTTTCCATCTTAGCGAAAATCACGAAAGACGCCTTACTCGAATAGCTGCCAAATCCATACTAACCTATCGATCAGACTGAAATTTATTTGATAGATGGCCGCACACGATGATAATACCAACTTCCTTCCGGAATGCCCTCTGTCGTCTAACACGGTTACTTATTGAACTGCCTTTGTGTACCGAACGTTAAGAATCCGTGATATGTGTGAATGCGTTGTAGTTAGATATTTATTTACTGTAGAAGATTAGAGTGCCTCTAATGTGCTCGCCTGCGCAATGAATAGACGTTTGGTTGTCGTCTCTACCTTCCACCATTGTTGTTGGCTAAATGCATGAACTTTCATACCGCAGGTTGAAAACAGTGCAGGTGTGTAAATAATAACATTAAGATACTTGTGCATGCCAGGATACGCTTGATGAAAGAGCTTTGTGAACTTTGTGAGCTTGCGCAACACCAAGCTAATGTTATCCAACGAGTTCCACTTGGGATCATCCGTTGAATTATACTTGAGTTATCCTTTGAGGAACTAGTTTCCCTTCAGTGTACTGGTGTTATAACACTTATCAATCATCAGTTGTGAACTTAGCCTAGCGATATTTTTGTGAATAAAGTTTGTCAGTAAACAAAGTGTTTTTTGTGGAACGACACAAAATACGTTATTGAAATCGTCATTTTTCCTTAATTTGAATACGGCTTACGGATCGAATCGAATTTAATAAAGTTTCTGTTTAAAATAGAAAATATAGTACTGTGAAGTAAACTTTAGTACGGTGCAAGGAAACAGCTGGAAACAAACAGTGCACAATATATTATACATTAATTCAGTAAACTCTTCGAAGTGGAAATGAAATAGCAAGAACACGAACAATGTCTGGTTGTCTTAACGGAAATCTTCCCTAGTCAAAACCAAGGAAGCAATTGGAGAACGCCAGTCGATCAGGGAATCAAACATATGCAACTGTTTAAGAGGAATCCCTTGCAACAGTAAGGCATATTCTAGAAGAATGCGACGATCGAGTACCACGAGTATTCCAAATTATATGTAACCAGAACATCATCGGCAAAGAAAATAATTGTATATACCTCAATCATGGACGCAATGTACGAAAAAGCTGGAGATATATTTTTGAACAATTAAAGATCTAGCTCCAAATCAGCAGAGAGATCAACAATTTAAATGCATTTACAATCAATTTATAATCATTCTCGTGGAATTGTTAATTCGATTACCAAAAATGCTGCATTTTGTGAGAAAAGGAACCAAGTTTTGACATGACAGTACTGATTTTAAAAGTTAGAGAAGTCTGGGCAGGAGCAGCTGCAGCAGAAATTTACAATGAATTTTCATTAGCAAGTATACGTTCCATTCTGTACAAACACATAGGTAAAGACAAACTTAATTTAATTGAATTAATTTATATTGAAAAATTTAATTTATTCAGTTTAAAAAATTAATTTAATAATTAAAATTTAATTTAAAAAATTTAGAATAGCAACTCTGGTGGTAGTGATTGAACTGCTTCGCGCAAAAGGAAAGACAAACAATGCAGTCCACAAAAATTTCATACCAATGCAAATGATCAAAATTCAGGTTAACATTGGCAGTACAATTTCAATCAATCGGAAATCCAATTGATCCTTGATCATGTGATCAGGGAAACAAAGACTTGAACACATGAAGATTGATATTATTAGTAGGTAAAATGTTTGCCACTTGGAAACAAGCAAGTTTTCTACCAACTGGCCTCAGATGAAAAGAAAATCTATATTAGCAAAGGGCACTGAGCAAAGGGATATCATCAGATACTACTTGTCGAAAAAGATATTAAAAAATTACTTTTTTGACAACATCAGACCTATATGCATATGTCAGAATCATTTTGCTGAATTGTTTACATACAACATCAACACAGCCTTCAAAACAAGGAGAGATTTTGAACAAAAACCACGCACACACAGAAACAAAGGGGACCCGCTGGACAAACAGGTTGTATATCAATTAACCTGTCAACATAAATAAATCGATTAATCAGGATACGGAAAGAGATCTCAGACGCAAAAATTGACTTCAACTTCGCAAGCCACCTGTCTAACAGCAAAAGTATTGCAACTCGCGTCAAGAAAACAGTTAAAGTACTGCATGTACATCATGAAGACAGACGGTTTCCACACTAGAAAATATTGGAATATATAAACAAAAAACATTTGACAGACGAATCATAAAAGAAAAAACGAGCAATCATTCGGATATAATCTTTGAGCCACTGAAAATGTTTTACAAAAATCAAAAGAAATACCAAAAGACAACAACAGAGAATGGAGCACGGGACCGAATCATAAAACCCCATCAAATTAAAAAAAAACACGGTCCTTTTCCAAGCTGCATAAAAGTTAAGTAAAGTCGCACCTACCTGCTTGCGTAAATGACGGACTTATTAATAATGACACCAACAAAACTCAAAGCGGAACATCACACCGAAGATAGCGCACCACCGAAACGCGTCTGTGGGCGAGACGAAGCATGTGACGGGGAATGACGAAAAGTTCAGAGAGTAAAAAAATAAAGACAGAATGCCGTTTGTATGAAAGAACGCACCAGCAACATGTCAAAGGCTGATCAATAATATTTTACATTAAATGATAAATATTTCTTTCATATTTTGCTGAGTTCATCAGCAAAATATGTGCAGAATATCCAGATAACATACTGATGTATTAAATTACTTTCGAAGAGCATTTTGCATCTTCGATGACATTTTTTATACCTTGCAAAAAGGCAAGCTCATAAGTCCAACTTTATGAAGAGAGATACCCCGTTTTAGGGTCATATACCCATGGCATCACAACATCTCCGAACAAGATGAAAATGGCTTTGAGAATCTCAGTCTTCTAAAAGACAGCTTAAAGGATTTTTTACGAATGACTAGATTTTATAGAAAATTTATTAGAGATTACGTTTAAATAGCTATCAAATGATTAAATATTTTAGAAAGGATATAAAAAGAACATAAGTGACTCGCAGTATAATTCAGCGTTTGAGAATTTAAAATCATTAATTACAACAGATCCCCATTAAAATCATTAATACAACAGATTTAAATTCCCAGAGTATAATAGGCTGTTTACGCCCTAAATGTGAGACTCCAACACGCCCAATGTTTCTGGACTACCCAGTAAAGCCCTCTCCTGTCAACGTGAGAACCTATTCTGGAATCGTTTGACACATTACTTTGGCCTACGCCTCTTATTCCTACGTCTTATGGCGCTTTCAGATTTTGAGAATCTCTTCTTCAGCGGGAAGGGAGAGGTAGGATAATGGAAGCTACAATATGAACCTCTCAACGCTCCAATATCGCTTTTTTCAGTGTCGGCACTGCAAAAGCATATTATTTCCAGGGATTTTTCTCCAACCATAATTTTCGGATAGAGCTCTCCAATTTCGCTAAAGAGATCATCACACTACTTACTCCATTCTTTGCAAGAGAAGAATGTGTGAAAGATGACATCGACCTCTCCTGCGCAAAACACGCAGATGGCAGACCATAACCTGTCAATCTTGTGCAGGCGATTCCGAAAACTACCAGGCCTGTTTAAGAACTGGGTCAAGTAGAAATCGGTCTTATCATGCACTCGACTAAGATATGGCCATAAGTCAGTGATCAGAGGACTCCAGGTGGGAGGACATCTCCTTATGTCTTCCTCCCGGGACTGTTGCCAATCGCTGAGACAGCGTTTATTTCATTATAAAGAGTATCACGTGTTATAAAGAGTTCGACGTGCGCATCCAATTTGCAGTGCTCCTTGTCTCTGTACCAGTGCTAACCGCCTTCGAAGTGACTCCTTGCTGAGAGCGACCCTCTTGTTCTGACCCATAGAGTAGAGCCAACTGCACGGGACTCATTTGAAGTAGTCTCCAGCACTGCCATTCAACGATTACCAGCGCTGCCATTCGGGAAACTGTTCTACGTGCGCATCCAATTTGCAGTGCTCCTTGTCTCTGTACAAGTGCTAACCGCCTTCGACGTGACTCCTTATTGAGGGTGACCCTCACAGTTCTGACCCATAGAGTGGAACCAACTGCCCAGTCTCATTTGAAGTAGTCTCTTTGAAATTGTTTATATTGTTCGGATGGCTGTCTGTACACGCGCTGCAGCTTTGTCAACTTTTGCCCTAATTGATTGAGAAAACTCATATTTTTCCTCAGGACGCCCAGGTATTTGTCTACTGATTCCGGTTTAACCAGCACGTCCCATACACTGATAGGCCTTACTCTGGAGATTCTCTTCTTTGTCAGAATGAATATTTCGGCCTTTTACAGTGCCAGTCTGAAATCGTGAGCAATCATCCAGTCCATAACCCGCCCATGATAGACTGTGCGTCCAGCAACTAGCGCTGCGACTTTGTCCGCATCAAGCAATCAAGCGTGACTCATTCGGCAGTTCAAGCAACAACAGTACGTCATAGGAGATATTCTACAGGTTCCCGCCAATGGTGAAACCCTGATCAACACGTAAATTAAGAATCGTCTTTCGGTTAACTTCCTTCGAGTCGTTGAGGAGCTGTGATCCTTTAGATAGTTGCTCGAAATCCGCATCAGATATATTGGTACTTGAAAACGGTACCAAAACGGTGCCTCCAGAATATTCTACCATCTAGCAGTCAAGTGCATTTCAGACATGCAGAGTATGTCTTCGCACATTGGACCGCGCTAACCACTTTCCTGATTGCATCAATGGTGAAGCAACCTGCTCTGAAGCCATACTGCCGTGAAGAAAGGTTAGTATGACTACACGAATCACGTCAGCAAGTCTTCCAATGATCAGTATTTCGATAACTTTTCCGGCCGTGTCTAGCCTACACAATGGGCGTTATGCAGCTGGCCACTCGGTATTCCTTTTTCCTTAGTAAACAGAAAATGTCTCGCCACCTTTCAGCACTTTCTTGCTTATCTAGGCAAGATTGCTGCAAGTATTTCTTTTTTGTGAACTGTCTCAATGATATCAGGGTGTTTAGGGAAAAGAGCTCGCACTATTTCGTCCATATTTTCTGCCTCGTAAGAGTAAGGCGACCTTTGGGTACCGAGTTTTTGCATCATTACCAATTAGTGATGCGGAAGCTCGATAAAAGATGGAAGCCGAGCTGAAAGGATGACAACGAATCGTTCAGAGTTAGATATATACTAAACAGTGTAGTTTCCGAACACCAAACCAAACGAAATGAACTCTTCGCCACCGACTGTGCACTTGGAAATGACCGCTGTTCTGAACACATATGGTGGTTGTACCGGATCCGTCAGGATACCATTTTAGCGGGCTTCTGGTATAATGTTGCTTGCTCAGCAGCAGCAAGTCAGCTTGCCTGTCTCTCGCCAACAGTTCAAGCAGATATTGGCCGACCATGCTTCGATCGAAATTGATTTGAATGATACGAATCATTGCAGAAGCACTGTAGCCTTTGTTAGGGCTCTCTTAAAGACCCGACACTTCCTTGTATCTGTAATGTGTTTCAAATCATCTGGTCCCTCGTCATGCCTCTTCTATACACTCTTTCTTTTTACGCCCTATCCTACCGCAACTTTAGCACAAGGAACTTCTATCATATTCATTACATGGCTGTGTCGTATGTCCATATATAGGAATCGCTTTTCCCCATATACGACAAAAAACCCACCCTATTCTAATTTAGCCCTTCTTCTGCATTCCTCTCTCTGACGTCGACTATGGCCGTGCGTTGACCGTATTTTTTGGTTTGGTCAACCCGAGTTTCATGTCGCTACAGGGAAATTGCCATTTAAGGCCCGCTCTCTGCGTTTCTCGCAAGACGTCTGCATAGGATCTACTGTATATGGGTTAAACCAGCAGTGCCTGAGTTTAACCTACCCGCTGGGTTTTCGACGCTTCTTAACCTTTGTTTCGTGGGTTACATGCGATGATTCTTTGCGTTCAGGATCCTGTGGAGGTTTATCGATGTTCAACTTTATGGTCGCTTTTTATCTGCTTTCTTGCCAGCATTGGATAGTGTCGTCTGAAAACCCTCCTCTATTTCATTTTGATCATTCGATGCACCGTTCTCGTCATTCCTCCGTTAATCTGGATCCGCTTTGATTTTTGTTATTGGAAAACCTTGTGTTGGCAGCGAAAATCGGGACAATTACTGTGCTATTTAAGGGGTTTCGGTCTCACTTACCAGGTAAGTTACCAGGACTCAGTTTTTATATCTTTGCTAAGGTTCGTTTGTGCACCGCATATGGAAACATTGTGTTTCATAATCCTTTCCGCATTACGGTAGATGCGCTTTTCCTCTGTACGATCCAGGAAAATCGAAGCGCTCTGTGTACCGTGCTTGGATTTCTTTATTTGTGTCTCGTGCTTCGGTGGTGAAGGCAACAATCGTAAGTTTCTCAACCGTTTCGCTTTTCCCTATCGTGTATTTGTCTCTCCCAGGTTGCAAAAGTCTCTGCTTGTTTGGTCGCTCTAGTGTGCGCGTGGTTTTCCTGCTGTGCCCGAATGTAGTGAGAAACTCTGGTTGTAGTAGATTTTCTAGTTTTTACCTTTCGATTTTCGAATGCTTTTGCTCCGTCGTTATCATTTCGATAATTTGTTCGATATCATTGCTTACGTGTCCCTCTCAGAGTCACTATCTCCGTTACTTTATGTTGTCACCTTAATGTACCCATAGTTGTGTTTCCTAAGCGGGGTCTTTCCTAACCAACGCGATGTGCGAACTTCGAACGTCCTTCGAGGCCGCCACGGTTTTATCGGGACGAAGACGGTATGATCGTTAGATTGGAGCCATTCACACTCGCAATCATGCGGGACTAGGTCCAAAGTATCATATTTGCCAGCCTAAAGTGTCAGTTTCGGTTAATCAGTCGCATGGTAGTCCATGTTCAGTTCAGGGTCATATTTCGTGTGGTCTTCCGTTTCCTCGGGTACATTACGATGAGATGGACGTTTACGTGGCCTTAAAAAATTCTATGAAATTTTGATATTCTTCTTAATGTAAATATGTAATACTCACTACCTTAGAGTAATAATAAAGTCTTGTTTATACGTATTTCTGTCCGTTTGCGTCACAAAAATAGCTTATAAAAATTTGAGCTCTCTTTAGATAAATCCAATTAATGAAAAATTGACTTAAGATTATCAAGTAAGTAAGTAAAAGAATCCGTTTTACTAGGATTGGCTTTTCTCGCAGCAATTGCTAGCTTTGCTAATATCGAGTTCCTTCGAAAATTCAGTTTATTTTGTAAACTTCAGGGGTGAAGGAATGTCAGTCAGGCTTCATTGCTATTTTAATATCCACTTTATCCTGGAAATAAACATTTTTTCGTGTTGTTGTAGTTGCTTTCAACTAGAGCCAGCATTTTAGCATATTTCGTACGAGCGTCATGAAAATCAAGATCGATAACATTCACTTCACTGTCATACTCATAAAAATTACGTGCATTCCAGCGTTTCACCTAATAACGCCCACATCCTTGGCGGATGAGCGTAGCTCGCAGCTCTCGCGTCATCTCGTGTCATAAAACAAGAATAAAGCCATTACTCGTATCACCCGCCAAACAAAGCAATGAAACCATTACCACGTCTGTTCAGTTACTCCAGCTTCTGTCACGCTAAATTTATTTCATGTCCTTTAAAATAATTCCACGCTTTTCCTTTTTCCACGCTCATCTCTCATTGTCTCTGTGATTGCAAGTTCGTTTTCCCCTGTTTCTCTGTCTGAATATTTTTCTATATCCAACTGAATGCGTTGTCTTTACAGAATTGAACCCATTAGTCTTCAAGTCTTCATTCTGCGAGAGTGCAAACGCTCAAGAAAAAATCCTTTTCCTTTGCAGATTTGACGTAAATAAGTCCTGACAAAAAAGCCGGAGGAGTAGACGAAGGGAAAATCTGGAAATTAAATCTTCAAGTCGCCCGCTCCTAGTTAGAGCTATTTTTCTGAGATGCTTTCGTCCTGCCCAGTGATTAATGAGCGCAATAACAGAACTTTAATAAATTCTTTTCATTTTAGATACTCCGCGTTCTTCCGCATCCCTAAAAGTTTGTCCATTTGCAAACTCCTTTCGATGCAATGCGCGCGAATTCCTAAGCAAAACGGACAAATTGATGGACGAGCGAATGAGAGGGCCCGGACAAATGGCGAACAGGATGTATCCAAACAAGGAATTGTCGTGATGAGATAAAGATGCTGAAGAAAAATTCCACTTGGTTACTCTGTTGTGGATAATTTATCGCTGAATAAGAGTAACACTGGGTTTCCGCATTTCGTAGCCGAGTAGCGAGTGGAAAAGTGAAAAATTTATTTTAGGCAGCACAGATGTATCCTATTTCAGGGCTTTGTTCGCTAATGATTTGATTATTTTCAAATTTATTAAGGAAATTTCAAATTAAGCTCATGCCTTGCAATTGCTTTTCGCTTTCGCATCCTCAAGGGTCACCATAAGTAAAATAAATTTGCTGCGATCAACAGGATATTTGCAATTGCTCATTTATACATAGTTTAATATGGAAGAATGTTTTGATTGTTAATCCAAATGACAACCCTCTCTCAACCCATCCATGTTCAATGATATTTTATTTGCCTGATATTTCTGGGTTTAAATTTAAGTTTGATCCCGAATTTTGTTGCATTTGCGACTACACCGACGAAATGGTAAATAGAGAACTATGGTGGCAAATTAATTTATTAAAAGAAGTTTTATTCAAAAAACACTTTTCAATAGATGAAAATCAAGTAGAAATTTTAATTAAGAATATCCAATCAAGAATAAGGATTCATTACTAACTGAAATTGGTTTTATTTAATGACTTAAATTAAATTATTCAGCATCGCATTTTAATTTCCTTTCAAAATTCCCTTTGATATTTGGCCTTCGAAAGCTTTTCATGGAGTGCGTTTCTCGGAAAATGGAAAACTTTGTTAACTGTTTGTGAATGTACATGTATCAAGTAGCGAAATTTCTTTCACAGGATATTAATACTGTTCTAATTTAGTTACTCATAATAACAATGTCAGAAAGTCATAAAAAAGTAGATGAAATATCTGACATTCAATTCACTTCAAATGAGGATCCATTAGTTGCCTGTTCTCATTTTATTACGACACAGAATTTTTCATAGTACGTGAAGAGTGATATTACTTGAGTGATTACTTTTTCGTTTAATTAAGCTGCGATTGACTCGTTTGTAGCGTTTAACTTAGCTGGTCAGGTGGTTGGAGGTGACTATTAATATTCCATTGAATTGTTAACGCCTATTGCAACTATCAGTTTTCAAATCTTGGAAACATTCCTTAAAGCGAAACATGCCTTTGAATACTACAACGAGAGTGGAGTCTAGGAAAAAAAGCAGGATCAAGACTTTCAATAGTTTGTATGATGCGCTAGAAATCCTTGGCGTTAAATCTCATGCCCAAATATTGATTTCGTCGGTTTTAATTAAAATTTGTTTTACATTCCTTTGGACATTTGTTAAATTCGTAAGCAACTGATAAACAATATCCATTGGTTAAAGAACATATTAAAATATTATTATATTAACAGGGAAGGATATTAAATGGGAATCACGTAGTCGTAGAAGAGGATACATGTGATAGTATAATATCAAAAGCGTAGAGCAATGGGAGGACCAGTGTACAACCCTAGTCCTCCCATTGCTCTACCCCTATATTGCCAATTGCTCCGATAAACACTTCCCAGAAAACCTGAAACGCAGCCTGGAATCGTTGGATACGTTATTTTCATAGAGGTTTAGCTTTGCAAAGCGATTTTAATCGAAAATCGTTGTAAGCATTTCTCCAACTATAGTTTGCTGGAGAGGTCATCGCGTACCTTGCTCCACCTTTTGACATTAGAAAATGTGTCAAATCCCTATGCGAAAAACGCAGTTAGAGGACCGCAACCTTTCAATCTACTAATCAAACTACTACAAGACCAAAAACATCCACTCCCGTTTAGGAGGGGTCCTAGTCGACTTCCATCACTTCAAACTTACTTTGTTTCAAAAGTACTTACGATTTTTAAATGAATTTTTTAATTTTGCCATTATTTTTTGTTGATATTCGGTTTCAGTAATTTGTGACATTTGTTTGAAATTGTTGAAAAATTTTGACCCCTTTTGTCAAATTCACATTAACTTTTCTCGGGTCTAAATCACTATATCGGTAACATATCGGCGAGGGAAACTTTATAATACCTTAATGTACGCAAAGAAATTTTATTGGTGAAAATCGAATATATGTCTGCTGAGAAAAGGTACATAGAGTAAATTATTTTTTTCGAACCAGATTTTTTCAATGCCAAAACTTTTCTGGCTTGCGTATTGTTAGCAGCTATGCATAAAAATGTCCAAAATAGCCTCCCAAACAAAATTAAAAAAAAAAGTATTCAAAAATTTTAAGTTCTTTTGGAATAAAATTAGTTTGAAGTAATGAAGGTTGACTAGGAACGCCCGACCACATCCGACCCCCTTAAGAACTAGATCAAGTAGAAATTAGTCTTAACATTCAATCAGTTGAGTTGAGCACTCAGATTAGTCATCGGATGAGCAGTCTATTTCCTCTTTGTGTCGCGCTGCCAGACTCACTGAAAGAGTTTATCCTATCTTGTTTGATGAACTCTTCTATATTATTTTCTACACCGATGAGATTTTCTTTGCCCCTCAGTAAAAACGGGTGATTGGCATCATCCCTGTAATCATCAACACCATGGTCACAGGGACCGCGAAAATCATAACACCTCTTATTTCTGCGCTCATGCCTAACGCTTCCGGTTGGCACGAGCGTTGGCGACTTCTTTGATTTCGTCAATGCGCCGACTTTGAATGAGAGTGCACAGAGCTCATGAGAAGTCGTTTCTCTAATTCGGAGGGCCCATTTTGTATATCATTCAACGGGTGAGTGCCGTTAAGGCCAAAATAAAATAGCGCGAGAATGCGATGCGCGAGCGCGACGAGAGTCTCGCAGCAAATGTCAAGCAGTTCTTCTAACATGCATTTGTTTAGGGCAATGGACAATGATTGCGATGCGTGAATGCGAGGCGAGAAATATTCGGAAAATCGAAAAATCCTCGTAACGAGCTGCTTCGACGCTTGTCAGATGCTTGATGACGCTCAAATGAAATTTGAAGTTCAAACACATTAATTACTTTTTAAGTACTAAGGTTATTCTGAATGAATTTTTAATGAAAATTTCATGCATCCTTGTTGAGGCTGTCATTTGCCAAACGAAGGAAAATTCCAAACTCAAAACGTTTCTAGAATCAAAGACAGGTGCAAGCAAATTTCATTTTAAACGTCATCAATTTAACATTTTTCAAATGAACATTATTCCTCCTCGCATCGCGCGCATGGTAAATTGAATGCGTCGCGCAGCGGCGTGCGAGAATCGCATCGAGCTCTCGCATCACAGCCTCGCAGTATTGTATTGTGGTCGCTACACGCATTGCAGTTTTGTCAGCTGTGGCTCTGGTTTGCTTGAAAATGTCATTTTTAATAGAGATGAACGCTTTGAATGCACCCAGATATTTCACTGCTAGTTTGGATCCGAACACCTTCCCCAATGTTGTGGGCTTCATTTTGGAGATTCGCTTCTTTGTTAGGATTCATCACTTCAGGATTTCCAGGATGTTGATTAGTTGAGATACTTCTCAAGATAATAAAAGTTTAACATGCTTAAGAAAACCAAAATAATCCCCGAAAATTCTTTAACACTCACACGGAATTGCAAACATCAGCTACATAAAGTGCAATGTTTACATCAAAAATGTCTTTCCTTTTGTCCTTGTATGTGACTAAGCAACCTTGATTCCAGCTTAATGCTAGTACATGAACTGCAATTTCCACAGTGGTTGTATTACCACTCATTGTATTTATTAAATCCCCCAATAGATCATTGCTGAAGTTTTTTTTTTGTTTCAAGTGTTTCAAAATCGGCTTTATGGCTTCAAGAACGTGTGTAGCGAGTGCAGTATAGCTATGTTTGAATGACCGCAGGACACTTCAATTTCCAGCTATTTATCATCCACAAGATGGGTTTTCGCCACTCAGGCATTTTGCGGATTCTTATCTGATGAGCTACGTGATAGTGCCTGAATGGCAGCAAAACCATAGTATACGGTCGATTCCTCTATTATTCTAGCAACAAGCATTCCTAAAGAGGGTTTTTTGACACCTACTCGGTATTGGACTTTCTACTTGTTTTTTCTTTTCAACACAGGAAATTTCCCAGCCGATTTTGCTGATGTTCTATTGATTTTTTTTTCACGTAATCCTTTATTTATAAGTTTATCCATTCAAACGTCAGTGTCTGACACCGTGGCTTAAAAATAAAGTCGCGTCTGTTCTTTTCATATCTTTCTGCCAGAAGCTACCCAGTATAGCTTTTGCTGTTATGCGTTATGCTCTGCGGTGACTGATGCGGTTTGCTAAGTTTATCGCATGTTGTAGTAAAAACTTTTTACATTAATATCAATTCATTTTCCTTTAAAGCGTGTTATAATAGATACAACGCCAAATAGTTGAAGCATTTACTGGCCGTTGACCTACATTTAATTTTACAAAAACTTCAAAAATGAAGTCAAAACTTCAAAAATCAATTACTGAGCTTTACTTTCAAAAAATTTTCCCAAATTAAGTGCGATATTCCGACGTTTTGATGAAACACAGTCAAAAAAGTTCTTGAGAATGCCTACTCCGAATCTTAAAAAATAAAAGACATTTTGACGTTAGTTTTCGAAAATAAATATTTCATTTATTCTGCGTATCATCGTGATACCAAACAGGAGACTCATCTCTTTCCAGGAGGCGCCAACTTCAGAGCTATGAATATTAACCCCAGGGCTTGGCAAAGTTGCGAGGTTATCTAGACGTATGGACGATTCACTAAAAGCACCCAAATAAGAATAATAATGGACACCGAATCAAAAACAGACTAGAGGCCGTGATAAATAGTCTGACGTGTAGAGCTGCGACTTCATGCCAGGGGTAACGGATATTATCCGGAGCTACCATCAGCATGTCGGCCTAATGAATGCTAAACACAGCTGGAAAAGGACTCGAATCGCTCATCAGAGAGAGACCCGGGGAGGAGATCCGAACTACCATGGATCTTTTTCCTCAGAAGTACGGCAGGGCTTGGTCGTTCACGATCAGTGCAGTTACAATAGTAATGAACGCGAACTGGAGGATGCCGAAGTATCTAATACAGATACACATTTCGAGGTCAGCGAAGAAAATATGTAATATCAGAGATGGCGCAAGTTTTCATTCTTGGCCAGATCCGCCGAACGTCTCGTATGACGATTTCCAAGGCTACAGTAGGCGAAGAAGTCCTGCATAATCAGCTCTGTTAACTGTAATATGGCAGCATGAGCCACCGGCCGAATACTGCACTGTGAGAATGTGTAGTTGAGTGGGGGGAGGGGGTTATACTAGCAATAGAGAAATACATTACATTACTAGAGAAATACAGCACTAGAGAATACATTGTACTAACCAAAAAACGGATTCCTCTTATTATTCCAGTCCGGGTTGTAAAACTATTTATCGAGTGGAACGAATAATATACTAGCTTGGCTGAATCACTGACTCGACAACGAGCTTCTTTGAGCAAGCCCGATCTCAGTTGACAAGACTGCTTCGAGAGTGTGGGCATTCAGTCACTGTACGGGCAATACCAGGGAATGGACCTCAAGTTAAATGAGCGTTCTATGAATACTCATGAGTGCGATACAGTCCAATGCTATTGTAAGGCTTCAAACTATGAACTGACACCTTTATTAAGGAGTTGTAATTAGGACCTCTCGCACAGTTACCAAGCAAGGAGCTTAGAAGATAGTAGCTGCATATGATTTACATAGTGCTACTCGCTGGAGAGCAGAGAGAGTCTATTTATGTGGGTGTGGAGAGAGAAATTGTTACCTGACCGGAAAGAAAAAAAAACACATGTCTTGCTACAACGAAATGTCTCGCATGAAAAAAATGAACCAAAAAATATCCGTTAGGAATACTTCATGTTAACATTGTGCAATGTAATATCATGGATCACTGAAATAAGCAGCGGAAAAGGGAGTCTCTCTGATAGTTCTTCTCTCGCTTTCATAAATTTTAAAGAGAGATTCCCCAACCTGAAAGTACCACTTTGGCGAGAACAAAGAAGCCTAGTCCGAAATCACGTGGTAAATACTTGCAGGTAAGGTTCTCTGTATGGTAAAGGAACTGTTGAGTCTGTAGTTCATTCGCTTTTAGGAGTCCGATATTCAAAGCATGAAAAAACTTCATATCCTTCCCACAAAAAGTAAAGTTATTATTAAATTTATATAATATGATTATAATGATTATATTATTATAAAATCACAATGATTATAACCATTGTTGTTCCACTATTGGAAGAAGCATTGTCCAGCTATTGCTTACAGATGGTGCATCTTGTCGTCCTGCAGAAATCGAGAAAGGCGCTCGGTCTGTTTTCCAGTTTTGTTACGTTAAGGCGTCTCAGCCAAATGAGGCTCCTATTAACCAGACTCAGAGAATTCAGAAAAAAGTACCCTATCGTTATTCATCGACACCACAAGTTCGGTAGATAGCGTATACTCGGATTCCTATTCGTTTGAAATGTCGAATTTAGAGAATGTTATCCGTTATCATTGCTACTAATGTTCTTATGCCATTTGTTCTTTTTCACCAAGATTTTTGATTTATTCCCGTTTTGTTAAGCTTAAACCCAAAATCTAGGTATATCTAGAGTGCTTCCAAACTGTATCTGTCTCTTTCAAGGGAGACTTTGTCCTTGAAACTTTTTTTTATTACGGGTTCTTAATCTTCATGTAAGTAGACATAAATCTGTAGAAGCGTTTCCTTGATTTCGAACGTTTCTGATATTTTAAACGCCTTTAAAGTCGACACCGTCAGTGCGCTCTGACCATCTCAGCGGGACGACTCGAAAGCTGGGTTCCTACAGGTCTCAGCGCGCCTGACGCAGGTGTACAGAACCTTTTATTCTTAGAAACCTTTGAATAGGGTTCAAATTTATCGATTTTGCAACAGTTATTTCAGTCTGGTTTCGGCATTGAAAGCGAAAACATCGTAGCGTCTGTGTTTTTCTTCTTCTTATTTTCAAGTAATTTATCGAAAATTTATGCGCAGTATGCCTCAAAAGGGCACGAACGATGATACGAAACCGCAACTCCCTAATTGCTGAGAATTTGATAAACGGAATCACGGAAATGTTTCTCCGATCAGTAGAGCTGCGCGGAGTCAAATGCGTTACTTACGTCGGGGATGGTGACAGCAAAACGTTTAAGGGATTGCGATTGTCAAAAAGAATGCATTGATCACGTTGAAAAAGAATGGGAACGAGATTTACAAATATAAAAAAGAAACAAGGCACTCGGAGGAAAAGGGGCAGGCAAACTCACAGGTAACTCACAGGATCGGAGAACTCTTTAAATACTATGGCCTTGCTATCTGCCGAAATTCACATTCTGTGCAAGTCATGAAAGACGCGATATGGCCACGTTTTACCGCAAGAGCTCCACGGATCGAAAACCCCAGGATGAGAAGTGTCCACCAGGACAAAAATGCTGTTGTACAAGGCGTTAAGCTGAAGCGTCAGATACTTTGTCTTTATATAAGCACAAGGCTCCTCTAGTGACACTGTTCTGAATGCCATCGAGCCAAGTTACAAAGAGTTGTCTTCGGACGATTCGCTCGAAAGATGTTTGGGTACTCATACTCAAAACAGTAATGAGTCACTTAATAAAATGATTTGGATGCGTGCGCCCAAACATCTTCAATTCGGCGCAGATGTGGTAAATATCGCCACGGAATTAGCAGTTATTTTCTTCAACTAAAGTGAGGAATCATTATTAGTTGGCATGGATCTCATGCGTGTCCGGATTGGCACATTCACCGAGAGCTGGGTCCAATCATGGAACAAAACAATCAAAGAATTCAGGTGACCAACGCAGCTAAAGAGGCCCGGGTTGTGCAGCGGGAGATGTTAGCGGCTCAACATGAGCAGCTAGATGAAGTGGAGGGATGCCTCTGTGGACCAGGGATTGCCGATTAGCGGCAATTATCAACACATTTGTGTGAACCATTACAAAACTTTAAATTCGTTTTTCTCGAAAACACGTTTTTGTGGGAAGGCCACAAAAAATAAACGCGAAAATTCGATTTTTTTTAATTGCTGCCATTTTCCGAAATTTTAACTAAACGAAAAACTCATCCGTCATTTCATGCCCAAAGGGGGCAGTGTTATCAGCCGTTTACCTCCCGCGATTTGAAGGCAAGAAAAAAACCGCACTCAAAAAGCTTTACTCTTTCTCTTTCAAAAAATAAAATACAAAAACCTGAAATATGGCACGCCAAGAACAAAGTCTCCCTTAAGTGACTTGCTCTTGTAACCTCTTTACTGTTACCAATGGCACTTTTTTTATCAAAGCGTTTCGTTTCTCAATACTTTTCTTAGTCCTGGCTCCTATGTTTATTTCACGTTTTCTTGGTTTTGTTTTGTAATCCTGCTCTTGTTTTGAAACCAGGTGATTAGAGGCGAGTGTGTGAAAGACCATCTTGCTGTTCAGCAGTTTATTTTTTCTTCTGTAAATCTTATTTGTTTTCGCTCCTGTTGCCGCTTTTATTTATTTCATTTCCGTCTAGCAAGCTGGAGTAAGATTTTCAAAATTGTAATTATGATTGAGCTGGGTAGATTTATGGATGACGATTTCACTCACAGATGTTAAGCTTTGCACTATTTTCCACTCTTCTCTGATAAATATGTTAATTCTGTATAGGATTATTTGATCCAATACCAGTTGAACTTTATCCAACTTCCCTTTCATAAATGTGAACAGTCTCTACATTCGTTTCAAAATTCATAAATATCTCGATACGGAATTTATAAAATAGCCTTTTTATGGGTTTCGATGGGATGCTCGTTCGTGATCCCTCTCAGAAAATGAATTTGTTGAGGACCATTAGATTGAGCATACCCTATAATATAGCAGTTGGCATAATCCTACTGGCCTGAAAAATATTGGTCAGAATAGAAAAAAATGCTGGAGTTATGAAAAAAAGTAAAAAAATATGCTTTTTACAACTATTTCGTTATACAAAACTTTTTTTCTAATTTTCTGGAATTTTCTGAGAAATTGTCCATCCAATGCTGCTTCCAAGAAAATGTGAACCTGCTTTTTATTTTAAATTAATACGAAAATTATTATATAAATCAAGTACACTTTATGACAAAAATACTGTCAATTGGTCAATCAGCAATCCCTAGGGTATATAGAAATTCATGTTGGCAACACTTTGTAATGCTACGTATGGCGTGACAGCTGTCATCCATTTAAAGTTAGTTTGGTTTTCCATTTTATGAAAAAAGGATTGACGCCCGAGCAGCGTTTGCTAATTGTGCAGATTTATTTCGAAAAAAAACGGTTCTGCTCGAGACCATCAATTTCATTATAAGCATACATCGTCTCTGCACCAAGTTTGCTCTCATTGATAACACGCATGCATCCAGAGATCGTGAAATGCGGAAAAGGGAAACCAAAGAAAATGAAGACCATATATCGAAAAAGGCCCAAGTGAGTCCACTGACATCGTGCACAACCATTAATCTAGTGGCGTTTCACATTATGAATGATTTTATAGAAGAAAAAAGAAGAGTAAAATCAATTAAATGGCAATCAAAAAATTTGGCATTTTATTTCTTTTCGAAGTTGTATACCCTTAAAAAACGCCTTTTACGCTCGTTAGATTTTCTTGTCTAGTTTCCTTGTCTTTCTTTTGTATATAATCATTACACTTTTAATCGAACTTTTTTTCAAAATCACATGGTGAAGCACCTAAGCAAAGAGAACAAAATTGAAAGGGAAGAGAAAACACACAATGGTAAAATCAGTGGCTCCAATTGACGCTTTTACACTTGAAAAGGAAACAAACGACAGCAGAATGTATTTGAGAAATGGCATAATTTGTGTTCTGACTTTATATCATATACTTACTAGTAAAAGTATTGAAAACGTAACTTAATTTGGTGATTATTCAAATATGTTAAATCGAAATGTCGCCAAAACTCCTACTAGAAAATAACTCGCACACATGGCAGCATTCCCTTTCATTTAAGTTTAAAGAGAGATTCTCCTGAATCTTGTTTTTGACAGTTCTTAGCCTCTCAGTGAAACCAACTGAAACCGTAAATTTTATATGTCAGTTGAATTGTGTCAATTTTGACCTTTATCGAAAATGTGAAAAATGGCAAGGTAATGTGATCAAACTTATTTGTGAAAAAGGGAGCTCAATTTGAAACGTTAAGAAGAAGGACTACTGGGTCGTACTATAGGGGACATAGTAAATATATCATATTCCACTGTTGAATGATCAGTGAAAAACATACAAACGAGTGGTCCATCAAGAGTGTTTCTGAAGTCTTATGGTTAATCTATTGCTAATCTGATTGAGTACAATCAACTCGTAAGCATTCGAAATTAAGTGCTTTAAAATTAGCTCAACAAGTATCGAACATCTTATGAAAGGTATACATCCTGAAATGACCAGGTAAGTTTTGAGAGGAAGAACCCAGATGATCAATGTTTTGTTTCGAGAAAAACTAATCCCGAGCTCAAGAAGTTCAATCTACGATTCACTGTGAAACTAAGAAGTAGCTCGATAGTCTTCTCGAGCTGCATGTTGTTACGTATTCCGATATGTAGGCCACATAAAAACAAACAAAAAAATATATACAAAAAAATGAATAAATGAATAAAATAAAACTAAATATAAAATTAAAATAAAAATATGTATAATTAGATTTAGGTATTAGTTTTAATTTATTTAAAATATTTAGTCAAATAATATTAAGAAATAAACAAAAAAAAAAGTCTTAGCAAAAAAATGTACACAAAAAAATCCAAACAAAAAAATTTAAGTAGGAAAATAAACAAAAAAATTTTCTTGGAACGTTGTTGGGAAGAAATTTTCCATTGATATGATTCACTTGTTTGTTGTGAACATATCGCTAGAAGTAGGATAGGAATATAAAGGATATAAATTGTGACTAAAGTATTGAGGATGGAAAATAAAATATAGAAATCCAGTATCAAGTGATGGAAATAGAAATTGTGAATGTAAGTATTGAGGATAATAAAGAGAATCAAGAAGTATAAGCAGCTGTTTGAAATGTTTAACCCCAGAAGTCCTCGAGCGCAAATTTCTACAAAGCCCAAGAGAACATTTTGATTACGATCGAGGCCAAAAAGTCCCGCAATCAAGCAGAGATGATCAGAGGTAGCGCAGCAGAATTCATTTAAGTCCCGAAATCAACCTGATGTAGAGATTCGTGTTGGAGGAATCAGAGGTGGTCAAAATCAGCGCAGCAGAAGCAAGTGAAGTTCCGAAACCAAGCTGAGGTGGAGATTCGTGTTAGAGCAAGCAGAGGTGGTCAGAATCAGCGCAGCAGAAGCAAGTAAAGTCCCGATATCAAGCAGAGGTGGAGATTCGTGTTGGACGCAGCGCAGCAGATTTCATACGCTCAAGTGAAGTCCCGAAATAGAGCAGAGGTGAGCAGAATCAGCGCAGCACAATTCATATAAATTAAATATTTTATATTTACTTACTTATTTATTCGATCATTTCTTTTTATTTATTTATTTTGTCTAATATGAAAGAGTAAGGTCTTTCTGTGTGTGTGTGTATGTGACATGGAAGCATCAGGGCTTAAGTAATGTCCTTGAACATTCCGCGCCGTGAGCTAGTCGGTTAGAAAATAACTTCCTTCGGCCGCCATTATGCGGCCTTCGTATTTTCAAATAACCCTGTCTATTTAACCTTGTTCTTTTATTCGCTGCTGGCTCGACCTATCGGTTGCGATAATTATATCGATATTATTACTTTTTATTTATTATATTTTATTTTTTTTTTTTGAAAATACATCACAATGTTCGCTACTGGTCCCGGTAAACTTTTGGTCATCGATGGAGAAGTAGATCAAACAAATGATTTGACTATTTTGAGCGTTTATTTAACGGGATGTGCTTAAAAAATCGGTAATAAAGATACCTTTTAAAATTACCAGATAAACGATCTAAAGCACTCAATGTGTGTTGTACGATTTTTCACATGTACAGCAAACACTTTCACAATCTCCTTATTTAGGAAACCAGCTTACCACTTATTCATTTAGTAGTAAAGAAAAGTGGAAATCCCTTTTCAGGCAGGATGGGCAAAAATTTACCCTATATCTTGGAAAAAACTTGTCGAATCCATGCTAATTGTAGTGAAAAATGAAGTATTGCCAACAAAGTGTTAAAGGTAACATAATTATTCAAAAATCTGACAAAGAATTTAACGCCCGAGCTCCTTATAACATGAATTTTGGCCGAGTTTCATCTTTTAAAAGTCAGAAAATCGAATTACGTTTTAAATTTTCTTATTTTTCATAATTTGATTATTTTATAATTTCTTAATTTCTTTGCTTCTTAAAAGTTTGCTCCTTAAAATAACGGAGATCGTTTCTAAACATTTAAGGAATTAAAAAATGGCAAAAAGAATAAAAATCAATATTTTGGGAAATTTTGAGGGCACTCGTTCTGTAAGCACATAACCTAAATTTTATTGCAAGAAGCGCTGCTATAAGAGAGAGGCTTCTCATTGGAAAAAGAACGTTGAAGTACTTGAAATCACTGGAAAGTAGAAAACATCCGTCGTTTTGGTTATTACATTATCGCAATGTAGCCTCCCTGAATGTTGCTCTATTAACTTTTGAGGAACTACTAGATTTACCATTAAATATGGCTCCGTTTTGAAGCTCTTCAGGACCACTTTCATTGACTATGAAATATGACGTTTTATATTTATTGATGACCTATGTAAATTTTGACTCTTATACGCTCTATGAGGCATTTCAAGATGGATTGACCGAAGTGTTCTAAAAATTGGCAAAATTTTACTTTTCTGAATCGAGTGAGTTCCTTGTTCATGTAAATAATGATTTTTAGGCTGGGAGTATATTCACGACTATATTTGCCAATTTGTCAAGTGGCAAAACATTGATTATATTTGTTCTTTGAAGCAAGGATCAGTAATAGAAGAGTGCACTTGTGGAAAGATGGCCCACGCCTTGTAAACATAATGAACCATTGGAACTTTTTTGAGAGTTTCCAATTGTTGGTTCGGATGTTTGCAACCTTCTAAAAAATTAAAAAAATTCTTGTTAGATTCCATTTTTAGGTTGATATTTTTATTTTTCAACAGACAGCTGTTTCGAGGCCGATATGGTCCCTTCTTCAGTGTTATGTCTATATTATAGACATAACACTGAAGAAGGGACCATATCGGCCTCGAAACAGCTGTCTGTTGAAAAATAAAAATATCAACCTAAAAATGGAATCTAACAAGAATTTTTTTAATTTTTTGAGAGTTCCTGAAAGTTTTCAATAGTGATTTCTATGATATAAATTTTAAAATTCTATGGCATTTGGAATATATCCAAACATGTGTCAAATTGTTAGTTCGTTGAAAGAATCAATACAAGGAGATTAAATAAATGAATCGAATTCCTCAAATTCAAAGAAGAAGATTTTCATGATTTTGGGCATCAGTATTTATGAGGACGAAAAGTTAATATTCAATTAAAGTTACACATTGCCGTTGGAACCTTTACCAATATAACCACATATCCACTCAAGATGTCTCTTTAATTTGTAACAAAATGTCTGAAGGAAACCAATAATGCTTTGTTATGTCATACAGGATTTTTCACGACTTTTCCTCTTATGACATTTTCAGATACAGCCTTTTTAATCATTCACTGGAAATCACTTTCACAATCCAGTTGGAAATCATCCACTCCTTTTTGCAATAATTCTCCAAAATCAGGAACCACTGATATGAAATTAATTAGAGTATAAAAGTACGTTCATTGCCTATTCCATGGCAAGTTCGTTGAAAGGAGTCAAATGAACTTAGCGGTGCTGATAGTTTAATATTCGTATCTTCAAAAAATTTTCAAAATTATTGCGAAAACATCCAATACCGAATGGTAAAGTTGGTTCTCCTTTTCTTACCATCCTTTCTTGATTCCTACCATCCCTTCCAATACCCGCAAATCTCAACAGTTTTTATGGTCACTTCTGTTTTTCGTATTTTCATTTTTGGGTGTTCCTTTTTTTCAGCTCCTTAAAGGACATACCGCATACACATACGTACATACATAAAAGGTATCAAATGGTAATAAAATTTTTAGCTGGAAAATGCTCAAATATATACGGATGTCCATTGAGGGTAGCACACACATATACGAATTATCTGAAATCAGTTTATTTAGATGGGTTTTATTTTTTGGCATTTACGTCCTTCATGCCTGTCTTTCAGTTTTTCTTGTAATGCAACGAAATGTGAATGTTGCTTTCATTGTGGTGGCTTTTTATGTTGATAATTTGAAATTTCGGATTTATTTTTCTTTATTGTTAATGTGGCTTTGTATTTTATGGGTTTTTGGTAGTAATGTCTAATTATTTTCTCACGTGTCACATGAAGCGGCTTCTGACTTGTTTTAATCAATTCGCTGCCATCTCCGTAAAAAATACATTTACTCCGTAAGATACTCTGTAAGAGGAGCTTACCAAAAATTTGACGGGCAGTTAATATGAATAGGTTGGATGTTTGCTTCAAGCTCTATTCACGGCAAAGACAAATGCAATTGCTAATTATGCAAATAATATTGCTTCAGTTCAAAGTACGTAAACTTAAAATTTTATTATCATTTGTTACAACGAGGTCTTGCACAAAGCAATGTTCAGAGGAACGGAAGCAATAATATCACGCTTTTATTAGGTGTACAAATAAGCTTTGATGTTTGTTTTTTTTTTGTTTGATTTTGAAGTTTTAGTGCGAAAAACTGGTACAATGTATATCATTCCAAATATTGCCCGACGCTTTCTGCTATGAGGTGCGCAACTAATTTCTCGCTGTTTTTTTCAACATCAAAATCACCGTCTTTGAAGCGACAGAACCAACCACGGCACATTGTCTCACTTACAGCAGTATCTCCATAAAATTTTTCCTGCTCGCAATGAGCTTCAGTCGCCGTTTGCTTTGAATGAAAGAAAAAAACGCATCACTTCCCGCAAATGACGATTATTTGGCACGAAATTCCACATTTTTACACAGTCAAAAGTATATGACACAAAATCAAAACCACTGATGTGTCGAAACGGTTTGTTTACCATATGTCTAAGCTTGGTCCATGACGATTTGGTTCTGTCACAATCGACCAGCCCTTACTACTGGAGCCATCTCTTGAAAAACAGCGGGAACTTAGTTGCGCACCTAATAACTTTGCCCATCTGGCAGCTGGTATTCAGATATCGCGTTTAAAAAATTACTCATTTTTTGAGGTATTCGAAGAATTGACCAAATTTTTCACTTTTTCATTAGAATTGATATCAAAAAAAGTCCTCAAAACTTTTTGTTCACCTAATATTTTGATTGCAAACTTTCTTACATGGGTTGACCCCGACCAGTTTCGAAATGTTTGATAACATATTTTATGAGTTTAATTTTAAATTTATTAAAAGTCACATGTCAAACACTGAACTCTAATGAGAACAAGCCTTGCGTTGTGTGCATGGATTATGTCCGCCGAGGCTAGAGTTCCAGAGATGATTGGTTGATAACATCCACCACCAGATTTCCTGTTTGGTCAAGGACTGCGACACAATAAAACATTAAACTAAACGAAATCGTACGCCAATTCGACCACTCTATAGTCTGTGAAGAACTTTCATAGTAGACTGATGATGTTTTCTGTCAAAAGAAGAAAAAGTAAAAAGAGATCATCAAGTCCTCCCATTTCAAAGGGCAACAGGCACATGAAAGAAAGAACGAGTTGGACTATGTTCACAGTTAGACCGCTCCATTTTTCGCTACTATTGTCGTATAACTGTGTGTGACGGGGAATGTTGCGTTGCTCAAAAACGAATACGAGTAACGAAATGACTGACTTAGTATACATTGCATTAAATAACCGTCGATGAAATCTGGGTCTCTCATCATACTCCAGGGATTAATTGCCGTCGAAGCAGGAAATTGCCGTGAATAAACCAGCTCCAAAGAAAAGACTGGTGGTTCAGTTACCATAAATAGGAACGGAAAGTTGCGCAAATCCAAGAAATAATCTGTCAAGAAAAAATCGGCCCTATTTTGTTTAAACAGAAAGAGACCTTCCATTGCGACAATTCATGTTTGAATTGTGAAAATTCATGAAACTTGACTCGAATGTCATCCTCATTCCCTTTTTTCACCAGATTTTGTTACCAGTAACTTTTTTCTGCGTTATAATTTGAAAAAATTCTTGCAGATTATCTAGGTTGAGCGCAGAGATTGAAAATGCTGTTGGACAGTCTTTTTCTCTGCATAATTTAAAAATATGCATTTCAAATTCATTACATTTCATCGAAGACAAAATTTATTCAATGATTCGGAACCTATTTAGAACTTTATTTCGGTCATAAATACTCTTTGAAATGATTTCTATTTCTGTTTCTATAATATATAACTATTTATTAACCTTCTATTATCTGTAACTGTTTCTATTTTTAAAGAATTTACAATAAACTTTACATTTCGTGTAAGTCAAATGCTTTTCATATTTACATTTTGAAGTTTCAAGTAGACTCTCGACTTTTAAGGTTTATCATATTAATATCATATCCCTAAAATTAAATCTGCCTTAAGTATGGAAATCGTTTCGGTCGCAGCCAATGGTTCATAAAATAATAAATCTAGAAAATGGAGAAATGTATTATAAATGGAAAGAAACGATATAAATACGCTCGTAGTGATTACGATAAACTAAATTTTTGGCGATTGTCGATTTGGCAACACTCGAAATACTTTAAGAGAGCTTCTGCGATTTTCAGTCTGCTGATGCACGTGTGATCATTGCTTGAATTTGACAGCGTGTAAAAGTTGTTGATGGGTGTTGGGTGAGCTCAAGTTTTTCTTTGCGGCACATTAAAAAAAACCAAAGTAAGCGATTAAAACTTTTTAATTTGTTTTGCTGGATCTTATAGAAAGAATATAATGAATAGATTGATTCTTTCTATTTTAAATGATGTGTGATTTTTGTGTTTGTATTTACCCTATACATATTTTATCTTGGGGTTATTGTAAACAACTAAACTACTGCCTTTGCGTAACGATAAACCACACATTTAGTTGTAAATTATAGTTTTTGCATGTGCTATACTCAAATTTTACATATCTTAGGAGAATATATCACGGTAACTATTCTTAGCTAAAGGGTAATGGCAGAAGAGAAAGGCAGATGATTTACATAATCTTTATAAGATGCCCAGGACGTATCAAGGAAAAAAACACCCCAATCTTACAAAACAGATAGCTCAGAAGCAGCTGTTTTTGTTGTGATGAACGGGAATGTTCAATAATAACGTTCATATCACCGTTATATATAATCGAATCAAAGGTTGAAAGAGTGGTATTAATGGAATTTGAGCATTTGAGCTGACTTATTTAAGCAAGGCGAGAAATGTCTTTTTAAATGCCTGATCGTCCGTACGCAGATGCCCTTGCAACAAGGAAGAAATTAAAAATTTAGTTCCAGAATTTATCAGGAGTAACGACCTTCAAACAAATTTTGCAGATGGTTGGCTTGGTGGCGATTGGTCAAAATCCTGAACACTTACAAAACGCAAAAAAACATACGCTGATTCCATTTATAGTGTATGGCGTTTTTGATACCGTCAAGAGAGATGATCATACCTAAAGAATGGACGAAGAAGGCAAAAGGAAGCTTATACTCAATAAGGACGAAAAACATTTTACTAGTGATTCTTCAAGCTTTAGAGCCATAGGAGGAAAGGGAAAACACATTAGCGTGTTTCTGATGCAGCACATGCCAGTGGTGCAACCCTCCCTTTTTTAATAGTGTAAAAAGGTGCGACCGTTCAGCCCTTTTGGATTCCTGAAAAAACAAATTGTGGGACCATGTATCAAGATCTTAAAAGCTAGCGATTGGGAGAGGTGACCTATAAAGATCCTGCTGCAGCTAAAATCCAACGAGAAAGTTTTTTTTAGTTGAATTTATTGAAAACCGACAAAATACTCAGTTCCGTCACGTATCTCGGGGGGACGAAGTATCCCAGTCGAAAGAAATTAAAGTAACCGACCTGAATATAAATATAAGCAGATCTAAATTGGTTATTGCGGGGAAAGACCAATTTTCAGGTCAAGCGAAGCAGATCAAAGTCCTTCTACACATGTAAATATCCAAAAGATGGACGCAAAACAGTCTTCAAATTTCAATGAAGCGTGAACGTAAAAGAAATTTTGCCATTGTTTTTTTGGTAATCGCATACAAATTTAGATTTTGTTCCTAGCCATCACTTTACTGTACATACTTTAAGATTCAGCATATTGAATTCTCTTTGTCCATTTATTCTACTGGTAAGTTAAATTAAAAGTCAAAGATGAGAATTTAGAATAATTATAAAGACTATAAATTTTGACTTGGGGTAATTGGTGATAGGCCGTTAACCTCATAAAAGTCTGTCTAGGACTTTAAGTGCCTCGAAAATGAATGTGTTCATTGCAATTGCTGTTCTCATTATCAACATCGGGATGAAATCACTGTTTTCATTTACGCCCTAGTCTCATGAGGAATTGAAAACATACTGTACTAAATGTAAACAGGCATTTTCTAATTTAAAATTAAAAAAGAGGCGAAATTTTGACCCCTATTATTCATGTGGAGTATAATTTTGAACACAATTCACAAAATTTCACCTCGAAAAGCAAACCAAGGGGTAGGGAACAATATCAATGCAAAACATTGAATTTTGTTTCCAGGGATCAAACTTGACCTGTTTTGAACTACTTGCTCATTACCCTTGATATCTGCTTGTGCCTAGTACCGGGTAATCCTAATGACTGCAATCAACTTTTTGAATGCATTGCGGTACCTATGCAGTACCTATGAATCTATGTAACCATAGAATATTCTATTGCCTTTAAGAATACTTTCGTATCATATCGGATAGCTACAATTTTACCTTTGTATAATCTGAATGCTTAGTTGTGTGCGTTCCTTCCTGGCTTGCTCCTGGTTACAACTTCTCGTCCCTCAGATGTCTTTGAACCATCCGTTTCCCGTCTGACCGCTTTCCGGCTTATGAGGTGCATGTTGGATTCACGCTCCACTGCCTTCTGTCAGTAAAGACCGCACAAAATTTGTTGTGAAACCTGAATGTCGTCGTCATCGGCTCCGACGATCACAAAGCTTCAGTAGCTTTGCCCGGTAAAGATAACTGTGTTAATATTTGCGTTTCGAGAGAGCGTACCGTCTATCAGCATTTTGAGGTACTCTATTTCATTTTTATATATTTTATATTTTATTATATCCATTTTTTTAGTAATATTATATGCAATAATGTTATTTCATCAACGTTAAGTCTTAAAACAATCTCTTGGCACAAGTTTGGAGACCTTTCTTCCACCATATTGGTTTTTGGTCTCCCATCATGACACGCTAAGTATAGCTTTCTTCGAAAGAATTCACAATTGCTTTATTTACTATTGTGTAAATAAAGTGTGACATGTTCGAATAACGTCACGCGCCACTGTAGTCGTCTTAGGAGCAAATTCATAAACAAGTATCAATTACCAATACACCGATCATTCTCCAAGGGAAAAAGGCATAACGTAAATACATTGAGTGCATTGAGTACAACAAATACGTGATTCAGCGTGTAAACTCAAGAATGATCCACGTGGAAGATTCGGGATTGGTTGGTACATGTATAAAAGCGACTACAGCGAGCGGCGGAGAGAAGTCTCGTGGATGAAGCGAAGGCTGGTTGCATAAGCAAGAAGCGACAGTGCGCGTTAAAAGTTGTGCGGTAATCAAATAATGTTAAAGTAAAATTAAATCGTTCGCCGATTAAGAAGCGAGTGAAAGTAATTGAATTGAATAAGTGAAGTAGAAATTAAGCGAAAACAATTGTAGTGACTACTGACCTGAAGAAGGCGCCACCATCTTTTCCCGCAGTCGAAAGTTCAGCGGACAGGTCGAAAGTCAGCTGACCTACGACCTGGCGACCACTTCAGGTCAGAAGACAGTTTTTTCTATTCCCGGAAGAGAGAGGTGCAGGCATGGCTGAATAAATGACAATTTTGCGTCTTTGTTAAATAAAATCGGTAAATTCAGTGCCAAAATATTAAGTGAGGAACGTAAACTCCAGTTAAATACCGGCGTTCAGTTTCCCGTGCGTTGTAACATCATTTTTCCGCGAAGAACGTGATGCATCAACAAGTTGTCAACAGGTTTCGAAGGTTCAACTCGCGAATCACTTCCTAGATTGATTCACACCTAAAAGTAGGGTTATTCGACCTTTTAAGCGTGTAGGGATCAGTTTTAAACATCTCAAGAATGCGCCGCCCGAATGAAGACAAGGCGAATGAACATCTTTCAACCAATTGGAATTTTTATCGTGAACATTAACAACTGGTGCACGGGACGGTTCAGCTTATGTTTTACGGACGTATTGCTTGCTGCTATCAATTTGGTTGATCGATTCCGCAATCGGATGACGGGGAAACCGAGACATATAGCCTGCATCAGTGTGGCACCATTTCATTCGGCCATTAAACAATTACAATTGGAGCGATCCATTTCGATGGTGTAGCAACAATATCACAGGTTGGCTGCACTGCTCGCGATTTGGAACGTATGGCCGGGGTTATTGAGATTAAACTTGTTGTCCAATTCGGTCATCCACCAGAAACAGTTCTCAACTTTGTACGTGTCTACTACATTCTATTCAGACGTCTGCCAATGGAAATGGGAGGGTGTTCATTGATCAATTCGATAAAGTCAGTAAGTTGGCAGATTTTAATTTAGCATTAGTTTGTAATCATATTGAAATGCATTTGGGCAAAAGCTATTCAATGCAAAGTCCAGAGATTAAAAGACTTGCTGATTATGCTGTATACATGTATCTACCATTGAAGTACACCGTGGAAGCATGATTGATGAAAATATTACTCGCTTAAGAACAGAAAGCTCAAGTTCCACCAATATCAAGAAGTGGCCGTTTAGTGCAAATAATTTAGCTTTTAAGCCATATAATCTCAATTAAGGACAGGTTTTAATCAATAGCTGAAAAAAAAAAGGTAATTGTGCTACATAAAGTTTGGACACCATTCGAAAACGGGAAAAGTATAATTTCGAAGAAGACAGAAAAGATTGCGAACTATTAGTATTTCTTCGGTTATTTATGTTAGCGTTTTTAAATATTTTTCGGACATAATGTCTGCTTTCTCTGTTTAAATCAATTTGACCTGTGCATAGTTATTTATCTATATCAAAAGTTTTGGCTAAATTTTGTGGCCTATCGAAAATGCTATTGATCACATAAAAGCAAGATACAAGAATCAAGCATCCAACATAGTTAGACAATATTAAACGCTTGCGGTTCATTATAGTGTGTTGGAAAGCACAAGTCTAAATCAATTTCTTAGCAATCTGCTAAGATAAATTTGAAATATATTGAAGAGGAATTATTGTGAGATTTAAAAAAAAAAATGTTCATAATGATGAAAACGATGAAAGTGGACGAGTTTTCCGCGACTATTCACTTGGAGAATAATTGGTAATTTAAATGAGGATCTGAATCGTTTATGAATTTTAATACCACCCATCGTAAAGAATTATTGTAAAATATGGTGATCGGTATATCGTAAGCAGCTACCTCTGAATTTAGGCTGCATTATGCAAAGGTTCTAAAATATATTATGGAAAGGATCTTCCTGTATTATGATTTAGGTCAAATGTACTTATTTTTGGTACCAAAAGTAAAAACAAAAAAAATTTTTTGTTAAGAATAGTCAACTTTCTATAATTTCCAACAAGTATAAGTTCTAATTTATTTCTATATATTTCTATCAGTTGTATATTCCAATGATTATATTTCCATAAAATTATTCGGTTTTGAATTACATAAATAAAGCAAAGATGAATTATTAGAGATAACAAGATCTTCCTTCCCTTTTCTTTCAGGAGGAAATGGCGCACAGGTAAGTGTGTAATGGTGTAGGGACAGGAGGTGTTTCGTCGTTCGGGTTCCGCGGTGCAGTAGTTTTGTTCCGGTAATAATTTGTAGTCGTGTCGCGGACTACTAGTTCGGTTTTTCGGGTTCGCGTGTTTTACGTTCGCATGAAATTAACGTAGGCTGTTTTCGGGCACCGCGGTAATATCGGTTCGTGAATGCGCGTTAGTCGGGGAGTTTGATTCTTGGATCTTGATGGTAAAAATTAGAGTAAAGTAACGTAATTTGTTTAGAAACGTCGCATAGTAAATCGGGCTTTTCGGTGGCTAGTTCAAATGGAACCAAGAGCGGAAGTTCACTTGGGTCCGACCCACGTCCGCAATCCTCGCCGCACTGGGCTAGCTAGCCAGCAGCCACCACGCGAGTGAACTTCCGAGTGGCCGAGTTGTTGACCCGCGGAGTACGCCTCGTTGCCACGTCTCACGGACTGCACGTCCAAGTGTCGGTGCGAGGCCGACTTTCATCCCGAGTCGTCGCCGTGACGACCTGGGATTCAAAATCCATTACACAATTGTAAAGTGTTATTGAAATTTATTAAAAGAGCACCTATCAAACTAGCTCGTTGATGTTTAATTTACTTTTGCGAACATTTGCGAAGCAAACAGGTCCCGCACCTGGGAAAACATAATTTTCAGAACGATGACGTCTTGCTTTTCAAATTTCTTTTCCATATTGTGCTAGAATTCTATGGCATTCACCACAAACGTTGGTACGTTTTTCGTCATTGAGTCATGTACATAGTCCTTTCTTCCACCATATTGGGTTTTGGTCTCCCATCATGACACGCTGCGGATAGATTTTTTCGAAAGAATCCACAATTGCTTTATTTACTTTATCTTCAACATACCCGAGAGTTTCCGGGGGTCCTTTTGACAGCGTCCTGTTGGAGAATTGGACGGATGTAGTGGTTTACGATGCCAATTCGGTGGAACTTGAGGTTTTTATAATTAGTGACTCCATTCTTAGGCCTTCTGAGTTAGCCATAGAATTTTATGGTCCGACATGATGGTTTCGGATACGTAGCATCTTTCAACAAAGTAAAGAATAATACTTTAGCACATATTTAGTATCTCATTACGTATTCTGGTGACGAACGCTGGTGTACCCTATGTTACTACGCTGGTGTACTATGTCCATGGTGTACCCTACGAATTATAACATTTGACGTAATACCCAACTCATTTACAATAATCAACGAACTTTTTGTTTCGCATCGGTGCTTCACAAAAGATAATTATGGGCATTGGCATCGAATTCAATCGAGGGTAGTATCTTTTTTCTTTCACAATGTGCACACAACTTTTGTGTTTCCGGTCGTGGTGGGCTACTATATATAGTGGAGAATATAGATCGTTCTTAATACGCCTCTAGTCAAAAGTTGATTTCTCGAATAAACGAACTTTATTAATATTTTCGTTGTTTAAAGCTATCACTTGAAGAAGTGTTGCTATATTTTTTTTGTATTTTTATTCCAAAGTCAGGCAGTATACGTATATGGTGTTTTTAAGGCACAATTCTGAATGCTCACACCTGAATTTTCAGCGATACTAGGTTTTACAGCTTCTATGGCTTCTTCATTGCATACTATACGACATGTGGATGGATGGGAACAAATTATTTTGACGTATTATTATATAACGTATAATTATTTTGCTGACATTGCTCAGGCGTTGACCTATTCATGATATAGACTGAATGGTAACTGTCACACGATACGAAGCATTAAAAGGTGTTGCCAGCTTAAAATTCTATGTCCCCTTAAAACACTCTTTGTTACCGATCCATTTGTGATGGGCGTCACAACTAATTACTTGTTAAGAAGAACCTCGAAGAACTTTTTAAAAAAGCCTTTGGTTTTTAAAAATTCCAAGTCTGGACTTTAAGAAATACGGAACTGAATGCATATTAATAACTCATGTTGTGTCCTCGGCTGAAGTCTCCTTATAAAATTTATGAATCAACCAAGAGAAAGACAAAGCACACATCTGTAAATTTGTTGAGTACATTCCACCACGTAATAAACACTCGAAAACCATTGTTTACTTTAGTAAACGTAATGTGAACACTTTACACTACCTGGGTCCAATTGGACCCGAAGACCTTTAACTTTCGTTATTTTGAGGAACCTATGAGGGTTAAGCCCGTACAATCAAATAACAGCCACAACAGTCGTTCGTGGTTTCATCACCGATTGCGTTTCTTGATTCGGTGACCTCGGCACGTTATGATAGACCGAGAAATGTGGACCAACATGCTGACCGGAATTTCTGGAATCAACCACCTGCAAACCACCGCGTACTAGGCTCAAAGGAATGAATCGATTGATTTCACACACATGCCCATCAAGACACCAACGAAATGTCACAACTTTAAAAATTTGAACGATTTGTTACCGATTATTCTATTCGAGTATCACGAGTATCAGCCTAGCTGAACTTTCCAACGGAAAATCACTAAGACTTCCTGGAGAGTTATTTGAGGCCAAGCTGAGAAACACCAGAACATGTTAGTCATAAGTATGAAGGAAACTATACATGAATTGAGACTCCAACCAACTTGAAGTCATTCTAGTTAAAGACCAACCTTTCTACACAAAAGTGTCGAACTTTTGAGTATGCTTTTCTCCGAAGTGACGCAGTTTTGCCACGACTGACCCATCCGAACTATTCATGAATTATGAACCAAAATGGAAAGGAACAAAAGGATCTGTCCAACAGCTCAAAGCAGTATTATGCACGAATGAGAAGGACACTTTATGCCACAGAGTTGATTCAAGAAGCCCCTAACCTGACAGGAATTATTGAACACGCGTTACTATTCCGAAAAAATCAAATTAGTTAAGAAATTTAAAAAAAAAAATAATTTAATATTGGCTTTTCGGCTTGCGTGGTCTTTGGAAAGCTTGTTATAATTTTTTCTCAGTTCGTCGTTCTTTGTATGCCTTTACTTTCCCACTGAGCAATTTCTTGCACTTCGGTGGAATTTTATTATCAATTTTTTGGCTTGAATATCAAACTCTCTACCAACTTGGTATAGGCGTTCATCCTCCTGTTTTTTTTCATATAAGTGGGAATTTTATTCACGATATATCAAAGTTTGTGGTTGAACGCTCTATGGATACTTTACGCATCAGGAAAATTCTTCCTGAATCCTTTTGTTTCCGGGTGTGGTATTAAAATTTTCAAAGATTATCTTGACATAATTTGAAGCCAAGACGTTGAATTTTCCAGACAGTCGTGAAAATTTGGAGGTAAGCCTTTCTCTACAATTAGTGCTCCTTTAGCAACTGGCAACTAATGTCGCTCCAAAGCTAAATGTTAAGCCAAAGTTTTCTATATTATCATCAAAACACAAGTTTGCATCAAGGATACCAGGTCATTTGCTGGCTTTGATAATGCTTTCCTGAGCCATTTCCGTGTTTAATGTCCTATGGCAAATGTGAGACAACATATTTATATTTCACAAAATTTTTTAATATTTAGTTTGTCATGCTTGAAGGACTTCGAAAATTGGTGCATATATTTATAATTCACTCAATTCTAAGTCATTGATTATTAAACATGGAAACTGATTATTATTTAACAAGGCAAGCACTCGCAGGACATGTTCTGATTTTGACTTTACATATTACAAACACCAGTTCACCGTCTACTGTTTTAATTAATTTAACTTTCCTGTCGTTTTCGTGCTGATAAGAATAATTGCCGGCATATCGTTTGTTGATAGATCTAACATAATTATAATATTTAATTTTGTATAGTGCACGCACTTCAAATTAGTTTTCTCACGGGAATTCTTGTCGAATTCTATTGTTCAATTCCTCGATTTTCATTATTTTTGTTCCCATTCAGGAATAATTTTGGAAGTCACGCAAGAAAATCAAAGCCAATAAATAGATTAACTTCGCAAGAATACTTACTTGCGAACAAAAATAGTCTAGGCACTATGGTGACATGGTCGGTATCGATTTTTCTTCACAGGATATGCAAAACATAATTGTTTGAATGGTTATTTACTAACGATAAATGATGTAGGTTCTGTTTTGATTTAGAAAGTTTTTTTTATACATAATGTGGGAGTTTCAAGAGAGTTGTACGCATTTGTGGTGAAACAGTTTTTTTCGTTTTCTAAAAACCTTGTCTTTAGGCAAATGACTAGCATTGCAAAGGAATCCTTTTCAATGATATTTCAATTACTTTCATATGTTTTTCATCAATTCGCCCAGTTCATTCGGATTCGTTAGAAATATGTGAGAGTATAAAGGTAGTCCGTGACCAGAAAGCTGGTCAATAAATATTCCTTCACTTCAATGTTTATCTTGAATTTTCCCTGAAACAGAAATTTGCGAGGGTCTGTTTTTAAGTTGAAAGGGTTGCATGCATGCAGCAGCATGAAAGGGTTGGTCATACTTTAATGTAATTAACAAAGTCATAACGAGTTCATTAACTGATGATAACTTTTATAATTTTTTGTCTTAATCGGTTTAGTAATCTTGGAATTACCGTCGATCAAATATGTCAATCTAGAAGTTGATGAAAATTATGGAATAAATCGAGTACCGCCCCGTCACTAAGTTCCTTATCAAGCAAGAAAAGTCCGTTTGAACCATACTGGAAGCGAATACAAAATTTTTGTCAAATTCCACTATTCACTTTATAGTTTTAAAGCTCACTGACCCCTACGTCATTATACGGTCAATCTAGTGACGCTGAGTTCTACTGTCTATCTTGACAGCAGTCGAAACTCAATCGTCGTGTGAATCGGTAGTGTTTTCGGTAATCATAGTAAAAGTTCAAAATTTAACCCGTTTTTTTGTGTCTTTGTGCGATAAAAACAAAGAAGAATTTAAATAGGTTTTGAAAAAACCTATTTAAATTCTTCAACCTATTTGATTCTTTTCGCATCATACTCGACAAAGTTCCATTACCAACCATGTACACTCGAGACTGAAAAAATTAACACACATTTTGGCCCGGTACAAGATCCTGTTGAAATTTTTTCGAGATTTATTCAAAACTTGTTCATATAGACCTGATTGAGAAAAAAAAGAATCAAAAAATTTTCTCATTCGCTGGTTTTCGCGTCATGATATGGGTAGTTTACTATCCATTGTATACATTGTATACTTGTATACATTGTATACATTTTGTATACAGGAAAAATAAATTAATTCAAAAAATAAAAGTATGATTATAAATGTTGTTATTAGTTGTGAGCTGAATACTTCTCGAAACAGTTTGAATGTAAGCTAACATTGCAATTGATGCAAATAAAGGGTGTCTTGCTGTGGCAAACTTTACACCGTTTATGTTTGTTATCTTGAATTCTACCTACAAAGTGTTTTTTCTTACTCGTACTTGGAAGTTTGCGCTCGAATCTTTATCGCTATCTGTGTCACTGATAGGTGCATCAGCCAATAAAAGCGCCTGAGTAACTTGGTCTCTAAACTCCAACTGCGATAAAAGCTGGACTTTTCCACATTTGGCAACCAGGATATGTAATTTCCCTCCGTTGACCATCATGTTTGATAATGTATTAATAAAAGGCGTAAACCACGTTTTACTGCGAATACCTATACGATGATTGCCAAGAGCATTATCATGAAGGTCTACACCACCTATGTTGGCGTTATAATCTTTGATCATAAAAGGAACTTTAATGTTGCTGTGCTTCTTTTCAGAACGATCACAGCATCTAGCTGAAGCTAATGGTTTGACCGTTGAATGATTTGTTAATACCGTAACGTTCGCATTATCTCTCCACCTGTCTTCAATGCCTACCACAGGCATTGGGGCGCTGTGAGAAGTAATCAAGCTGAGACTGAGCTAAATAGACTCATCACAAGCACAAAGGCAAGCTTGCACCTACCCAATGAACCAACGTATTTTGGACGAATACGAGGAAATATCCTCGACTTCGGAATCTCCCGGGAATTTGATGCCAGCATAAAAATAAGTGTCCTCAACGAGCTCTCCTCGGATCATCAACCGGTCCACTTCTTAATTGAGAACGTCTTCATTGACGATCCTTCAAAAGTTAGGAAGAAAATAAGCTGGCAAGCTTTCCATGACAATCTGGCTAACGAAAGTTTCACCCAAGATATAAACACAGCCGATGGTATCGAAATAATGATTGAAAAATTAACAAACATGATCAAGCAGGCAACAGTCTAGCAGGCAATAGTCTTGAGCCTGGCGTGAATTCCTTCTGGAGAATGTCCAAATACTTCCGAAAACAAAACAAAGCAGTTGTGCCACCCATACACTGCTCAAACGGGATACAATTTGACAAAGCCGGAAAAGCGGAGGCCTTTGCAGACACGTTGGAGCTGCAGTTCCAAGACAATACCTTCTGGGAGCAGGACCTTGACGAGGAGGACCATGTCCGGAGAAAAGTGAGCGAGCTCGTGAGAACAGAGATAGAGGTAGAAGATGTGATACGGCCACTAAACGCACATGAAACCAAGGACTGAATACTGCGACTAAAGAAACGGTAGGCACCCGGACCAGATACAGTTACAAACACCATGCTGAAATGGCTTCCAGACAACCTTCTAAACAACTTGACGGACATAATTAACGCAATTTTTCGTTTACGTAGATTCCCCAAAGTCTAGAAATCGGCTATCATAACGGTTATACCTAGGCCCAACAAAACCCATGCCTTCGCACAAAACTGGAGACAAATAATTCTTCTCTCATCCATCTCCAAAGTAGCAGAAAAGGCACTGCTGATAAGGTTAAGCGAAGTGATAGCCGAAAAAAACATTCTCCCCGATCAACAATTTGGTTTCAGAGAAGCACACTCCACGGAACTCCAACTTACAAGGGTGATCCAACATATCATATATGGCATGAATCGCAGGAAATCAACAGGTTTAGTTATGTTTGACACAGCCTAAGCCTTTGAAAAAAGTCTAGCATGCAGGACTTATTTTCAAAATGCATGAGTTCTCGGTCCCCCTTCCAAACATACAACCCACTTACGCCTTTTTAAAACGTGCAAGTATCATTATAAGTAGACGATACCTGCATATACTATACTTCAAGACACGCAGAAGTCATCTCTTTGAAACTGCAACACTGAATTGATATGATGTTACAATACTTCCGTAAATGGAAGATTGCAATAAACAATGACAAGACACAAGCCATGATCATTTCCAGATGCAGAGGACAACAACCAACACAACTTCACATTGACACAGACACAATACCCTGGACCACAACGGTTAAGTACTTAGGACTAACAATTGACCACAGACTGACATGGAAAGACTATATACGATCGAAACGTGCACATTGCTTGGATATACTCTGCTCCCTCAATCCGCTCCTTAAGTCAGGTAAACTTAACGTAAAAAACAAACTGCTGCTCTTTAAACAATTAATTAGACCAACATTACTATACGGTAGTACCGCTTTCTGCCAGACAGCCAAGACGCACAAAAAAGCGTTCCAATCCCTGCAAAATAAAGCACTACCGTGGATATTTCGAATTCCATGGTACATCAGGAACACGGACATACACAAAGACCTACGACTCGACACAATAGAGAAATACATAGGCGAAAAAGCACTAAAACTATTCGACAAAATAGACGAAATTCAAAACAGCACCATGGAATTCCTAAAAATCCCGCTCGCGGAAATACACAACACCTACCCAAGCCTCCGCTCAATAGTACCTGACAGGACTTAATAGAGTTTTGCGTTGAGTGTGGTGAGTGATCAACACTCACAGATAGAAATGGAGCAAGAGTGCTAAATCGCACTAGCTCCAAGTATCGCATACTCCAAGTATCTCTCCACATAATCACAATAAACACCTTTTGTCTGCTATACCATGCAACGTATTCTCCTTTCTTCATTTTATCAGGTAGCTTAGTACCACATATTTGATTTGCACAAATGGTTCCTAAAATAGTAAATATCAATATAATACGGCTGTGACTTTTTTCTATTTGACTAAGAAATATTATAATTTTATTAACTATGATATATTTTACCTGTAGCAAGGAAGCCCTTCAAGACAGTATACACATTAAATGGTATGATGTTAAAAAATTGTCGAAAACGGTGATTTGATGGAGATGATACGTTTTGCAGTAAACTGAAGACAACATCAGCACCAAGTCCAACAGTTTTGTCATGTGATGTAGAAGCTCTTCCATACAATATCGTTTGGCAAAGTACCAATTTTCAGGACACGAGCACCATGCTTTGAAGCCGAATCTGATAGGCTTGTTACGGATGAACATTTTGCATGAATGACGACAGAAGTAAGGTATAATTTGTTCATCAATCGACAAATTATGTGAAAATACCCGAAACTGCATGAATTATCTATTTGCAGCATCAACGAGTGGTCTAACTGAGAAATCTGAGAAATGAATACATCTTTTCATGGACTCAAATCGAGATCTCGGAACAGTCTGCTTTACAATTTTAATACCTAAGGTATCTTGGTTTGACCAATATAGTTTCCACTGAGAAAGCCTTTGGTTCATTTACTATGACATCTTTTAAAGAATATTCTAATTCAACTGTGCCAGCAATATCCGTTGAAAATGGCGCGTTTTCCTCAATAGCCTCTTCATCCAAATTCTCTAAATCGCTGGCTATGTCCACTTCTGAAGAGATGTATACCACATTTACCCCATACGATCTGTCCACTTGTTATTCTCTTATTAAAAAACTAAATTCACGAGAAGAGTAGATAAAAGTCACAGAAATGTGTTCAGAAAATAAACTTGCAAGATCTTCAAGACCAAACAGTAATTGAGACATTAGACCGTTTCAAAATAGTGAAGATAGTGACGCAAATATTTTTCAAAGTACATTCGTGCTGTGTGATGTGTATACTCAAACAAAAACATGATAATTCGGTAAAACCCGGTACCGTGTTCAACCAGATATTGTCGCCCAATACGGATTCATTTCATCCAAGAAAGTAAAGAAGTGTCAAATGAAGATATCGGCTATGTAGAAGACAAAATAAAACGCTTTTAAAAAAACCGGAATACCAAGAGCTTTTGGTCGCAAACTTCAAATAGAGCACACATTGGCATTTACCATGGTCGATACAAAAGTTTGCAATGCTGTTACCAGGCAACCACAAAAGTTCTTTCGGTTTTTATCTGTCAAGAAAAAAAGCTCGTCAATTTCAAACTATAAATTTGTATTCGCTGTAGTCACCATTTGCTTCAGTGTCCTTCTGCCAACGCTGTACGAGATCATAAACGCCACTTTTAAAAAAGTTCACATTCTCTGACGCAAAAAACAACTTTATTTCGGTTTCGACATCGTCTCTAGTTCGGAACTGCTGATTTGACATATGGTTGTCCATGGCTCGGAACAAGTGGTAGTCCGATGGAGCGATGTTAAGGGAGTACGGTGGATGTGGAAGAATTTCCCATCCAAGCGAGTCATCTTTGCTGTAAGGTCTGATGGAACAGAATACCTTTCACGTTCACCAAAGACGGTTATTTTTTGCAAGTGTCGTTGTAACCCTTCGTAGCTGGGTCAAGTACACATTTATATTGATGATTTGGCCACTCGGGAGGAACTCGAAATGAACGACACCGGCCGTGGTCCACCATACGCTCAACATGACCTTCCTTTGGTGAAGATTCGGTTTGGCGATCAGGTGGGGAGAGTTATTTGGTGATAACCAATGGTACGTTCGCTTCCTGTTATCATAAAGAACCAATTTTAGATCACACGTAACAATGCGGTCGAGAAACGGTTCCCTCCTGTGACGAGAGAGCAGCGATGGGCATATGGTGAGCCTCTGCTGTATGTTCGCGGCGGTCAGTTGGTGGGGAACCCAATTACTGAGCCGCCACGTTTTTCCAAGTTGATGCAGGTATGAACGAATGATTTCATCGGATACCTTGAACCTTTCCGCTAACTCCCGGCATGTTAAACTTGAATCCACTTCAATAGCCTCCTTCAATTACGCCTCGTCAAAAGAAGATGATCGACCGGAGCGAGGCTCATCTTCTGAGGTCGTATCACCAATTCTAACGTTTTGTGCCAGATTTGTGCAGTACGCTCTGTCACTGTATTCTGCCCATACGCAGTAGCAATTTTTTGATCGCTTCTGCAGGGTTTGCGCCCATTTAAACTCATAAAGTAAACAGGCCCTAATAATCGTGTTATAATAATTGCTACTAAACACCAGATAAATTAGTCTACTAAAATAAACAAAGCACTACTGGATGAGCTTGCAGAAAACCATAAGCACGCCCTCCGTCGGCAAATGGTCGTGGCTCCCTGAACATTCGAATGTGTCGCCTAGCGTTAATCGAAAGAACTTTTGTAGTTACCTGGTACAAACACGGCGTCGACTGTGAGGTGCTATATATGCGGGCAAACGTCAAAATATTTCAACAGTTCCAATCAAAAAGCAATAGAAATCCGAATTGTCTTAAATTCGGGCTATCAATACTGCACGCGAGAATCCGATTCTTTGAATCTTTACTACATTTATCTTAGAAGATCGAAAATAAAGAAAATTGTGGCCGAAACGAAAAAGCAAATTCAAAATAAATTTAAAGAGGAAATGGGGCTGCTGGTGGGTTTTCCTTAAGGTTTTGGAAACACGAATAATGCAAACACTTCCAGAAGTTTTTTTTCTGATCCCCAATTTTTCCTCGCATCAAAGGAGTTGAAATAAGACTTATCGAATGATGCAACATAATTTTAGAGGCATTATCAAGTGGGCTAAAAATCGATGTCCAAAAATTTGAAAATATCGCTGAACAGACAGCAAAACTTTATGTTGAAGTGTATGGATGGCACCCAATGACTCCGACAATGCATAATGTTTTAAGACAAAGTGCCACAATAGTTGATCAGGCTATACTGCCTATCGGGAAACTATCAGAAGAGGCTGCTCAGGCACGAAATAAACACTTCCGTGCTAATTTTTTCAATTTTAAAATTCTCACGAGAAAGCTGCAATAGAGACATTTTAAATAGCCTTTTGCTGAGTTCTGATTCTCTGCTGATTAGTACAAAAAAAATCACGGTAAAAAGTAAACATTTCTGCAATGAAACACTACAGCTCTTGTTGTCGGAAACACATGCGAATATTGATGAGGAAGACTCACCAGTCGGATTAATTGAAATGAAATATGTATATTACTTTTTTCTTAAACAAAAATGATATTTATTGATTGCATTCAGTTTGAGTTATTCAAAAAGGTATGCATCAAATTTAGAGTGCCCTTTGGGCCATTAATTTTTACAATATGATATATTCGAAATTCGCTTGATGTTTCTAGTTAAAAATTTATATGGATTGATTAAACAAAGTGCCTTTGAATTTCAATTTAAATATAATGACTTTTTATTACTTTTTATTATATTTCCAGTCAATCCAAACCGTAAAATAATTGGAGGAACTTTTGAGCTTAAATACTCCTCTTTGCGCCACCTGAAAACACTGTGTAGAGTGTCCACGCGTGATTTTGGACCGATTTTTGGATGGAATATTGAATCGAGATGTTGCAGGAGATGGAACTAGGTATCTTCATTATGAGCCTGAATCCAAGCAGGACTCTGGGGTTTTAAAGCTTGAAAACGAACTTCGTGGGAAGAAGTTTTTAAGTGAAAAAACGAACTGAAGAAGTGAAGGACGAAAGTCTTAGTTTATTTTTCAGACAAAGACAAAACAAATTGACATCATAAGGTTTTCATAAACTGATCTGAAAAGGCGAAAGAAATACCTGGTGAATATAATGAAAAAGTAAAATTAATTTTCTACTTTTTTCTCACTTCTTACCTTTGATTCCCCGAACTTAAAAAATGGCCCTTGTATCTTAAGAAATGTAAATAAGAATAAAGGAAATTTAGTATCCACACTTTTTTAAATCGAGTCCAGTCACTTTCCATTTGTGTTATCCTGCATGGGAAGATATTAAGAAATAAATAAATGTTAAAATTTGAAATCATATGGAAATGAATTGTTATGAAATCACTGCTCTGAAAATTTGACAAGCGATTTTTTTAATTTACGAAAGAACGATTTCTTATAGGTCTTGTGTATGGTTCAAAGGATGAACAAATTGTAAAATATGATCTCAGCGCCAACCACTTTCGTTGGCTTCTTCATGAATCTTCATGGCTTGTCACTAAAAACTGTCAAAAGCCAACTGCAAAAGACTACTTAAATCTCATCATGGTGGTCGCTAGTCACTCTCGTAGAAGGCTAATGATAGTCAATGAAATGTGAGTTTTCCAGGTCTGCTAATGGAACCATATCGCTAAGTGTAGAACGCGATGGGCCAAATCTGTAAAGCTGCTGCAACTAAAAGAGCATTCCACACCAAAGCATCCTTTAAACTATCGCCAAGGACTACGCTAGATAGCAAAACTCTCACCGAAAATGACCATGTACCAGAGTTGGCCATACGTAGTAACAGGTCTTGTAGTTTTCACCCGAAATTTACCTAAGGTAAACAAATATTAATCTCAATAAACTGACAACTCTTCTATTGAATTTACGTTTGAAAAAAGTATCTAAATATTCAGGTTTACAAGGGTAAATTCAGGCAAGTTTGAACACTGCGGATGCTACACCGCGATTCTACAGGAAGGGGGCATTGATTTAAAGGCAATTCAAGATTAGGTTTTCTTGCAAGTAAGTTCAGATCCAGCTTTACCTATAGTTATGTTGAATACTTAATCCTTATTATGTGATGATTATTTTTGATTGAACTTTGATTATCTTAGGCCATATAAGTTGGGACTCATTTTTAGATTGATTGTTGTAGTAAAAAACAAGTAAAAACGTAAAAACAAGTAAAAAACAAGAAGCAAAAGAACTTTATCCCAGGTTATTTAGTGTGTTTCATTTAGCTTTCAATAGTATGCAGTTTATTCCAGTGTTTTTTTTAAGTTTTTAAAACATTTCATGATAGACTTCAGGATAGGCTTCAAATTTACTAAGGAAATCTTTGGCAAGACATGTATTGACTCAAATGTCAACGTATGACATGTCAACGTATCCGATGAATATCATAATATTGCGTGTTAATACATAAAAAAATTCAAAACATTCACATCTCAAAACATTTTTTGTCATAATTGCCATCAAACTGGCTCACGTGAAAGACACAAAAAGCCTGAACAGTAATTTTCGCTGACTTTTTGGCCTGCTCTGAGAATACTTTTTGGCCAGCATATTTTTAACCTTTTATTCACTTTCGCATTGATTTTTCAGTTTTGAATCACTGGAAGGACGAAATTTCCAGATCATAAGGATAAATTCAAGTCTGATCTTTATATTGGGGCATTTCACGTGAAGCGGACAAGGTAAGTGGTTGAGGTTTCCGATTTCAATTATATTTGAGTATGTTACACATGTACAAGCTCTCGACACAACCACAAAATATTTCTATAGTTGCCTATTTCACAAATTATGAGTCTTAGAAGATTTGACATAAGGCGAGATGTATAATAAGTATAGTATATTAAACCATACTAATTGCTAGATTTTATAAACCATTCAATAACCTTAATCACCTCATATTTTGATTTAGTTTATAATTATTTTTTTTATAAAAAAATGTATAAAAACATTTTTTTTTAACTATTATCCAAAGTTCGCATTTTTATAAATTTTTTGTTATTATTTTGAAAGCTTATGTTGTGTTTATACTCTACTGAAAATTTCACAGTGGGCCGCGAAGTATTTTAGGAGTTACGCAAATAACAATACTGAAGTGCAGCGTTCACATAAAGGGTAAAAAAGGTTCTTAATGGTTATGTCTGATTATTTTATACTATATACTAGATTAGGAGGGGTAGGTAGGTAACATAACAATAAAACAAAACATCGAAACTTATTCATTTCATTATTCACTTATCTACCTATACATAAATCTATTCGTTACTGACTTATTTACAAATTTTCACCGTTTTGTAAACTAAACTATGACTTTGTTTCTTGACCATAATGCCTTGCGTAGTTGGTATACCAGGTGCGCAAGTTTAAAAAGTCGTTTTTTCATGAAAAATATGCAATTATTTAAGAACAATGGCAAAATATTTTCTATTCAAAGTATTGACCCTCGCTTTTTACAGATTTGATCCATCGCTCAGGCAATTTACGGATACCAGTCCAAAAGAAAGCTTCGACTTTCATTGATAACCATTTATGGAGCCATTTTTGAACATGGTCGAAAGTTTTGAATTATTGTTCAGCAAGTGCGTGTCCCATCGATGAGAAGAGGTGATAACCAGAAGGCGCCAGGTCTGGTGAATATGACGGGTGGGGTGGAAATTCCCAACCAAGCGAGAACATCGTTTCTTTGACCATTTTAGCTGAATGTGCAGGAGCGTTGTTATGCTGCAGAATGACTTTGCCGTGACTTCGAGCACATTCCGGGATTATTTTCGATCAATGCTTTGTTTAAACTAATCATTTAATGTCCGTAGTGGACGATATTAACTGTTTCGCCGGGTTTAAGAAGCTTGTAGTACACTACTCCCTTCTTATCCTACCACGGACACAGCATTGTCTTCCTCCCAAAACGATCCGGTCTATCACTCGATGTTGATGGTTGCCCTGGCATTAGTCTTGATTTTTTACGTTTGGAATTCTCATAATATATTCATTTTTCATCGCCAGTTACAACTCGATACAAACAACCCTTTCTTTCCTGGAGTAAATGCAGCACTTCGCACACAGCTTTTCGTCTTTCCATCTCTCGTTCGTTCCGTTTGTGTGGAACCCATTTTCCAACCTTTTGAATCTTTCCCATGACTCTCAGGTGATCAGAAATTACTTCCCGAGTGACATTCAACTGCTCCGCCATCATTTGTTGTGTTTCTGTATCGTCTTCCTTCAATAATGTTTTTAATTGTCGTCTTGAAATTTTTTTAATCGGTTTTTACGTTCATTGTCAATAACATTGAAATCGCCACTTTCAAAACGGTGAAACCAGCGTTCACAAGGGTTGACGGTTGGAGCAAGATCGCCTTAAGTCTCAAGAATTCGATGGCTATCCGATGCCTTCCCTTTTGATTAAACAAGAAAATCGTTACATGCCGCAAATGCTCTTTACTTGGCTCAAAATTCGACATGTTTAACACGAAAAAGAAGTATGCTACTAACTCGTCAACAACTAAACGAATATGAAGTTTTGTAGCGGCCAGGCTTACCAACAAAATGGCGCTTTAGGTTCAACAGGTTACTTCAATAGGTTTCATGCGCCATCTCTTGACAACAAAACGACATTTTAAACTTGCGCACCAGGTAAAGGCGTAGACTTGTTTCATATCAGGGTTGCTTATCACAGAATCAAACTTGCTTTTGAGTTTGATTCTATTCTGGACAATGTTGTCTTTGTCAAAAAAAAAAAATTGCGGTATGATGTAAATATTCGTTGGCTGATTCGTATAAGCGCGTGAGTTTGGTGATGGTTTTTTTGCACCACATTGTAAGCCTCCACATGTCGCCAAGCGTTTCAGGTTGCCACCAAGGTCATCACATGGTCCTTTGTCATGGGTAGTGGCGTAGAAATGGAGTTTTCCTTCCGCATCAAAATCCTGCTTAAAGTAAAAAAAATTTATGAAATTAAATCTGTTTTCAAAGTGCTGTGATGCGTCGTCAGTAAGGAAGATATACTTCTTAGCAAGAACATTACTTCCTTGGAGATGGAGACGCAAGATATCTTAAAATGTGTAAAATGCTGCAGTATCATGTTTCTGATCATCAGATATCATCACAATACATCCGTGTATGATGTTCTGTCCTTGTCGATAATAATAAACCGATGTTAGAAGACTGGCCTGATCGTCATTCCAGTGGAAAGACTGGGCCGCATCTTGAAACACAAAGCTCTGCGAAAACGCATTGAATAATTACCTCACCCTCCGTGATATTTTCTTTTAACAATTTGAAGTATTTAGCTTTCTGTTCGGCGATGAATACGTGTGGTTTAAAAATATCTAGCGCTGTACACAGGTTTTCTACAAAGTCATCTGAAGGAAGAACTTGAGTGACAACTGTAAATAGATCTAACCCAGCCTTTGGGTTAGAACTTCGTTTCTACCTCATGACGGTCCCAAGCCCGTGTAAATGGGGAGGGGAGGTGTCAGCGGCGTTGGTCCTATGTTGAGTTGAATCGTTGTTAAAAAAGAAGTAATGACAGACGTACAAAAGAACGATATATGTTTGTGAAAAGTCCACGAGATAACGAGTCGAAACCGATGTATGGGAGGAGAGCTGTATGAGGGGAAGGAGTTGCAGTCGGAAGGACCTAACTATATTAGTACCGAGGGAAAGTATAGCAACCTAGCCACTGCTGTTGAACGTGTGAACGGGAGAACGTGAGAACTGCTGAACTGCTGAACCGAAGTAACGTTCGAAAAGAGAGGATTCGAGGTCTATACTGCTGAGGAGAGGTTGATCTTACGAGTATCATAGGTGGACTATGAGAAAGTAAGTGAAGCTGAACTAAGAGGTGATAGCAGCCAAGATAATTTGATGACCATGCCGATTGACTAATTGATTTTTGACTTAGATGAAAGTAAGGTGTGGGCTGAAATTAACGAACTGTTTGTTGACATGTAATGCAAGTGTCTGATGTTTCTGAAGGGAATTGTTGATTTGCCTAAGATGGTTGAAGGATTGAGGAAGAGATGTAGTGGAAGAAGGTGAAGATTGAATAGATGTACGGAAGAGTTGTTTCTAGAATTGACGGATGAGTTGAGATGAAAGAAGAAGTTTTGTAGAAGAAGAAGTTAAGCAAGTGATGTAGTTGAACAAAAAGATTTAATCATTGAATTAATGAAGAAGATAGATGGAATTGACGGAGAGATGGAAGAACTGATGAATAATTTGTTGGTAATAATGTAATTGGTGATAGTAATATATGTTGCTTGATTGACTGACAACTTTAAGAAACCGAATGTAACTGACTGAGTGTCATGTAGACGAAGTGAGTTAAATGTTGTTAGCAGGTCGAAAAGCTCGTATTGCAACATCAACTATGTTGATGATCTGTATGCAAGACTAGTACATCTGTTGAAAATGTGAAATAGAAAATGTTGATTATTTGGTGCAGTAAATGTTGTTCCTATGTTGTGACTGTGTCAACCCGGACCCTATAGACAAGTGGTATAGGAATCCGGGTGAACGCAAGGGGCTGATGGTCTAGGCTTCGGCTTGTTCTATTCAGTTTTTGGGGAGTACTGATCCCACGTACCCGAGGTGTGGGAAAGGGCTATTAGGCTCGTGTGCATGGAACAAAAACTGACAGTCTCGTGTGCCTGGAACTTCTCGGACAGTAGAGAAACGCAACCTGATCAGAGGTTACCAGGACCAGAGGTTATTAGAACCACGGGTTAGGGGCACGCCCATGACAGTTTACTGTCAGCCCCCTACACGGTGAGGAGCATATCCTTGGCTGAAACGTGGTGGTTGAGATTTTGAAAGCTAGAGAGTGGCGAAGAGCGCTCACCATTTGTGTTCGGGAATCCAGGTATGTAGCTTAAATAAATTGGGACCTAGGACTGAGACTTGTCTCAGATTCTAGGAGTGTAGGTTGATACATTGTTTCAACGCCGTTTATGGAGATCGTGGGATTAAGCACAAATCCCACAAAGTTGGATTAAGCACAAATTAAGTACAAAGCAGGTGTTCTCGTTAATCCACGAGACTTCATGTAAATCGTTCTGTACCAGTCCATGTGTTAAGCTGCACACTTGTGATTTGATTTTCATCAAATATTAATTTAAGGTGTTCGCGAATATCAATAAGGCCAGGACAGTTACTTCAACGTTCATTCAATGGGCATTATCCGTTCGCGAAGTAGCAAATTGGCGTAGGGTCTGCACACATCACCTTTTTTAAGTAATCTTTGTAGCATTTTAAAGGAATTGCTAACTCATGCATAAGAGTTGGAATGTCCCCATTGTCTAACATCAATTGCACGTTCTGATGATAAACGCATACCACATGTGTTCCCGAGTCGCCAGCATAAATATATTGTTCTGGACGCAAGGGTGAAAAATTTAAGACCCACTTTTATATCAGGATATTCCTGTTTAAACTGTTGGTACAATTCATCAATGTTGCACATTAAAAGCTGCTTCTGTAAATGAACTCTTTTTCCGTCATTTAATTTAACCGACTCAAAGTCTTTTTTTCCAGACATTATTCTGGTATTGTCTTCCCTCAAATAGAACCTTTTACTAAATTTACCATATCGGGTATTATTTTTCGACCTCCTCACAGACTGGGTGGTGACAAAATGCCTTTCTCCATAGCCAGTTCCTTTTTAGCTTAATGTGTAGTTGTTTGGAACTCTTCAGCAAGCAGCTTTTCACCTCACAACTTTGGCGCCAAAGTGAGAATATTTGTTTTCATGGCAGTAAATATGGAAGGATCATTAAATTTTTCTTTTAACTGCATAAGAATTTCATTCTCATTCGTGTCATCTGTCTGTGTTGAAGCTTTGTTTAACTTGCTATCTTCCGCAACAAAAGAAACCCCTTGTGACTGATGTGGAAATTCGATCAACGATTGACTGCTCGCGATGACATCTTGACTCATTTTGGGCGGGGATTCGCTACTAAGACGCTGCCTGCATTATTTGCACACATATAAATTATTTGCAAATAACCACTTCACTGCTAATGTCATCGACAATTTTCGTAAGTTTTTTTGTTTTGTATGAAACGATAAACTAAATGGATTGAAACACCGATCACCATAAGAAGCCATACTCATAATACTTAAAAGCTGACATATTTAATTTATTTAATTATAGTTTCAGAAAACACACGTCTTTAAATCGGACTTCAGTTGTTTTTATTTGCCCGTTCAACTCTCTGCTGCCACTACAAAAAGTTCTTAACTATTTACTTCTATTTATTTACTATTCTTAACTTATTTACTACTTATCCTATCCGTTTTCTTATCTTAGTCGTTTTTTGGATTTTTAATTTTCTTCTTAACACCATATGCACACTTATAAAACAAATGCAATGTCCCTTGTCCCTTAACGTTATCCTCATAAAATCGGATGCCGAAAACCTCATAAAGCAATTAGAATTAGAAAACAGAAAACGGACGTGTGGAAAATGAAAGGCAATAAAAGGTCGTAGTTTGATTGATAGATTGATTACTGTCAGGGATGGTGCACGTCAAACCTTACAGGTTTATTGTGCCACCGCTTCCGATGCGCCTAGAGCGCCTCAAGCAGATCGATCTTCCTCAAAAAGTCAATTATTTGCTTCGGCCTCAGGCGTCCCAATTCCTCCTCGACAAGGAAGCAACTTCCCAGACTGTCTCTTCTCCTGCGGGACAGCACGTCGCAGTGTGCCAGCAGATGCACCGGTGTCTCCTCCGCAAGATCACAAAATCTGCACTCATCATTCGCTGTCAAGCCCATCTTTTTGAGATGCCCTCCGAGTGTGCAGTGTCCCGTGAACATCCCAGTCAGGACCCTTAGCTTTCTTTTATTCATTACGATGCACGCTCGAAACTTTTTCTCGTCATAAACGTCGAGGAACAGCTTCGACATTCGAAGCCCTGGAAGTCCATTCCAGAGCCTATTGCATTCTCTATCCTCATTTTCCTTTAGGGCCCTGTGAATGAGATTCATTTCAATTGCGCTAAAGGGTTCAGGGCCGATGAATGATGTCGATGCTCCTTTCCTCGCCAATCGGTCCCCTTGCTCATTACCCTCGATACCAGCGTGCCCTGGCGCCCAGTATAGGGTAACTCTATTGTCCGCACTCAATTTGTTCAGTGCATTGTAACAATCTAGAACCATTCTCGATGTAATCACCGGGGATTCTAGTGCTTTTAGTGCTGCTTAGCTATCGGATATTATAGCTATAGTTATGCCTTTGTATCCTCTGTCTATGCTGAGTCGTGCGCTTACAGCAATGGCATAAACCTCAGCCAGAAAGATACTTGGCATACTTCCCATCGGTTGGTAGTATTTGGTGCCAGGCCCAAATACTCCAATTCCCGTTCCCTCAGATGTCTTGGAACCATCCGTATACCACTTGATCGCATTCCGTCTTATGAGTTGCATATTGAATTCAACGCTCCATTCCCTCTTGTTACTCAGCACTACACGGAAATTGTTGTGAAAGTTGAAAGTCGACGTCATGCGATCCAACGGTGCATATATGAAAGGGGACACCTTCACTAGTTTAGCATGGTCCTTGTGCCCAATTATGAGGCCATTTTCTCTTCCTTCATGGAAGATTCTTGCCATTGTATATGTCGCTACTGTTTCTATCACCAAATGAAGTGGCGATAGGTTTAAGATTTTCTGAAGAGCTGCCGTGAGACATGACTTTATAGCTTCGGTGATACAGACACATGCCAAACGCTGAACTCGCTCGAGTGCAAGCCTCGTCTTGTGTTCTTTGATTTTGTCTGCCCAGGCTACCGCTCCATAGGTGATGATTGGTCTCACCATCATGGTGTACATCCACCGCAGGATTCCCGGGTTACCCCAGAACTTGCCTGTCATGTTTCTGCACACTTTCAGTGCCCGGACAGCCTTTGCAGACACTGCCTTAATGTGTCCGTTCCACCCGAGCTTGCCGTCCAACAGCAATCCGAGATACTTGATTTCATTTTTATACTCAATCTCCGTTCCATTTAGATATATAGTGTGAAGTTGGTCCATATTTCTTCTTCTTGTGAATGGCATCAGTGTAGTTTTATCGGGGTTAAGCCTCAGACCTATCTCCTTGCACCAGCTGTTCACATTTCGAAGTGCCCCCTGCATTATATCACATAGTGTCCCTTCGAATTTTCCTCTGGTTAGAATTGCTATATCATCCGCATACGCGTGACACATCACCCCAGCTTCTGACAGTCTGACTAAGACTTCATCTGCCACAAGAGTCCATAGTAGTGGTGAAAGAACACCTCCTTGTGGGTATCCACGATCCGTACGTACGTTGATGGTGCTTGATCCCACTTTACATACGACGGTTCGTCCCGCCAGTGCCCGAGTCAGCCAGCGAATAAGGGTAGGATTAACCTCCCTTTTCACTAGTGCCCTCTTTACCGCATCATGGCTGGTATTTTCAAAGGCCCCTTCAATATCGAGGAATGCACCTAGTGCTACCTCTTTGTATTCTAAGGATTCCTTGATTTTGCTAGTCAACTCGTACAGTGCGGTGTCTGTTGATTTTCCCGTCCTGTATGCGTGTTGATTTGAATGTAGTGGGTATTTTGATAGGTGAGTTGTCCTAATATAATTATCCACCACTTTCTCCATCGTTTTGAAAATAACCGACGTTAAACTAATAGGTCGGCATGCCTTTGGATTAGTTTTATCAGCTCTGCCCACTTTGGGTATAAATACCGCTTTTGCCTGCCTCCATGGATTTGGTATGCATCCCAATGCCAGTCTACTTCTAAAGAGCCGTATCAGGTGCGATATAAGCAGATTCTGTCCCTTCTGAATAAGGACTGGATACACCCCATCTACTCCCGGTGATTTAAATAGCTGGAAAGAGTTTAAAGCCCACCTTATACGTTTTGCCGTTTATATGGCTGCAGCATCCTACCAGTCCGAGCTGTTTGGTCTTCTTTCTTGTACCATCTCGTCAATCTCTTCATTTATTACAGCGCTTCCCGGGAAATGGGTTTCTATGTACAGTAGATTGCGCTCCCTTTCATATTCCGTCAAACTGTCATCACTTTTCCTCAGTGCAACGTTAAAGTTATTTCCCTGCTTAGACATGGCTTTGTGTAGTCTAGCTGCTACAGGTGTTTTCTTAACAATCTCGCATAATGATCTGAAACTGTAACGTTTTGCCCACCGGATTTACTTCCAATAATGTGTTCGAATTCTATGGTATTCGTCCCAATTGTTGGGACGCTTTGCTTTATTGTGGAGTTTCCGCACCTCCACTCTAAGCTTAGCTAGTCCTTCATTCCACCAAATGGGTTCTTTCCTCCCCATTATGACGCGTTCAGGACAGCTTTCTTCAAAGGCATTCACAATAGCCTTGCTAACTTCGTCTACAGCATACTCAAGTTCAAGAGGGTTTTTGGGGGTCCTTTTGACAGAGACATGCTGCAGATTTTCCCGTAAACGGGTGGTGTACAATACCCAATCAGTGCGTCTTGGATTCCTGGTGATGATGGGCTCCATCCTCAGCCCCTCCAGGTCATACCTCAAAATTTTATGGTCCGACATGGAGGTTTCCTCGGATACATGCCATCTTTTAACCAAGGAGTCCAGAGTCATACTACTGATAGTAATATCCAGTACCTCCTTGCGTATTCTAGTGACAAACGTAGGTGTATTCCCTACGTTGTGGATAATCATGTTTGATTTCATTATGAACTCGTATAGTTCACAACCTCTTTGATTCGTGTCAGTGCTTCCCCAAAGCTCATTATGGGCATTAGCATCGCATCCGATCAAGAGTGAAACATTTTTTCTCTCACAATGTGCTACTAGCCTTTGTACTTCCAGTGGTGGAATGTTTTCCGCATCTCCTGGAAAATAGGCTGATGCAATAACTATATCACGGGTGTTACCCTTAACCATAATAGAGGTCTTCAGAGGTACTAAGTCCCGTGTTAAGTATTCTGAAAGACATATATAGTTAATGTTTTTCCTTATCATAGCACCCGCTCTGGGAGGATCCGGCCCCTCTGCACAGACTACAATGGTATCGCGAGTGTTTAGGCCGCTGATACGATTCTCATGTGTCTAGGCTTCTGGGATCAGTGCTAGTCCTATTTTTTGTTTTGTGAACATTCGTACCAAAACAGCCGAAGCCGCCTTGGCATGATGAAGGTTCACCTGCGCTAAACGAGTTACATCCTCGTTCATTATCCTTTGGAAAAAGTGGGTGCAAGCCCCGTTTCTTCTTCTGTGGGGTCCTTGTCAGAGCTTATTTCCAGGACTGATAGATCCAGCTCATTCGGCGAGGTGGCCTGATAAGCTTCTTTCTCCCGTCCTGGAACCGCTGTTGTACCCCGTTTCATTCTCTCTGCGAGCTTCGTTGTTGCTGCAGGGATCATAGTTTCCCCGGTGCCGTTTGCGAAATCAGTCGTCCCCCCGGCAGCAGTCGCGGAGGTAAGCCCCGTCGCAACTGCCGTACGAGGGTCGCCCCACCTCACAACAGCGTTACACGGAGCATGCTCCATTGCCGCCACTGCGAGAGGGACACACTCCCCGACATTGGTAAGGACCGCGGCCGGCCAAGGTCGTAGTTTAAAAGGTGCGAATGGGTTTCGGATGTTATTGTAGTGCTCTCATATAACACTGCGTTTGCAACAATAAAGTGATTTGTTCAAAACTTACTGATGCGTTCACGATAGAATTCGTGAGTCACATTTCTTTTGGGTATTGATTACCTTATCGACCGTAAGTCATCTGCACTCGACTGCCTAGCAACCAGTCGCTATTCGAACTGACTAAAAATCAGAATATCGACTCATTTCCACAAGGTCACTTGAATTTTTCTATGTTCAAAGATGGCGCTATAAAAATGCTTAAGGATATTATAGGAGGTGTTCTATTTCTACGTTCTTATTGTTCCATGAATAAATGTAAATAACCCGTAAAAGTTGCGCACACTGTACGCAATACAAGTAACGTGCCATCAATTCTATGGACGGAGTGATGCTGCAACGGGGCTGACGCCGCACTTCGGTATTGTTGTTCGCGTAGCTCCTAAACTACTTCGTGGCCCACTGTAAAAATCTGTGGAAAGTATAAACACAATATAAGCTTTCAAAAGGATCAAAATAAATTTTATGAAATGCGAACTTTGGAACATATTAAAACAAAATTTTTTTTACAAATTTTCTTTATAAAAAAAAAGTTATAAACTAAACCAAATTATGAGGCAATGATGCTTATTTAATGGTTTATAAAATCTAGCAGTTAATTTGGGTGACTATACTTCCTCTAACTGAGTTGTGGCGTTTAAAGGAGTATACATCTCGCCTTTGGTCAAATTTTCTAAGACCCATAATTTGTGAAATAGACGTCCAACTACAAAAATATTTTGTGGTTGTGTCGAGAACTTTCATACTCAAATATAACCGAAATCGGAAACCTCAACCACTTTACCCTGTCCGCTTCACTTGAAATGCCCCTATTAGATGAAATGATTCACTGTTTCGGAAGAAAATAGATTCAGACACAGGATGCAAAAAAATTATCCTTCTTAAACCATTAGAGCTAAAGTTTTTCAATATTATAAATATGACTTTTATGTAAAATAATAGTCAGTGGAGGACACTCTAAAGAATCAGCTAGGAAAAATAGAGCTTAAATAAGAAGTTTAGGTTTTATCGGCCATCCGACGTTATGTCCAATGGAACCATATACCGCTTTCGGCTAAGTTTCTGATATAAAAAGTACAATTGATCTTATAGACATTTTTCTTGCTTGAATAAGCACTTAGGTCATATACAGTTTAAATATTATCAAAACATGGCTTGTCAAACATAAGGCAAGGATGAAACTCTTCCTTACACATGGATTTTCTCGGCGCCGGTCCGTGCTGAAGAGAACATTGCAATGATCTTTGCCATCACACCTTGTACTGGAGAAGGGTTTGGCTGACTAATACCCTTGATACGGTGAAGTTCCATGAGTGCAAAGCAAGCTTCGGGCTACTACCATCTGTACGCAAACAAAGTGGTAGTTTCTTTACTCTAGCTATTTTTCCAGACAAAAGACCAACCGTCAACTACCGACAAATCCAAAAAACTAAGCAAAAATTGGTCACCACCGTTCAGTAATTTGCAATACGTTGGTCACACATATCCACTCCGCCCATATGCCTTCACTGGTTCGCAATCATTAAGCGCTGCGAAATAGAGATTATCGCTTTTTTAAAATACGCCGGCGAAAGACATATTTTAAGTCCTAATTTTCAAAGTTGATTGCCACCATGACCACATTATTATCGTTCCAGCGACTCACAAACACTACGTTACATGTCACTGTAGCCTCGTTGTTCCCGCTTGAACTTTTTACATCTCTTAGGGCATAATCCTCAATAGAGTTCGCCCTTATTGTGCCAGTCGTATAATAGCCCAACTCGCACAGATGGTTCGTCAGCGGCAACGAGATCAAAATGTTGTCAAAATATATTTTGACTCCATTTTGGCTGGCCCCTTGCCTTGGTCTATTAGGGTGAAAACTACGTCGTCGCCTAATCCGTAGTTCTTCTCTGCTTTGATTTTTCCTGTAGGTACACAGAAAGCCACCATGTAGCCAAAGCTAGTACACAAAGCCTTATTTTTGAACCCAAATCTTATAGGTTTCCCTGAGATAAATTGTTTGGCGTAATGTTTCCCGTAGTATGGGTTTATGCTATTGTCGACACTGTCGACACTTTTGTCGTAATACACAGTGTTTGCTAAAAGATTCATATAGACTATCTTGCAACAGGCGCTCATTATAAAGCCTGTCAGAAGAAGCCGATTAATCATTTATTTTGCACATAAATTTTTGTAAATTGTCTTTCAAATCTTTTGCATCTGTTACTCTCTGCTAATAGCTTTAGCACATTGTTGTCTCTGGAGAAATACAGCCTACTGGGAATGTCGGTTAATAATGTCGATTTTTTGCCTCGAAAAAACATTTATTTCAATAACTAAATGAATAAGTACATTAACCAATATATTGCCCATCGTTAGTTATGACTTTCTCCCATTTTCTTCAAAGTTTGTTGAATCCACGTTTGAAGAAATCCTCATCTTTCGAGGAAATTCATTCATCGACCCATTTTGGCACTTCTTCAGTATTTCGAAAGTGTACATCGGCCAAGCTGATCTGTATCGATCCAAACAAATAGCAGTCAGAAGGAGCAAGGCCTGATGAGTACGGTGGGTGATCAAGGTACTCCCAACCGAGCCTTTCTTTGTCCATTGAGGTCTGGCATTGTCTTTGTGGTGTTTGTCAAACTTTGTGATGTTTTCGAGCTATCAATGATCGATTTTTGCTCAGTGCATATACCAAATTGGTCAGTTGGCGTCAGTAGCGTTCAGCTGAACAACACCGTTCTGGTCCCACCAAAAACACAGCATAAACAGCATAAACTTTGACAATGAATATCGCGTTTTGGTTATGAAATTGATGGTTGGCCAGGATCAACATACGATCTTTTACGTTTAGGGTTATCGTTATACACACATTTTTCATCGCAAGTATCGATTGAACGTGGTGATTCGGGTGTGGTGTAATTCGATCATCGAGTTGATTTTCGTTCAGTTGATGTGAGTCCCAATTTCCATGTTTTCGAAACTTTCCCCTTGCGTGTAAATGTTCAAAAATGGTTGATCAGGCAACATCTAACTCCCAAGCAAGTTATTTTTACATTCGACACGCATTTTCATCCAATAATTCTTGCAATTTCGCATCTTTAAATTTTTTAGCTGACCTGGCCGTTTTTTGTCTTCCAAGTGACAATCACCAATTTGAAAGCGTGCAAACCATCTTTCACAACTTTTTTGAGTTGGAGGATGTTCACCGTAAGCTTCTGCTAACAATTGATATCTTTCAGCAGCGTTTTCCTTCAAATGAGAGAAGGTTATTAAACTTCCCCGGAAAACAACTTTTTCAAGCGAAGCAAAATAAAACTTTGGTGTTTACGCTATGTCGTTCAACGACTAAGTGAAAATTAATGACAGATGTTTACCCTCCACAAACCATATATAAAAGTTGCGTCAACTGTTATCTAAATCTATATTATTAACTGGCTCTCCGAAAAGTAGTTTTGTATATACGGACAATTATATACCGCCCGAAATTACATATATTTCATCTTCAGTGACAATCAAACACCGATTATTCTGACCCACGTATAGACTTGTTTGGTCTGAAATATCTCTCGTTAAAGTTGTTTTGGAAAAGAGCTTGAAACATTATAACGGGCCTTGACAATGTTGAATTTCTTCTGTTGATGATTCTGTGTACACACAAAATATGGTAATTCGTTTTTCCATATTGTAGTCACCTTTTTGCTGGCTTTTGAATATTTTTGATGTGAAAGCGTGCTCTCAGTGAAGAAAGTGGTTCGTTATCTTCATCATGGGTCTTTATAATCGATGTGAATGTCTGCAAAATCATTGTAGAGGTTTGCGAAGTATCAGCATTTGATTGATGACATGCGGATGTAGAGTGCACAGCAACATCAAAATTTCCTCGTAAACGTTGTAGTTCACATCGAGTTTGAAGCATCATGCGCTCAGGTAGCTTAAGTTGGCATCGTTTTCGTCATCCGAATCGTTATTATCCTCATCTATAACCTGGCAACTCCTTTCGATATGCGGCCCATCATAAGCAATCTTTCCGTGGTTTCATATTCTTCTTCACATTTCAAAGCTAATAAAATTTCCTGCACCGACAACCTGCGAAAATCACGCAAACACAATACGTATTTGTTCGCTATGCAAACGTCAAATAAACTCACATTTACGTAAGTACACAATATTGTATCAAAAACTATTGAAGTTTTACTTGTGAAAGGTAAACTAAAAGTAAATGGCGGGGCAAAGAAAATTGAACACCCTTTTTCAATTTTTACTGACATAGATCTGCCATTTTCGAAATAGACTGATGATGAATGACGTATCGCTATTAATTGCAATATTAAATGCACTGTAAATAGGATTGCCAATGTATAAAAAATATGATACTATCGATTAAAGAAGTAAAATACAGGAGTCTATATTTTTTTTACCAAGTATTTGCATTTTATTTTGTCCGATCTATCGTTACAACGCTATGCTGCATTGCGAATGACAAGACTTGTTTGTTAGAATTTATTTTTGTTGTTATACCAACGATTGAGATCTGTGGACTTTTCATGAATTTTTAATGTACCATATGATCAAAATAGAACGGGAATTTTGAATTGTCGCGCTTATCCAATCGGTAAATTATCAACGTTGGCGATACTTTTATTAGTACTCTGACAAATTTTGATGCATATCATACGATTAGTATTCAATTGGCGTCTATACGAAGTACTCGAAAAATTGTTGTTGCGGTTTTTATAATGAATGAAAAATTAGAACAACGCGCGTGCCGAAAATGTGTGTCAAAAAAGAAATTTCGTGTGCCGAATCGTTAAAAATGTTACAAAAGGCATATGGTGAAGCGTGTTTGTCGAAAACACGAGCATATGAATAGTGTAAAAGGTTCAAAGGCGACCGAGAGAGCCTAGAGCACGTTGAGACCCCTGAACGGCCATCAACGTCTGTTACCAAAGAAAAATCGAATCGGCGAAGCAAATCGTGTTGGATTATTTCATTGTGTCATTATTTCATTGTGAGAGATTGCTGTGTTGTTGAGCATATCATATGAATCAGCCAAACACGTTTTCACCGATATTTTGAATATGAAACGGGTCACTTCTCGACTGGTGCCAAAAAGCTGAATTCCATTCATTCAAAAACAGCATCGTATTAACGTAGCCAAAGATATGATTTCCAACGCAGAAAGCGACCCAAAATTATTCAAGCAAATCATTACTGACGACACATGGGCCTATGAATTTGGTATGCCAAGCGAAATGGTGCTTCAAAAAAGAGCCAAAACCGAAAAGACAGCGCGAAAATCAATCAAAGTTTTGCTGACGGGTTTCTTCGATATTCGTTATGTTTTATGCACTACAAATTCCTTCCGGAAGGACAAATGGTCAATAAAGAATACTCTCTAAGCATTATGCGTCGTTTCCGTGAAGCTATTCGCAAAAACAGGCTCAATTTGTGGTACGATAATGCGCCATCTCATACGGCCTTGATTATATCCAAATTGTTGGCCAAAACTTCGACCAAAGTCATCAGCCAAGCACCGTACAATCAAGACGTGACCCCGTCTGAGTTTTTTCGATTTCCCAAAGTCACGTTGCCATTGTAAGGAACGCGTTTTGAGACCATAGAGGCCAAAAACAGAATTCGCTGCGTGAGCTGAAGGTCATAGGTCAAAATATTTATGGGAAATTGGATCAAGCATGGCATGCAAGTTATCACCATGCACATTCTCACCTATGCGCGTACTACACGACTCCCCTATCTAAAACGTATCAAGTTCATTGAAGCCATCGCCACGCGCATTTTTTCTATATACATTTTCTCACCTTTATGCGACAGGTTGATTGATCTAGATAATAATCGATGACATAGCTATTGTCTGCAATTGTTGTGCACATGTTGCTGCGAGTGCAATTATTAAATTCAATGCACCTAAGTAATTTTTGATTACATGTACAATTTAATTGTATAAATTTAAGAAATTAGATTAAGAAAAGGCTTTTTGTCCGCGACGCTGACTGTGGTCAGATCCATTGTAACGATCATTAAATAAAAGTATAAAAAACGTGAAATAAAGTTTTTTATTTTTTTGTCCGTCGCGGTGCAAATTGTCATAACTTGCATGTATTGCCGCAAACGTATTCTGATGGGGATCACAAAGAAATTTATTCAAAATTGAAATTTCGCGTTTTTTTTAAACTCCCGTTCTTTTGTTATCATAAGGAATCCCTTATCCCTTTTTTATCATAAGGGAAAATGTATGGTCTTAATTAGCATTAATTTTAATATTTTTAAACATTTTGTAAGTGTCCGTTCTATTATGATTTGTTTTTACACACAATTTAATATCCATTATCCGTTCAATAGTTTCTCACATATCGTCCTGTAACACAATTCGAATAAACGGTCACAACAGTCCTACAATCTATTTTATGCAACTTGCAGTCATACTTGTCCTGCCAACGTAAAAAAAAAATCTGTTTAATAACTTTTCACACCTTTGTGTAAATCATACTTAGAATAGTGTCCTTGCCCTTGCTTAGCAAAGTTATTGCTTTCAATCTTCATGAGGATCAGAAGGAATTGGTGGCCTCCTTGAGAATAAAGTTGAAATCTAGCTTAGACATCATTATTGGACTGACTGAAACTTGCGGAGCCATTGCAAATAGCAAGAAAATTGCAAGGAATCAAAAATTTTCAATATCTATTATTGATAAATGTTTTTCAAGTCCTTTAAAGCCTTCCGAGGATTGAAAGATTGTCATATCTCACCTTAACACATGATTCAACAAAACCGATAACATTTCATACACATGCTGTGCCTGAGCTTTCTTTACTAAATTTTAATTATAAAAATCAATACAAACGTACTTAAATCATTTTAATAACTATGTCCTTTTCCTTACTTTCGGATTACATGTATATCAAGATATTGCGATGATTTCGCTGGTATTTTGCCAAACAGAAGTCGGTAATCGTTAGAAGGGGCACTGCGAAAGTTCGAATTGAAGCGAAAGGAGGATATTTATTCGCTTCTCAATTATTTCGTTAAGTTTTGTGGCAAATACAAGGATTCAGTTGTGTCCTGCGCATTTCATTCAACATGCAAACACCCCTCATTGTGGAGAGTTTTTAGAACACTACAATCTTCCCCAAAAGCTCTTGTAATTAATTCGTATCTGATATTCACGCTTATTGGTCTTTTTAGTGAGATTCTACTTAGATTCTGGTGGCTTGACATCAACAAATCGCTCCTCGATAGCAGATGACGGTTCTTTTTTTGTCAAACCTATAATATTTGAGCAGTCGAATTTCCGGGAGCTCATATGAGCTATAACACTTCATTTTAATATGTGAATGTTTTCGACACGAGTAATATTGTTGCAACGATTATTGAACAAGCTAGGAATTATCGCGTGCGATTAATTAGGGTTTAATAGCCCTCAGCAAATATAATTAGAATTGTCAACCAAATAATGGATTATACTTCCGGTAATTAATTGTTTAACGTTTTAAACATTTTCAAATACGTTTACCCAGCATTCAGTCTGCATTTATTTGAGGAGAAATGAAAGTTTACCCGACGTTTTGGTTTATTTATTTGATTTCACTTAGCTCTGTTGGTGCAAAAGCCAAGGTAACATTAAATCCTTGCAAATACAGAATTAACACAATCCATTCTATGCCGCAATAAATAGTTTTCATTATTCCCGAAATTTGTTGCAGGATTGCTTTTCGGTACGCTACATTTACTATAAAAACGATATACGTAAAGATTACGCGGACGTTATCACGAATGTGAAGAATGGAACCCACATTGACTTCTATGTTAACATCAAACAAGAAATACCAAGTTTATTTATCGAGGCAACAACTGCTCAATTTTATCGCGACAAACGGGAATCCGTAATATTTTGTCGACGCTACAACCTTTGCGATATCGGAAATAATCCTGTCTCCCATTACGTGACCATGTACGTGTTCAGTATAGTAAAAAATTTTTACAAAAATGGTCGTTTATGTCCTGTACAAAAGCGAGTTATAGTAGTGAAAGATTTAACGTTTGTTTCCGATTTGATTCCTTTGAAGCTCTTCTATCGTCCCAAAACGGCGATTATTATAAATTCTACGATTGCGCAGAATAGGGAGTTTTCGAAAATATTAGGTTCATTCGAGCTGAAGCTGAGGGTGACAAAAAGGAAGTGTGAACATTGAGTGAACAGATTCTGGGAACTTCAGTTGAAAAACTGAAGTTAGCCATTTTGAAAAAAAAACACAGAAACCAGCAAATTCATTGAATTGTAATTAAATTTATTAAAGACGTGTTTCTTAGGGAAATAAATAAATAACCAAAAGATCAGAAAAAAGACTGTTCGCATGCTGAAAGTCAAAAGTCAATTTCTGTGCTGTCTGCATAGGGTTATAGTCTTACTGCTGAACTACATGGGAAAGTGAAAATAAAACTCGTGAATAGATTGGAATCAGGATTCAAATCAAACTATTTTTTTGTTCATCTTAAAATGTTCGTCCTTAACTCTAGTTCATTTTTCATAGTCAAATAATAGGCTAATACGGTGAAAAAAATTGTCAACTTGTCAAAATAGACTGGAATCGCCGAGTTGATTTCATTATTGTTGCTAGACTTCTTCCGGCGCAATTCTTTCTCTTTTTTTTTTGAATTTAAATAGTAGCTGCTTGGAGCCACATGTCGTCACTGAGGTGCAAGATGGAGCTGTTCAAAACGGCATTGGTAAATATTAGCCTACATGTTTTAGATTGTGTAAAGGACGAATGGTTGTTTCTCCCATTTTTGAAGCGGCTTTTTTACACTTTTGCTAACCAAATTGTTTCCCAAAATTCTGATGAAGATTTTTGATTAAGATCAATTGGTTTTCCTGGGATTTATTTCAGGAATAAAGTTTCCAATGAAGTAATCGCGCAAGGACACAACGTAATTGACTTGATGGCTTTTACAGTGTTTGTTTCCGACGAATAAATAAAAGTGTCCTCTGCGAATTGGAAAGTTATTGTATTGTCCTCTACTCATGGAGTTGGAATATCTGGTTTGTAAAGGGTGTTGTCTTAAAGGTATAGAACTTTGAAATAAAATAAAATACGCAGACATATTTTGGGTGCCATAAATATTGGAAAGATTTATAGGTCATTTATTGGAAAGATATTTCTTTGCCATTTGTGTTTAAATATAATTTCGGACATGTGAGTGCTATGCAAGTCTAAATGGAATGTCTAATTTTTGACTATTCTAACTAATAAATGGCGCCGTATTTCTCCTATTATACAGGGTGGGTCGAAACAGACAGTGCAATTTTGAAAGGCTATATAAAAAAAACTACGTAATTTACAGAGTTTATATTAATTCGATTTTATTCAGTACATCATGTATCAAGTTTTAAAATTGTCATCAGAAAGATGATGGCCGCCAGCAGCGATACATTGATGAAGGTGATTTCTGAAGTTTTCTGCCGCATTTTTACACACTGGTATAGCGCCAATTTCCTCTCTAATAAGCTCTTTGAGTTCTTCCAAGGTGTGAGGCCGATGTTTAAAAACCGTTTCCTTCAGGTAACTCCATGAGAAAAAATCACAAATGCTCAAGTCCGGTGAGCGCGCGGGCCACCTCACATCACTCCTCAGAGAGACGAACACCTGTCGCAGCTTCGTGCTTGAAACTCGAGTGGTATGTGCCGTAGCTCCGTCCTGTTGGAACTAGATGTCTCCCATATCTGTTTCCTCCATTAGCTTTTCCAATTAAGATTCAAAAAAATTGTGCAACATCGAAACGTAACGTTGAGCGCTGACGTTTACATTTCGCCCATTCTCCTCAAAAAAATAAGGCCCAATCACATCAGGGACGGTATCAGGACGCACAAGGTTAAACTGCAGCCGTACGGAATTTTCAAAAAACGTACGGACGACGAAGCCCCATTGTTCGCCAGACCAAACCATGGTAATGGCTGATAACGGCATGGCCCGCCCGATGAAATGAAACCATCATAATCCTAATATCCTCACCACACGGGAAGTACAAACCTTTCAAAACTGCACTGTTTGATTTGCCCCACCCTGCACTACAAATGTTATGTTCGAAATCATCAATCAACTCCGTTTTGACCGTGATGACGAGTGATTTGATGTGTCCCCGCAAGAAATATAATCCAGCTGTCCTAAACTACAAAATCTTACAGGCCATATAATAGGGCATGCGCTCCTTAAGTGCTTCTTTCAATAATTCAATATTTGCACGAGCTGTACGGTATGCCGCACCATTCCATTGAAACTAAAGGTCTCTGCACTATTGCGAATCGATTCTGGAACGAAAACGTCGTTGATCATGATTTTATAACGGTCATCATCGACTGTAATGTTAGTCTATGCAGTATATTGAAGACATATGGCAGACCAAACAGTGATTTCCTCCGGATCTAACGCTATTTGGACGAACACCTGTGGTTGCACATCACTCCCAATGTGAGAATTTTATTTATTGATGTAACCATTCAACCAGAAATGAGCCTCATCGCTAAACAAAATTTCATATGACATTCAGGATCTGCAGCAATTAGTTTTTGGGCCCATGCATTGAATCTATGTACGCCCTGCCGGGTGGCCGTTCGGCTTTAATTCATCTATGCGTTCGATTAGCACGATTAAAGCACGCAAACTAAGGTCTTACCTGAAAACCTCCCATAATATGGATGGGCAAAGGTTTTTTATGCATTGTTGGGCTAACGAAAACGAACTATGGTTAACTGAATTACTTGTTCCGATGGACAGTTATTTCAGCCATAACATTGACGGGGTGAGTGATAAGTTTCTCAAACAGAACTGTTTTTCGAAATAACTCTAAATAAATCTGCTGGTTGCATCAGCTGGTTCAGCCTTTAGGAACAAGCGAAATGCGAACCCTTATGGAAAATGCTAAGGGACGAGTCTATTGTTGGCAGAATGTAGTCAATGATGTGAGGAGAACTTCGCTAAGTCTAGTGCACAAGCTGGTATAGCATGTATGCTTGAATCAGCGATCATGTAGCTTCAGAGATCATGTAATATCTAAACACTAATCACGTATCATATTTTTACCTGATGCGTCCTCCAACAAGTTTCTTCATTTTGACAGAAAAACAGACCGCATCCATGGTGTTGTTATAACGGAATGATGACATTCCAACTGAGGTAGTAACTCGTCCAACATCGTTAACCTATTGGTGGGAAGGTGCTGGACAGAAGGTCCGCCAATGCAATCACAGCCATCGGAGATCTTTTGTCACATGGTACGGTAGATCCACCATACATGCCATCATGAAAGTTCAGAACACGGTTTAGAGAGAAGAGGGCTCCCAACCAGCACTTAAGTCCAATTTGATACATGGAATACTATCAATTACGCAAAATCGACACGAAGTCATTAGTCCTCTTGAACAAACCTGTAGAATACCGGAGTAAGTGAAAAGGACCCTAAAGAATCATCTGAGGCACCGTCGATTGCTTAGAACTAACTGCATGTTATACACGCAAGAAGAACGACTAAAGCTGAATTTGGCGTCTGCAGTCATATACGGCTCTATTTTGCGCCCAAACTTATGGAATGCATCATGAAACAGCATTTGAGGCAGCGACTGCCGGAAGAGAAGTGACTGATCGGATACGCGAAAGATGTTACAATCGTGACCGCTAAGCGTCCAGTCGGAAAAGAACAACTTAAACATATTGTCGTGATGCATTAAATCGACATCGCCTCGGCCTGACAGTCGAAAAAAAGCCGAAATCCTTCTACTGCCTGACGAAAAAAGCTAATATTGAGTTCGAAAACATTGATAAGTAGTTGGGCTTGATAATGGATTTAAGGTGATTTTCCTCTCACAAATAAAGGCTATCAGAGACACGGATACAGCACAAGTGTCATACCTCAAACGTGTGATTACATTTACTGACGGACCACTCGCAAGGAAAATATGCCACTTAATTTACAGCATGGATTTCATACTTGTATACGAATCGGAGGCTGGGCTGACGCTCTCAACAAGCCAGAAAACAGGACATGTCTCGGGCTTGTCGGCGTGGACGAATGATCGTATAAGGTATCCATGCCCTTGAGGAAAGTTGTCCTGAACGCGTCATAATGGGGATACAGAACCCATGTGGTAGAATGAAGGACTAGCTAAACTTAGAGTGGAGGCGCGGAAACTCCACAATAAGGCAAAGCGTATCAACGATTGGGACAAATACCATAGAATTCTAATACACTATGGAAAATAAGTCCGATGGGCAAACATCACAGTTTCAGACCTTTATGCGAGAATTTTAAGGATACAACTGTGACAGCTAGACTTCACAAATCCATGGCTAAGCAGGGAAATAACATTAACATTGAACTAAGGAAAAGTGACGGCAGTTTCACGGAAAATGAAAAGGAGCGCAATCTACTGTTCATATAAACCCATTTCCAGGGAAGCGCTGTAATAAATAAAGGGATTGACGAGATAGTACAAGAAAGAAGACCAAACAGTTCGGACTGGAAGAAGGCTGCGACCTATGTACGGAGAAACGTATAAGGTGGGCTTTAAACTCTTTCCAGCCCTTTAAATCACCCTTATTCAGAAAGGACAGAATCTGCTTGAATCACATCTGACACGCCTCTTTGGAAGTGGCCTGGCATTGGGATGTATACCAAAGCCATGGAGGCAGGCGAAAGCAGTATTTATACCCAAAGTGAACAGAAATGATAAATCTAATCCAATGGCTTGCCGACCGATTAGTTCAACATTGTTTATTTTCAAAACAATGGAGAAAGTGGTAGATAATTATAAGTGATAAGTGGGCGCTTATGAAAAGGGAGGTTAATCCTACCCTTATTCGCTGGCTGTCTGGATCACTGAAGGGACGAACCGTTGTATGTAAAGTGAGATCAAGCACCATCAACGTACGTGCGGACCGTGGATGCCCGCAAGGAGGTGTTCTTTCACCACTACCAGGCAACTCTTGTGGCCGATGAAGTCTTAGGCAGACTGTCAGAAGCTGATATGTCAAGGGGTAATATGTCACGCGTATGCGGATGATATCGCAGTTCTAACCAGAGGAAAATACGAACGGACTGTGTGATATAATGCAGGGGGCACTTCAAACTGTGAACAGCTGGTGCCAACCCCGATAAAACCACACTGATGCCGTTCACAAGAAGAAGAAATATGGACCAGCCGCACACCATATACCAAAATGGGACGAAGATTGGGTTTAAGAATGAAATCAAGTATCTCGGATTGCTCTTGGACGGTAGGCTCAGGTGAAACGGACACATTAAGGCAGTTTCTGCAAAGGCTGTCAGAGCGTTGATTGTGTACAGGAACATGACAGGCAAGTCCTGAGATAACCCGAAAACCCTGCGATGGATGTACACCATGATGGTGAGACCAATCATCACCTATGGAGCGGTGGACTGGGCAGACAAAATCCGAGAACGCAAGACGCGGCTTGCACTCGAGCAAGTTCAGCATTTGGCATGTATCTGTATCACCGGAGCCACACAGTCATGTCCCACGGCAGCTCTCCAAAAAATCTTAAACCTATCGCCACTTCATTTGTGCAGCAGCAACATCTACAATGACAAGAATCTTCCATTTAGGAAGAGAAAATGACCTGAGAATTGGGAACAAGGTATGCACTGTCGGATCGCGTCACATCAGCATTCAGCTTTCACAACAACTTTTGTGTTGTGCTGAGTAACAAGAGGAAATGGAGTCTTGAATCCAATATACACCTCATAAGTAGAAATGCAATCAGGTGGTATACGGATGATTACAAGACATCTGAGGGAGCAAGAATTGGAGTATTTGGGCCTGGCACCAAATACTACCAACCGATGCGAAGCATGCCAAGTATCCTTCTGGCCGAGTACAATGTCATCGCTGTGAGTGCACAGCTCAGCATAGACAGAGGATACAAAGGCAAAACCATAGCTATAATATCCGATAGCTAAGCAGCCCTAAAAACACTAGAATCCCCGGTGATTACACCGAGAATTGTTTTAGATTGTTGCAATACACCCAACAAATTGAGTGCGAACAATAGGGATACCTTGATGTGGGGACACGCAGGTATCAAGGATAATGAGAACGTGAACCAACTGGCGAGCAAAGGAATATCGACAGCATTCATCGGTCCTGATCCCTTTAGCGCAATTGAAATGAATTTCATTCGGAAGGCCCTAAAGGAAACGGAGGATAGAGAATGCAATAGGCTCTGGAACGAACTTTCAGTGCTTCGAATGTCGAAGCTGTTCCTCAACGTTTATGACGAGAATAAATTTTGAGCGTGCATCGATATGATTGAAAGAAAGCTTAAGGCTCTGACTAGGATCTTAACGGAACACTGCACACTCGGGGGGCATCTTAAAAGGATGTCCTTCACAGAGAATGATAGGTGCAGATTTGGCAATCTTGTAGAGGAGAAACTAGAGCATCGGCTGGCACACTGCAACGCACTGCCCCGCAGAAGAAGAAGAAGAGACAGTTTGGGAAGCTGCTTCCTTGTTGAGACGGAATTGGGACGCCTGAGGCCGAAGCAGGTCATTGACTTTCTCAGAGGTTGATCCTCTTCAAGTGCTCTGAGAGCATCGGAAGTGGGGGCACAATAAACCTATAATGGTAGACGTGAACCATCTCCGACAATAAATCAACTAAATCATTAAATCTCCACAAGAATTAGTCCAGCGGTGTAGAATCACATAATCTTGTAGGCGAGTTCCCAGGTCCCAAACGAGAAAAGATGCGCTCATTAAATTCTTCCTTCGATAAGCCGATGGTTGATTCTGTTGAAACCAGGAGCCACTGCATTACGAAACGAAAAACGATCATCATTGACTATAATGTTATTTCCAGGAGTATTTTTGGAGAAATACGGACTAATGACTCCACCACGTGACGGTGTTTGGACAACCGCATGTGGTCGCTTTGTTTATTGACGCAGGCAATCAACCAGAAATAAGCCTCATCGCTAAACAAAATTTTATAATGGAATGCGAGATCTGCAGTAATTTCTTCTTGATTCCATAGTCTGTGTCTGAGTCTGTGGTCTTTCAGCTTCCATTCCTTCATGAGTTAGACTTTATAATCCCGTAAACCAAGATCCTTCGTTCTTAATCGATATTACGCTCTACAGCTGCTACGATGTCTTCATGATGGACTGTATATCACCTGAATGGATGTGCACTATCAGTGAAAGTAAGTGGGGATAGGGGGGATGGGGATGTTCTGATATATTATTCTCTTTTTTTGAAGTAAATCTGGACGATTTTCAGACCTATCACCTCAAATTATTTATGATAAAATGACAAACCATACTAACAGCTGTCACCCCCTCCGTATCAAGGAATGTTGCCAACTTAAAGCTCTCTACCTGTAAAGTAATAACCCTTATACATTATAGGAACAACACCGAGCCTGTCACTGGCCCTTGAGGCACAGAAGATGCAACTGTGTGTTTCATCGATATTTTTCTCCGAACAAGGACAAAGAAGGTGTCGATAGAGAAATACCTTGTTTGTTGTTCCCGGGCAGTCTTTAGATCAACCATCAACCATCAAGCTGCGATTCACGCCCTGGAAAACTCCTTCATCGCCAAGAATGAAAAAAGCAAGGATGTCCAAGTCAAAACTTAAGGCCATACTAATCGTTTTCTTTCGACATAAATGTCATTGTAATGATTGAATGGGTTCCAAATGGTCAAACATTGAACCAAGCTTGTGGTTTGATAGTTTTGGCCACACTGTTTCACTCCGGTCGTTTCTAAAGAGCTAGTTTCTTAGAAGCGGCCACTAGAGAAACTCCACTGCTCAAACACTAGCCATACTAGCCTGTGACTTTTTCTTGTTTCGGATATCAAGTTTGCCTCAAAAGGAACCCGGTTCGAGTCGATGGAAGATGGGATACCGAAATTCGAAAAGTTAGCTTCTCAAGGCTCTCATAAAACTAGACATCCAGCATTTCTTTGACCAATGGAAAAATAGAATTGAATGTATAGCGAGGGGAGGGGAGGGGAGTACATTGTAGGGAATCTATGGATTCTAGAACAATTTTTACAATGAAGCATTTGTTCATATGCAGATTCGTTATTTAATGGCTAGACCTCATAATCTTGGAGATATCATAACTGACTTTGAAAATAGCGATTAATGACAAAATGGCGGCCGTTTGAACATACATAGTGATTTTTAGACCAAAAATTAGTCATTATTTGCATATAAAACAAAAATAAAGCAATGAAAAAGGAAAATTCGATGGTACGAGGGACGGCTGATAAGTCCGTGGCCTAAGGTACTTAATGAACGAAAATATGTCATTCTCATTTTATATTCTTCAATATAATCTCCCTCTAGTGAAATACATTCTTCACATCTCGCATACAATGCTTTTAACCCACCCAAAAAATATTCTGTAATTTTCTCTTCTTTTACAAATCTCCGGCCTCGTAGGTCCTTTTTCAAATTCGAAAACATGAAAAAAACCCTAGGTGCTAGGTCTGGAATATACAGAGGGTGATCAACCTGTGAGAACCCCGTGTCTTTCAGGGCTTGCTTCGTGGCATGTGTGGCGTGAACGGGCGCGTTGTCTTGCAGAAAGAGCACTCCGCGCGTTCGTTCCACGTTATTTCTATACAGTAACCTAGTTGTGGACATCGACAGAGACCCGTGGGGGCTGGGTTACAAGCTTGCCATGCGGAAACTAGGAGCTGCAAGGAGGCCCTATGTCCTTGAAACGGAAAAAATGGACCAGATTGTTAGAGCGCTCTTCCCTATGCATCCTATTCGTCCCGATGATGCAGATATTGAATGTCTCGGAGAATGCCCGCTTTTTACCGCCATCGAACTGGATAATGCGGTAAAAGCTTTAAAATCGAAAAAGGCCCCAGGACCAGACGGTATACCAGCGGAAGTGATACAGCTTGCACATCAACTTTGTCCTGAAAAGCTGCTCACCACTTTCAATGCCTGTTTGCGGCAGGGCGTGTTTCCAAATTGCTGGAAAGAGGCGAGGCTCGTGCTGATCCACAAGGGGAAGGGGAACGCGGAGCAACCATCTGCATATCGGCCCCTATGTATGCTGAATGCCGCTGGGAAGGTACTCGAGAGGCTCATTAGAGAAAGACTTGGAGAAGCCATTCGAAATGCCGGGGATCTGTCTCCTCCGGCAGTGCGGCTTCAGGGCTGGTCGATCCACAATTGGTGCAATAGCAGAGGTAGTGAGCGCGGTCCAGCAGGCAGAAGCCCACAATTATTACTCGAGACGAATAGTACTGCTCATAACTCTAGATGTGAGAAATGCCTTCAACTCTGCTAGATGGACAGATATTCTTGGTGCTCTGGAATATTTCAGGGTGCCGAGGTACCTGATGCAGATATTGAAAGACTAGCTCAAAAATCGGAAACTCATCTATGATTCGTTGGGAGGCCGGCGAAGAATTGATTTGACATCAGGGGTCGCGCAAGGTTCCGTTCTGGGCCCGGACCTCTGGAATGTCTCGTACGATGAGCTTTTGAGACTGCAGTTACCGGAGGAGTTGCGCCTGGTTGGCTACGCAGATGACGCAGCAGTACTAGTCGCCGGACATACTGTCGGACAGACGCAGCTCAAACTGGATGCGGTAATACGCCGAGTGAGCGAGTGGATGACAGACCGTGGGCTTAGCCTAGCGCTGGAAAAGACCGAGGTTGTCGTCCTCACAAAGAAGCGAATCCCTCGTGTTATGCCGGTTCGTGTAGGGGGAATGATCATCGAGTCGAAAGAATCAATCAGATACCTTGGCTTGATGATTGATTCGAAGATGAGTTTTTTCGAGCAGGTTCGAGCGTCAGCAGATAAGGCCTCCGCGCGGGTATCGGCGCTAAACCGCATTATGGCCAACACGCAGGGGCCAACCTCGAGCAAAAGACGTCTACTGATGAGTGCAATGGAGTCAGTGCTCTTGTATGGCTCCGAGGTTTGGGCTGATGCTCTTAATAAAGAGACGTACCGAAGGCGTCTGGCACAGGTGCAGAGGCAAGGAGCTTTACGGATAGCCGCTGCATACCGCACTGTCTCTGAACCTGCAGTGCTGGTAATCTCGAGGGTGGTTCCAATTAAATTACTTGCAGACGAACGGAAACGTGTATACTCACGTAGGGGGGAGTCGGCGAGAGAAACCGTCAGCCGAGAGGAACGGAGAAGAACCCTTATCTTATGGCAGCAAACATGGGAAAACGAAACGCGAGGCAGATGGACCGCACGGCTGATAAGTGACTTGGGGCCGTGGTTCTACAGAATGCATGGTGAGACTGATTATTATCTGACGCAACTACTCAGTGGTCACGGGTATTTTCAGTCTTACCTGTATAAGATGGGAAAAACACCATCCCCAACTTGTGTGTTCTGCCCGGGGATGACGGATGACGCATTCCACACGTTCTTTACGTGTAATAGATTTACAAGACTCCGTTCGCATCTCTCGGAGAAAATTGGCGTAATTTCCCCAGAAAATCTAACGGGAAAAATGATGAAATCAAAGGACAATTGGAACTGTGTTTCACATTACGTACGGACAGTACTCATTATAAAGAAGGACATAATGGATCGCTTGCCGAGGGAGGGAACATCTCTGTAACGCAATATTATAGTTACTAATTGCAATTCCTTCCTACCCATCCGTGAAGAGAGATTTCCCTTAGCCTGAAGACATCGCTAAGCGATGATTAATGAGGCCTAGTCCGAAGTAATGTGACAAACAGTTCCAGGCTAGGTTCTCGGTGTGACAGGGGAGGTGTTTAGTCGGTAGTCCGGTAGCGGGGGAGTCCGACACTCAGGGCGTAAATAGCCTTCACCTACCAAACAAAAAAAAAAAATACAGTAACCTCGCGAACCTGAGTCAATAAATTGTAGTCACCTGGATCGTAGTTCCCATGGATAGGTAATCGATAAGTGAAATTCCCTTGCTATCCCAGACAACAGTCGCCATCAGCTTGACTGACTTTTCAAACTTGTAATTCTTCGGTGGCTTTTCTCCTTTTTTATCCATTGCATGGACTCTTGTTTGGACTCCGGATCATACTGGCGAATCCATGTTGCATTTACGCTGACTATTCGTTGCCAAATGTCTTCCTCGTTATCGCCGACGAGTTCCAAAAAATCTTTGCAACTTGCGAGTCGACGTTACTAGCGGAGCGGTGTGAGCATTTTTTGTTCCCAGCGCGCGCTAATTTTTAGCATATTTTTCTCCTAATTTCATACAAAGTTCATGTAAAATTTCTCCAACTCGTTATTTTCGAATCTGCAGCTCTTCAATTTAATTCTTTGATCCACCATTTTATTATCGACTTTTCGGACGTTTTCTTCGATCAGTAGCGTGACAGGGCGGCCCGGGTGAGGGTCATCTTCACAGCTCTCTCGTACTTGTTGAAATATGCGGGCCCATTTTTTGACCATCGCATATGAAGACGCAGAATCCTGAAGAACCGATGACATCTATTCAAAAATGACTTTCGGTGTATTTACCTTTTAACAGGAATTTTATCACGGCGCGGTGTTCAAAATTCCGGCTGACATCGTGAGGTTTGTTAAATTGGATTATAATGGCTCAATATAATAATCAAATATAATAATTAATTTTTTCGAATATAATTTAAGCTATTAGAGCTCCTCAACTGGCTCGGAGGATTGAGGGGTCCATTTTCGGCACCTCTAACCAATAATTAGACCCTTATATCGTCAATAACGTCGCGCACGCTTTCTTCCGAATGGTTAAGTGTCTCGGGCTTGTCAGCGTAAGCGAAAGATTTGACGTAAGATCTTGCAGTTCAGTTCACAGTTTTCAAAACAAGAAATGATGCGCTCACCAAGCACTTCCTTCAATAAATAGATGGTTGCACGAGCTGTATGGTACGCCGTGCCATCCAGTTGTAACCAGAGGTTTCCTGCGTTACGGCGAGTCCATTCATACCATACACTAAATCATAACAGTTCCCGGTGGTCTTTCGGCTCCAATTCGTGCACGAGTTGGATTACGTTAGCCCGCAAACCGACGTCCTCCCGTAAAATACTCCATCATGTGGATGGGCACAGGTTTGATTGTGGAACACGATGTCGACTGGACCCCCTTCTGTCTTTATTGAGACTAAGTTTTACAGCTGTTAAGGCCGAAATACAATACTGCGAGACGGCGATGCGAAAGCGCGACGAGAGTCTCGCAGCAAAAGTCAAGCAGTTTTCGTAACATGCATTTGTATACGACAACGTACAATGATTGCGATGCGTCGATGCGAGGCGGGAAATATTCGGAAAAACGAAAATTGCTTGCAACGAGGTGCGCGACGTTTGTCAGATAAATCACGTAAATGAAATTTGAAATTCAAACGCCTTAATTATTTTTTAAGTACGAGGGTTAATCGGAATGAATTTTGAATGACAATTTCGTGCATCCTTGTTGAGCCTATTTGCCAAACGAAGGGAAATCCGAAATTCAAAAATTTTGAAAAATCAAAAATAATTTTAATCAAAGTTCATTCAAAACGTCACCAATTTGACATTTGTCATATGAACATTATTTTTCCTCGCATCGCGTAAATTGAATGCGTTTTGTATATTGAATGCGTTGCGTGACGACGAGGGAGAATCGCATCGCGCTCTCGCGTCGCCGTTAGGTAGTATTGTATCTGGGCCTTTATGCTTTCTTCATTACAAACTCTACGACGTCTGCGTGGATGCTTATCATCAGTGAGAGTAAACGTGATGCGAAACCGATCCATGGTTAATCGAATTAATTGTTCTGACGAACGATTCATTCAGCCATAAAATTGACAGAGTGCCCGATGAGTTTCTCGAGTAGAACCAGTTTATTTTTGTCGAAATGAATCTGTACAATTTGGAGACATTGCTTGAGCGTCAAATTAATTACTATCGCAAACCAAACTAACCATAAATCGCATAACAGCTGTCATGCGTTGCGTAGCATTAAAAAGTGTTGCCAACTAATAGTACTGTAAATCTCTTTAAATGTATGTAAATTAAAGCCGACTGATTAAGAAACTAAATAAAAGATTGACAATGGAGGGTTTTACGAAAATACCGACTTGATTTATTGGTCCGCTCCGATGACGTTTGATCCGTTATCCAAAAAAGTGAGTGATAGATTTGCCGTGGGCAAATAAACAATCGAAATCTAGTAACAATGATTTTCTAGCGTGTTTTTACGATGCACAGCTTAATAGACAGATAGATACGTCAAAAAAGAAATATTTTTATTTAGGCTTTACGAAGCGAGTAGAGAAAGTGTCCGCATCCATCGTTTCAAGCGATTCTATAAACCATTTTCATTTTATGGAAATATCTGAAATTATTTCTTCTATGTGCTTCTGTGTTATACTAAAAAACGCTCTTTATAAATGATGAGATCTGTAACTTGACGAACTATGTAAAACTTGAATAAATCACCATATTATTACTTGAGCTGAAACTTTATTCAACTCTATGCCACCTGCACAAATGGCAGCTAATTCAACAATCAACTCTACGGTTGTGGATGCAATCCTTCCGTCAAAGTACAATCGATTGGGGACAAAAAATCCGTGCAAGCCGGGTAGACCACTTCCAGTTGCAAACCTCTATGTGCAACAATAAATGCATTCATACTTATAGGTAGCTCGAGCTACCTTCTTACCATCACATTAAAAAACTCAGCTGACCCTGGGAACATTTTAGGCGTTTGAAAATAAGATCCAATCAGAGATTGATCAAAAATTATTTCAGCCAGAGGACATACGCTTTGATTTAGTTTATGAAGTGAGAAACATTTCCATTTTAATTCACAAATAAATTTTGATTTTGTAACAGCCACGAAAATATACAAAGAAACACATTTTCAACACTTTTATTAAAACCTTACTATTTTCGATTTCAACGAAGCAGAGAGTAGAGTTTTTGAAACGTTACTCTTATCCGTTTCGAAGAGTGATATCACCATAGAAAAGTGACTCCTTGGTTTGTAGAATAATTTTAACGGAACAACCATTTTGGATGCGCTAAAGTTGGTCACTTCATAGTGGCCAGAAGGTACAGGACACACAAATTTCTTATTTTTGAATAATTCTTCTATTAAAGGCTGCACAAAATATTTGGTAAACAACGTTGATAGACTCATCGCCATGTTGCAAATATTATAGCTGCGATTAACAAGGATCGTCCTCCGTCCAGTGAACTCGACTTGCTTCATGTTAACGTGAAACACGACTTCGGGCAGACTCTTATTCAAGTCGCAGGATATGTCCAATCCGGTTTTATCGTGAACTGTCACGTTCACATCAATGAAGTCAGCAACATCCCAAACTTTATGCTCAACGAAGTGGAGGGCGTAGCTTGAAGGCTTCTGAACAAGGAGATAGTACCAAAATTAGTCATCTATACTTCGTAGTTTGTACTAGCCCTTATACCTGATTGGCCTTTGTCCTAGCTAAAAGGTAGAACACTATCAAAGCACTTAATCGACCCATTTTCCGTTTTTGAATCGCGCATTATTCAATTAAACATACCATTTGGATTGCTTTTTATGGTTTCCTCTTATCTTTTTTGCATATGACCGAGTTCGGAGTCCCTAAATAGTTAACTAGTTTATAATAACCATTCAGTAATTATAAAATATCATTAATATTTCCCCATTTTCATCACAACTTGGCGGTGACAATAATATTCGCAGCAAAATCGAAATTGTTAGAAATAGAAATGGTATCGTAAATATTGAGGCCGCTAATAAAAAAACATCCAATTAACCACAATTGAAAAGGTAATTGAGCGTAAATTTACGTGGTTACAACGTTCCTACACTACACAGGGTGGAGAAAAAGTTGCTGGTCTCGGACGTGAGTAGTCTACTCGGTTACATGTATCGGAATTATCAGTAAAAAGTGTTCAGATACATTTGTTTTAAGTGTTCAGATACAGTTTAATTTTTTGTTTCGCTGAAATGCTTTCTTCCGACGGTGATGGAATTATTTTTTTGTCCTCTGAACATTCCGTCGTACCGCTGAAACGCGACTGTGGACGACGGAATGTTCCGAGGAAAAACATCAATGAAAAACTCTTAATTGTTTTTCAATATTATACTTGAATTTTTTGATTTAATTTTTCTCCATGTCACAATCGACTTTTGCATGCGTTTGACACTTCATTTGAAAAAGGTACTAAACATGGTTTTTGAACGCTTCAACGGCCTCTTTCCGACGTCGAAAATCTTTATCCAGGCAGTTTCCTTTTGATGTTAAGTAACAAGAAGAAGTTGTTGTGTGCCAAATAAGAACCACACAGCGGATGACCCTTTAAATCGATGTTGTGACAGGTCAAAAATTCAATTATTTGACGACATTTGTGTGAGCTCGCATTATCGTAGTGAGAATCATTCGACGAAATTAGTTGTTTTTTTCTGATTTCAAGAAACACTCTGTTTTGTACAATTCTGTCAAATTTCAAAAAGTTATGTACAATTTTGAATCAAAGATTCTACAGTGCTTCAGCGCAACTGTTAGTACATGACCAGTTAGTCCAAAAACAGGCAGCCAACCGCCACGCTTGTCTTGAAAGCCTTACACAGTCGAATGCTGTTTTGTTTCAGGCTTATCCACATAAATGCATCATTCGTCACCTGTCATGATCTTATAAATGTCTTTCAAGGCACCGTGATTGACTTATTTGAACATTTCTTTAAACCAAAGGACACGAGTATTTTTTTGAGCGACTCTCATATTATGTGGGATCAAACGAGAGCAATTCTTCCTCTAAGCCAAATTTTGATGTTTTATGTTATGTACTCGTACACTGGTTGCAAAATACCAAACGGTGTGTAAATCTGGCTGTAAGTGAAATTACGATCGATGTTTTCTGGCAGAACACTGCTTTTGACAACGTGCATGAAACTTATCGGTGCGCGAACGACCACGATGGAACTCGTTATTCCAGTTTTCCAGTGCTTAAGAAAAGAACTTGACCGTCATCACCATCATCAAGTCGATTCAAGGTAATTGGTGCACACTTGTCTTAATAACCCATATCAAAAATCGTGCTGAATCATCCGTAAAAATGTTCACGATTTAGTTAATTTTCATCTTAATGAATTTTTCAAGTAATTTAAGGAGAAAAAAAAAACAAATAGCGCTGTCAATGTCAAATGCCAAACCTTACGCCTATGACGATGGTTTACTTTGGTAAGCATTTGTTTTCCCAGAGGCTAATGATATAAAAACCTCCGAAAAAAGTGTGAATAAATGTTGTTACGTATTCCGTTGTGTAAACGACATAAAAACAACCTAAAAAGGAAAAGAAACAACCTGGATAAACCAAAAGAATATGACTGATAAAAGTATATACTACAGAAACTACAGATAACAAAAAAAAACGAAACCATGTGGTTTGAGGTATTTCTCAAAAAGAAAATCAAATAAAAATCCCAGAAAATGGAACAGTTTTGATAACCTATCAAAGTCGTGAAACTTCTCCTGAAGCTAACGCAAAGATTTCAAACGTAATCCATTCGCGACACAGATCAATAAAGATAAAAATTTGATTAAAGAACTTGTCAAAGTTTGTGTCGTGTTACAAGTTGCTTTCTTTGAATCGATGTAAACGATGCACAGGGATGTAAGACTCCCACAAACCTCGTCTTCCCTTCCTTACTCGTATCCATCTAGATTAACGCGAGCCTTATCTCTGGGCTAAGCAGGGTTAAGGCTTTTGCACAAAGCTACGCATATAAATGCGGGGGCTAGGCTGGGAGTAAGTTCAACCGACATGTATGATTCTGTTTACCACTGGTCATGTTATACGGGTAAGCAAGAGACTGATGTGTGCTGAACTGACTCTAAGACTCTTACCTCGGTTTATCGGCTCTACCAGAGTGGACAGTTTTCCCGACCTTCCGGCCTATCCGACCAAGGATAATAAATGCAAAAACCAAGACGAGGCATGGATAAACCTTTAAAAAAAACATAATAAAAACATAACACTCGGTATGGATAACCCTTTCTTTGGAAGGGAACCTCAAGAGGGGGAAAAAACCTCCATAAAGTGGAAACAGAAGGGAACAAGCAAAAGGGCAAAAGACAAGTCGAGGCGTTTTTCAACAAAACAGGGAGAAACGATGGAACTGCCACTTCCACTCCCTACAGAGAATTATTCTGAGTGAAAGGGGAGAGAAGGTAAAGGTGCACCACTCCTTAGAAGGACGGGGGTAACCACACCCCAGTACAGCCATACATGAAGGAAATAAGTCGCAGATGATACCAATACCTCTCAGAGGAAATCCATGTAGGCGAGATGACGCACTAAGGAAAGAACTCTGGAGGGCGGGTGTAAAGTGGTATCTGCGATTCCTAGCACAGGGAATTAAACCTGAAGAAGCTAGGTAGATGGCAATGGATCGGAAGCCTTGACTTAGAGGACCAAACCCTTCTGTTTTACAGGGGCGGAAAAGGAAATATGTACCGGAGCCGATTTTACAAAGTAAAGTGTTTGGGAAGGCAACACCTAACCCGGTTGACCAGAGGAGGAAGCGAGGCAGAGACTCGATTACCCCCAAAAGCCAACAATTGAAACGACCACGAATACCGACAGGTATGGCAGGCGGGAGCAACGAAGCACCCGTTGAAACTAATACCAGCTACGCAAGCACACTAAAAGTGTAGCGTATAGCGGTGGTCACAAAGGAACACCCGACGCGGACGCTCACAGATCAGGAACTTACTCAACTGGAAGACGCCATTGCATTGGAGATGCAAAATTGAGAAGATTTCCATGTAGAAGATCTCCCATTTTAGGGTCTGTACTTCAGAACAGGGATGCTCCTAATATGTTGCAGAAATGACAGTACCGTAAAATGGCTCGAGGGAGCAGTTTTAAAGTTGACCGCTTGGGAGTGAGTCGAATTATGTATGAAGAAGGGAGAAGACATCACTAAAGCCCACATAATACACATGTACTTACCAAAATGTGAAGGGTGGCCAGCAGAGGCTGTAGCGGGCGCTGGCAGCTTCAAACAAAGGCCTAAGTTCGAGGCAATGGAAGGTCCTCTGCGTACGCGCTGAGGGAAACGATCAATTGCTGACCGCTGGAGTTGATGAGGATTCAGCCAACTTCATTGACAAGCAAAACGCCTCCCTAGAATATAGGTTGGGCAGAATAAATGTACGTGAGTTGAAAAAAGACAACCTCCACGGCTTCGGTGGATGCGAGGTGAGTTGCACCTGCTGGGGCTATTGCGGTGGAGCCTACTCCTCCCGCAGCGGTTGTGATGGGGCTGGCATCGTCTGAGACTGCTGGTAGCGAGACCATTCCTCCCACAGGGGTTGCAGTGGAACCTGCTCCATTCGTGACTGACCCAAGGGAGACCGTCTTTCCGGTGACGGTTGTAGGGGGGCCAGTCGTGGTCGTGACCAATGTCGGGAAGCATGTCACGGAAGCACGGAAGCTTAAAACGGCTCTAAGTACTTCAGAAGACCTCTATTATGGTCAAGGGTAAAACCCGTGAGGTAGTTATTACATCAGTCTATTTTCCAGAAAACGCGGAAAACATTCCACCACTGGAAGTACAAAAGCTACTAGCACACTGTGAGAGAAAAAATATTCCACTCTTAATCGGATGTGATGCTAACGCCCATAATGAGCTTTGCGGAAGCACTGACACGAATCAAAGAGAAAGTGACCTATACGGGTTCATAATGAAATCGAATATGATTACCGTAGAGAGTACACCTATGTTTTAATTAACGTAGAGAGTACACGTATGTTTGTTATTAGAATACGCAAGGAGGTACTGCATATTACTCTCAGTAGTATGATTTTGAACTCCTTGGTTAAAAGATGGCATGCATCTGAAGGAATCTCCATGTCGGACCACAAAATCATGAGGTACGATCTATAGGGAATTAGGATGCAGCCCAGCATCCATAGGAAGCCAAAACGCACCGATTGGGTATTGTACATCACCCATTTGCGGGAAAATTTCCAGTATGTTTCTGTCAAAAGGACCCCCAAAAAAGTCTTGAACTTGAGCATGCTGTAGATGACGTTAACAAGGCTACTGTGAATGCCTTTGCGGAAAGCTGTCCTGAACGAGTCATAATGGGGGATAAGGAATCCATTTGGTGGAATGAAGGGCTAGCTAAACTTAGAGTGGAGGTGCAGAAACTCCACAATAAGGCAAAGCGTACCAACAATTGGGACGAATACCATAGAATTCAAACACACTATTGGAAATAAATGCGGTGGGCAAAACGTTACAGTTTCAGATATTTATTCGAAATTGTTAAGAAAACACCTGTGGCAGCTAGACTACACAAAGCCATGGCTAAGCAGGGAAATAACTTTAACATTGCACTGAGGAAAAGTGACGACAGTTTCACGGAAAATGAAAAGGAGCGCAATCTACTGTTCATAGAAACCTATTTCCCGGGAAGCGCTGTAATAAATGAAGGGATTGACGATATAGTACAAGAACGAAGACTAAACAGCTCGGACTGGAAGGATGCTGCGACAATATGAACGGCAAAACGTATAAGATGGGTTTTAAACTCTTTCCAGCCATTTAAATCACCGGGAGTAGATGGGGTGTATTCAACCCTTATTCAGAAGAGACAGAATCTGCTTATCTCCAGAATCTCCGCATGTGATACGCCTCTTTAGAAGTAGTCTGGCATTGGGATGTTTACCAAAACCATGGAGGCAAGCGAAAGCAGTCTTTATACCCAAAGTGGGAATAAATGAAAAACAAAGGTGTGCCGACCGATTAGTTTAACGTCGTTTATCTTCAAAACGATGGAGAAAGGCATAGATTATTATATTAGTTCAACTGAGCTAGCAAAATGTCCACTACATTCAAATCAACACGCAGACAGGACGGGAAAATCAACAGACACCGCACTGTATGAGTTGACTTGCAGAATCAAAGAATCCTTAGATTATAAAGAGGTAATAATATGTGCACTTTGTATATTGGAGGACAATACCAGCCACGATGCGGTAAAGAGGGCGCTTATGAAAAGGGAGGTTAATCCTGACGGGGCAAACCGTCATATGTAAAGTGGTATCAAGCACCATCAACGTACGTGCGGACCGTGGATGCCCACATGGAGGTGCACTTTCACCACTTCTATGCGACTGTTGTGGCAGATGAAGTCTTAGGCATACTGTCAGAAGCTGATATGCCAAGGGGTGATATATCACGCGTATGAATATGATTCTAACCAGAGCAAAATACGAAGGGACACTGTGTGCAGGTAGCACTTCGATTTGTGAACAGCTGGTGCCAGGAGATAGGTCTAAGGCTTAACCCCGATAAAACCACACCAGTGCCATTTCAAAGAAGAAGAAATATGAACCAACTCCGCACCTTATGTTTAAATGGGACGGAGATTGGGTATAACAATGAAAATAGTTGATTTCCAATTTCCGGTTTACTCTGGGACGGCAGGCTCAGGTGGAACAGACACATTAAGACAGTGTCTGCAAAGGTTGTCAGAGCTCTTATGGTGTGCAGGATCATGACAGGCAAGTCCTGGGAAAACACGGGAATCCTGCGGTAGATGTACACCATGATGGTGAGACCATTCATCATTTATGGAGTGGTAGCCTGGGCAGACAAAATCTACGAACGCAAGACAAGGTTTGCACTTGATCGAGTTCAGTGTTTGGCATGTGACTATATCACCGGAACCATAAAGTCATGTCCCACAGCAGCTATTCAAAAAATTTTAAGCATACCGCAACTTCATTTGGTGTTAAAAACAGTAGCGACATCTACAATGACAAGAATCTTCCATTTAGGAAGAAAAAATGACATCAGGATTTGGCACAAGGACCAGACTTAACTAGTGAAAATGTCTCCATTCATACATGCACCGTCGGATTGCGTGACATCAGCATTCAGCTTTCACAACAATTTTTGTGTAGTGCTGAGTGAGAAGAGAGAATGGAGCGTTGAATCCAATATGCAACTCATAAGACGGAATGCAATCAGGTGGTATACTGATAGTTCCAAAACATCTGAGGGAACAGGAATTGGAGTATTTGAGTCTGTTACCAGATACTAATAACCAATGGGAAGTATGCCAGGTATCTTTCTGGCTGAGGTCAATGCCATTGCTGTAAGTGCACAATTCAACATAGACAGAGGATACAAAGGCTACATAAGACACTTATAACATAAGAATGGTTCTAGAGTGTTGCAATCCACTCAACGAATTGAGTGCAGACAAAAGGGTTTCCCTATACTGGGTACCGAGGCACGCAGGTTTCGAGGATAATGAGCTGGCGGACCAACTGGCGAGGAAAGTAGCGTCAACAGCATTCAACCATCCTGAACCCTTTAGTGCAACCGAAATGAATTTTATTCATAGGGTCCTAGAGGAAACTGAGGATAAAGATTGCAATAGGCTCTAGAATGGACTTCAAGGGCTTCGAATGTCGAAATTGTTCCTCAAAGTTTATGACGAGAAAAAGTTTCGAGCGTGCATCAAAATGAATAAAAGAAAGCTAAGGGTCCTGACTGGGATCTTCAGGGGGCACTGCACACTCGGAGGGCATCTCAAAAGAATGGGCTTGACAGCAAATGATGATTGAAGATTTTGGAATCTTGCGGAGGAAACACCAGTGCATTTGCTGGCACACTGCGACGTGCTGTCCCGCAGGAGAAGGGACAGTTTAGGAAGCTGATTCCTTGTCTAGGAGGAATTGGGAGGCCTGAGGCCGAAGCAGATCATTGACTTTCTCAGAAAGATCCGTCTTCTTGAGGCGCTTTAGGATCACCGGTAGTGGGGGCACAATAAACCTGCTAAGGTTGACGTGCATCATCCCCGACAATAAATCAGTCAATTAATGAGTCTCTGCTTACCATCTAGATATTCGAAAATAATCAAATCATTCTATGGAAATCAAAGGTAGCCATTTTATTCTTTATTATGTTCAAAATATGGTATAATATGTACTTACGTACACAAATATTTGGTTTTGAGCTAGGAACGAAAATGTAACCACATATTTGATATGTTATAATGTAAAGACAAACTGTTATAATACAATTTTCTTACTTATAATAAAACTTATAAAACCAGTTGTTGTGTTTATTCACGCATAGCTCAATATGACACTTTTCACAAGATATAAATGTTTTTCCTATACATTGAGGCTACTTCCAGCGATTTTTTCTGATTCCGTATGAAAAAATCGTAAGGAATTATATGATTTTTTCGTTTCGTAAGGGAACGATTGATGCATCTCCTTCAGAGATGGTATTTTTAAATTTGTCATTGCGGCCCATATTTGCCATGCTCAACGGCTGGATTTCTCGTTTTGCGGAGTAGGAAATTTATTCGAATGAAGTATAAGAATTGTAAAAGTATTGTTTAAATTGCTGGGTTTCCCGAATAGACCAGGTTAGGTGAACTACAATACAATTTCTTCCACCCAAATCAGGTTCAATAGTGTCTAAGTTCAGGGTTATTCGTCATTCCAGAGTTTTTCTCAAAATCACACGCGAATTTCACCCATACACAGCATAATAAGTTTATAATTCCCCATTGATTTGGTTTGTTCGGAGGATATTGCCTCAGAATGTGTGCAGCATTCATGGCACACATTTGTTTCTCAACGGCCAATGCTTTCCTCTTGAATATATTCTGGCATTTCTTTCTGAGGCTTTATAATATTCATCTAGTCTTGTAGAGGTGGTAATTCCATTGAAGTACGGGAATTGATAAATTTTCTCTGATCTATTGAAAGTCATCCTCTCTCTTACTAAAGACGAAACTAACTGTTTTCCAGTATATCATGGAGTAACGTTCAAAATCAAAAACACAGTGTGTCCAAATAAGCGATGCAGATTTGACATACCAGTTTTTTGGCTTTGGTAACATGTATGTCATTCTTTCTTTTTAGAAACGAGTCATTCAACGCTCCAGCAAAAGTGGCTGTGGGGCCTGCGACGAACTTGAAATTGATGAGAATTTTGCTCGAAAAATCATCGTTTTAGACGAGGCGTATTTCCATATCCACGGGTAGGTAAACAAGAAAAATTCTCGCAATTGGGGATCAGAAAATAATCAGGCTACCATATACTGTCCATCAGCGTACAACACCGAACAACGAAGCGCGTGTCACAATCTCTCATTCAAAGGCTGCTCGAGGAGACGAGAATTTTTTGCTCGTATGGTAGTAGCCAAATTGATCTCGTTCAAATAATTGTCAATTTTCAGGAAGACAGGTCCACTGTTTGCAAGATTTCGTCAACGATATCAATTGGGAACCTAGGGGACTGGTTCCAGTTGGTATTGTTTAAACTGATAATACGGAAACTCGAAGCCCCACGAGGGCTGTGCATTCTTGAGCCAGAGGTGACAGACTGAATAGTTAGAAAACTTGGAGGTCTGCGAAAAAGTCAAATATGAGAGGATTTCTGGGTGATGTATTGCAACTGGTCCACCATTATCGCTTCGTCTGTTTGGAAGAGGTTGTTTTTCACTATCTTGCAAGAAGATGGGGTCGGTGCACGCATTGCATGCTGGATATAGAGAAGACCAAGCTTGATAGATACAGTAGGGAGCAGTAATGAGTACATGTTTACACTTCTTGCATTTCCTAGCATATTATAATAGAAATGACAAAGTAAACTAGAAGTTTTTTTTTTCTCTTTCATTGCTTGCTCAATTCCTAACATAACGGTATATAATACAAAATAAAAAGCAAAAGATCCGCAGAGAGAGAAAAGCAAAACTAGAACAACTCACATGTATTCAATATTGCACTCAGTTCTGCTTTCATCGGAAATTTAAAAATTTACCGCTTGTTTTGAATTCTTTGTCATAAATGAACACATAAATGAAGAGTTAGTTAGTTGTGTGTGTGTTAGTTTGTGATCGTGTTTGATTGACTGTGAAACCTCGAAAAGTGGTGCGTTTTGTAAAGTTCATAAAAAAATCAAAGTTATTCGAAATAATGAAGAAATTAGCACGGAATATTGAAAATAGCATTACATCTATGACAGAGAATGGCTTACCGACACGGAAAATCGCTGAGCAACTTAAAATAAGTCAGTCAGTGGTGATAAGAGTTCAGAAAAGGCGAAAAATTACTCCTAAAGAACAAGTGAGAGGTCGCAAAAAACTTTTGACAAATGCGGACGCGCGTCTTATGATAACAGAGATGAGAAAAAACAAGTGTTTAACACGTAAGGATGCTGCTCTCAATAAATAAGCCCTTTAGCCGATGGACAGCAAGAAGAGCGCTCCACTCTATTGGAAACACTGCAGCTGTTAAAAAAAATAAACCTGCATTGTCAGAGAAAAATGTGAAAGCACGGTTAAAGTTTGCCCGAGAACATAAAAATTGGACTGCAGACGACTGGAAACGGGTAATCTGGTTAGTTGAATCAAAATTTAATCGTTTTCAGTCCGATGGTAAGCAGTATTGTTGGCGCCGACCTGGAGAGAGCATGCAAAGACATCATGTTAAACAAACAGTCAAGCTAGGTGGAGGAAACGTCATGGTATGGAGTTGTTTCACATGGTGGCATGTTGAACCACTGCAAAAAATTTATGGAATAATGAGAAAATAAAACTATTTAAATATATATATTACGAACTCATGTTCCTGATTTTGTGGAGATGAGCACCTCTCCTGAAGAAGAAGTAATATTTCAACAGAATGACGACCCAAAACACACTTCTAAAATCGTGAAAGATTGGTTGACTAGGCAAAATTTTAAATTGATGCAGTGGCCAGCACAAAGTTCCGACCTCAATCCAATTGAAAATTTGTGGTCAATCTTTAAAAGGAGGTTGGGACAGTACAAAACAGCCCCATCTAACCTTGACGTGCTGTGGCAACGTGTGCAGCAAGAATGGCAAAGTATTCCAGATGAAATCATATAAAAATTAGTTGAGAGCATGCCAAAACGGATGAAAAATGTTTTAGAGAACAAAGGCCTATGGACCAAATATTAAAATATATCACCTCTTTTGCTGGTTGTTATTAGGCGCAAAATTGAGTACATGTGAAATTTTTGGTTTTTCTTTTTTTACATGAAACAATTAAATTACATTAAATCTTACATTAAACAAGCATATTAAATAATACATAATATACTTGCCTTTTGTGGGTGAGATGATGTTTCCCAGTTATTTATGGTTCGTTTGTGACAAAGTGGCCACTACCAGTTGAACTCTATCCAAAATCACCTCTCTTAACGCTGACCCTCCCTAATTGCTTCACATCCAAGTGGTCTTCGGCAGAAAAGGAGCGTTTTAACCAGAGACGCCGAAACACAAAGTAGCTGACAATGCCTCCCCTTTAAATGAAATGGTGTTTACAAACCTTAATTTGGTGGAGTTAGAATTCATGTTACTGGAAATATGAAACAATTGGGAGAAAATTGATCTTCCTGTATTTTGACAATAAACTTAATAATCATCCTCAATTCCCGGATGAAAAATATGTTTATTTTTTCTAATCTGAGGGTTAATTAACGTGTTGATTCCTTAGTTAAGTTAAAATGAATAAAGGTTTTGATGCACATCAAAGGAGTGTTGCTTTGTAAATCACACACTGAAAAATATGCAAGAGCTCATTGTCTCATCCAAGTTTAGTAGTTCTCGCCTTGATAGATTGTCTAAAAAATAAATGCTCAAGTCACAAAAAATTATTGTAACATTTTGCATTCTTACAACCAGTAACCAATATATAATGACCATAAGAATATAAACGGAAGAAAGAAGAACTTCTTTATTCAGTATCCCCCTCTATAATTCCCAAGTTGTGGGAAAATTTCTCAGAAAGTCTTTAATTATGAGGGCCCACACTCTTTTCTATGATGTGAAGCTTCCAAAGAAATCAGGCATCCACATTCTTGTTGCTTAACATGAGGAAATACGTGGACAATATTGGAACTGCGTTCATTCTTAACATAATAACATAATATTTTTAAAGTTAATACATTATTAATACGTTAAATTTAAAAGCAACTTGAAAAGTATACAGATTAGGTGGTATGGGCAGTCGATTTTAATCGACTGCGTTCACTTCCGCATGGCGCAAGTGAATGCATTCTAATGGAGCACTTCAACAAAAATATCTTAATGTATTGCTTAGAGAATGGGAAGGTATTTTCGGTTTAGCAGGCTTTTGTCCTTGGTGTGGAGCAGTACTGAGTCGAGTAACCAACCGTTCGCCAACGACACATCTAAAAAGTAGGCAAATATTGGCGACCACCTTTTTCTAATACACATTCTTGTACGAAGATTCGCAACAGCTTGATTACACTTATCTAATCTCGCCCATGTGTTTGGTGTAGCTGGCGATCACTGAAGGCTGGAGGATTGCTACTTTAGCCTTTTTTCATTAGACCAGCGTGTTGCAGATGCCAAGTCCCAGTTTTCAAAGTTGGTTGCTACCGTGACGACATTATTGTCGTTCCAGCGATACAAAAATACATCGTCAGACATCCTGTAATCGCTGTAGCCCCGTTCTTGCTTCTTGAACTAGTTGACATTTTTAGCAGGCAGTTCTCAATGCGGTTAGCCCTTATTGTGCCAGTCGTATAATAGCTTAACTTTCGCAGATGTCTCATCAATGACAACGATGTGAAAAAATTGTCAAAGTATACTTTTATGCCACTTTGGGCCCGCAACTTTTCGAGCTCTATGAGGGTGTGAACTACATCTCCATCTAATCCGAAGTCTTTCTTGTCAGAGCTTTTCCCTATGTACGAACTAATAGCCACTATATAACCAGTACTGGCACACATAGCCCAACTTTGGGCTTACGGGTTTTCCCCTGATAAATTGTCTAGCGTAAAGGCCGAAATAGAATAGTGCGAGGCTGTGATACGGGAGCGCGGCGAGAGTCTCGCAGCAAATGTCGAGCTGTTTTCGTAACATGCATTTATATGCGACATCATACAATGATTGCGATGCATCGATGCGAGGTGGGAAATATTCGGAAAAACGAAAATTCCTCGCAACGATGTGCGTGACGTTTGTCAAATGCAATATGGCGCTTAAATGAAATTTGAAATTCAAACGCTTTCGTTACTTTTTAAGTACATTGGTTATTATGAATGAATTTTGAATGAAAATTTCGTGCATCCTAGTTAACGCTTTTATTTGCTAAACGAAGGAACATTCTAAATTCAAAACTTTTAAAAAACCAAAAACAATTGCAAGCAAATTTTATTTAAAATGTCACCAGTTTGACAATTGTCATATGAACATTAATGTTCCCCGCATCGCGTGCATTGTAAATTGAATGCGTTGCGCGACGACGAGGGAAAATCACATCGCGCTCACGTATCGCCGTCACGCAGTATTGTATTTCGGCCTTAATGCTTTCCATAAGATCGAATCATGCTTTCGTCGACGCTGTAATACTCATCTAGACCGTAATGTTTTTGGAATGATTCGCCCAAACTGTCTAGCAGCGGAAGCAACTGATGCAGCCTATCAGGAGAAGCTGATAAATGCGTATTATCATTTAAATTGAAGTTTTGAAGTATCGCTTCAAATCCGTTACATCTTATACTTTTTGCAAGAATTTTCGGCACATCATTATCTCTAGAGAAATTCAGCCTTTTATTCACACTTATTATTTTATTAACTTCACATAGCCCGACAATAAAATAGCACGCAAAATGTCATGAATCTCGTCTTCTGTAATCATCAATGACTTTTTTTTCTGTCCCGCATTGAAGTTTTGTTTTACTAAATCTCTGTGGAAAAACAGCTTGAGATATTCTAGGGGTCTCTATAATTCTGACTTTCTTCAGACGTTGGTTGTGTGTTATACTCAGTGCACGAAAACTTAGGTAATTGTTTTTTCCACAAAGTTGTCCTTTTCTTTTTCACTCGCTGATAGCGGCCGCAAAATTCCGGTATTTGACGATTGAAGCCCTGAAGATATTGACGACAGATTATTATCTCTATTTGCTTGAAAACGTTGTAGTTCACATTTACTTTGTAGCAATTTGCGTCCCAAGTGGTTGAGGCTTGCATTATGCTCCTCATAAGACTTATCACTATCCTTATCTGTAGCCTGATCACCTCGTTCAATAGGCGGTTAAACATAAACAAAGTTTTCCGTAGTAACATTATCATCCCCGCATTCTAAGGCCGATAAAATTTCATGCACTTTCAAGCTGTAACAAGCAAGCAAAAACGACATCTTAGAGCCCAATGTACATGACAGTAAGGCAGTAAAAACACACACATAAAAACCGAACTAACAATTTCGGCAAGAAAGAAGCTCACATATGCCTAGGTATACATTATATATCAACAAACACAATGGATTTGTTAAATGTTAATTGTAAAAATTTACAAGAAAATACAAAATATCACTTACCATTTACTCAAAACAGGCCAACCGTGTCCTGCTATATCGGAAAATGACAACTGACAAGCGAGTTATGTCATTCGGCCGTTTGAAACGGGGTTGCCAGTGTAGAAAAAATATTAAACTTTACATTGCAAACAAAAGAATTTCCGTCCGTCCATTTATCGGACGTGATGCTGTAATGGGTTAAGCGTGCTTTTCAGCGTTACTCTGGGTTTAAGGTTGATGTAAAAGGCAAGATCACAGATCGGGTTACCAGACTTTTAATTTTGGAGACATCTACAAGAAATTGAACATTTCAAGCAGGAGCCTATCACGAGCCAAACAAGAGCCTATTCTCTTAGACACTGCGGAGGCCTCTGCGATTCTTTTGCAGAGTCCCGCTCTCCTGCTTTATTTCCCTTGTTATGTCCTAAACAATTCTTCGAGTAAATTTCTTCCAGGGACTTTAGAATAGAATAAATATATAAATAAAGAATTGAAATAAACTTCCTGAACCTTAGTCATGACCTGCTTTACGGTCGACAGAAATTGATTATGTTTGGGATAATATATATCTTTTTTAAAGATGTCAATGATACCTTGTACGTTGTAAGTACTTTTCATGAATACATTTCTGGTGTTTCAACCGGGTAATACGTGCCATAAAATTTTGATTGTCCATAAAATTAATCTTGTCAAGTTTCCAAAAGGTCTTTATTTCATATCATTTAATAATATCTCAGGCATAAAAGAAGGTCTTAATAAGAGTTGAAAAAGAGTTAAAAATTGATTTTGTTTAAATCTATACTGGCGCGTTTTACCCGACGACTGTGGTGTAATATGATTCAGGCAGTTTACAAAACTTAAGTAATAAACCAACATTAAACAATTTAAATTTGTGAAAACTTTTATGGTTACTTACATATCTAAATCCAATTAAATCAGCTATAATTCCTTTTACAAATGCTTCTAATGACAGCGAGTGAACCAATTAACGTTCAATTTCCGTTGACAAAGTAAACAGCAATTTCATAATGACATAATCATCGTTCAATTCAATCAATCTTAAAAAATTGAGGTCATAAAATAATGTGGAAACATGAAAAAATCTTCTTAATTCTTTATGACAATAGATCTTCTTGCTTCTCTTCCGCAGCGATTGCACAGAGGCTTATACATTGCTCAAAACTCATAGAGCCACCAGGAACAAGATGGACACTTAATCCAGTCTTCAGTAGATTGTGTCTTATGGTAGTTTTCTGTGTATTTATTATCATTGTTGAAGTCGGAAATTTCTTCTTCTGACAAATGAATATTGATCTTATCTTCTTCGGCACTACTATCAGAAGTTGTTAGTTGCACGTCTTTATGATTCCGTTTTGTTAGTTTCAGTTATTTTCTTCCCTTTTTCATTTTCTTTGTTTGCTTTTCAGCCTTCACAGTATTTTTTTACTTTTGATAGAATCTTTGGCTTTCTTCTTATCAACAATTTGTTGCCTTCCCTGGAGATTCTTCGCAGAATTCAGGATGACATTTTTCTCTTTCCCGCTAAAATTTTGCTTAGTGCCTAATTGCATTTAGTTTTGTCGGTATACGCATATTTCTTTTATGATGTCATTTAAATCATTTCATTATTTTCCTGTAGCCCTGAGGGCCCCGCTATTGGTCCAATACCAACATATGCTGTATTAGAAATTGAAACAAGAAGCGAAGGAGTTGATGAAGATCTTCCAATAGGTTCGATTTCAGATGCAGTTAAATTTCGATCATGCAATGGATCAGCAGGTTCAACTCAACTTTGCTGTGAAAGTAATTGTCAAATATTGCAGTAGGTTCGCAGGGATAGAATCCACAAGATTTCAGGGCTAATACTTCATTTGATACGGTGGCAGCTTAACCCCAAGCGTTCCCAATCAATTTTGAAACATCAAAAATTTCTTCAAAACACATCATGAATAGATCTGAATTAATGAATGATGATTTGTCGTAAATGAAAAATTGGGATCCTGGTGGGAGGATAGTGGTTTGCTATATGTTCCTTTGTTTATGAAAACGGGAGGAAGAAAATTGCCTCGAGCATGACAGGAAGCAAAGACAGTAACATTTTCACCCTTTTCGTAGCACGTGCAAGTGTACACATCTTCTGCGCCTTTAATCACTGTAACTCTTTCTGGTTTATTATTTAATTGAATCCCAGACTCGTCTATATTATAAACATCTTCAAGGAGATTTGCAAAGTCGTTTTCATCATAAATTTTGATCAACAAATCAAGAAATTCTGAACGTTTTTTCGATTCACGCCGTATGCTCAAGCGAGTGATAATCCTTCCGATTTGCGTTGGGTCGGTTCAGGGTTGCGAACCAAAACTCGTTCAACCACGTACTATCCACTAATTCAGAATTTTCTGAGAAAGGGATTTTGATGTTGAGGGTTTTCCCTAACTGAAACGCCATTTCTGTCACATCTTTTTTATCAGGAGCGAAGCAAACTTTCTCCAATTTTTTAATATGTGCAACTAGTTTTTTTTCATATTGGGTGGGGAATACAGGAGCACGACCAAGAGGATCCTCCGATTTTCCTGTTAAGAGATGTCTTCGTGAGGTTCGGGATAGTATATTAAAGACTCTTTATGGCTCGTTCATTCCCAGCTTTTACAGATCTACGATATTTTTTACGGATCACATTGCCTCCTCTAAACTTTCAGCTGCCTAGAAAGCGTGTAAAGTCGTCCTTTCGTATTTACGAGGCATAATCTTTCATAATAATACAAGTAAAATCAACTAAGTCATGTTCGATTGGCGGGGTATTTTGTAAACATATGCTGTTAATACCCCCCAGCCTGCCACAGCAGCAGTTTTCAAGGTTATGCACTCAGCTGTTGCGAAAATAATGCTAGTTTTACCTTTTTGCATAGCGTATGCATGAAACTGATGTTAAAAGCAAAATATTGTAGCTACCCAAAATTGCTTCAAACTTACTGCGAATTGCCAAAGCACTTAAAACAGGAGATGAAAAATAATTTCACTAGGTAGTCACAAACAAACCACGCACAGTCTTTCAAGTTCTCAAATGACAAATGACTAAACAAAGCATGTAAACAGCGCCGCCTAGCACCGTTTGTATCGGTGTGAGATTGTTGGAGGGTTTTGTAAACTGGCGCGAGTCACCCGGTTTTACCCTAATAGTTGAAAGGAATGAAAATCAGATAGCTATCTTCGCAGATTACCTTGAAGATCAATTGATTTCAGACTGAATTCTTGGCACCTCTTCCGTCGGAATAAGTTATGAAATTAGATGATTATTAATTGTGAAATTGGTGATTGTTGATCATTGGCGGTCATTAAAAAGTTTTTTTTTGTGCTTTCAAATTGAATTAAAATAATCAATTTATGATCTGGTAGATATAAACTGTAGCATTGTTTTAGGTTAGTTTATTCCTTTTTGATTGTGACGACATGCTAAAAATATGTATGAAGAAAAATTAATTATGCAGATTGATTATGCAGAATCCGTTTTTAGTCATTCCGAAAAAAATGTAATTGAGTAAAGATACAAGATATTGCTGCCTCGCTTGCTCGGGTGTCAGTTAATAAAATTGAATTTCAAAATATGATGTTACATTTTAAATCCGTTGGTGGGCCTTGAGCTCCCAGCCTTCAACCCAAATCGCTGGGGAAAGTGCTGGGCTCGATGCACCCCCACGGTCGTTTCTACTCGGAGAGGTAACGGCCGGGGCCCTCGGTCCCGGTAGGTCCGTCGGAGACGGGCGTGGGCGTCACTCGCTTTACCGAGCCCCGAAACGTCGCCAAGCAAGAATGCGATGAGACCACTCTCCTCGTAGGAAACCTCCACAACCACTCGAAACTCGTTCGATCCTAGGAAAAAAGTCACCGAAAAGGAAAGCACCCTGAAAACAAAGGACCGACTACCGTCCGCGTTGCTACCGTCTCACCCGTGGAAGAGAAACTCGTGTTGTTTAGTTTTTTTTTGACTCTATTGAAATGCTGATATTGTAGAATGGATAATATATAATAGTAATAATTCCTATATGATAGTAATAAAATGTTACTTACAATATTAGATAATATATAATAGTAATAACTTATCTCTTATAGTATAATACAGTAGTTACAAGTCTATCCCTTGCGTGACGGAGGCCAACCCCGCGATTCCGTGCTTCCGCCAACTCGAATTGTCCTCGCCTGCGTTCCGCACCCAGTCTCCGGAACCCGAACGATCGCCGTGCGCTGCACCGCCTCAACACTTCAGTCTCAATTTAATCTTACTTCGTCTTTTCTTATTTAGTCTTTTTTTCTGTTATATCTTTTTTTTATATCTTCTATTTAGTCACAAGATTTCACTTCTTCTCCCGCACTAACATTACTAGATTCACACAGGAGGCGCAATCCCACTATCTCTTCTCACACTCCCGGACCGTCTCGCGTCTGCCTCCAAAAAGAACTCCCCCGTTCTTTTTTCACTTCCTTTTATCATTTCCCTTTAACGGTTCGAGATCCTCCCGCTGCGGCCCTTCATCCCTTCGGGCGATGACCTACCCGAGCTGCGATCCATTCGCCGGAACCACTGTAAATATGGTACGGCGAGTTCCACCATCCACATTGGATCGCATCACACTTCACCGTAACTACCGGCTGACAGATGACCTATGACATCTAGTTTATTTATTTGTGTTGGTTTATTGTTTATTAAACGTTCATCGTCGCGAATATTTATCCTAAGGAGGTAAGTACCTGTTTTGTAATGTGTCCATGGCCACTTACGCGCAGACGAAGATTGCGAATCGCGAAAGTGAGCCAGATGCGCGACTAAGTGTGTGGTTCGGTTTCCTTAGCCGGCATACAACCGGTTGAGCTCGTTCTGATAGCTCGTTATTTTGAAGTTGGTGTCGGTGGATTCTTGCGCTGCTCGCTGGCTTCCATCAACAAATGATCTTGTATGCCTAGACCGTTGATTCGCTGCTACCCTTACAAACTAACTGCCATTCTATGAATACAATTACTTTCTTTAATTTCAACCACAATTCCCTTCTTAGCTTCTATGATTCTTCTTACAATATTTCCGTTAATCGCTTAATAACTAAAATTTAGCTTTCTACGAGTTCCTCTTCGCACATCTCGGTATCGGGCAACAAGTTCAACTTCTACTTCGCGGATTTACGGAGGGTAGTGGTTTTATTTGTTTGCTTCGTCGTTACTTACGCTACTCCCGGAAGACGCGTTCGCCGGGTTCCTTGCGTGGTGAAAGCTTCTCCCGAGGGCAGCGAACCCACACCGTAGCAATGAACATACGCGAAGAAGTGCTTTTGACTAAATTGGCGCTTCTTACCTCACGTTTAAACAAAATGGCCCAAAAACGCCGCCAGACAAAGCCACACTAGACAGTCCCTCGTTGTGAACGCATTGAAATTTTCACGATGACGTGTTGATTTTCTAAAACGGACATATGACAATTATGCTTATTGGTGTATCCTCCGAGGTAGAAAGCAGCTGCATCTGAAAAGATCATTGTTCGATAACCACCCATTGATCAAACTCAACACGTATCAGGTAGTCATGGGGCCTCAGATCTTTCACTAATTGAACTTTATACGCATTCATATTGAGATGGTTATGAGAAATTCTTGTGTGAGAAATGCGTGAAATGTTTATTTTTTGACATCAATGACGGGTAGGTGTTTATAGCTGCTCAAACACACTCTGAGCAACAACAGCGATATTTTCGCACTTAACGAGTACGTACATGGATTGGATGGTTGGTTCAACAACGATCCAGTTTCACCAATGCGCTTCACAAATCGGTCCACAAACTGATTTTATGGTACATCCGTTTTGTCAATTATTATTCGCAAATTTCTTACAGTTTGAGTAGAAGACTTTCCACATTGGAAATAAGTCACATCGGGAACGACATCATACATTCCAACCTCAAAATAACCTATAATTTCAATTCCAGAGAAAACAAAATGTTAGATGGCCCACCCTGTAGTTGTGACGTTATGCATGTTAAGAAAGGTGGGGCATTATACAATATATTGCACCTGGTGTAAGAGGACGATACTATAAGGTTATTTTTTTCTTTTATTGAGTTATAATCTGAAATCAGTAATTCAGAACGAAAGCTTGTCACTATTTTTCGTATTTAAAAAAAATTCCGTGCGCCGTTCAGCACAGTGTCGGTTTTTTCGGGATGAGTGATCATATGCGTAATTTACGCATGATTACCTTTAAAGTGATTTTTGGGACTAAATTACTAAAATTAAATAATTTGGGACTGGACTAAATATTGGTGCGAGTTTCCGGGATCTCGACAAATTAAACAAAATATTTGTACGGTTATTCACATCTGAAATAATTGTGGACGAATTGTAGTTATATCAGTGCCTGATATTACAACCTCTAATCTAATCAAATCTTTTAAACTATATCCTTTTTTATTACCTTGCATTTTCACACTCACTACACGTGATATCCCTTTTTAATTGCTTTGGAATTTGACTGTTACGCTACATGCCCTTTTTCCTTTTTTAATTGCTTTATGAAGTTGTCGGCATGTCAAATATTTTATGAACATCCTGTATACAAGCTAGACTAATGATTTCTTTCGTTTCAGGTGCATCATTGCTGATTATAGGAATATGGGAAAAACCCGGCAGAGGTTTACAAAACGATGAAATCTTGGCTGGTCTGTTGGAAAGGGACGATGATAATCATCTCAGTGATGTTGATAGTGAAATTGAAAGCCATATAAGTGAAGATGACATTGAAAGTGATGTAGAAGAAGGCTTTGAAGATGAAATAGCTGAAGAACTACGAGTTGATGATAATGAGTCGCGGGGTTCATTATTTGCTAATCGTCGAGTTATATCTTTGTCGCAGAAAACTATCAAAGGCAAAAATAAATATTGCTGGTCGACTTCGAAGCCTGATAGGCGCAGCCGCTGAGTTTCTGCATTTAACATTGTTATAGCTCAAAGAGGTTCAACACGCATGTACCTTAATAGATGTGATCCTGTTTCATGCTTCGAAATTTTTTTCACTAAAGAAATAGTCAGTGAAATCGTAAGATGGACGAATGCTGAGATATCATTGAAGCGAAAGGAGTCTATGACTGCTTCTACATATCGGGATACTAGTAGAGATGAAATACGCGCACCTTTTGGAATCCTGGTAATGACAGCTATGAGAAAAGATAATCATTTGAGTACGGATGAGCTTTTCGACCAATCTTCATCAATCATTTATGTTTCGGTGATGAGTCTCGATCGTTTTGATTTTTTAAAAAGATGTCTTCGGATGGATGACAAACGCATACGCTTCATACATCGAGCTTCTGATATCTTCAGTCCTATCCGCAAAATATGGGATGTTTTCATTTACCAATGTGTAAGTAGTTAAACTCCGGGAGCTCACGTAACCGTTGATAAGCAGTTGCTTGGATTTCGAGGTCAGTGTCCAATAAAAATATATATATCCATCAAGCCAATTAAGTATGGCATTAAAATCTTGATGTTGTGTAATAGTGGCACAAAATACATGGTTAATGCAATTGCTTATTTGGGAAGAGGAACTCAGGCAAGCGGCAACTCAGGCAACTCACCTACATGGCAGTCGTCGTAATATTACATGTGACAACTGGTTTACCTCGATTCCGTTGGGAAAAAAAATGCTTCAGGTGTCATATATGTTGACAATGGTGGGAACTGTGCGGCCGAATAAGCCCGAGATACCTGAAGAAATGAAAAACAGCCGCTCTTGACCAGTGGGAACATCAATGTTTTGTTTTGATGAGCCCTTGACTCTGGCATCCTATAAACATAAGGCAAGTAAAATGGTCTACTATTGACGAAGTTTCCGGAAAACCTCAGATGATTATGTATTAGAATCAAACTAAGGGTGAAGTTGACACACTAGATGAAATGTACGCACTAATGTCTTGCAGTAGGAAGACTAATAGACGACCCATGATGAATGATCAATGTTGCATGCGTAAATGCTTATATTTTATAGAGCCATAACGTAAGACGCAAAGATGAAGCCCCTTAATTGAAAAGCTTTTATAAAGAAGCTGAGCACAGAACTTTCATCGTCGTTAATGGGTACGAGATTACAGGCCCCAACTTTTAAAAAATATCGGCGCAAAAATATTTGCCATACTTTGTCAAAAGATACTCCCGGTTCAACGACGTATATTGTAGAGGAACCTTAACTAAATAAAAGTATTTACTGTACGTATTGTCCTTATCAAATAAGGCGCAAGGCAAGCACATCCTGCAATAAGTCTCGAAATGTGATATGTCGCGAACACAACATTGATGTGTGTCAAAACTGTGTATAGATAATTGTCATACCGATATATGTTCTTGAGATACTTTTAATGTTTAGTAATAAAGTGAAAAAGTGGGGTATTTAGAAAAAGCAAAATGATTTTTTGATGGAATATTAAGCTAGAATTAAGTTTTGTTACTTTTTTGAAGAGTTTAAAAATTTCGTGTTTTGTTTGTCAATGATTAAAAATATATTCACTCACTGGTCAACAAGGTTTTCGCCCAGTGATAATGAGTTGTAATATCAAGAAGTACGTGATGACTATTCATCAGCCATAGACGTTTCACGGCTGGCTTAGTTTGATTTTCTGAGTTATACTCATGGTGTGCTTGTTGTAACATGTATGGAGTGTTAACGCCGCGCATACTATGGCTGATATCTAACGAGTATGATATACAGAAACAAACTTTTAAACAGTATTAAATCTGAATCTACTGAACGTGTAGAGTGTTAAATCTGTAGCTAACAAATAGTTTCAATAATGTATTTTGTATTGAGTGAATTTTTAGCTTTTTAATTGAGTTCTGCGTATTTGTTTTTATTTACATCGATTTATATGTAAGTATTTTATCATTATAATACCGCGCAGTTGTATAAGTAATCCAAATAATTTTTTTTTACGTGTGCGGTAATTTTACTACAAAAGAGAAAAGTGAAAAATTAACTCCGTGAATTTGTCGGGCATACAAACTATACTTTGGCCTCGCAGTTAGAAATCAAGATAAACCGTGGGTTCCGCACGTGGTATGTTCGAGTTGTGGTAAAAATTTGAGGGATTGGCTGTCTGGCCATCGATCAAGTTTATGTTTTGCGACACTAATGCTATGGAAAGAACAGAAAAATCATCTTGAAGATTATTATTTTTGTGTGAATGAAACTGCAGGGCTCAACACTCGTAAAAAAAGGAAATATCAATATATTGAAATCAGGTTAGCTCAAAGCCCTCAACCCTACGACGAACACCATCCAATTCCTACAGCGCCTTTGGGCGAAGAAACTTAAGATGATACGGAAAACCATGACCCCACAGATCTGAATTTTGTTCTTCCCAACTCATCTGAACCTCATTTAATAACTCAACCTGAATAAAACGACTTAGTTAGAGACATACACCTATCGAAAGCACAAGCAGAGCTTCTTGGCTCGCGTCTCAAGCAATGGAATCTCTTAGGAAAAGGCACAAAAGTCACCGTTTTTCGAAACCGCCACAGTGATCTTGTGAAGTTTTTCAGTATTGATGGCGATTTGGTTTCTTGTAATAACATCAATGCCCTATTTGAAGCGTTCTGTATTAACCACGACCCACAATCTTGGAGGTTATTCATAGATTCATCGAAAAGTAGTTTAAAAGCAGTACTATTACACAACGGTAATAAATACCCTTCTATTCCTGTGAGTCATGCAGTTTCTTTGAAAGAAACCTACGAAAATCTGAGGCTTGTACTTGAGACGATAAAGTATGAAAAATATTCTTGGAAGATCTGCGCAGATTTTAAAGTTATTGCTATACTTTTGGGTATGCAACAAGGTGCCACTAAATACTGTTGTGTTTTTTTTTTGTCTTTGGAATAGTCGCGATAAAGAAAATCATTACGTCAGAAAAGTTTGGCCAGCCAGGAAAAGTTTCACTCCAGGATCAGAAAATCTTAACTTAACCGCGAAAGTGATGCTTTTCAATATCTTAAAAATAAGTTTCCAAAAATGACAGAGGGAAAATTAAAAGAAGGGATTTTTATAGGGCCTCAAATACGAAAGTTGGTAAACGACAATACTTTTAACAATAAATTGAATAAAGAAGAGAGCAAGGCTTGGAAATCCATGGTATATGTTTTTACTAATTTTCTCGGAAATGTGAGAGCTGAAAACTATAGAACACTTGTGAAAGATATGATTGAAGCCTTTCGCGTTATTGGCTGTAAAATGTCCCTCAAAATACATATTCTGGATTCAAATTTAAATTTTTTACTTCAATGTATGGGAGACGTTAGTGAAGAGCACGGTGAGCGTTTCCACCAGGATATCGCAGGCATGGAACAGCGTTATCAGGGAAAGTGGAGCCCTGCTATGCTAGCAGACTATTGTTGGACGTTAAGAAGAGAAGCTGTAGATCTCGATTATAGAAGAAAAAGTAGTTCAACTTTACACTTTTAAGATTAATAAATGTAATAATATAAGTAAACTTTTAACTGAGCTGTAAGTCTTTTTATTGATATCTACAAAAAACCCGAGCTAAATAAGGCATAAAATTAATACCACTGTGAACGTTTTTTAATGTTCTCTTAAAATCTGTTGAATTCTTTTCATGGGTTTGCAAAAGTTGTTTTTTTGTTGACCTTTGTTATCATGGGTTTTATTTGATTTGTATTCAAATATAAGAACTTAATTAGTTTATTCACATCAGTAAAGAAAATCGTGCACAGCAGACAATTGAAACTTATGCGTGAAATTTACGCATGATTTTCTTTTCCTTACAATTAAATATGATTATCTTTCCAGGGTTAAAATCATCTGGACAAAGAATGAATGCTCCATTATCATAATGAAAACTATATATACTTAACTATTTTAATATTGTTGTATGCTTGGCTTTGTGTAGTCATGTAGCAAAACAATATCTAGTTGTTCCCATAGAACATAAATTAGAAAATTCAATTTTGATATTTCGTTAAATGTTTGGATTTTAGCCGAAATTGAATTAAATCCTAAAGCCTGTTATTTATTTTGCAATTAACATTCTATCAATTATGTTTCGATCACATCAATCGCCACAAAGCAAACAAATAAATCCTGCGTCATCAAGCCGCCAGTATACGTGTATAAAAGAGCTTATTATTCAACCTCAATACCAACACAAAACTATATCAGGGATATGTCGTATAAATTTTGTCAAGGTACATTGTTCATAGAACGCTTCTATGTAATAACATGCGGAATTTAACACATTTATTGTGTATATGAATATGAATGTCGCCCGAAGCGCGGAATGCAGTCGATACGCGTTCAGAAACTGTTACGGGAAATTAATTAACATCATTGGAAAATGAAAACTGCCCCCGGGTATGTGAAATAATATTACATAACATAAACGCTGATACCAGTTATGATTATACCTGCCGACACCCTTCCTGTAGCCAAATATACACACTCATCCACGCTTGCGATGATGAAGGAACGTAATCTGAGCATTTATTAAGGATATGGCACTCGCAAAAGTTATTGCGAATCGTAAAATATCTTGAGGATATGTATTCCTGGTAAGTGAAAGAGAAGATTTGATTTGATGTCGTAAATTAGCTGAAATGAAGCATCTTGATCTTAAATTAGACGCCAGTTCAATGGAGGAAGCTCATCCTGCGAGAAATATGAATAAATTGCAGTCGTTGAGTTTCTTGCAATTTAGGCTTGTACACAATCACACACCTTTGACATATCCCTTGTGACTTATAAACTTTAAGTGTAAGAAAGGGAAGGAAGAGTTGGAATTTTAGTTTATAGAAAATGTACGAAATTGAATCTTCAAATTATTCTATTTCTACTGGTTATCTGGTCAAAATCATTGCGCAAAGATACCAGAAATGTAATGCAAGTCCATACATTAACACACCATCAAGCTCATGTAGATACAAAAGGTGTGTTTGTGCTTCTTCCACAAATAGACAGCAACCATAGCTTCAATTCAGTTTGCAAACGCAAACATTTTCACTGAGTGTATTTTCAATTTCAACAAAATATTTTCGTAATATTTTTCTAAAACCGCAAACATATTGGAGGAAAAATTGTTATTAAATCGAACATAATTTACGTTTATTACATATTAAATGATTTTTAATCGCTACATAATCACGCGACGCATTTATCGTTGCTATGATTATTCAACCCACAATTTGGTCTTGGGGTTTAGAATTCGATTTTGTTTAAGTAACGAATAATGACGACAATATTTTTGCTCGTTTTCAACTTAGTCCTTATTTTCCCACCGGGACTGCAAGCGGAGGTGATTCTTACGTTTTGCACCTAAAATATCATTTATTTTCGTTGCAATCTCAGATTTGTCACCTGATACATTACCAAATCTTTTCTTTCATTTTCAGGATTGCTATGAAATCCGGCCAACTATCCTTCATACCAGTTCCAATTCGCATATCTTAGAAGTCACGATAAAATCTACCAACAGAACACATTTGGATGTGAGACTCGACGTCAAGCGGAAGATACCAGTTGTATTTTTTCATATTTCAGTTCTTCAGGTTTACAACAATCATCGATCCGCGCCGATTTTCAGTCGAACCTACAACCTGTGCAAAGTTGATGAAAATGCCCTCACGCATTTCACGTTAGGATACATTGGAAATTTTTTGAATTATTTTCGAAGAAATGGGACGTTGTGCCCTGTACTTGCAACAATTTATAATGCTCCGAATTTGACTCCCAATTCAAAACTGTTGCCGGTACGAATTTTTTATCAAAACAAAAGTTATTTTATTGTTAATACAACATTCGCGGATATGAAAAAGCAGGCAAAACCGTTTGCGTTCGTCGATTATAAGATGGAAATTTCTAAGTTTAAGTGTTAGTTGTTGGATTCAGTAAATAATCACAAGAAACGAAAGAAAAAAGTGTTACTCGATTCTCAAATTCTTACGAAAGTTTAAAATGCAAACAATTATGAACAGTTTTAAAGATCATAGTAGTAAGTTTATGTCCGTGTAATTCCTTTCCGTCATAAATAACTATTTTTTGGTTTATTTTTATTTCAACTCAAAAACCTGAAACTTCTAAGTGCACAAAAATAAAAATGAAAAACAACATCGAACATCTTTAGACCTTCGCTATCACTCTCAACGTATTGAACGTATCTTTGGAACACAAAAAAACCACCGAAAATTAAAACCACATTCAGCAAACGTTTTCACTACTCTTCAGTTGCACTCTTTTATCTATGTTGCTTTCATCTAAAAATATCTTATTCATCGCTGGCAGTAGTATAAGTATTCGGAGTCAAACTAAGCCTCCCCTATGTCATTCCAACGTTGTAATTCTCCTCTCACGTGTGATAATTCCGCCAAGATGACACTTGAGAAACAAATCTTATCCAAACTCACCTCGTAAGTATGACGATGCCGTCAGAGGGACACACTGGCGGCAGAAAAGTCACCACGCTGGACACGCGGGGGACACCGTTGCCGACGAGCGGTTTATTTTCTTGGCGGAGAGTGTTTGTTCGTGCGGGGAAAAAAAGAAATCGATTAAAATGTTTCCGGCCCGCTTTAATGTTGTTGTTCCTTATGCGAAAGTTTTTTTTAAATATTTCAACTTGGCGAAATTTAATTGTCTTCCATGCTCTTGATAAATAAATTCGCGAGTGATGTAAGTTGAACACGGCAGTCCATTACGATGGTGTCTTAAGCGCGAAACACCGCCAGTCTCAAAAACTTAGATTCCTACCCAATTAATAATAGGAGGTGACTAGTTTGTATCCCGCATAACGGAAAATGGGAACCGTGGTTCGATTTTGATGTTTTTGCAACGCAAAATATTACCATGATCGTTCACCTACAGCCAGGTCAAGTTACGTCTTACTTCAAAACTGGCTTATTTATTTGAATAGTTTTGAAGTCACCGGGTTTGTAAGATTCCGTGCTCGCTCGATAAGGATAAAAAAGGACTCAAAAGCATCAGGAAATTAAGATCTATCGAAGCCAAAGTAAGATCTATTAACCGAACTGTCGAAACCTTTGAAGCCGTAATTGGATTGCTATCCAATGTGGTTGGCCCGAGTGAAAGTATTGCTTTTTCTTTGTGTGAAATATGATTGCCAATAGATTTTTTTTGTGGTAGAGAGGTTAAAGCTGTTTATGCCCTGAGTGTGGGACTGCCAGACGCACAATGCTTTTGGACTACTCACTAAACACCTCCCCTGTCAACCAGAGAACCTAGCCTGGAACCGTTTGACACATTACTTCGGGCTATGCCTCGTATTCCTACGCCTAGAGGCGTCTTCGGATTATGGGAATCTCTTCTCTAACGGGATGGAAGGGAGAGGAAGGAAGTGTAGGTAAATACTTCTGCGCTCTCTCGCAAGGAGCGTGATGGGTATCACCTGTGCGATTACCAGCACTGCCGTCCCGGAGAACGTTCGATATGCGCATTAGATTCGCAATGCTCCTTGTCTCTGCACGTGTGCCAACCGCTACCGGTTCACCTATGTTGGCCATTAATCGGGTGAGTGCCGTCACACGCGCTGCAGCCTTGTCAGCTGCTGCCCTGATTTGTTGGAAAAAACTCATCTTCCAGTCTATCAGGACGCCCAGGTACTTTACTGTTGATTTCGATTCGAACAGCTCGTCCCCAATACTAGTAGAATTACTCTGGGGATTCTCTTTTTCGTTAGGATGACCACTTCGGATTGGAAATAGATTAGTAAATTGGCAATAGCTGGTAAATTAGAGCGATAGCGGGTAGTGCAAAGAAATGCAATCGACAATAATTCGAAGTTCTCGCCGTAATTCGTCTGTTGTCGACTGATATGGGCCTTGTGACAGCCACCTTCAAGCTAAACGAAACGATATTCAGGAGCGGTATAAACATGAAAACAACAGGATATATGCTTCATGAAAATACTTCATGAAAATTCATGAAAAGACTTCGTATCCACGCTCGTCGGTAGATATACAATAATCTGGTAAATATAGAGTTTCGCAAAGATAGAAGAACAGAGCAGTGAAAACAATATCAGAAGAAGGTATTCTTGGCAGAATTTTATAATTAACATGAAGATTGCATGCAGGAAATGAACTAGTTAAACAATAAGCTGTTACTTACGTATGATGTGTCATGATAATCATCATTTATTCAAACATAATGTTATAATTACATAGTCCGGATAAGTTCAGTATAACTATTGACGCGATAATTAGTCCCTAAAATTTCTCATGATACACCTGTAAAGCATTACTAATATTACTAATTGGTATATATACCATTTCTTTGAGCTCAAATCATGATATGTGAAGATGTGTTAGTAGTGTGACTTCTGATTAGAGGTTAATTATTAATTGAAATTTGTATAGAACTCTTTCTTAGTCTCTTATCGATTTATAACGAAAAGGTGCTGTTAATTGAAATATCACCGGAAGAAATTACTTTCATTAATGTGAAAAATCGTCTCCTTAAAGTATAATCCATCACCGGCCAGTCATAACCAGTACATAGCACTGAAGATCGTTGACAGCTTTTCCCGAACCCTAACAGCTCAGAGTTTCACACTCTGGTGGATTACGGACATTGAGCGGTTAGTTAAAGTTCAGATGAAACGATCTCGGCGAACAGAAGTAGATGCTTCGCTGAGTATCGTCAGCTCAAAATAAAGTAATTTCAGCTATGATAACCATTACTTCTGCTTACAAGTATTCCATTCCCTTCTAAGGATTTTGGTTCATCAAACCAAAAGCTTATTGTGAAAGTAGTGTCACAAATTCGGACGGGAGGCCCAGGACAATTTAGCAAATTCCTGAGCAAGTCGCTATGCAAAAATTCATCAACATCTGTAAAACAGTGACCCATGGTCCAGAGGTTACAAACAAGTGACCCAGAGGCTTGGCTCCCAAGGATTGCCTTGCCCATTTAATGTGGATATAGAAAATTATACAAGCCCTACATTTAACCCGTTCTTGAACTGAAGCAAGCAGTCTTTCAATGTGGGTCAGGACAAGACTTCAAGACTTGATGGTACTCCAGCATGATTGCTGTAAATCGTCTTTTGGTTTTGCCCTGATCCTGCACTTGCAACGCATACCTGTGCGAAGGGGTGTCTAAAGAGTCCAAGAGGATTGTCTGATTCGTGTTTTTCTCGTACTTGTCGGCACGCAGGAAATAAGGACGTGAAGGATGATTGCTTCCAGTGTTCATGCCCATAAGTTCCATCTTAGCTACCATTTCTAGGGTTCCTTGTTGACTTCAATGCCTAAGTTATCGAAGGGGAATGCGTTAACCAGATTCAAGAATGACACGAATCCTAGAAGTGCCGGCTACCACGGAACTCATCGTCATGAATGCTGGAAAGAAAGAGGCTGGCCGACCTGAAGAGAAAGACCATCCTCAGCAGTACGGCTTTAGGGCTGGCTCATCTATGATCAGCGCAATAACAGAGGAGTGAACGTGGTCCAGCGAGCAGAACCCCAAAATCACTACTCGGGGCGAAAAGTATTGGGTATGGGAATAAGTTTCTGCCATTTTTTCGACAATGTTTTTAGTTAATTTCATCATTAAGAATACAGTCACGTCATTCAAGGTATGCATCATTTGAAGCTATGAATTTCTTCCATATTTCTGGTAGTAGATGGATTTCTCCGCGGGAAAAATCCCTATGCTTCGATTCGATCCATTCACTAAATCATTTTTCGATGCCTTCATAAGTAGTAAATCGTTCTCCAGTGAGGGCCGATTGCATGGAGCAGATTGAATGGAAATCTGAAGGAGCAGTGTCAGTGGAATACGGCGGGTGGGGCAATATTCACACCTTCGAAATATTTTTTGACCGGCTTGGCTATTTGTGGCCTTACATTGTCATGCAGCAAAATCAGGTTGTCATGTTTGTCTTTGCATTCTGGCTGTTATGCTTCCGAGCTCGATTTAGACGGATGAGTTGCCACCGATACACATCCCAAGTGATTGTTTCAGACGGTTCAGGAGCTCGTAATAGATGACGCCACTGTTGTCCCACCAGAGGCATAACATGACTTTGGTAGCGTGAATATTCCCTTTTGGTTTCGACATGAATCTTCATCAAACAATTCTCGTAGTTGCAAATCTTCAAACTTCTTCGGTGCCCCTTCAAACTCTTTAACACGCCAAAATCACCATTTTTAAAACACCGAAACCACTCTCTGCAAGTCGCCTGAGATGCAGCATGATCACCGTAAACATCAAGTATTGTATAAAGAATTGAATATTGAAGAACTATCTCAAAGACCGGAAGCTCTTCTATGAAACATTGGGAAGTTGGCGAAGAATGCATGTGACATCTGGGATGGGGAAAGGTTCCATTATTGGCCCGTACCTAAGAAATGTCTGGCACGACAAGCTTTTGAGGATGTAGCAACTGGAGGATCTGATCAGAGACGCCGATGACTTGGGTGCACTAGTAACCCTACCTACCGTCGAACCGGTGAAACTCAAACCAAGTTTGATACTGTACCAAGTGAGTGAGTGGATGACAGTCCGTGGATTTAGTCAAGCGCTGGAAAACACCGAGATCGTGCTACTAACCAAGAAGAGAAACTATCATCGAGTCGAAGGAAACATTAAATCCTTTAGCTTTACAATCGGCTCGAATATAAGCTTCTTCGATCAGATTCGAGCGTCAAAAAACAAGGCTACTGCGGGAGTATCGGCACTCAGTCGCCTTATAGCCGAGATTTTAGGACCAACCTCGAGAAAAAGACTTACACTCATGAATACAATGGGTCAGTGAACTTGAATGGCTCCAAATTCTACGCTGATGCACTGGAAAGAGCGGTACCTGCGTCTTTAACAGGCAGGAAAGCAAGGAGATTTGCGGCTAGCATCTGCATACCACACAGTCTTCGAACCGGCAGTACTGGTTATCGAGACGGAAGTCCTCCCAGTGTTACTTGCTTAAGAGCGAAGGCGAGTGTGCTTACATAGGAGGGGTCGAAGAGAGAAGTTGTTAGTCGAGAGGCATGAAGAAAGATTCTAGCATTGAAACAAGAAGCATGGATAAACGAAGCACGAGGCAGCTGGAGGTGAAACTTATTCTTATACGGCTTAACTACTCAATTTACGCGGTTATTTTCAGTTTTACCTGTTTAAGATGAAAAAGTGATCGTCTTTTGTTTGCTTGTTCTGGGCGGGGACGAAAGATGACGTCTACCACACCTTCTTACCATGCAGAGGATGGAAGAGGCTCCACTTGCATTTCTCCGAAAATATGCGATTTCTCTAAAGAAAACATAACGGTAAAGATATTGACATCTAAAGACAATTGGAACAGCGTGTCACAATACGTATGGGTGACTCTTTTTATAGACAAGGCATCATAGATCCCCTAGCGGCGCACAGGGAAGGTAGAACTCCGTGACAGCAATCTTCTACCTTCCCATTCATCCCTGCGGTTTTCCCCTAACGCTTGACGAGGCGAAAGTGGTCTCGTCCCAAATAATGTGACAAACAGTTCCAGAATAGGTGCCCGGTTTCACAGATGAGATATTTCGTCAGTACTCCGGTTGCGACTGAGAGTCCGACACTTAGGGCGTAAATTGCCTTCACCACTGTATTGAGACATTGAGCAAGCAAACTTCCATCGACCGCTTTGCATTTGCGAAAAAGGTGGTTCTCCACAACATACCTCCTGCTCAAGGCGACGGAGCGAATGATTCAAGAAGCATAGTAGAGGCTTTGGGGACTGGAGCCATTGATCCAAAGTGCCATTCTCCGGGGGTCGTCGAAAGTCATAAGCCGAACAACGTGGAAAGCGAAAACAATGATGCTCAACAGCAACAAGACCCTCTCGCTTACAGTATACAGAAGACCTCACCTGAGGACGACCTGATCAAGAAAATAGCTGTTGACAGAAGTGCGAAAGAGTGGCTAACAAGGAACACAAGCGCTATAATAAACGTGATGAGAAATGTAACGAATGTCCGAAAAAATGTCAACAAGCACATAAATAAGTGGGATTGGCGGACTGGAGGACTTCGTTGATAGAATCCTGCACTATCGCCATAGGTGGCTACCAGCAAAAAATTTAATTGAAAGAGCTTAAAAAAGTTTCTTATATTAAAACCTCCTTCACCGAAAATGCTACTCCTTTCGTAAAATGCAAAAGGGCGGCATGTAGCCCACTTAAATCTGACCGTAGGAAAAGGGCAAAGGGCCCGATACCAGTCGAGACAGGACACATCAGTCAAGCGGAGGAGGGAAATGTTGACTTTCAATTGGGGTGCTCTAAATCGCAACAAAAGGCTGCGAAGAAGATACAGCGCGTGACAGCAAAGATTCAAATGAGGCGCCCGAAAAGCAAGAAGGCACGAAACACAGCGCAATGCTTAAGAAAACCAGGCGCAAGCAGCGCAGGGATGCTCTACTGATCAAGCCTGCAGACGGGAGAATTTCGCTGAGGTCCTCAAGGAGATCAGGCAAAATGTGGAATCCGAAAAACGGTGTCTATATACGAACGGTAAGAGCGACCAAAACAGGCGGTCTCATCGTAGAACTCGGAGCGGAATCCACCGACAAGGGACGGTTCAAGAGCGCTGTCAAGGACCTCCTGGGCTCTAAAGCTGTTATCTCGACATTACAGCCAATGACCTCTTTGGAAATAAGAGACCTTGACTGCATAGCGGATGCCAAAGAAGTAGAACATTCCATTAGGCAAATTCGTCCTACGGCAAAGAGCTTAAGGGTAAGGCTGACGCCTACCAATCCTAGAGAGCAAAGGGTCGCAATAATAGACATCCCAGAGAAAGACGCTGTGGAACTCCTGGCCAAGGAGAAAATTAAAGTCGGCTGGGTTGTGTGCAGGACACGTCGAAGGGTAGTCCTAACTAGATGCTAAAAGTGCCTTAGCTTCGGACACATGTCCTTGAACTGCAAGGGGTCAGATCGAAGCAAACTGTGCTACAAGTATGGCACTTCCGGCCATAAGGCGAAAGACTACCCAAACGAACTCAGTTGCATCTTGTGCAAAGATAAGGGACGAAAGTCGTAGGTGCCAGGCGTTCAAACAGGCACTAAGCAAGAAAGGAGCAAAGACCTGATCCAAGTCCTGCAGATCAACCTACACCGTAGCTCAACCGCACAGGATTTACTAGACCAGGTTACGAGGGAGAAAAAAGTCGACTTGTTGCTGATATCTGAGCAACACCACAACATGGAGGAAGCTGGATGGTATTGTGATCGACCCGGCACCGCCGCCATCTGGGTAGATGATAGGGCCCTACCCACTGTTCGGACTTGCCGAAATAGCTAAAAAGCGGAGAGAATGTCACAGACTCCCCCGCGAAGCCCAACTTTCAAGAAATCGAGACGAGTCACATTCCCGAAAGCTGGCATACAGGTCGGCTAGAAAACTCCTCCGTAGGTTGATTAATGAAAGCAAGGCTCGCTGCTGGCACAACTTCGTTGAGGATAACGATAGGGACCCGTGGGGGCTGCGTTACAAGCTTTTCATGTGGAAACTAGGAGCTGCAAGGGGCCCTGTGTCCTTGAAGTGGAAAAAATGGACTAGCTTGTTCAAGCACTTTTCGCAATACATCCTGTTCGTCCCGATGATGCGACGATGAATGTTTTGCAAAATGCCCACTTTTTCGTGCCATCGAGCTGGAAGGTGTGGTGGAAACCCGGAGGACTTTCTCAAAGACCGGAAGCTCGTCTATGACACATTGGGAGGCCGGCGAAGAATTAGTGTGACATCAGGGGTATCGCAAGATTCCATTCTTGGCCTGGACCTATGGAATGTCTTGTACGATGAACTTTTGAGGTAGCAGTTAGCGGAAGAGTCACATTTGGCCGGAGACGCAGATGACGTAGCAGTACGAGTCACCAGATGTATTGTCGAACAGGCGCAACTCAAACTAGGTGCGGTACTGCGCCGAGTAAGTGATTGGATGACAGACCGTTGGTTCCCCCAAGCGCTGGAAAAGACTGAGATCGTCATCCTGACCAGGAAGCGGATCTCTTATGTAATTTCAGTTTGGGCGGGAACAACGATCATTAACTCAGAGGAATCAATAGAATACTTTGGCTTAATGACCCGAAGATGAGAGTCTTCAAGCAGGTTCGAGCATCAACGGATAAGGCTTCTGCGGGAGTATCAGCTCTCAGTCACCTTATGGCCAACTCACGTAAACCAACTTCGACTAAAATACTTGAACTTATGTTCGCAATGTAATTGGTCTTGAATGGCCTTCAAGTCTGGACTGATGCTCTTAGCAAAGAGTTGCACCAACGACGTCTGGCACAGGTACAGAGGCAAGGAGCTCTGGGGGTAGAGACTGTATATCGCACTATCTTCGAACCTGCGGTGCTGGTTATCTCGATGGTGGTCACTTTTATATTTCTTGCAGATGAACGGATTCTCATGTACTTACGTATCAGAGGGGGGAAGGTAGTATAAATACACAAAACATATAACAATGTTTGGTTTCTCTGGTTCATCAACTATTTTCTTAAGAATGGAATACACAAAACTTCACCAAGGTTTGATCTGCATCAGTGTAACAGGCGGACCTTCTGCTGTAAACTGCTGCTTTAGGCTATACGATGACGAAACTTTTCATGCATGCAATAGGTACGCTGCTCTATAATCAATATAATATTGATCGAATAAAGAATAGAAACCAATTATTTTATACGCCTTTACTTAAAGAGTGAAATAGACGGCAATGAATCATCTCAAAAAAATTCTTATCAATGTTCTGATCTCCGATGGCCACTTGCTTACATAGAGGAGCAAAGCTTTAAATTTTCCAACCAATTATTAAACCTTTGTTCTTTTTCTAAGCACCTCTCGATCTTGACTGTCTCGTTCGATTGACCGCCTCCCACAAATTTTAAACCCGAGCAGCGATGAACTGTCTCTCACAAAGGGTCACACCTGCGATTTTTTAGTTTCCCACTGGTATCTGCCCTTGAATAATCCCAATGAATAACTTTTTGTGTATCCATTGTTTGTCATTGTTCATTGAATAGTCCATGCAATTCATATGGGCAGCCTATTCTAGCTTCCGCAGTCTTACAAGCGTTGAGATCCGCGGTACGTCAAAAATTTCATACAGCTCTCGGTTGGATCGAATTCACCATAGGTCCGCGTCTGCCTTCGATTTAAGTATTCGCTTTAGAGCTCGTCGCTAAAAGGCGTTCAGTATATTTGCGGATGCTTGGGTTAGGGTCCATGTTTCACACCCATAGCATAAGACAAATTATTTGAATTTTTGAAATAAATTTTCTTTTTTGGATAACGATATGTAAATAAATGCCGTTGTGTACTAGGAATTCGTAAGTTTGAAAATATATCTGTAATTGCTTTAAATTTGGTAGTGGCATAGCATAAGAACAAACAGCGATAACACTCCGACCGTCGACCAATCTAACGGATTTTGCAGAATTGTATGAGTGTTAGTAAAAATATTAATTTTTTGCTCGTTTTGTTTACAAGCACAATGTAAACAGATAGACAAAATAGAGAAAAATAAACATTTTTACGAACACCAACGCAATTCTCCAGAATCTTTCAAATACCGTTAGATCCGTCGTTTGTTCGGAGTGAGAGCGCTGTTTGTGTTTACGCTATGGTAGTGGTATCAACTTGATTCTATCAATGGGTTCTATTTTACGAGGTTTTTCAATAAAAATGGTAATTTTGTTCAATTAGCACGTTTGACCTAATGTTTATCAGTGTCAGAGTGTTGATGTTATAATTTGAGATTTCTATGTCGATTAATATGTTTCTATGTAAGGAAGTTGACTTGAATGGTCTAACGATCTTCTTCGTGACGTAACGGTTTTGCTAAGTTAGAGGCAGAATTTGGTTTTTTTGCGCCATTGCAGTTGTTACGAGAAGTGTGAGGATCACAGTTCCTGAAACAGGAGGTTTGCCTTAGTTTTTTTTATGCTGAGGATGAATCTTTGAATTCTTATTAGTTTTTTTGAAGCGAGGATCTAATTTTGTAGGATTAGGATTCTTTACCCATTTATTATGGAGCTAGGAGTATTTTCTATTGGCATTGGCTTTTTGTAGTAGTTTTTGCTTATATGTAAATAATTTGTCATATATATGGGAAGTATCTATTTCATTAAAAAATATGTCTGCAGGTTTTTCACCATGAGCAGAATGTACCGTATTGTTATAATATTGAACGCCCTCTTGTACTGGATTAAGAGACAGTAAATTCTTTTCCTCGTTTTGTCAGATGAGGAATGTTCGCATATTTTCGTTTAATGTGCGATGCGATATTTCGACACCTAAATTCCCAGTTTTATGAATAGGATGAGTAAAATGGAAGGTAATATTTTCTTTAAGAAACCAATCTTTCGCTTTTTTTGAATTAATTGCGTTTTCATTATCAGTTACCAGTAGCTTTGGCTTACCGATTTTGTTAAACATTGCCCGCAGTGTATTAACTATGGTGTTCCATCGTCTGTTTTTAAGTGGAGCAATAGTAAGGAATTTTGAGAACTTATCGATGCAAGTTATAAAAGAGTTGTTCTTATTTTTGAACCAAAGTGGTAGTTATTTATTTTTGATGTCAAAGTGGTAGATTTCACGAATAGATTTAGGTGTGACTGTTTCCTTGAACGGCTCTTTTGGTGGATTCCTATCATATTTAGATTCCTGACAGATCTCACAGGAGTTCATGAAGTCTTGAACGAGTTCTTTTAATCGAGGATAATAGTATTTAGTGTGTATTTCTCCGTAAGTTTTATTGATGCCTATATGATTGGACTGTTTATGAGTCGCTTAGGGTGCAATCATAGCGTAAACACAAACAGCGCTCACACTCCGAACAAACGACCGATCTAACGGTATTTGAAAAATTCTGGAGAATTGCATTGGTGTTCGTAAAAATGTTTATTTTTCTCTATTTTGTCTATCTGTTTACATTGTACTTGTAAACAAAACGAGTAAAAAATTAATATTTTTACTAACACTCATACAATTCTGCAAAATCCGTTAGATTGGTCGATGGTCGGAGTGTTATCGCTGTTTGTTCTTACGCTATGGTGCAATCATGAAGTAAAATTTCGTCATTGACAAGTGTCGATTTCTTATAAGCCAGTTTCCATTCAACGTATTCTTTTTATAATATTAACAGTTTTTGTTTGTCGGATAGTTTGATTCCTACGGTGCCTGTGTGTGGCATATGATTATTGGGAATATATTTGGCTTCTTTTTCTGAGAAGTTTTGAAATATAAATGTTAAACGTTTCTTTCTTTTGAACTTTTCTCTTTTAACCGACTGTGTTTTTCCTGTTTTAACTATTATTTGTACATTATAACAATTCAGTGGTATTTCAGAGATAGGAATATAATGAGAATTATCTTCTGTGGCTGTATGCTGCGTTGCTAGTGAATTGCAACGTGCATCTTTATGAACGTGAAGCTCAATACGAGAGAGTGCATCTGCTACAAAATTTTAAATTTTAAAATTTTTTCCTTTAACGTGTTTTATGGTAAGGTCATACTCTAATAGTTTCAGCTTCCACCTCTGCAACCTTGTATTGTCAACTTTTAAGTTTTGAAAAATTTGGTAACTTAAAGGTTTGTAGTCAGTTACTAACTCAAAATTGTGACCGAATATATACGGTCTAAAATACTTTAATGCAAATATGATCGGTAAGTGCTCTTTCTCTATGGTTGAATATCGTTTCTCGGTTTCATTTAGGGTTCTGGATGCAAAGCTTATCGGTTTATGGTTCTGAGATAGCACGGCTCCAATTGCGAAGTTTGAAGCGTCTGTTGTGACAGTGAATATTTTGTTGAAATCAGGAAATTGTAATATTGGATGATTTGATATGTATAATTTTAGTTTTTTAAAGGCTTCAATGTATTCTTAATCTGACGTTTTCATTTTAATATCTTTCTTCAGATATTTTGTCAGGGAGCGAGCTATTTTGAAAAAATCTTTCATAAACTTTCGATAAAATCCAGCTAAGCCCAAGAAAGATTTTATTTGTTTCTGAGTAGTAGGCAATGGAAATTTCTCATTTGCGTTTAACTTCTTAGGATTGGGTTTGATACCATTTTTTGTTATTATATGTCCTAAGAACTCAGTTGATTTTTTAAGGAAGTGTGTTTTTTAAATTTGCTGTACGCAAAGTGGAGAATATTTTGCGAAGTGCTACTTCATGCTCTTCGAGGGTGGTACTATATATAAGAATGTCGTCCATGTATACAATACAGGATTTATCAATGTATTTCGCGAACACTGAATTCATCAACCTCTGAAAGGTTGCCGGGGCATTTTCAGCCCAAATGGCATTCGAGTAAACTCAAAATGACCTTCGTTGGTAGAGAATGCTGTCTTATGACAATCTTCTGTTTTCACTTCAATTTGGTGAAATCTTTTAATCAGATCAATGCTTGTGAAATAATTGGCATGTCTCAATTGCTCAAGTACATCATCAATTTGTGGAATCGGGTATTTGTCCCCAATCGTTATATTATTTATCTTCCGGTTGTTAATCACTGAACAATGTTTCCCATTCTTTTTTGGAACTACCCAAATCGGAGAGTTGTAACGAGATTTGGATGGCTGTATAATGCCTTGTGCCAAATCTTCTTGGATTTTTTGTTTGACAAATGGTTTGAAAGAGTATGGGTATCTATAGTTTGGTTAGTATATTGGGTTATCGGTTCCCAGTTTTAATTCGTGTTTGATTTCATGTGTAAATGTTAATTTCTCATATTAATTGTATTGAATATCGGCAAATTCATTCTTAATACGATCAAAACGACCTTGCTCTTCTTGAGAGTATTTTTCCTCTTGAAGTTGTTTGTCAATTGGTATTTTTTCAGAAATTTCCTTTTTCTGAGTATGTTGTGCTGTTTCTAATATGCATTACATACATACTAATAACACATTATAAAGTTCGCCATGCTCGGTATTGACGACTTTTGTCAATTATAAATGACTGACTTTCAAAATAAAGATCCGAAGAATATATATTCAGCTTCAATGAAGAAATATAAAGAACAAAACAGATCTTTTTCAAATAGGTATTTCACTAGAAAAATAAGTCTGTTTTAGGCAAGCAGCTTCAGGAGCAATTAAATAAAGAAACAGAATATTATCACAATGTCCTAAAACGGGTTATTGCAGTGATAAAATTTTTGAGTATAAGAGGCTTAGCACCTAGAGGTTGCGAGGAAGTATTTGGTTCTCCACATAATAGTAATTTTATGGGTACTCTAGAGCTATTGGCAGAATTCGATCCATTCATACGTGAACATACTGAACAACGAGAGCGAACATACCCTGTAATATCATATTTATCAAAAACAGTATATGAGGAAATGATTGCGATTATGGGTAAACAGATAATTAAACAAATTATAACTGAAATTAATAACGACGACACAAAGTATTATTCAATTATGATGGATTCAACCCCAGATCTGTCTCACGATGACCAACTTGCTGCAACTAAAAGGAAAAAATAAATCCGCGGATTACGTGCCATGTACTGCGCATTCCCTTAACCTAGTTGGTCAAGAATCCGTGAAGGTTGCAACCAAAATTGTAAATTTTTTTGGAATAGTGCAACAAATATACGTTTTCTTCTCTGCTTCGACCCATAGGTGGGAACTGTTAAATCGTGAAACAAAACTAAAATTTAAAAAGTTAAAAAGTTTAAGCCAGACCAGATGGTCTTGTCACTTTGATGCTGTCAGAGCTTTGAAAAGTAATTATGATGGCATTATAAAAATTCTCAATACTTTCGGCGAAAATGACGATGAAAAAGTTGATTTCCGAAAAGAGGCACGAAATTTATTTAATAAACTGGCAAAACTAGAAGCTGCAATTTTGATTGTTTTTTGGGAAGAAATTTTGGAGAGATTTAATGTAGTTAATAAAAAAGTACAGAGCCCTGGTTTAGACATTGGTAAAGGCAATAAGTTAATTGTGTCATTAAAAGAGTTCATGAAAAACATAAGGCAACAATCAGATCAGAAGCTAAAAGAATACGAAGAGAAAGCTAAAAAATTAAGTACTAGTGTGGGAACAGACTACAGTGGCATAAATAAGAGACGCATTACTTCAAAATTTTCAGATAAATCTACAGATAAAGTCTCAGTAAACGGCGCAGAAATTTTTTTAAAGAGACACGCTTAACGTTGCGTTAGATCAGATGATTATGGATTTAAATAATAGAAGCCAAGCCTATGAGACCTATAGCAACAAATTTAAATTTTTAATGGATTTGCAAGACAAAAATCAAGTACACATAGATCTGGAAAGTGTACGTAATATTATTGATTATTATCCAAATGACGTAGACGAACATTTAGTGAATGAGTGCATTCAGTTGAAAACTTACTTACTTCAGTCTAAGACAGAGTCTTACACCTCTTGCAGTGAAATTTTTTGGCTAATTTATGAAAAGAAACTTGTTGATGTTTTTCCAAACTGCTATACCATCTTAAAGATTTTTTTAACGATGCCGATCACTAGCTGTAAAGCGGAGCGTTCTTTCTCCAGGATGTCGTATATAGAAAACAAATACAGGACAACAATGTCGAACTATCGACTAAATCATTTATCAGTTCTTTCGATAAATTGCGATTTAACAAAGGACCTACAGTGCGATGATCAAATAAAAGAATTTGCAGCACAAAAATGCAGAAAGGTTGCTTTATAATTTATATAACATAACCATTTATAACCTGTCAATTTATTTAAATAAATAATGTTTAAATAAATATATAAAATATTTTGTTTCCCTATTTCCTTCCTGTACTTAACATATATTACATTACATATACCTACATCACTACAGAAAACAGTTTCTTGTCAAAATGGCAATTAGTTGAGTAGTTAGGTAGGGCCCCTAAGCAGTATTAGCCCAGGGCCCCACAAATTCAAGACCCGCCCCTGCGGGCGCTACAAGCACAATCCAGACTCGTCGGTTAAATATACTCATCGAATGGCGCCACTTTGAACGCACTCAGTCAAACAGTTTGACTGATACAGCCTTTTCTATCTAGATTTTCGTGAAAATAGATGTGAAAATTGTTTGCGATATTTGTACGAAATAATTGAGCGAATTGAATCTTTCCAAAAGCTTAATCGATCTGGTAATTTTCAGGTAAGTTGCTGGTAGCTTTAGTTATGATGAATTGGTCTTAGTTTGATTTCTGAGAAAAGAGTTTTGATTCGTAACGGAGTTTTGTGAAAACTTAAAAGTGAAAAATTTGCCCCACATAGTGATACATTTGAAACATTTTCTCGGTTTTTCTCTATTTATTTATATGAAACAACATCTATCGTCCAACAATGAAGCAAAGCGAATCAAGAAAGACTATACTGGGTATTATCCTTTGTTTTGAATCAGTGAAGTTTCACCATACTTGGCCAAGCGCTTTGATTATATCCTAAAAAATGCTAATCTATGTTTCGGCGAACAAATATGCTCAACCAAAATGGTCCATGACTTACTCCAGTATTTGTTAGAGAAACCGCATCAATGGGGAGTTAAGTTTTTTTGTTTTGTGTGACGGCAATGATTATTTATTGCTTTGAAATATACACTGGCGCCAAAATTGATGACATCATTTTGCCTAATACGAAAAAACATTCGAGCAACAGAAAATGTTGTGATCTGGTTGTCGTGCCAAATTTTTCAAATCATATATTGTATTTCGACACCTTCTACACTTCACCAGCGATGATGTACCTTAGAGCACATGGTATCTACAGTCTTGGCACTGTATTAACCAATTGTATTCCTAATGTCAAACTGCCATCCGACAAAAGTGAAGAATTGAAAAAAGCTCCACGAGGCTATTCAACGAAATTTGTTGGATCAACTTACGGGGTCGAAATTGCCACGGTTGTGTGGAAGGACTCAAAAAATGTCAGGCTTTGCTCAACATATGTTGGCTCAAAGCCATTCCAATGAAGTTCAATTAGACAGGCATCTAAAATTTCTTGTTATAAGCGAAAACAAAATCATATCATGAAATTGATTGTCCACAAAATATTCGTGAGTACAACGCACACATAGGCGGTCTCGATCTAGTAGACGCTTATATGGGCCGCAATGGACTCTAAACCTAAACTCAGGATTTGGCAACCAATAATTTTAAAAGCGAAACAAATTAAACTTTTGATCAAGGTTTGAAGGTCCAAAGTGAAGGTGAAGGTGAAGGTGTCTTTCAGTTGATAAACAATCCATTGGCCGTCCATCATCTGCATCACGGCCGACCACTAGTGATAGCGTTGGTAAGAAAGCAGCTCATCCTGCAGAAAGTGTGAGATTCGATGGACTGAATCATTTTCCGGAATAGAGTTCAAAAACATCATGCAAATTGTGTTAAAACTCAACTTCAATTGTGTTAAAACTCAACTTCAATTGTGTTAAAACTTCAACTTCATATTCGGACTTCATATTCGTTATTTTTACCCTAAAATCTTACTAGAACCAAAATTCTCATATCAAAGTACCACGTATATCAGTTTCAGCGTTTCAGTTTCAGTTTCATTATCAGCGCATTTGTATATGGTTGCCACAAAATACATTGTACTATTCCTGAACCTTCCTTTTCTGAAGCAAGACTAATTACCAGATTTCTCGGTAAAGGGTGGCTTGCAACACAGATATGAAAATGTATAAAGCATGGAATAGTTTTAGCTACAATAATCTACCAGAGGTTTCAGAACCTTTTGTGAGTATCTTTATAAGTCAAAATAAGTTATATAAGGAAAATTGACTTCCATTTGCAATTTTCTTTGAATTCATCCCGTTGCACTTGTTACATAACACTGAACTCAACCGAGAATGGCATAGGTCAGTGGTAGAAATTAAACCGCTTCTGGACCCAATTAGTATTTTTCCTTAGCAAAGAATGCAGTCACATATGAAAAGAGTAAAAACTCCAGAATTGAAAAATGTGATGTTACAACTAAAACTAAATTTCTTTCATTTATTTACTTTGCCTGCAAAACTACCCTCCCGTAGGAAAAATGTAATTTTCCAGTACAGAGTTTTGATGTTCTAGGACTGAAATTCTTTATGTTACTTTTTCCTGGAAAGGTCCTTTAATAACGATAGCTACAAGAGTTGCCAGATTGTTGATTTGTAAAACTTGTTCAGAATATTTTTTGGTCATAGCGAACAAATCACTGTTATTTTTAAAATTGTGAACAATATTAAACAAAGCTCATATTACAAATAAATTTAAGCTTATTCTAGCCAACCCCTCATGCCAATCATGCTATTGAAAAGCTGAATGTCTAACATGTCTCCATAGATGCTTTTACACACCCGCCAGATGTGGTAACTCACTGTCCAATTCAATATGTCCAAGGACTATTAGCTGGCGCCGTGGAGACAATTTCAACAACATAGCCTATATTTGATTAAATTTTATGGGCGATTTAACATAATCAATCAAACAATTATCAGAAGGACTATTGTTGAAGTTCTGTCAATTCTCTTCGGTAGGGAGGCAACGGTTACAGCACAGGCAGTCCATGTGCGTATTGTCAAATCACAGAACATACCACAAAGGCCACACGAATGTGCCATTAGAAGGATGTAATTGGGTATTAACGACTCGTTAAAGATTCATTCGTGGCCATTCATTTTGTTTAAATTTTGCTAAATTCAATATTTGTTTTAATGTAAGTTGCAACGAGATGTCAACAACAGAAGAACTTTTGCAATCGAATAAGAGTTAATAACAAGGACTTGATTGTACTCTACTTCATATAGTTAACCGCTTAATTTAATGCGTGAAAGCGATACTAATTCCAAAAAAGGATGCGCACTCTAAATTAAACTTTTCAAGAAATGTTTTTCAACTTCTGTTCATCCTACATTGCTTTCTACTCTAGCATGTTTATTGAGTGTGAGGCCGATACGCACATATGTGAATATCTAGTTAATATGCGGTCAATATTGGCTTGAATTCTTAATGCATTTTCTCACCACCGTGGAAAACTTGTCCCGCCAACAATGTAATCCGACTTTTTTCCTGTGTTTGTTTTTGGCTATGATTCTTCTTAGTACAGACAAATTTTATGATTGCTCAAATTTTTAGCACAAAATTTATTTTTTAGCAACGAAAATGCCTACCAAATTCATGGACAGAAGACATTTCAATTGTGTCAAAAAGCAGATTACGTTACAAAGGATATAATATAGAAACTACTCACTACAAAAACTTAAGGTAGTGAATTGAGTTGTTCACTACAATTTCAAATCCAATTTTTATAATTTTGGATTTAAAGTTTCAACGCTAAGGCATTGTCAAAACTATAGCAAATTATTATTATTATTTGTACTGGGGTCCACTTCCTGGAAATAGCATAGGTCAGCATCGGCCCTTAGCTCCTCATGTGTTGTACTATTGTTTACAGATGGTCCTTCCTATCGTCCTACAAAAGCCAAGGAGTTCTTCCAGTTCTGTGGTCGCCAAGTTTTCCAACTCTGTTACGCAAGTACACGTCAGCCAAATAAGGCTTTTGTTGGCCAGGCTCGGACAATCTAGGAGAAAGTTTCCCCAGGAGTTGTTATGTCCTCGTTTTATAAAGGTGAGGCCAAAGAGCTCGGGTTATCCTGCGGTCCGTCCGGGTTATCGGTTTATCAGTCCTATCATTCCAAGCCGTATCTGTGTCTTTCTAGAGGACTTTGTCTTGTTCCCTTTCTACCGTTGCTAGTGGCACTTTAATTGCGTCTATTCTAGAGCTGCTCCCGCTAGCTCATCCGCCCTTTCGTTTCTCTTTACACCGCTGTGTCCAGGGACCCATGTCAGTTTTATATTTACTCGGGTTGTTGCCGTTTTGAGAGCCTGCTTGCAACTCTGCACCAGTTGTGAAACTACGCGGTTAGAGGCAATCGCTTGCAGTGCCGACTTACCGTCCAAGAGTATTTGTATTCTTGCGGATTATCTCGGAAAATGATTCCTGTGCTGCTTCCCTTATCCGTTTTGAAGCCATCGGTGTAGATCATAATTTCACTTCCAATCGTTGTGTCCACTATCGGTTGGATTCTATCCAGCTCCCTTTTTACGTGACGGGGCCATTCTCTCCATTTTTTCCAAAATGCATGCATGGGTTAGATAACCCATATGTGGATTTTAGTCTGATGCTCGCAAGTGATGCCTCTCTGAAGATGAATTTTTCGAGTGGAATGAGATTGAGCATTATCTCTACTGCAGCAGTTGGCGTAGTCCTAATGGCACCTGTGATGCCAAGGCAGGCCATTCGCTGGATCTTCTCTAGCTCTTTTGCAATGGTTTTCTATTGTAGTGCCTGCCACCAAACCAATGCCCCGTACGTGGTTATTGGCCTCATTATTGTTGTGTAAATCCAGTGGGCAATTTTAGATTTTATTCTCCAGATTTTCCCCACTAGTTTTTTCATTGTGAAGACCGCCGTTGTAGCTCTTCGTGTGACTTTTCCTATGTGTGGAATCAGAGTTAGTTTACTATCCAAGGTTATTCCTAGGTATTTCACCTTATTTACTAAACTGATATTTTTTCTGTCAAGGCCGGAGGTGAAAATGTCGCCGGTTTACGGCGCTTTGTGTAAAACATAAGCTACGTTTTGTCGGCATTGATGCGCAGTCCGTTTAGCTTCGCCCACTCGAAAAGATGTGCGAGGTCGATCTGCATTAAGTTCGACATGGTTTCCGGGAATTTTCCACTTATCAGTATAACGATATCGTCAGCGTACGCTATCGTTTTGAAACCCTTCCCGTTGAGGTCTTCCACTATTTGGTTAACTGTGAGTACCCAGGCAAGTGGTGATACTATGCCGCCTTGTGCTGTACCCCTGTTAGTCCATTTATTCAAGGTTACGCCGTTTTCTTTGGGTGTAATCTTCCTTTTAGTTAGTAGTCCCGTCATCCATTTAGTTAGATATGGGTCTATTGCACATCTTTGAACGACTGCTACTATGCTCTCGGTTTTTACATAATAGAGAGCATAGTAGCTCGATATCAATGAAGACCGCTAAAGTGTATTCTTTGATGGCAAGGTTCCTCTCTATTCTGCTTACGACTTTGTGTAGTGCCGTCTCTGTTGAGCGCCCTGGAAGGTATGCATGTTGGTTGGGACAAAGCTCCGTTATGTTCACGGTGCTTTTTATATACCCATCCACCAGGCGTTCCAGAGTTTTCAGCATGAAAGACGTTAAACTGATAAGTCGGTAATCCGTTGCTTTGTAGTGGCTGGCTTTTGCCGGCTTGGGTATAAAAACTACTTTGGCTTCTCTCCAGACCAAAGGAATATAGCCTTTGGATATGGAGGCTCTATATATTGTCACCAAAATCCGTATTATTATGATATCCGCTTTCATACGCATGATCGGACACACTTTGTCGGTTCCTGGTGATTTGTAAGGTTCGAAGGTATTAATCGCCCAAAGGACCTTTTCTTCGCTTACCAATTCTTTTAAGGGGGTAGAAAGGGTGGGGGCACGGTGAGGAGTCACGTTGCTTACTTGTTCTCTTTCTCCATCCATTGAGCCCGGAAAGTGTTGGTTTAGTAGGAGCTTGAGACGCTGTATGCTATTTGTTTTCCACGATCTATACTCCTTTTGAAGGATCGTGTCCACATGTGGTTCTCTTTTCAGAGCCCTGCTTAGCCTAGATGTCTCGCTTCCTCCCTCAATATTGCTGCAAAAAAGATTCCAGGATTTTCTTTTCTCTTTTTTACAGCTGTTTTAAATATTTTCAGATTTCGCTTAAAGTCCTTCCCAATCCGTATCTCTGTTTATAAGGCGAGCTATTCCGAATAGTCTTTGAGTATTTTTTCTGATCTCTTCCAGTACTTTGTTCTGCCAGCTTACCTTTTTTTTGTTTGATGGTAATGTTTGGACACATTTCACTGAAACTATCGACCAGTATACTTGTGATGTATCTCACTTCATTGTCAATTTCCTTTTGACTTCTCAATGGATTTGCTTGGTGTGAACCTAAATATCTTTTAGTAGCGTTTGTGTAGCCGTCCCAATCTACTATATCAAACCATTCCACCGAACCACCGAACATGATTTTCCGTCTTGATTTTTTTTTATTTCTTCAGCTGCAAACTTATTTACGATTTTCTTTTTTTTTCATAAAAAAGAGGAAAAAGTTTAAAAATTAGGTTCTTAACAGTTAAATTACAAAAAGATCCATATTTAAAGTAAGTTATAAAAGTTGATGCTAGATTTGCTTTTTGACTCGCTGGAGTGTCTGAAAAAATAAACGAAAAAGCAGAATATTTGCTATTTTTGGAGATATCAATCAGGATAAAAGTGTTTATCTGAAAGTCAAAAAATTATGGACATTTTTCGAATAAATTGATTTGGACTTTTTTAATTTTTCAACGATTTTTCATATCGTAATTCAAATTATAACCATAAGTGTACTCAACACCATATTTATACAAAGTAACAATGAGGTGAGTACTAATTGATACAAATCAAGTCGGCTGCCTTAAAAAAAGTGTTTCGAGCAATCCGCTTTTCAAATTGTTAATAACTGTTCAAAAAAATTATCCACATTCAATCCACCCTGCCTGAGCCGCATCATCGTCATTACGCTCCTGAAGCTTGATTTCTCATCCGTACATTCACACCTTGCATTCTTGAATGCATCATAGCATTATTTTTTTGATTTGTTAGGTTGGCAACTAAGTAATTGCCAATTTCAGTTGTAGATGTGTCTCACTCCCAATTTTATGATATCCATAAATGTAATGGTCTGTTTCTTCTTATACAAGGTCTGGCTATAAAATAACGAGACTTCACGAGCCGAAAGTGCTTAGAGGGGTAAGGAGGCAAACGAATGCAACGTGGTTAGATTTCTTGAAGGGCGAGAGAGCATCGGAGCATACTTACGTCCAGTTCGTCCCGTGTCTTTTTCAACTCCGCAAACAATGACCAAAATCAATGAAATTGTGCGCTGAGATCGTTGTATGAGCATTTTGATGATTGCTGAGACTGTAAAGGCCGATAAAGAAACGGTCATAAAAATTTTACATGACGAGTTGAACATGAGGAAAGTTTGTGTGAACTTGATCTCAAAAAATCTGACCCCTGATCAAAAGCTCTCTCGTAAACATATCTGCTGAATTGCGACAAATGGAGACCCTGAATTGATGTCGAACATAATCAATTGCGATGAAACCTGGATATTCCAGGACGATGTGGAAACTAAGCCGTAATAAATGCACTAACTCCTTCATCGCCAAAGAAATAAGCAAGGATGCCCAAATCAAAATTTAAGCCCATGCTAATCGTTTATTTCGACGTCAATGGCACCGTGATGGTTGAATAGATTTTTTTTTTTGGGAGGTGAGGGCTACTTACGCCCTGAGTGTCGGACTCCCGCTACTAGACAACCGACTTAACACCTCCCCTGTCACGCCGAGAACCGAGCCTGGAACTGTTTGTCACACAACTTCAGACTACGCCTTATTAATCATCGCTTAGCGGTGCCTTATAGTTAAGGGAAATCCCTCTTTCTGCACGGATGGACAGGCTGCAGCAGCTCTCCTGTTACAGAAATATCCCCTTTCTCGCCAAGCGATCCATTATGCCCTTCTTTATAAGAAGTACTGTCCGTACGTAATGCGACACACAGTTCCAATTGTCTTTTGATTCCATCATTTTTCCCGTTACATTTTCTGGGGAGAGCACCCCTATTTTATCCGAGAGATGCGAACGGAGTCTTGTGCATCTAGTACACGTAAAGAACGTGTGGCAAGCGTCATCCGTCATCAGCGGGCAGAACACGCAAGTTGGAGATGGTGACTTTCCCATCTTATACAGGCAAGACTGAAAATACCCGTGACCACTGAATAGTTGCGTCAGATAATAATCAGTCTCACCATGCATTCTGTAGAACCACAGCCCCAAGTAACTTATCAGCCGTGCGGTCCACCTGCCTCGTGTTTCGTTTTCCCATATTTGCTGCCACAAGGTTAGGGTCCTTCTCCGTTCCTCTCGGCTGCCGGTTTCTCACGCCGACTCCCCCCTACGTAAGTATACACGTTTCCGTTCGTCTGTAAGTAACTTAATTGTAACCACCCTCGAGATTACCAGCATTGCAGCTTCAGAGACAGTGCGATATGCAGCCGCTATCCGCAAAGCTCCTTGCCTCTGCACCTGTGCCAGACGCCTTCGGTGCGTATCTTTACTAAGAGCGTTAGCCCAAACCTCGGAGCCATACAAGAGCACTGACTCCATCGCACTCATCAGTAAACGTGTTTTGCTCGAGGTTGATCCCCGCGTGTTGGCCATAAGGCGACTGAGAGCCGATACTCGCACAGAAGCCTTATCCGCTGACACTCCTGCTCGAAAAAAACCCGTCTTCGAATCAATCATCAAGCCAAGGTATCTGATTGATTCTTTCGACTCGATGAGCATTTCTCCCACCCGAACAGGAATAACAAAGGAATGTCTTTTCAAGCGCTATGCTAAGCCCATGGTCTGCCATCCACTCACTTGACGTATAACCGCACCCAGTTTGAGTTGCACCTGTCCGACAGTACATCCGGCGACTAGTACTGCTACGTCATCTACGTAGCAAACCAGGCGCGACTCCCCCCGTAACTGCAACCTCAAAAGCTTATCGTACGAGACATTCCAGAGGTCTGGGCCCAGAACGGAACCTTGCGCAATCCCTGATGTCGAATCAATTCTTCACCGGCCTCCCAATGTGTCATAGATTAGTTTCCGGTTTTTGAGATAGTCCTTCAATATTCGTGTCAGATACCTCGGTACCCTGAAATATTCCAGAGCACGAAGAATATCTGTCCATCTAGCAGAATTGAGGGCATTCCTCACATCTAGTGTTATAAGCAGTGCTATTCGCTACGAGTGGTGATTGTGCGCTTCTGCCTGCTGGACGGCACTCACTACCACTGCTATTGCACCGATCGTGGATCGACGAACCCTGAAGCCCTGCTGCTGAGGAGACAGATCCTCGACAGTTCCGATGGCCTCTCCAAGTCTTTCTCTAATGAGCCTCTCGAGCACTTTCCCAGCGGCGTTCAACACACATAGGGGTCGATATGAAGATGGTAGCTCCGCGTTCCCTTTCCCCTTGTAGATCAGCACGAGCCTCGCCTCTTTCCAACAATCTGGAAACGTTCCCTGCTGTAGTCAGGCATTGGAAGTGGTGAGCAGCTTGTCAGGGCAAAGTTGATGTGCAAGCTGTGTCACTTCCGCTGGCTTACCGTCTGGCCCTGGGGCCTTTTTCGATTTTAAAGATTTCAACGCACAATCCAGTTCAATGGCGCTAAAAATTAGGCATTCTTCAGAACATTCATCATCTACATCATCGAAAAGAACAGGATGCATAAGCAAAAGTGCTCGAAAAACTTCTTACATGTTTTACACTTCAAGCACACAGGGCCTCCCTGCAGCTTCTAGTTTCCGCATGGCAAGCTTGTAACCCAGCCTCCACGGATCTCTATCTATGAGCAAGTGCAAGCTGTGGCTAGAGCCGTGTCACGTACCCAGATGGCGGTGGCGTTAGATGGATCACAATACCATCCAGCCTCCTCCTTGTTGTGGAGTTGCTCAGATATCAGCAACAAGTCGACTTTTTTCTCAGCCGCAACCTGGTCTAGTAAGTCTTGTGCGGTTGAGCTACGGTGTAGGTTGATCTGCAGGACTTGAATCATGTCTTTGCTTTTTTCTTGCTTAGTGCCTCTTTGAACTCATGGCACCTACCACCTCCTGGAATATGAGATAGATCGTCAGACTTCCATCCCTTATCTTTGCACAAGATGCAACTGGGTTCGTTTGGGCAGTCTTTCGCCTTATGGCCGGAAGTGCCACACCTGTAGCGTAGTTTGCTTCGATCTGGCCTCTTGCAGTTCAAAGAGATGTGTCCGAAGCTAACGCACTTTTAGCATCTAGTTAGGACTACCCTGCGACGTATCCTGCACACAACCCAGCCGACTTTAATTTTCTCCTTGGCCAGGAGTTGCACCGCGTCTCTCTGGGATGTCTATTATTGCAACCCTTTGCCCTCTAGGATTGGTAGGCATCAGCCTTACCCTTAAGCTCTTTCCCGTAGGCCGAATTTGCCTAATGGAATGTTCTACTTCTTTGGCATCCGCTATGCAGTCAATGTTTCTTATTTCCAAAGAGGCTATTGGCTGTAGTGTCGAGATAACAGCTTTAGAGCCCAGGAGGTCCTTGACAGCGCTCTCGAACAGGCCCTTGTCGGTGGATTCCACCCCGAGTCCTACGAAGAGACCGCCTGCTCTGGTCGCTCTAACCGTTCCTATACAGACATCGTATTTTTTTCGGATTGCACATTTTGTCTCCTTTCCTTGAGGGCCTCGGCGTAAGTTTTTCCGTCTGCAGGCTTGATCAGTAGTGCATGCCTACGCTGCTTGCTCCTGGTCTTCTTAGGCATTGCGCTGTGCTTCGTGCCTTCTTGCTTTTTAGGTGCCTGTTTCGTATCTTTTGCTATAATGCGGTATATCTTCTTTGCAGCCTTCTGTTGCGATTTACAGCGAACCAATTGGAAAGTGGGCTACATGCCGGCCTTTTGCATTTTACGAGAAGAGAAGCATTTTTGGTGATGGGAGTTTTATTTTCAGGAACTTTCTTAAGTTCTTTCAATTCACTCTCCGCCCGTAGCCACCTGTGGCGATAGTGCTGGATCCTATCAACAAGGTCCTCCAATTCGCCAATCCCAGTTTTGATGTCCTTGTTGAAATTTTTTGGACATTCGTTGCTTTTCTCATCACGTTTATTATATCGCTTGTGTTCCTTGTTAGCCACTCTTCCTCACTTCTGTCAACGGCTATTTTCGTGATCAGGTTGTGCTCAGGTGAGGAAAGTCTTGTTGCTGTTGAGCATCATTGTTTTCGCTTTCCACGTTGTTCGGCTTATGACTTTCGATGACCCCCGCAGAATGGCACTCCGGATCGATGGCTCCAGTGCACAGAGCCTCTACGCTACTTTTATCGTTCGCTCCATTGTCTTGTGAAGGAGGAATGTTGTGGACAAGCACCTTTTTCGCTGTTGCAAAGCGTTAGGTTGAGGTTTGCTTGCGCGATGTTTTCTCGCTGCCTTGGTTAGGCTTGGCTACTCTTTGAGACGGAGTTTGCAATAGTTTTGGCCTTTGGACGAACATGCTTGCGTCGTTGATTTTTTCACTTGTAGTTTTTATTCTTCAGTGGCCAAGTATTCTACCGCAGAAAAATGCCCTGGCGACTTATCCCCAGCAAAATTGCTGGAGAGAAGCTCGCGTGAGGTCGAGGCTCCTTTACACGTCGGGGTGCATATACCCAACTCTAGTTTATTATTTTTGTTTTCACTCATCATATAATTTTTTGGTGGATACTTTTAGGGACTTGATCATGCGTCTGGATGACGGTAAACCTCGCCAAGCCCCCCCTCCACGCTCCAGTAGTACCCATGGGGGGGATGGTTGAATGGATTAAAGATTAAATTGAATATAATCTAATTAAATTTAGATTAAACTTGTTATTCGAAAGTTTTGGCCACACTGCGAGAGCGAGTTCGTAAGAAATCCCCGGAGTTGAGGAATCAAGTCGTGGATCTTGCACCAGGACAATGCGCCTGCTAGTAACGCGCTGTCTGTGAAGCATTATTTAGCCGCTAGAGGAACTCCACTGCTCCAACACGTGCCATACTCGCCTGATTTCACGCCTTGTAACTTTTTCTTGTTTCCGTAGATCAAGGTTGTTAAAATGAACCCGTCAAGTTAAAAGGCTCCTGGTTCAAGTCCATGGAAGAGAAGAAGCGAAAATCGAAAACCGAGCTTCTAAATGCTCCCTCAAACGAAGACTTCCAGCATTGCTCTGACCAATCGAAACATGCAAAGGAACGGTGTGTGACGCGGGGAGGAGAGAACATTGTAGAAAAACATTCGATTGTAGAATAATTGTTACAATAAACCTCTTTTTTATATGCAGTCTTATTATTGAACACTCCGTCGGGCGCAATATGTTTTGAAACGGCGTCGAGCGCATTGAGCCTGTGACGCACTGCTACCTTTTTGTAACTATACAAACCTTTTCGTAAACAACATAATAGGTTACCTACTATCATTTTTCATCCCCAAGTTCTACAAATACTCAAGAAACAATAAAACTGTTTCATATATTTTTCAATCGAAATAAAAAATCTTTATCGTATGCATGAAAGGGTATACAAAATTATCTTATCTTATTGTTGAAACGAGTGAAAATTAAACTGAATAAAAAAAAAGAATGCATCAGAAGTAATATATCCTTCTACCTCTTTTTATAACAAGGAGGATACATGAAAACAGCATGAGAGAGAGTCATACTGACTCAATCTTCTTCTACGTGTCTCTAAAGTACACATATCACATCTGCGTCTTTTTGCATGTACCTGGTTGTCATCATCATTTTCCTGTTCATTGGTGTTAGTAAATTTTTTCAATTTTTGTTGAAGATTTACTAGGATTCCAATTGACTTTGTACGTTGAGCTAGTAGACCAAGAACAAGCTCATTAGCTAGCTGTTTTATGAAAAATCTTCTTTTCAGATCCGCATGTCCATTGCCAACATAAAGGATTTGCGAGTTTATTGAACCAATGTTCAACATTGTAAAAAACATTACTATAGGCCATCGTCTCATATTGCGAGACACATCATATGCTCCACACATTGTGTCTACAATGTCCACTTCTAACTTGGTCGGATATTGTAAAAACTGATTATTTCGGGTTTCCGTTTTACGCCGGTGGTAATATCAATAGCTCGGTCTTTATGTTATGATGATGCAAGGAGGACATTTTTGTTTTTTCTTGGAACGTATGATACCAAAGTTTTCCCATCACTTTCCCATCACATCCCATAAATGCATTTGGTAGCTCTTTTCTATTTTTTCTGATCGTAGAAAGTTAGATCGTTTTTTTTTTCTTTCAGCTCATTTAGAAGACTCACTTATGTGAACCAATTATCGGCAGTTACATTTCTTTGCGAATCAAACAATGGCTCCACCAACCTTATAACCACTTCTGGCGCCTTGTTGCTTATAGAAAATTGTGCTTCGTTTTGCTTTCCAGCATACATTTCCAAATTGAAGGAATAGAATATTCTGGAATCTCCAAGGGAGAAAATTTTTATCCCATATTTACTGGGTTCGGACGGGATATATTGCCTGAAACGAGAATTTCCATGGAAGGAAGGCATTTCGTCGATTGTTACGTTACATCCAATACAGTAACTTGCTTGACAATTTTTTTCAAATTCTGTGAATACATCTCGTATTGCAGCATGGCGATCCAATACTTTTCTAGAAGATCTTGCTTCTCGATCATCAAATCTGAGACACCGGATTAGACCGAACCTAGGAATGCCGTCGCCATCCATTCCTCATAGTTCCTCGAGCGAGAGTCTGTTCGCTTTGTAAACTCCAGCTAGGTAAAATAAGTCCAAGCCGACCAAGTCTGTATGTTTTGCATCTCGTTCTCGGGAAAGTGATTCTTTGATGGTATTTATATACTGGTTAGCAAACTTTATGATATCATTTCAAATGTTCTCTGTAAATAAGACGTTCCAAGATTCGAAACAAGTTTTTGATAATTTCGCTGCACCAATAACTCCGGCTGAATGTGTTAAGATGTTATGAGCCCTCCTATGGATATTATTTCGTTGAGGAGTTTAATACCACTTAGTTGTTTTGTCTCTCCCACTATAAAAAATCGCTATCCTCTGTAATTTGGTGTTCATCATTATCGCTACATTCATGTTTCGTTCCTGATCCTTCTTTACACTCCTCTAAATTCTCTTCAGTATCAATATCGCTTTCGTCTAAAAAAATGTTCATCCCTGAATTTGTCATCTTCTTCGTCGGATGCTTCTAATAAACAGCGTATTTCTGCAACGTCTTCAGGTTTGCTCATAGAGTTCACTTTTTTTCACATATCGATGTCTGGGACAAACCAACATTTACAATAGTTATGAAAATGACTTCACAATAAATAAATAAAAAATATATTGAAGTATTCTACGACCAATTGCACAATCGGGTGCAATGTGTCTAATAGATCATTCCACTTTTCAACCAGCGCTGATAATTGATAATCACCAACTGAACTTGTCACTATCAGTGGCACTGGTAGAGAGGCCGCTACTGAGCGAAAGAACCAAAGGCAACTTATGTAACAGGCTGGGCAAGCCAATGAGCTCGCGCTGTGCCTAGCAGATCAGTTGCGCGCGACGGAGTGTTAACACCCAGACATCGTATGTGTTTGCTGTTATCATAACCCAGTTTTGACAGCTCACTGCGTAGATACTTTCTTACCTCAGGTTTTTTAAACCTCAATATGAATATGGAGTGCAAAAATGAAAATTTTCGTAATTTATTGCTTTGTTATTTTTGTAATGAAACGAACGCAGTGCAAGCCGCCATAAAGTTACGTGATGTGTTAAACAAAAGCAATGCCGAAATCAGTTTTTAAAATTCCATTCTGGGGACTTTTCTTTTAAAGTTGACAAATTAAACGATAAAATTAACGGATGAAATCAATACTATCAACTAAACGGATCTTCACGTCACATAGGAGATAGCTGAGAAGTTATATGTTTTATAAACAGCCATTGAGGAGCATTTTACACGTGTCGGTTTAGTTAAGCAGCTAGATATTTGGGTTCCACACGATTTGAAAGAAATTCATCCGATAAAACGGATCAGCGATTGCGAATTATTGCTTAAACTTGATGAATTTGATCCATTTTTAAAACGAATAGAGTGATAGCGGGAATGGATGTTACACCCACCATATAGCCTTGATCTCGCGCCATCAAATTAACCCTTATTTCGATCCCTGGATAACTATCTTCGTGGTTAAACTTACAACAATAATGACGCTTTATAATCTCACTTAACACAGTTTTCGGCCGAAAAGGATTAGACTTTCTACGAACCTGGAATTTTCAAGTCGTCTGACAGATGAGAAGGGGTCATCGAACAAAATGAAAAATGCATTTTAGATTAAACTTCCTTCCAAGCAAAAAAAAAATGCCGTTTTATTTTATTGAAAAAATCTGCGATTACCTAGTTGCCAACACAATAGGGATAAGAACCTCGAGCACGTATTCATTTGAAATATCACGAATTGTGAGTGTATTAGCATTATTTGAATATTTCTAACACACAATTAACCTCCATTTTCCATTAAGATCAATGAAACGTCAAAGCAAGCTGAGATCAAGATCAAAGAAAAAAAGGAGTGGCGTCCGTCGAGGTAGCAACACTGACGATAATCAGAAACGTTAGAAATTAAAGTAAAAGCCCGTGAATTTTGGATGACGTATAGACAAATTCCAAACGAAGAGAAAACCGAATCGTTGCTCAACTTTTATATAAATGTGGTCGACGAGCAGTAGGCTCAGAATCATCGCAATCAATATAAATTCTCTCTAGAGGCACAAAAAGCATATAGCATTGGAGCAATTGCTACAGAAATACACGTCTGACGTAGTGCTCTGGAAAGAAACATGTCTTCGAGAAAAACACAAACTACATTATCCTTATTAAAATATTTTTCGTAATGACGAGAGTAGAGGTACTGCCATTCTGGCACGCACCAACCAAACGATCTACCAAGTCGACTGTCATATCATTCCACGTTCTTGCCCGTTAGCCACGCTTCACCTCCACGGCCAGCAGGAGCACGTCCGTAAGCTCTTGCTCGGGGCGCTCTATATCCCACGTGGCAACGGATACGCCTTGCCACCTAAGCTGGATCAAATAACGACCATTGGACAGGGTTATGATGAAATGATTATCGGGAGTGACCTTAACGCCAGCCACCCGTCGTGGGGTGACCACACGACTAATAGCATTGGCTTAGCCATATACAGCTGGTAATCGGATGGACATCAAACGTCACTAAGCGTCATCAACGCAGGAGTGCCAACATTCCCATGGGGCAGTTCATTACTCGACAACTTCATCCTATCCGCTTCATTAGTAGGCTTGAATGTCTCAGCTATAGATTGCATAAGCACGTCCATGTAAGAGTCACATGTAAGAGTATGCGCTTTCAGTAGTGATTGTAGGCTTCTGCCCGCTGGACCGCGTTCACCAGTTGTATAATTGCGCCAATCGTGGCCCAGCACTGAAGCTAATTTGCTTTGGAGACAGATCCCCTGCGGCTCGAGCACTTTCCCAGCGGCGTTCTGCATACATAGGGGCCGATATGCAGATGATAGCTCCGGATTCCCCTTCCCCTTGCTGATCAGTACAAGCCTCGCCTCTTTGCAGCATTGGGATTACACCCACCTGCAGGCAGGCGTTGAATATGCTGAGCAACATGTCAGGGCGAAAGTGGTACACAAGCTGTAACACTTCTGCTGGGATGCCGTCTGGTTCCGTCGTCTTTCGCATTGTTAATTTGAGCGTCGCGTTGTCCAGCTCCTTTCAACAACAGGACTTTCGTCGCATGGAGCATCAAAACGGACGAGGTGCGCAGGGAAAAGTGCCCGGACAACCTCATTCATTCTCTCTGCTTCAAGCACACAGGGCGTCCGTGAGGCTCCGAGCTTCCACATGACCAGCTTATAACCCAGGCCCAACATTAGTGGCTCTTTGATATTACCCATTTCTTGAATGATCGGTCTTGGTGATTTTTCTGGCAATAAGACGATTATCTGACGAGAAGATGGACTATACCATCATGTCATACCATCCCTTGGAAAGGGAACATTGCTTATTCCAAAATTTTCCAGTTTGGTAGAAATATTCTTTAACCAGACGTAAGTTGTGCTCGCGACATAATATTCTACGCTCTTCTCCATCTTCATCTTTAAGAAACAAAAAATAAGTACTCATCATACGTTGAGCCCGATAACCATAAAAAATAGTAATTTTCTGAGCGTGGAGAGATGATTAGTGAATCCTGTCAGGATCACCACCAGCAGAAATTTTGATTGTTCAGGAATTCATTGTCAGAAATGCAGTTCATCCGAAAAAATCCGAAGCGAATTTCACAAAAGTTCGATGTTTCTTTTGGACCTACGTTGTTGAGCATCGTTATGCTCAACAGATTTATGATCTTGAAAGATTTGATTTATGTAAGCCTTCAAGGAAAATTTTCTGCCAAATTAGCCTCGTAGCTATCTAACAAAGTTTGGCTTCCGCTGAGGAGCAACGCAGAACTGAAAGTTCGAAATTTTTCTCAAACTTTGTTTTACAGAACAGAACAACAACAAACAGCCGTTTGTCTAAGAAATTGTCTCACGCATATGTAATTCAAAACTTCTTAGGAACGCTGCATCCAGTTCATATAACTTTCAAAAAATAGGAGATTTTGTAAGTTCCTTGTTTCCTGGAGTTTTTCTGAAATAAAAGTAGCAAAATAAATATGTAAAGGTTTATCAACAGCACGTTCAATTTATTTATCAAATGAGATGTGAACATTGTTTTGAAAAGGAGCAAGTAGAACTAAAACAAAAGTTAATTAAAATAAAAAAGAAAGTAAATACAAAGTATAGACAAAAGTAGCCTTTTTTTATATTTTCACCAGTATGAGCAAATTCGAAGGCTAAATTTATCGAAAACCATCAAAGCTTTTAAAATTTCAGTACTGAACTGCGTTTTTCACACGTTTTTGTACAATATTAGAGACATGGCAGAATTAGACGTAGCCAAAAGTGAATTCAAGGAACTTTCTGCTTAATAAAGATCAACGCAAAGGTTTTTGTACTCTCTTTAACTTTATTAGGAAACATACAGTAACGTTTTTGAAACAATTGGCAACCAGCAATATCGTTTTTACGACATGTTACCCGGCACATTCCAGAAATTCAACGAGCGAGGACATACTCAGGACCATCAGAAAACATGCAATTTCTTTGCTCCAATTGAGTATACATTGAAAAATCTGGCAAGTAGCAGGTGAAATTCGAATGCGCATAGAAAACAAATAAAATTTGGAATTTAAGGAGAAACTACTCGTTGTTTTTTTTTTTTCAAAAAAAAATCGACATTAGCTTTTAAAGTTTTAGCTTCATTATATATTACCTAAGGGGAAATTAAAAAGAATGACAGTAACATTCCAAAACATGATTTGACATGTAAAGCTTTGTCCATGCTTCAAATAAATCGAAAACCCATTGCTTACCTGGGATACATGTCTCAGTGGATTCCAGTAATGTTGTTATGAAGATACTGCAATTGTGTTGTAATTTATCCAAAAATAAAACTCATGTCAAATTGGGTCTGGCCGAATAACGGCATAGTCAAATTGTCATGAAACCGTTAAAACATCGTTTGGAAAACAATATTTGCCTTGCACATAGGAAAGGATGCTTTATTTCAATGTCTCAGACAAGTACTCATAAAACTTTAGACCAAGCCCTTTGCGTCATTCTGTCAAATTGCAACTTACCCATTTATTCAACAATGTTTTAAAATCGCTCCTTTCACACTGTACTCTGCAAGTTTCAAGAATTGTTTTGCTCCCTTTCTTCTATCCAAAATCATTCCATTGAACATATAGAATGAATTCTCCCGGTAAAAAAGGTCAAGAGGTAATACCGTCGATGAAAGTTTCAATTCCTTAACGAAGTAGCGTCCAACAGGGACAGGACATTTGGCTGGCATATTGCCTGATGTTAATATGCTGCTTATAGCTAACCTAATCAAAGGATTTGCAAACCGCCCCGTTTTAGCGTTGCAAAAGTTTATAGTCTTGTTAAATAGAAATGTTTGACGATTTGAATTGAACGTCATAAAGTCCATTTGCCAATGTGGCTCTATGATCGGTTTAAAAACTCGGATATCCAAAGTTGTTGACTGGTTACTCCGAAGGCTCACGTTCATGCTGGCATACGTTATATCACTTGACGAGGTCACATTGAGCAATCTTATTGAGTAGCATTTCTACAAGAAAAATAGAAATGGTCATTATATCCTTGAGATGTCTGAGAAGATAAGGAAGTACTTGATTAACTCTTGCCAAATAACTCTCTAATAGCAGTGATGATATCAACAAAAAAGTCCGTAATGTAGTCTTCATAGAAATTATGAGCGAATAAGTCACAATTAATTTAAGGTAGGATGCTTTTATACTACCTGGATCATTCTCTCCTACCTATCAACCACATGTTAAGGAATAGATCTAGCATCAAATGGTTGAAATATTGTAGTTAAACTCAGGAAATTATCTAACGTTCGATTTCAAGAAATATACCGAATTTATGAACACGGTGACCAGTCAGCGTAGCAATGAAATTGATTGACTGTAAATGAAAATAACAAGCCGAAATATTACCAATGATAAAATCTAGATATAATGCGCAAATCATTCCCTCCGCTTATGACAGTTTTTCGGCCCATTAGCCAGTAAGTACATCTCATTAGGCCTAACTAATTTCTATGAATCGACAAAATCATTGCATCTAGTTCGTCCATGAACCTCGTAAACGCAGTAAGATCGCACGCAGTTCTGTTTGCATTTGGGATAACCATTTCTCACATTGTACTGACTCATTCTTACAAGGTATTTTTTTGAAACAATTTTGATCGCAGACTTGTAACACATTTTGACTTCCTTCAAAAAATCAGAGAAACAAATGCTTTGATCTACAAATTTCGAACATAACGTGGAAGGACACGTCCCATTCGATGTTATTTAAATTCACCCAGCATAGTGGCGTCCACGTCGATGTAGATGTGGAAATCGTCCGAGATATATTCGTTCCAATATGGAAATTGGATATTTTCGTGCCTTTGCGAAACAAGCCCGTAAAGCTTGTCAATACCACCGTGAATTTTTGTCAACTGTCACGTTACAGAGGTTTCAATCCGCTCGTAAAACTAGCAACTTTAGTTTTAAAGGATTATAGCAATGTCAAGTTTAAGTGTCCGCTCGCGAAAGGTCATTATTATGTGAGAAATCTCACAATAAAAGGCGAAATGCTACCTTTGTATGTTTTCTATAATCCTGATTATAAGAAATCCCATTTGATGTTTAATGGGACGTTCTATGAAAGTGGACCTAGAAAGATGGGAATCGTCGAAATCGGTAGTTATAGTATGATGACTTACATAATAAAACTATGTTAACAATAAACAAGTGACAAAACAATTCTAATGTTTTATCCAATCGGTAATTGATTTCGACAGTAATTTTAATTCTAATTTTAAAAACCACGTCCGTATTATTAAAAACTAAACTGATTAAGCGCTATAGAAAGCAAATTTTTGGCGGAAGATCTTATGAATCAATTGCTTACAATTAAAAGATTTACGCTGCTAGATGTCAACAAGGATATATTAAAAATCTCTGTAAACTGAAATGCCTCGCAATATGAAACAGCCTTACCGTCTCCCGAGGATTCGCCGAACATTTACCCAACGTTTTCCTATAGATGGCCTGAATTGGAAGTATCAGTTGAAACCAATGAACTAAGAATTCAGGAAACACTCCATGTCCTGCATAGCAAAGTAACACTCTTTAAGTGTAGTGCGAATCAATTATTGTTGTAGTTCGTTCATAGGCGGTGTAAACAAAATTCTTCATAAAAACAATATTCAAAATATTTAATTAAGAATTAAATATGAGATACAATAATATCAATTGATTCAATTTTCAACCAATGAGGGAAAGTCCGCGAGGTTGAAGTAACTGCATGTTAATTTTATAAAAAGAAATAAAGACTAAATTTCCAGAATGATTTTATTGAGTCGATCTTCCTATTTCAGAAGCTAAATTCAACTGGACCACACAGTAATTTGTGCAGAGATTTTATCCACAAAAAGTGCTTACTGCAATTCTAATTGCAGGCGAAATCTCAGCAATTCAAATGATCGAGTTCAATGCATATGTTCTTTTTAAAATTCTAAGAATGATCATGTTACTGTCCATTAAGTGCTGATTGAAATTGTAAGAATGATCGAGCTCACTGGTTTATAGAAACGACTCCACATGTCAATTTCACGTAGGGCCCTTGCACCTGGTATGTACTCACTGTTGCGAGGGTGATGCCGTACCTCGCGCGAAAAGATTCCGAAAATATGAAGACCGGATATGGGGACATGTTTCGTAAATAAAATTCCACCCCTGCACAATCAATTATGCATATTTGCTTATTCGTAAACTTATAACCAAAAAATACAAAGCGTAAAGAAGTCGAATCACGAACAAAATTAATTACGTGTGTGATTCCGAAAGTCTGAAATTACGGCGTAGAACAAACTCAACTTCTTTCGTTGTCTTAACTTCAACTTTATTTCTACCCAACTGCCGCTTCTCCTTTGCAGTACATTTGCTTTTATACTTAAGTCTAATCGTTAACTAAACAAATATTATTAATACGTGTTTTCGCCCTTTTCGGGTTCTTTTCAAATCTGATCTATTTAAGATACATCTTCTAATTGTATAATCAACATCTTCTTTGTTCGTTTCAAATCTTACTTTAAAAAACATTGCTTTGACCTTTTTCAGTCACGTAACCCAGCTAACATTTTGTCGGAATTTCGCTTAGGCGAACTAAATTCGGATCGCCTATTCTTCGCCAGAACAAACAAAAGTCGGAAAATAGCATATGCAGCACGTAAAGCTATAGAAAAATCGTCTTTTCTTCGCCAGAGCGAACAAAAGGCGGAAAATAACATATGGGGCGCGTAAATCTATGGACAGAGCGAACAAGAAAACATTTCTTTTTCCTGTTTTCTGGATCCAATTCTATTTTAACGGGTTGTTGATCAGTTTGCTCTTCTCAGTCTCAGTTTAGAGTTCCAAGTGACATTATTGGTTATCCGTTTTCGGACTCATACTCTCGTTTTAAACTACTGCCTTGCATCGCGAAATTTGTGATTATGTTCTCGATCACGCATAACCTTGTGCAGCATTTTCACAATAGGTTAGTTTCGCGATCAAAAGTAATCGTTTGTGCGTTCTTTTTGATTAGTTTTATACTCAACCAAGGTCTATCCCTTTCGACTTCTTGATTTGTTTTCCGACGGCGCGAGTTATGTGTTAATTGGGTGGTGAGCTTAAAAAAAATAATTTAGCTTAATGTTTCTAAAGAGTGGTAGTTTACCACTCTTTGATTTCCGAACTATTATGAACATTTCGCTATTCACGGATTCTTGACCAACTGTCAGAAAGCCAGGAAAACTGCAAACAATATACTTATTACGTGCCGAAGCTTTGAACCCCTTTTTTACAATATTTTGCAGCAAATCGGTTCGTTAAGTATTTTTCTCGTATCTCGTTGCATTAACATTTCAGATAGTGTGATCCTAAGTGAATTTCATTCAAATAAATAAAGATTGTTTTATGTAATCCGATACGAACGATTTTTGCATGTTGAATGTATGAACTTTCCACATGTGAAAGCCGCTGTGATCAATTGTAAAATCAATCACAATATAGATACATGGATTCTCGGTGCTCTACTGTAGGTGCATGTAATGAAGTGTACATTGGACAACAAAATTAACAGCTGTTATGCTGATTAGGATACTGAATAAATTAATAATAAACATTACAGCTGGTTTTGTTGTGTGACATATATATCATTGAGATCTCATACATTCACTTATACTGGCAGCACCGCAAGAAAAATGTGACCGTTTAAAGTGACGTCACGTTAGCGTTTAAAGTGACGTCACGTTTCCATTGGTGGACTACATATCATCACAGTTCCTCTGACAGAAACGTTGGGCTGTGTACTCGACTGATTTATATCCTTTTTAGAAGAGGTCATCTCTTTTGACTTGTTTACAGTATTTCAAGATTGGAGCATAAGAAACAAGCGGACTGACAGGAAGCCGTACTGACGGATAGGCATGTCGCCAAACTAGTAGAATATTTAAAATCATTTTTATGAACTCCTAAATATGCTGTGCTTGAATTTTCTGTTAATTTCAGCGAGTTTTGCGTTTATGCATATTGCAACTATCCGAACTTTACTGTCTCCCAATTTTATTGATAAACTGCAGATTTTCAGGGCTCGTCAGTTTTCCTTTTCCTGTTTTTATTAAGACGTGCAAAACATGAATTTTTTAACATAAGCTTGATTGAATTCTCCATGTTTCGATGCTTTACAGATTTTTCGTAACTTTAAGTAAACAGAATTAATCCTACTATTCAATTTGTTTGTTGAAGAAAAGACCTACTTTAGAGCCTGTTTTTATTCCTATTTTGTTAACGTGGAGTCTGTAAGAATCGTATGGATTCCTTTTTACAAAAACAATAATCTGATATGGCACTTATGAAAGCTCGAGACTATAATAATTATGTATAATCTATTAATTTTTTCTAAAATGTGTTCCAATCAAAAATGTTTCTTTCTTAGTACAGACACAATCCCACCATGGAAGCCTGTTCGTATTGATGACAATGTCGCGAAAAACAGTTCAAAAAGAAGGTTGAAGTATTATTAATTAGGTGACGATTGACTTCAGGTCCACTCCTTCCGATTCTACATTCCTTAATAGTTATGCCGACATTACGTACGATAACGTTTCATATATACAGTTGCGAGCACTAAAATAGTAGTGCACACTTGCAATATGAATACTGCTCTTTTTTTCAACCTTAGACGGTTTTTTTGTCGATTTTTTTTCTAAATTATCATCTCTAGTTCATCAACTACATCTGTGAAAATTGTAAATACTTTAACCGTTATTCGTTTTTCAAAGCAGTAGGCTTTGCTGCACGTGGCATTTTGAGCAAGCAGTGAAATAGTAGCACAGCAAATAGGAAGGCAAAATATTTTTTACGTTAAAATTGATTATATTTTTGTAATAAAAAGTAAGTTTATTGTGTTATTAAATATTTATGGTGGTAAAATAAATAAAAAATTATAATTTTATAACTTCAGTGGGACGAGGTTTGCATTGCACTCAAGAAAAACGAGAAATGATTCAAAACCTTATAAAAAGAGGTGAAGAGATTGTTTGTTGTTCTCCGACTATGATACATAATGCAATAATATATAAAAATAAAGTTGAAAAAAGGGGTGGTGAGAAGAAACTTTCAGCAACCACCGTGCGACAAATTGTAAAATGTTCCAAATCTCGGCCAACAATGTCAGCGGTTGAAATTTTGGACCAGCTGAAATTGCCTTGTGGTGTACATACCGTAAGAAGACAACTACGCGAACATAACCTCTATGCTCGAAGTCCACGTAAAGTACCTCTTGTGAAAAAAAAATCATGTAGTACGCAGACTTCATTTCGCCAAGCAACATCTGGAGTGGCCTATTCCAAAGTGGAGGAACATTTTGTGGACGCATGAGTCCAAAATTGTTTTATATGGTGGTAAAGGTTCTCGCGAATATGTGAGACGTCCTCCAAACACGGAGTACAATCCACGGTACACCACAAAAACCTTGAAACATGGAGGATCAAGCATCATGGTATGGGGCTGTTTCTCGTATAATGGTGTGGGACCATTATATTGGATAAAGACTATTTTGGACCAACATGCATATGTGAAAATAGTGCAGGAAGTGATGTTACCGTTCGCTGACGATGAAATGCCTCTAAAGTGGGCACTGCAACAAGACAACGACACGAAGCATACAAGTAAGCTGACAAAATTGTGGTTTCGGGACAATGGAATTGAGGTCATGGATTGGCCAGCTCAATCCCCTGACCTCAATCCAATAGAAAACCTCTGGGCTGATCTCAAGAAAGCTGTGTGGGATGCCAAGCCCAAAAACAACAACGAACTGTGGGCTGTGGCCCAGCGTGCATGGGAGTCAATACCACGAGAAAGGTGCGAGCGCCTCGTAGACTCGATGAGGAACTGTTGTGCAGCAGTAATTAAAAATAACGGTCATGCTACCAAATACTAAGCATTTCTTTTAAATACTTAAATTTTTTTTTTCAAAATACCGTTTTATGTTACGAAAATTATGTTTTTTTTTCTTTTTTTTTTCTTTTTATTTTTTTTTATTACTCACTGAAATTTTAATAAGAGCTCATTTAAAGTGAATTATATTATTTAATATTCACGTGAAATAAACTTGTTCATCCATACATTTAGCCTATGATTTGTACATTGATTTTATATTAAAATTTATTTAGAATTTATTTTGATACCTTAGTAATTATACGAAATGTAAAATTACTAGGCCCCCACCACTCTTTCACTGCTCGCAGCTGTATATATACAAATTGTAAAAAAAAATTACTTGTAGGGACTGAATAATATATATTTCAGTCCTTTCAACTTATATTTTTCCTGTTCAAAGTAATGTTGATAGTAGAATTATAAATAATATTGTTTCCGAATTGGCAGAGTAAGCTGCAAAATATTTAGTAAATAATTCGACACTGAATGAAGTGTTGAAATTTCTAGGGCACTGCATTTAAGACGTTCCAAGGGACTCACGTAGTTTAAATAGCACTCCCATTAATCACATTATATTATATTACGTTGAAATTCAACAACATAAATATCCTATCAGACTCAAATCGTACAACCGACTTTAAATGCGACTTTACTTTAAAAACAAAACCGCCCTTAAATGCCCTAAATATGATAAAACTAATTGTAAGGAATCAATGCCAAATTTGTTTTCGCAAATTTACTTACGATTGATTTTTAAGTTACTACAAACAAAGTTACAAAACGGAGAAACTGATTTCGCAACATTTTCTGATTATTTTTTTTAATTCAATGAGTTTTTCAGGCAATATAAATTATTTCAGGAAATAACCCGGGAAACTTTTATTTCAGAACATACAGCAAACAAAACGATTGCCAACGATGTGAATTTGTAGCGCCATTTCGAATAATTTCAACAGCGATCTGAAGTACTGCGGCACATCGAAAACAAATCGCCACGTCGGATTATAAACACATCGCCGGGCAGTTCACTAATAAATCGCCATGGCGAACCGTTGGCAATGCGCCATGGCGATTCGTTGGCGATACGCAATGGCGAACCGTTTGCGATACGCAATGGCGAACCGTTTGCGATACGCCGCGGCGATTCGTCTGCGAGATGTCATTTTCCGACACCGCGATACGAATTCATATCGACGTCGATTTGTTTTGTCTGCTGGGATGTTCTATATTCTTTGATATAACCCTTTTAAGCATCACATCAATTGTTAACAAACGTTAATAGCACCTTCGTCCCCACGCCCGTTTCGTACTCTCTTCGGTTTTTTAACAGTCAACTCTCACCGAATCAAAGTAACTATGGCCAAACTATTTAATAGTCGTTACAAGATAACCATTTTTGTAAAATGTTGCCGCAATGCTTTCCCCTCTGAATTTTTTCGCCATAAAAAATATCTAGTATTCAGATTTAATTTAGCTACCAATATTCTTTAATGGATGCTGCATTTCATATGACGATTTTGATCCTCAAATTTTTTTTATTGTACTAGGTTTTCATTGGTAAAAACTTGGAGTTTCCAACGTAAAATGCTTTCCACTTTTTGGCATGTTTTCACAGCGCTCTAGGATTCATACGACCTAAACATTTCTAGGTTATTAGGGATTTTTCCATGTTTCTCCTTTTTTTTTGTTTGGGAGGTGAAGGCTATTTACGCCCTGAGTGTCGGACTCCCCCGCTACCGGACTACCGACTAAACACCTCCCCTGTCACACCGAGAACCTAGCCTGGAACTGTTTGTGACATTACTTCGGACTAGGCCTCATGAATCATCGCCTAGCGGTGCCTTCAGGTTAAGGGAAATCTCTCTTTCTCCACGGATGGATAGGTAGGAATTGCGATTACTTACTATAATATTGCGTTACAGAGATGTCCCTGCCCTCGCCAAGCGATCCATCATGCCCTTCTTTATAATAAGTACTGTCCGTACGTAATGCGACACACAGTTCCAATTGTCCTTTACTTGCATCATTTTTCCCGTTACATTTTCTGGGGAGATTACGCCAATTTTCTCCGAGAGAATGTTTCTCCTTGCAAATCAAAGATTTTGTAATAGCATGTTTTGGGACGTGACAGAGTTATGATTTTTTTATAAACTGCTGGCTTTGTTCATTATGATCTTCAACTATATCTCTTTTGTTTTTTTTTAAATTGCAATTTACGTCCGGAGTTTGGGACTCCTTGTAGCGCATGCTACCAGACTACCCACTAAACACCCCCCTGTCAAGAGACCTTAGTCTGGAACTGTTTGACCTATTATTTCGGGCTAGGCCTCGTTTTTCTTCGCCTTAGAGCGCCGTCAGCTAAGGGAAAATCTCCCCCCAGCGGGAGGGGGCAGGATGGAGGAAGACTGCAGAAAAGGAGACCCCCCGACCCCGCGGAAAGAATTTTCCAATGTGCCTAGAATATCCACCCATCTGGCGGAGTTGAAGGCATTCCTGACGTCAAGCGTCACTAGCGGCATCACTCGTTTGGAATCATTTTTGTGCGCTTCGGCTCGACGGGCTGCGTTCACCACTTCCATGATCGCATCCGAAGTGGATCGCCCTGCTCTAAAGCCATACTGCCGATATGGTCCACTACAGTACGAATTGCGTCAATGTGTCTTCCCTTGATGGGAACGCTTTTCGAACACTTTCCCGGCTGTGTCAAGCATACAAAGTGGGCGGTATGCAAAAGGCAGCTCGAGGTCCCCTTTCCCCTTGCTGATCATTGCGAGCCTCGCCACCTTCCAGTGAGATGGAAATACTCCTTTTCTCGTGCAAGCGTTGAACACATTGAGCAGCAAGTCAGGACAAACGTGGAAAGCCATTTATAGCACCTCGGTTGCAATGCCGTCGGGTCCTGGTCCTTTTCGAGCTTTCCCAGAAAGCACCGCATCCTCCAGCTCATTTTTTGTGAACAATGGACATTCCACAGAATCGTCCTCGTGGATAACATCAACACGGATGGGGAGAGTTCGGAACAGCGCCTGCATTATCTCGTCCATCTTGTCTGCTTGAAGTAAACAGGGCTTTCGTTGGGTACCGAGCTTGCGCCTAACTACATTATAGCCGAGCCCCCATGGATCCCTGTTCACGTAATCGACAAGTTCTCGCTAGCAGCCTGCCTTACTCTCGTTGATGAGCTTTCGGAGTTCTTTCCTCGCTGATCTGTTAGCTGCTGCCCTATTGGATGCATCCTCTTCGCTTCTCAAGCGCTGAGCTCCACGTCAAAGTCTGTGACACTAACAGTAGGCCTTTCGTCTCGGGGCCTCAGTCGAGGCATAGATGAGCTACAGGTAGAAGTGATGAGGCTCATTGTTGACTCCACCATTCCCTCGACTGAAGCCCTTCCTCTCCCCGAAGAGCTCCCCGATGTCGTTCCGTCTTTCAGGATCACATCGGCGAAAGTCTCCACGTCCATTTTTCCGATGTTTCATCCGGGAGTGAACGATCATTGAGACGAGCAAGGAGTGGTATCGCCAATCTCGAACGCGATGTATTGGTGGTCACTCACGAAATAATCCTCAAGTACTCTCCAGTTCAGCATCGTCGAAGCGAGGGACTCCGAGGCGAATGTCACATCTGCGATTGTTCCTTCGCAGGCCCAGCGCCGACATGTTCAGAATGCGTTGCCTCCTGGAATCGGTTTAATCGGAAGTACTTTACCCTCTGTATTCAGGACAACATCCTCGAGCGCGTCCAGTCTAGTTTGAAAAGATTGCATTGGCTCATTCGGCGTCAGGTATACGCTGAAATCGTTATAACCGGGCACCGAATCCAGATAAAGCCATCACCTCAACCATGACCCTAGATCTGGAGTCGCATGCTGCCCCGAACCCAAATGGCAGCAGTATGGGAGTCGTTGGAGAACAAGGCTTGTGAAACATTTTTCGATATTGTTGGCTCAGCAGCAGCAGATCAGCCCTCTTTTCTCTGGCGAACTGCTCTAACAAAACTTGTTAATTGATGCTTCGGTGCGAATTAATTTGAAGGGCCCTGATCATCACCCCAGAGCTGCTTCTGTTTTTGCTTGTGCCTCTCTAAAGAATGGGCATGTGCCTGTACCTGCAACGTGAGAGTGCTCTGTCAGTTGAGAGTTAAGATGATTATATACTAAAAAGCGCGTACTCTCAGTGCACTCTTTTATGCTATGCCCAGACACTCCACACTTAAAGCAGACCATACTGCGGTCAGGGCCCTTTCAATTTGAAGTGATGTGCCCGTATTCAAGGTACCTGTAGCATCGAACTGGAGTGGCTCGACGGCGAATTCTGCACACCACCCAGCCGATTTTTAGTTTTCCTTTGGCCAGGAGTTTTGCAGCTTCTTTCTCCGTTACGTCGAGTATGGCCAGCCTTTGTCCTCGGCGATTAGATAATGGATCGGATAATGCTTTACTTTTACTAGATTTATTCCAGTGAACTCCTTTTCAATGGCTTCTTCAACCTCAGCCTAATCAGAGATGCAGTCCAAGTCTCTGACTTCCAATGAAGCCCTTGGCTCCAAGGTAGAGACGGTGGCTGTTGCCCCAAGGTCGTCCTTTATTTTGTCGCGGGATATCGATTTATCGTAGGAGTCCGCTCCAAACTCAACGAGTAGCCCTCCGGACCTCGTCGATCGTAGAGTTTTAATAATCGTCGCTGTGTCCTCTGGCTTGACATTCTTGGGGATATCGCGTAGAACGTCAGAATAGCTCCTTCCGTCAGTGGTCTTCACAAGAATGCCGTCCCCAAGGACTTTCCGTATTTTCTTTGCCGGTTTGCCCACGTTTTTTGTCGCTATTTGAGCAGGCATTGTTTGCTGGCTAAGCCTTTGTTCACGTTTTGCGGCTTTTTTTGCCGCTTTAGGTATCACAAGTTGGCCTTCTTTGTGGCGTTTCTTTTTCTGGCTCCGCGTTCTCCTTACGCCTTTTTTCCTGTTCGCTCTCAAGAGGGCCAGCAGCAGTGCTCTAAATACTGGGAAAGAACGGTTGGGTGACTTTAACGTATACCGTTTGGTCTGGATGTTCTTCTTCCAGCTTCTTCCAGAGCCTCCTGTAGTGGCCGACTCGATCCAAGAGGTCCTCAAGCTCAAACACTCCATTTTTTAACATCCTTACTGATTGGCTTTTGATTTATGCACGCTCCTTGCATACGTTTGAGGATTGCATAGTATTTTTCAGTCAACCGTTACTGAAAAAAACTTACTTTCAGAAACGGTAACTGAAAAAACTGAAAAACTGAACTGAAAAAACAAAAACAAAACAAAAAACAAAGAAAATAATTTTCAGTCAACGAAGAGACCAATACTTCATAGTGACAATTCACCTATACCAGTAACATCTGCCTCCGTTACGATTAACGATTCGCAGCCCTCCACTTCTAGCGAATCGCGGGCCGTTGATTACGATGAATTTGAGTTTGAAGATTTCTCAAACAAGCCACACTTGATAACTCAAGAAGACCTAAACGCGACTAGAATTTGTCAAAAACGCAATCAGAACTCTTAGGATCTCCTTTAAAAGAATGGAATTTGCTACATTATAAAACTAAAATAAGCCGTTTTTGAAATCATGACGAAATCTTCAGGACTTAGTATTCTCAAGATTGAGACTTGGTGTATGGTAATGATATAAAAGGGGGTAATGGAGTATTTAAAAATCGAATTTTGAGAGGGATCATTGGCGTGTATTCATTGACGCTTCTAAAACTAGCTTGAAGGCAGTTTTTCCAAGCAAGGCTCGGAGAAACCGAGTTTTTGATCGAATATGTTATGTACTCCAGCTTTTGTAAAGCTATCTCTCGATCTTTATCACTTTCGCCTCAAAGTATTCCCTTTCTTGGATTAGTTTTAACGTTACATCGTCGAGTCAAATCCTTTTGAAAGATTTGGGTTTTAGTTTCTCAACCGAATCTACGAATCAATAGCAATGTCTATTTTGTAGGATGTTTGCTTTATTGTACATGGTAACGTCCTCATATGTCTTTTGAGAGTAACCTGAAGATTCAATTTCGAAGAGAGAGCGTAGAGGACGGCGATCTCCAACAGATTTACGTTTCCTTCAGCAAGAATGATGACTAAAACTCAGCCAGATCCCTTGTAAGAGTACGAGGGTGGTTTGAAAAGTTTCCCACCACAACCCAAAGATGGTGGCACTCGTCAATGAAAGCTAGTGACTACATTCACTAGCTTTGTATCTTTTGAAAGTTACTCGCCAAAGTTTCAGCTAATTTGGCTGAACAGTTTTTATTTGGTTGTCATTTAAGTGAGTCGATGTGAGTACCGTTGTGAAAATGGAACAAAATGAGTAAAAAACTGTTATGAAATGTTTGTTTTTGAAAGGCGGTACGCCTATGCAAAGCAAAGATGGGTTGGACTCTGTGTATGAGAACTCTGCACCTTCATTTACCACAGTGAAATTTTCGTCAGCTGAATTTAAACGTGCCCCTAAGAGTTTGAGATATGATGGATGTTCAGGACGTCCAAAATCTGCAACTAAAGTTCACCTGATAGTGTTTAAAGACCACCAAATCAAAGTGAGAGCGATAGCAAAGGTTTTGAAAATGTCCAAAGAACATATTTGTCACATATTTATAAAGATTTAGGCATGAGAGAGCGGTCCGCACGTTTGGTACCGTGTTTGCTGATGTTAGACATCTTTAGACTCCCGATACAAAAAAAAAGAAACAGTAGTCTGCACAGGGTGAATAGGCTCCGAAAAACGCAAAAACTCTTTATTTCGCTGGAAAAGTGATAGCGAATGTTTTTTGGAAAAGTCATGAAATTATTTTAATTGATTATCTTCAGAAAGGAAAATCCAAAACAGGAGCATACTATGCATCATTACTTGTCGAGCTTTAGCTAAAAATTCCGTAAAAATGACCAAGTTTGCAGAAAGAGGAAGCCCTCTTTAGCCAAGATAACGTGCTCTCTCACACCTCGACGGTAGTCATTGTGAAAATACACAAATTCCGGGTTGAACTGCACTTCTTTTTATTCCCTCATCTAAAAGCTGCGCTAGGATAGCAAATATTTTCGTCAAATGAGGAGGCAATCACCTATGTGAAAAAATATTTGTTTATTATTTGAACGCCGTACAATTATGACGCAAGGAGCATCGCTAGGTGAAGTGTGTAGAGTTACAAGGAGACTATGTAGAAAAATAAAGAAAAACAAAGAGAAAAAGTTTATTGTATCATTGATAGGTCGATAACTTTTCAGACCACCCTGTTACAACCCACATTTTTCCTAAACTTTCTGCTTTCCTAAACAAAGCAAGATACAGTCATCACATTCATGATAAAAAAGTCACAAAAGTAGATGCCTTTCTGATCATAACTCCTTCTTACTATGGAGCACAAAAAGACACAAACAACAACACGCACGGGATTTGGATTTTACCACAAGCCGAAGCTCAGAGAAACGAAAAACTCCCGATAAACATTGTGAAGATTATGTTTCCACTAGTGGCAACCATGGCATAATATTTCCTTTTTCACTTTTCCTCCCGTTATGGCGTTACATTTCATCTCTCCCAATCTATCCAAGTAACACTTTTTATCAATATTTACTTAATTTTTTCGCAAATACCACACTGCAATAATATTTTATTTACAATTCCATTTGGCTGATTAATTTTCCAAAAACAATCGAAATAAGCCGCTCCGTGCTCGATTCACATGGCTCGGAAGATTGACATTGTGAATACCCCCTCAAGGATAGCTCCGAAATTGAGCAGGCGAAAAAGGGTGGATGCCGGAGCGCCAAGGAGACGGACCCTAAGTAGTTGCCAAATAAACGACTCTGCAAGTATTTTATCCCTCTGTTTATTCGGAGAATTGTCTTTGATTGAAAGGCAGGATTTACTGCAGGATTATATGTCTGGCTTGCTTCTTTCAGGATCTACTTAATATTTATAGTAGGAGAATACAATCCTAAACGATGTAATCAATTTATTATTTTGTACGGCGACTAAGCCCCAATGCTAGTCATGACGATGCTAACTCGAATCGTTTGCAGATTCGAAGAAAAATTCTGGTGATAAGTTCGAAATTGTGGATTTGGTAGCAGGCTAATCTTCACGCATTATCTTTTGCTTGTACGATGCATGCTCGTACTTGAAGTGCTCAATTAAATATTTAGGATGGAAAGTTCAGCGAAGAGACGGAGGATCCCAAGCGATTGAGATAATTCTTTGGCACGAAATAAAGACGCATTCGACGAAATAGCACGCAACAATGTGGCTCCACGGAGTTATTCAGGTACAAGTCTTAGGTCCACCAGAAAATGTTTATCCTTGGTGCTTTGTTTCTTACCTGTAAAATATTTGGAATTATGTATACTTGTGCCGGAAACTATAAATAAATGACACGTCTAGCACACGTGTGTCATGTGTCCATGTAAATGATGCAGATTACCAGCCGGACGAAAATACCTCAACGAATATCATAACCCAAATATAATTAGATCCATGGAAGCAAAAGGAAACTTTTCGTTTGCAGGTTGATCAGTTTCTATTTTATGTTGCCTTCTGGCCTTTCGGTGACAATAGCATCAGTCAACGTGGATTCATTATACAGGATGAATTCTAAGACTTTTGTCTCATGCAAGAGTTTATAAATAGACAGGATAACAGGTAAGGAAAGTCGGTGGGAATAAATATTATTGACCTGATTAAACCCAGTTCCCCACGTTCAGACTAACTTAAGAATTCGTAAGGTTTAGGCTGACGAGCTCATTTTGAAATTTCTATAAGAATAGCACCTCATTTTCCTAATTTTTATGTAATATACCTGATATATTAGCTTAGATGATATTAGATATATGATAGATTAGCTCTATAGCTTGCTGTGTTTTATGCATAATAAATATAAGGAGCCGCAGAACCAGTTGTAGCAATAGAAAGTAGGGTTTCTTTGATGCAAATGTTTCTATTTTTGAAATCAGAAGGATTTACCATTTTCTCTTCATTCCATTTTATAAATGATGCTTTAAAGATGGCAGCAGTTAGTTGCAATACATAGCTGGAGCTCATTTCTAAAATTATTAATAACCCGTTGACACATTTCAATGGGTAGCACGTTTTTTCTTCAACAATCCGCTCCCAAAACCAGCTGCAGTTGGCTTCGAGTGACTTGAGAACACTTTTTCCTAAACCTTTATCCAGATTTGGAATCAATTTGACTCTTTTTTGAACATAAATTAAGCATAATTCAGATGATTTTCGACTTAATTTCGCTTAGATTTTGGCTAAACGTAAAAATCGTATATGTAGTTTTCAAATTTATTTGCTGTGAAACGGAAAAACGTCACCAAAAGACTGTAAAAAAATGTAACGAATTCGTATTTCAAGTGTCAAATTGACACTAGATAAACAATCCATGCTTTAAGTATATGTTACTTGCAGCTTCATTTCCGGTTCTGTATTAGCAGAATTGTCTGTGAGAGAAAATGAGAGAAAAGGCTGTTTTACGGCCGAATATTTTATTTCTGTCGAAAGACAAAACAATCACATATTCTAGGAACCCTTTATCACTTGCATGGCCAAATGCATCGTCTTCGCGGTTATTCACTTTACAACGAGAAAAATTCTTATCCGTACCTACTGTGGTGTTTTTAACAGTTTCATTACTGTTTTCACAATAAAGCAAACAATTTTTGCTATCCCGCAATGCACGTACCTATTTTTCCTCGTCAGTATTAGTTTGCGTATTGAAATAATCAGCGCGATTTGACTTTCTTGTAATATCTTTTCGTGTTTATAACGAAAATGGATGGTAGCTGGTTTGAACAGTTTGATAGTGACGATAGTGAGCCTTATACCTCACGTGAAGAAACTAATTATGAATCAAACACTGAATAAATTGATAGTGATTAGGAATATGATAGTGATGATTCGGACGTAAAATTAGTATTACTAGAAGATGTGGTTTTACAGCCAGATGTTCTACTTTTGTCGAATGACAAAAAATCATATATTATAAGGATCCTATGCAACTTGTACTGCAAAATGCATCGTCCTTGCGCTTATTTGCTTCGTGACAAGGTAAATTCGTTTTCTTACTACTCTAGGGTTTAACCTTTTTATTTCTTTGTTTTTATAATAGGGCCAACCACGTTTGCTACTTGGCAATTACTTGGCTTGTTATCAGTTTTTTTTTTGTTCTTCTGAGCATTTGAAAAAAATTGTAATAGATATGATGAACTAGCAAGGATTTCGTGACTTTAAGGATGAATGGGTGAATGCTGATATAGCCACAATACATGCGTATTTTGGTTTATTATTACTGGCCAGCGTATATCGGTCGAATGGTGTAGCCATCGATGAATTATGTGACGATAAACATGCAATGTCAATTTTCGCCGCATCCATGTCTCTGATTCAGATCAAAAGGATCAACCGTTCTCTGCGCTTCAATAATAGAGAGCGCAGTGCTCGTGAGCGATACAAACTGGCCCCAATTCGAGAAATTTTCGACAATTGGATTACTTAGTTGAAGGTTATTTATAGGTTCATCTTTTTTATCATCTTCATTTTTATCTAGGTTTGCATGATGGACAGAGAACTTGTAGCATTTTTTTCACGTCACATCATCTGGCTTTTGGATTCAAATAGCGCCAAATGACATTGGTAGGTACAATCCGAAACAATCGAAAAGAAGTACCGCCGATTGTAATTGATTTAATTGAAAAAGAAGCCAGTTCACCATACCTAATTTCTATTTGACCATAGCCTCCAGGCCTGCGTGCTGTGTCACGCACCGAGAAAGAGGCGTTTCGTTACATTATTTCTACTTTTCATGCTGCCGTGAATATAGATGCAACTGACGACAAAATAAGATCTTAAATAATCAAATTTCACAACCAAACGAAAGGTGGCGTCGAGTTTTTAGACGATCTCGGTATTACCTTTCGTGGCAAACGAAATGTCAATCGTTGGCCTGTTACTCTTTTTTGCAATGTGTTCGATGCTTCTGTCTCTAACGAATTCGTCGTTTTTGTTTTACTTAATTTGAATTGACACATGTAGAAATTTCCAAAAAAAAGCTCGGTGTCATTTATGCCAACACGCTTCAAACGCAAATGTCCATAGTGCACTCGCGACACATGCGTAAAGCATGTATGTCCTCAACACCTTTTTTTATGTGAAAAATGTGCTAAGGAAATATAAAAATAAATTACTTTCATTCAACGTACTTTTTTTTGAAAATCTTGCTGGTTTTGTATCTCCCTTTGATGCATTCATTTAGTATTTGTTCGGACGCGACCTTTTTGCTATACGCGCCCTTTGTCGAACGAGCCCTTTATCGAACGGGCCCTTTTTTTTGGTGTGTTGCTAACTTCAGCCGGGTTTTCTGATTTTATTCGGTAGTTCCGTTTTTTTTCTGTCAATCTCGCTCTCCTCGTGTTGTTAATATTACGTTGTCATCCGTGAGGACGTTCGTGTGACTCTTTTATTAATTCGAAAGTCAGTTTTACTAATTCGAAAAACTGTTGGAATTCGAAAAAGACGAAAATCGACAGCGGCAAAGCCATTTGCTTCACCTCATCGCTCAGCGTTTTCTTCTTCATCTTCGTCGGCGAGGGCAACATCGCCAGTCAATCCATCTCCTCTTTCCATATACCCCTTCGACACATCGAAAGAAGCCGCCACTCCGACAACTGGAACCGGTAAGTCGCGAGAACTTCTTTATTTATTCTAATCCTTTTCATCTAAATTTTTTTGTGGTGACGCGAAGTGTTTTTACGCCCCACGCGTCAGTAATTATAAAGAGAGGTTTTTCTGAAATGTCCTTAATTCTTTCATTTAACTATTGAAAATAATCACTCAAACAACTGTGTCAATTTGGCACTTGAAATTCGAATTTATTTCTAAAATGTTGGGTTTTCAGAAATAAATGTTGATTTATTTCTGAAATGAGGTGTAAGATATCCTCAACGAAATAAGTCGCAGATTCTTAAATCGGGCGACCACTCAAGCCGAGCCACGTCACGTCTCAAAGACGCTGCATGTCCACGAAATCGTTCTCATAAAACATTAAGAGAATTTCGGGCTATGTATTCATTTTGGATCCAAAAGTCCTTTTGTCCTTCTTCTTAGGCAACTACTTCCAATTGGAAATCATCGACCACACCGATTTTTGCATTTTGAAATTTAAATCTAACTTCAGAATCCTTCTCAAACTGCTATTTGATACCCCAAAAAACGCGTGTCTTTGAGCAGAATGGATTAATGAATTGCTCGACTGCCGCTCTCATCAGCTTGACATTGACTGTTGTTCTTGGGTTGAGTCTTAATTGACTATGTCTGCCTATTCATCGTAAGCTACCAGTTTCCTTCAACTCCTGAATACTGAAACGAATTGTGTTCGTAGTAGGAACAATAAAATATTGCGGAATGTTGGATCGTCACCGAAAATCTCTTTGCGTTGCGATCACACATGGGTTGTTTTTATAAAACTTACGCAAGGCAAGACCACAATGTTCTCTGGTTAGAACCATGTTGGGTACTCGTAGTGGGATGCAAAAAAAACAAAAGCAGATCTATACGCTGCTTGAATATTATTGAAATAAAGAGAATGACGTATTGGCATTGCTACTACATGGTATGAAAAATCCTAGGATTTTTCCAAAGGCGGTAACCCTAGAAAATGAATATGACTAATTTCAAGAGACTTATCTGTCACTTGCTGATATATGAAGTTTCGTGGTGTTTCGCTTATACGTTTAAAAGCTACAGACATTTGAGTGACGTTACTTTCGCCTACGTTAACAAAATAGAAAACCAGGAACATCGTGTCTTGATCAAGCATTATTTTCTGATGGAAGAAACTTCTTAACAATAATTGGCATGGTTGCAGAAATATTATTTCCCATCTGCTCCTTCGATAACAACAGTTCATTGTTGGTTTGTAAATGGGTTGTAAAAGCACCGAATTCGCACCTAGCTCTGGAAAGCCAAAAGAGACTACAAATGCGGAAATCATAAAGGAAGTGCATCGAATCGTCTTTAATGATCGTAAAGTGATGCTGCGCGAGTAAAATGAGGCCGTGGGCATCTCAAAAAAACGGGCAGGATACATTTCGCACGATATTTTGGAGATGAAAAAGTTATCGGCCCGATGGGAACCGCGTTTGCTGACCTTCGAACAAAAAAATCAGCACGTTAATGATTCAACAGCCTGTTTGGCATGATTGCAGCATAATCGAATGAACTTTTTTCGACCTTTAGTGACGATGGATGAAACATGAGTCTATTACTATACGCCTGAGTCGAATATTCAGTCTGCAGAGTAACAAGTGGCCAAAGAAAAAAAGGCAAAGCTTGGTCGGGAAGGTTATGCCCTCCGTATTTTCGAGATATCTATGGCATAATCTTCATCATTATCTGTGGAAGGGAAGAACAGTCACAGGAGAGTACTAGTAACCGTTATTGGACAAACCTCGATATAATCTAAGCCGCATACTAAAATTAAACTTAATACGGTTATCTTAAATAAAGAGATTGTAAAGAGATTTACCAGGATAAATTTTGAAGATTCGTCCCAAACTTAATGCCGTTAAGAAACTTATTTTCAAGGATACACCACCGGAACTAGAACTTTCCGGTGTTATATTCGTATATCCATAGATAGCTAGTAAAAACCCACCAAAAAATACAAAATCAGTGGGATCTTACACCACATATACTCACCCTCCATAGAATGATATCTAGAAGACCGTCTGCTTTTCCAGTAAGAGATTCGATCGGAACCTATCAAGCATCAAATTCTTTTTGATATTGTATCAAATAGAATAATTGGTCTTGAACGGCTTTTAACAGCTCTCCTTCTTACCGGTTCCATGCTCATGGATGACAATGCAGATTTAATCACTAATTTCATAACATTCCTGAAGTTCTTCTTACGTTACAGTTCTTCACAGGAAGAAGTCAAGTAAGGACTCTGCTGTCGGAATTAGTACTTGACTAAATGTTTCGGTTCGAAACACTCGGACGCTCCCATCGACAGTATGACGTTTCTTAGCACTGAAGGACTCAGGATGCTGGTGCTGGTGGACGACATGAACAGGGATTCATGAGGCTTGGCCTACAGAATAGTGATGTAGAAGCTCGGTGCCCGAAATGCGCTTTATTTATTCGAGGCAGAAAAGATGGACGAAATTGGACGTTCACGATGGAAAACCAAAGGTAATCTTACTTTTCATGAAGATGGGATTGGTGAAAGCAGTCTGCTCTCTGAACGCATGAAAGGCTCCAGGTGATCCCAGAGTGCTGCAAGGTGGCAAAACTTGTGCTGATTAGTAAGGTGGGAGGGAGCGCGAATCGACAACTGCATAACCCTCACTGTGTAGCTAGAAACTGCCGGAAAAGTTTTCGAAAAACTAATCAGGGTAAGATACGCTGACGGGATTCGTCTTGCCGGGGACGTATTTCCATACGCCGGGTTGTCCTGCTGGTTACTCTTGATGTTCGAAATGGATTTAACTGGGCTAGGTGGGTGGATATTCTGAAAGCACTTTAAAACTTTTTTCTCGTGCCAGAATATCTGATGTAGATTCGGATGGACTATCTCAAAGACTGCAGCCTACTCTACAACTCGAAGGAAGGTAGCGGAAGACGATACTTGCTTCAAGTGTCGCTCAGGGCTCCATCTTCCTAGACAAAGAGGCCTGGGCCTCTATGCGGGGAGAATCCCCAGAGTAAGGCCTATCAAAGTTGGGGACGCACTTGTTGAATCGAAATCAGGAGTAAAATCGAAAGCGAATTCTTCGCAACAAATCAAGACAACAGCTGATAAGGCTGCAGTGCGTGTACTAGCACTCCCTTGATTTATTGCAAACAAAGGAGGGCCCACTATATCAAGAAGACGATTCCTAATGAGTGCTATGCAATTGGATCTACTCTATAGGTTAGAACTGTGGTGCGACGTTTTCACCAAGGAGTTACAACGCAAGCGGTTGGCACAGGTACAGAGGCAAGGAAAGATGTGAGTTGCATGCGTATATCGAACAATCTCCAGGACGGAAGGGGTGGTTCCCTCGCACTTCTGGGGTATGAGTGCAGGAATATTTAGAAGCAGAGGCAAAAGAAAGTGCACGGTGATGGTTTGACCTATTTCCGTTTGACCCAGCTCTTAAACCAGCATAGTTTTTCCTGTCTAACCTGCACAAGATTGACAAATCATAGTCCCCTCATTGCATGTTTTTTGCAAGTTATGTGGATTACGCTTAGGAACGTGTTCGATTTTCCTGGAGGCTAGCCAAACCCTAGCCAAGGCGAAAGCAAATCCATGATGAACCGTGTTCTGTAGGTAAATCTACACCGTAGTACAATCGACCAAAACTTGCTCCAACTTCCAACCTTACGCCAAATGAACCGATAGAATCTTAGGAGGAAAAAACCAAGCTTATTGCTTTGGGAAACGCTGGTTCGAGTGCGGTCTGCCACGTGCTCGTTGTGGGAGACCTCAGCGCTAAAGCTATCAATTCGGGCATGCCTCAAACGGACGCTAGAGAAAAATGCGTCTTAGATATGGTGCCCAGAACAACGTTTGTCGTGCTAAAACTGAACAAACGCCATCTTATCGCTGCATGAGCTGCGAAAGAACTCTACCAGATGTAATCTTCGCCTCGGAGTCCTTTGCACAATTGGAGAGTACTACAGAACTACTAAGCCAGCGACCATCTGAACATATTGCTCGCAATCCTTGATACTATCTTGAAAAGTACGGACTCTTGAAATTCTACAATTGACAGGAACATTGAGAGAATTGATGAGGAAAGGCTTGTGAAGGTGCTCACGGCAAGTGGCGTGCCGTTGCTGGAGGGCACGATTGCATGCAGTGCTTCTGTGCCCCGCAAAAATTCCCGGGACGGCAAGTCTCCAGTCTGCTGGTACTCGAATGAAGTCGCTGAGAAGCGAATGGAGTGTCACAGACTTCATTGTGAAGCTCAATGGTCTAAACTGATCAACAATAAACAGTGCTCGTCACTGGCAAGATCTAGTGGACAATGTGAACAAGAATCCGTGGGGCCTTGGCTACAAACTATTTATGCGGAAATATGGACAAGCTAGTGCGGGCACTTTTCCCCACCAACATCATCCATGTTGACGCTGTCAATGGCAATTGATTGCCTACTTTGCACAAGTTTGGAATTGGTAGAGGCTGTCCTCTCATTTTAAACGCACAAGGCTGCTGGCCCAGACGGTATTTAAGCTGAGATATTGCAACTCGTGTGTTACCATTGTTCTGATTTGCTGCTCAGTACATACAACGCCTGCCTACGGGAAGGGGTTTTCCTAGAACGATTCAAAGTGGGAAGGCTTGCATCGATTTTCAAGGAAAGATAAATCTCGAATCAACGTCCGCATACCGTCCATTATGCATGCTAGATACAGCTGGGAATGTGCTAGAGACACTCATCAAGAGAAGACTCACTGACTTATCTCCTCGGCAGTACGGTTCTGGAGCAGGTTGCTTCACCATGCGATTGCGAATGTGGGGAGCGTGGTCGAAAAGGCAAAGGCATATAGCCGTACCAAGCAACGGATCATTCGTTTGGTGATGCTCGACAGTAGGAACGTCTTCAACTCTTCTAAGGAACTACTCAAGGGTCGAAGCTTGCTTCATCACGCGACGCAGGGCCAGCGATGAATGGAGATCACGAGATGAATTCTGATTCGGCTGTGAAGTCATTGCAGGTGCTAGGAAATACAGCGCCATTTACGTACGAAGTAACGAAGATTTGAGACAGACAATTACCCGCGAGGTAAGACAAGCCTCACTCAACGATTGGTAGCAGTCTTTGGTGTATTGAACGAAGGGAAGGTATATTGCCCGGCTCATCCCGGATCTGAAGCCTTGACTTAATCGAGGGCAATTGAGACTCTACCCTTAACTCTACTCTTAATTGAGACTCTACCTGACCCAGCTATTGAGCGGGCATGGGTGTTTCGAGTTTTAAATGCACAAGATCAGTAAATCACAAACCGCCGACTGTGGATTTTGCCCAGGAGAGGAGGATAACACTTGCTACACGTTTTTCAATACAAAATATGGGACAGGCTGTGGCAGGACCTATACAGAGAAACAGGAGAGTTCACCTCGGATAATGTTATCACTGGGAAGGTTGGATCGGATGACAAATGAAACTAGCTGGCACAGTCCTGAAGAATAAAATAGGCTCACAGCAACCGAAAACATCGGCCTATTCCTCCTTCCCATCCCGCTGGAGTAGTGATCGTCCTGCCTGAAGGCGTTGCAAAGCGAGATCTGGCCCAAAGTAGTGTGTCAAACGTTTGCAGGCTAAGTTCTTATATTGACAGGGGAGGTGTTGAAGCCTACACTCCGTGCGTACATGCATTCATTTCCCCACCCAAAAAAAATCAATGTGTATCTGGCAGAAAAAAGTAAAGTATGCAATAGCCAATTTGTATTGGGCGTTTACCCAAGCGGTTTAAAAATGTTACTGTTTTTAAGCTAAAATAAGGTAACATATTTCCCAACACAAATAACACTTTCTCAGTTTCAGTTGTATCTAGATCGATAGTTAGTTCATGGCACTCTCGCTCTTTGACTATTGTTATGTGGAAAAGGTAGCTAGGACTCTAAATCGCTAGTTTCCAGCCGAACGTAGCAAGGCTAGAGAATAAGGAACTATGCAAAACAAAACATTTAAACTCTTTCAATAGATTGGTTGATTGGTTCCAAAGATTACTCTCTATAATCTGTAACATCCTATGATTCCAACTGTACAAATTTATGGAGTATCAACGAAAGATTAGTGTGATTAGTGATTGGAAATCTATTGAAGTTTCTTGATGTTGGCAGTATTCTCATGTTGGCAAATACTGAGTTGAATCAACTATTTAAGTGAGAATTTGATATTGATAAAATACCATGTCGCATTCATATAGGAATGTAGATACATTACGCACCTGTTGATTAATTATTTCAGGTGCACACTAGCTAATTTTCGCAACCTCACCATTTTCACTTTACATTTTCTCTTCTTTTTACCCCAAAAAATAACATGCCTGCCGTTGGCTAGTTGGAAAATCAACATGCAAGAGACAACGTATTTCAACGATGTTTACAGACCCACCGTTTAACCGTACATAATCCAAAACCACACCCAAAACATCGAAAACGATTGCGACGCATTCGTAGCAATTTAAGACCGGATGATAATTAAAGAGGACATGTAAACCACAATGACCGGTGAATACCTTTCATTTATTGGGAGCTAATTTGCTGGGGCTTTATTTTATCAGGACGAATCCGTCTCCCCGGACCAGAGACAAAACGTTGCTGAAGAGGCAAAGTGTAATTTCCCAGATGTCGGTGGAAGTTGGTGGTGTCCTTCGTGATGTGAAGAATGGAATTGTGGGCTTTGATGCCACTTAGGGCAGTAGAGCGGATTCCTTTTCAACTTAGCCGTAACGAAATGGAATGAAAAGCCTTCCGGCACTAAATCGCCGGCTACAGCCATAAAATCTAAATTACACAGGTCGGGCTTTGTAGCAAGCAGTTCGTTGTGCTTGATTTCAGTGACATTTTTTCAAGTTTCAATCATTAAAATGTGTTACCGTGGCTATCGAAACACAAATTGGGAGCAAGTAGAAAAACTTATATAAAAAGTTTAGACCAACTATGTTTAGTTCTGGTAAATTAACTCAATTTCAGCTCGATTTGAAATTAATCCTCATGTGAGTGCTTTGTTTTGATAAGGCTCATACAAAACTCGAACCTGATCATCAGGAAGTTTCTTTGTTGCAGGATATTATTTGAATGAATCGACATCACTCTGCTCAAAGGCTTCACTTAAAAAAATCCGTGAACGGTAGGTAGTTGCTTGGACTAGACATGTGCATGTGATTCGTGTCCTCCTTTTCGGCAATAGATAAATAAGGTCCACTCTAATGACTACGTGAAAATTTCGACTACGCTACAGGCCAACATGAAATGTAACGACAGGAAGCAAGAAACGAAATGGAAACAAGCAATACAAATCGCTGCGCTTCACGTCACAATTGCCTAGGAAAAACCAAGAGACTGAAATTCATTTGTTCTTGCTTGCCAGAAACTTTCCAACGGAGCAAGTTAATTGAATCAGCAGATTTCAACAGACTTTGTCAAAGGATAACATCCCGTGTCTTGTTTACAGCGCTCATGGGCTTTTTTTCTTCGTCGTTGTATCAGAGAACAATTCATGGAGCTCAGCTTACATGCTTGCTTACATTCGAAGAACAATGTATGCAAATAATTTCACTCTTGCATTACGTCTACCAAGGGATTATGGTTGATAGGACAGGAATATACGAAGAAAGGTAATGTTTTTCGCAAATAGCGAGCTCAAGTTTTCAATATTTAACTTTACTTTGAACGGAACAACTCCAAGTCACATGATTTACAGAGGCAACGTGTTAGTTATAGTTGGAAGTCATTTTAAGGATTCAGAAGGATAGTGAAGGCTTGAAATCAAGTTTTCGGCACTTGTTTGCCGTCGCGGTTGAGTTAAAAGCAAATAGAGAACATTTGAAGAGAAAGTTTTAAAGATCGATATCAACTACGTTCACACAGGGATCGAATATAATAATTCCTAATGGAAAAATATTCAAAATACATTACACACTCTTATTCCGGTAAGAAGACAAAGTCTGAATTCAACCCAGCAACTCCTTTCTGACTATCGGGTCAGAGTTTTTAGACACCTCATGAATATCTGACAAAGGTTTGTAGCTGATCACGTTGATACTGTGTTTGTTTTGATCGTATTTAAGACGTACTTAGCGTCTTTCATTAAAAAATCATTCAGAAATTATGGAAAAAGTCATAGAAAATAAGCCCCAAGTATATTTTCTTTCCGGCGAACATATGGTTTCCAAAAAGGGCACAGTCGTCCTGCCGGTTAACATTCATGCATCTAGCGAAGGCAAGGAGGAAAATATCAAAGACCATTTATGGAAAACCCGAGCACCGATAGTAGATACATTCCAGTAGACTATTAATTCCAGTGACGGTGATACGAAACACATCTGTCAAAAATGAAATTCCGGTGTTGCATCTCTAGTGATCGAAAAATGGCGAATCCATGAATGTCAACTATGAGCTCAACAAACTAAACAAGAGCTCAGTGAACTCCTCATAGATAGCGCGGCATCCAAAAATGTCCAATCTAGAATGTGATTATTACAACACTATTGAAACGGCAGACAAGGTCTTGGAATTTGAAAAAATCACTGCTTCGATGAGGAATACAAGTAGGTGCTGAGTGAACGAAAATGAGATCATATATGAAAAGAAGTATGAAAAGAAAATGTTAAGAAAGGGAAAAAACATGCAAAAAGAAGACGCAATTATCAATCAACAACAAAGTAACGAACAACAACGGGCACATGACCCTCAACCAAGTTGAAACAAGTACGCAAAGCCTAAAGACCACATACAAGAGAACATAAGGACGCATGAAGAAAAGCATTTGGCAACCCAGTCGAAATTCAACAGAGGTGCAGAAATATTTCAAATTTCGAATTCTTCACAGAACCCATGATCAAACAATTGGTGTATTCGCTTTGGGAACTGAAAAAATACCTTCGTAACGTCACCAGTTCTCAGCCATACAGCAACTTCCAAGAAACAATGCTCTTGGTTCGTTTTCAAAGTTGAAAGAATGGCTGCAGACTTTCTCCACCGAGGGATTCACCTGCATACTCTGAGAAAAGAAGCGGAATATTTGCTACACGATCAGCGTAGAAGTGTTATATGCCCAAAAACACGAAAGGAAGAAAAGTTGTTGTGCGTTAACCAAAGAAACCGTGTCATACTATCCTCACATATCCTATTAAGTGATCTCCAGAATTGTTTCACGTAAACTACAAGTTTTCATACAAAAATATAAAAGGAGACCGAATATTCACAGTAAAACAAGCGATCCAGAAGTTCTGCGAGTTCAACATTCTTGTGCACCGAATCTTCGTAGATTTAAAGCAAGTATACGACTGTTTTGTCCGAAACGTCCTTTTCAAAAATATGATTTACTTTGGATTCACAACTGACATCGCCAGGTCAAAGCCATGTTTTTTCCCTCTTCAGATTTTCTAAATGAATCCATTTTTCGTCATACGTAACAATAGGATACAAAAACCATGTCCTTTTGTGGCACCCAAGCAGCATTTCACAAATGACTTTTGCGATTTTCCATTTGACGTTCATTCAAATCATGTGGGACCTATTTGCCGAATTTATTTTGTCTAACCCATTGCTCGTAAACGTCTGTTGTTCATTTGCTGTGGCACATTTAATACTTTTGCTGAGTTCTAATGGATTTCAGTAATAATTTTCGCATTTTTTTGGTCTACCTGACCGCGCACTGTCTTTGACATTGAAACTACCACTTTTAAATTATTGAAATTATTGAAACAATATTGAATTATTGCCTCACATGTCCTGATTTCTGGAGAGTGTCCACCTTTTGTTTTTACCAGCAAAAGAAGACTTTCAACAGCCTTTGCCTTTTTGGTTAAACAAGAAAAGCAATGCGTGCCGGTTTGCCTTCTTACAGGCACAAAATTTGACATGATTGATCGACACGATAAAACAAACACGCTAGTTTTGGCAGAATCAATTTGTGTTTGTTTGTAGATAAATGTCAGACGATCGAAATGGGCTTTGTATCAATCTAATACTTTGCATACTTTTCGCTAGCGCCATCCATTTCTTTATAAGATCAGAAATAGCTTCTCCATACACCTGGTAAAAAGCGCTAGCATTTTTATTTTCGCTTTTACGGGGAATCTTTGCGAGGATTAATCATTTTCACGCAAAAATGAGGTGCCAACCGAAATGTAACAATCCTCTGGTACAAATGAACAACAACTACTGAAGAAAAAAATTTAAGGGGAAGACACTGCAGCACCACCGTTTTTCACCACACTGGACGTGTGTACATGCCCGGTCGGAACGAGCGTCGAAGGTTGGATTGTAATGGTATGGCCAGAGGCGCGGTTGAAACGCGCGTAGAATGTTGAAAGAATCGATCATAGGACATTGGCCGCAACAACAACAGATAGAAGAACGTGATACATCATTAATCGAGAAAAGGCAATTTTTGTATTCTATTTTTGTTAAAGTAATATATATTGTTTCAGTAAGAAGTTAGTGTTTCAGTGAAGCATAACAAATCTTACAACACAAAGGAAAAGTCCAGTTAAAACGCCCTGAACTGAATTGAAATACATCGTGGAAACTGGAAATGTGTCATAGAAGCGTCGGAAATTTAAATTGTATTCTCTTCATTCTGCGACAAAGAAACAATCATAAACCATATAACTGTAGGAAATGGTTATGTGTAATTGCAATTCACCTCTCAAGTGTGGCAAATCCGGCAGGGTGACATACTTGTAGCGAAAAAAAGAGAGACGAAAGCGAAAATAAGACACGCGGGGAACGAAATTTGGAAGTGCAAAGTAACAAGCGCAAGTATAAAAGATTGAAAGAACTTTAAATTTTCCTATTGTAAATTTTTGCGGTTTCCATGGCAGAATCCATTGAAAAATGTTCACGTTACTTTTCACTTTGTGCTCAATATTCGCGTAATATCCATATCGCTAGTGAGAAAATGATGAAAACATTTCGAGTTTCGTTGGCGCTGTTTATGATGTTTGCTTATGTAATTGAGCAGATACACAGTGCGCGACCAAAGTGGTTCGTCTCGATATCCTATTGCTGTTGAAATTCTAATAGACTACACGCAGAGTTCTGTCCCAGATAAAAATGCTTATTTTTTTTATCATCAAGATATATTTGGTATTGTGATATGGAATAACTAAAATTCAAGTGCGAATGTTGTGTTGATATAAGAATAACTTACCATGGTAAAGTTCATGTTAAACAAAAATATAAAAATTTAACACAGAAAAGAAAAGGTCAGACTTTAATAGGAATGCACAACGATGTGAATAAGTACAGAAATGCATATGTATTAAAAGTGCCTGCGGTGATAATTTGCTATCGGTTGTTGGATCGGAACTAAGGAGTTACAGTTTGCTTACCTGAACCTGCAAGCACGAAGAACGGCTTCGACTTGTTGCAATTCGACATTTCTGTTTGACTGTAATTCCTGCGGTGAACAAGGAAGACAAAAGTTGAACTATTAATAAGAGCATTGAAAGTTATCATCTGATTTTTGAGAAGGCAAGTTTTGAACTCCGGACTGCAATTAAAGTTTTTTGTTTGGATTTCATTAATATATATGATTTTTTTAAGATTTTTTTTTTTGTGCACAAAATAGAATGAGAATTATAATGCTAAGTGAAGTTATCGAAATTGGAAGTCATGTCAAATGTTTTAGTGAACAGACATTTAATTATGTATTTTACCACTTTATTATGATCTGTATATAAAGAATACAAGCCGCTCTCAGGCTTAAAGCCTTGTGGTATACCTAAAGATATCATTTAATCAATACATTGGGTATGCAGAATGATAGGTTTTTTTTAAGATTAATTAAATTTTTTTTTTAATTACAACATGGAATTCAATTGTGAAATAAGAACATTTTAAAATTAGAAAAAAAAAATTAAGTTTAAAGTTATGATACTATAATTTAATAATAATTTAAATCTAGAATTAAGGTTTATGTATTAATATCGTTGAATTAAAAACGAATGAAGTCATGGTCGGTCGTAATTTTCGGGAGGAAGGTAATGGTGCACAGGAAAGTCTTCTAGTGATAGAGGGCATAGGATGTTTCGTTGGTTGGGGTTCCGCAGTGCCGTAGTTTGTTATTTGGTCCGTAATCTTCTGTAGTATTCAGGTAATAGTTTGACTTTTTGCGGTAGTTTTAATTAAAGTTGATAATTTTCGGGCACTGCGATATTCCGGTGAGCGGAGGCGCGAGCAATGTTGTTGTTCTGATATGCGAAAAAAAGGTAAAATAACGTTATACTTGCAACGTCACGTTCGGTAATTCGGGTTTTAAAGTAACTGGTTCAATAATGGAACCGGAGCAGAAATTTATCCACGTCCACATACCTCGCCGCACTGAGCTAGTCCGCCAGCAGCCACCAAAGTAGCGAACTTCCGACTGGGCTAACCGTTGACCTTTAGGGTACAGTTCGATGCCACGCCTCTAGGACTTTATTTCGTGATGTCGTCGTAAGGCTGACTCGTCGTAGTGTTGTTGCCATGACTAATACGTAATAATAAATACATTACAAACGATGATAATGGTAGTGTCCATATGGTTAGACAAATGTTTCCGTCCACATTAGACTTTCTCTGTGAAAAGAAGTTAGTTTCCCAATCATGCAGAGAGGTGACTGCGAACACAGACTATGTTAATTGTTAATTAAATCTTAGTTACAATATTATTTCCAAAAATCAAAAGCGAAGAAGTCGAAGAAATTCGATCGAAAAACATGATTCTGATTTCACATCACCTCATAAGCGAATAGGAATAAAAGCTCAAACTTTTATGTAAATTCTTCAAACGAATAAATTCCATTCGATATTCAAAAATTATGGAGAGAGTGGGCCCGAAAATTTGAGAAGCCAAATTAGTACAGTTCCCAAAAAAAAAAAAAAAAAAAAAAAAAAAAACCGAAAAACTGAAGAATTTCAAACCTTTACAAGGTTTAAACAGGCTACAAGTCTGTTTGTCTGTTGTGTCTGCTATAAAAAATTATAAGGCTTGGCACAACTTCATAGAAAAGTTATAGTGATCTAATTCGAATAAAACGCATTATCATCGTTTATAGTTGCCAAAAGTCCCAAATGAGATAATACGCAGACTCAGACGAGGTATTATTTATCGTGAGTTTCTTATATAAATTTTTAAAGATTTTATCCATTTCATTTTTACCCATTTGTTTTACTTCTACTAAAATTTATTTCATTAAAATTGACAGTTAATGAGAAGTGCATCGCTCTCATTGAAAAGACTGAGCGAGTTCTAAATTCTGTAGGACGTTCGATTGTCTTTCAGCCGATAAAAAATATTAATATTATTGGGTAATTTTCATTTATTTTTAAATATATAGTTTTAATTGCGTTTTTCTTTTCGTTAGAAGTACTATGAATCGCTTTTCTCATAAAAGTTGAAGTCGACAAAAAATATTGGACGAACAAGAAACAATTGCGCTGTCTGCAACTTATCAGTAATTTGCCGAGGGAAATTATTGCCGCCGAATTTCATAAATTTCCAAATTTTGAAATTTCCGATTTTGTAACTGGTGCGAGTTTGTGAAAATATCTCCATCCCGGTTGCCGAGGCTCACGGTCAAAGATGGACCAGCGACTTATTTTGTCAACCGGTCAGCCACGACAAGAAGCGGCTAGCCTCCTCCCAGATAATTGAACTAGATGAACTATATCACATTTAGTGTGAAAATAAGTTTGAATTATAAAACTATCAAATGAAGTTGGACGGGGCTAGGAAAAAAATACACTAACTATACATTGGTACTAAGAATAGAGCGTGATTATGAGAGAATTCGACTAGGTACCACGCTAATGGTCCGAAGGAACGTCACAGAGAACAAAATATGAATATCCCACGCAGCAATTAAAAGGTGCTTTCCAAGATAGAGAGCTTAGGAATTACAGGGGGTAGGTAAGTCGGGCGATCACAATGGATATCTTTTTCAGCTTAAATATTTATGTGAATAATTTTTTCAGTGAAATTTATGAAAAGTGAGATGAAACTATTTATGCTCTGTGCTTGCTCTGTAATCGGGGTTTTTCATTAAGTAATGGATAAAGTTCGAGTATAAATCGCAATGTTATGCGACCTAAATGATTGAAATGAAATAAAATTCACGATATTCGATATTGATACTAAGGATTGGGTTATTTCGGGTCATACATATGCGTGACATTTGGAAATTTTACAATTTGGCAGGCTTGGGTCGTTCTATAGTCAGCTGTTTATATATTGTGAAGCGGGGTTTCTTTGAGGCGTAGATCTTCACGTTGGCAACACTTTTTACTGCTTCATACAGGGTGATAGCTGCCATGCGTTTTACGGTAAGTTTGATTTGTCATTTTATCATGAATAGATTAACACCCGGGCAATATCTCCAAAATACGCATATTTACTTCGAAAGAAAACAGATCTGTTGAAAAACTCTTCGCGCACTCCGTCCATTTTATGGCCGATATATCCGACCATCACCATAATTTCGATTAACTATTGATCGTTTTCGCACTACGTTTACTCTCACTGATAAGAAGTATCCAGCTAGATGTCATAAAATGCGTAATGAAGGAACCATAGCAGCTAGAGAGCATAGTATCCATGTGAGTCAAAGTAAGTCCATTCGACATAGTGCTCAAAAATCAAACCTGTGCCTATCCCTAATGTAAGGTGGCATATTACGGGAGGATTTTGGCTTGCGGGCTTACAAAATCCAACTCCTACAGGAATTGAAGCCGAACGACCACCGGACAAGTCGTGAATTCGGTGCATGAATTCATTACTGCATATCCCAAATTTCATAAGAAAATTTTGTTTAGCGATGAGGCTCATTTCCCGTTATTGGGTACGTAAATAAACAAAACAAAACTGTTGCATTTTGGTAATGATTAACCACAGTTGGTTGTCTAGGCACGGTTATATCCGGCAAAAGTCACCGTTTGGTGTGGTTTGTAAGCCGGTGTAGGAACATTCGTTTGAACTTTCTCAGTGTCAGTTGTTGTGCTCACATATCCGAAACAATATTTGAATAAAAATGGTAGAAAATCATTTAACTTTTCCAATAAAGCCAATTTCATGGCGATTAAAATAATTTATTTGTATTTTATTTTATTTCAAAGTTCCATTTCTCTAAAAATAACATTCTTTACTGGGAGACAAAATCCACCGCCCGGTCTCACCGATCCGTGCAAAAAAATGCACGTCACATCATTTGTGAGATCATGTAGGGGGCAACAATGGAAGGCTAAGGACCATCAAGGTTTCAAAGAAGAAAATGCCGCCGAAATAAGGACTAAAGAATTTGAGAACGTGAGACCATTGAATAAACCTGGCGCTGTTAAAGACCTCTCATAATAGGCCATCCAATACAAATTAAACATACTGGCAATTCCGGTAACGAAAAGGACTGGAAGTGATGTTCAAGGTATGAGATCGCAGACAATATTTAAAAGTGGGAAGCGAGAATTTGGTGTGACCTTCATTTTGGGTTAGGAATTCAAACCGCATGTTATTAATTTTAAGGCAGATGTGGTTGCGTGGTTTGCTTGTAGCAGAAACCCCAGTTTCCGATGGAAGCAAGTTTAGGGAAAGATGGGCTTCGTACAAAAAGAGACTAAAGCACTAAAGTATAAATATTCCTGGAGAGCTTCCACTGGCACCATCAACCCTGGACGAAGTCTGTTCCGCAATCAAAGCCCACAAAAATAATAAATCGCCAGGGATCGACGAGATTCCAGTGGAGGTCATTAAATATGGTGTCATCAGTGTTCAAAAATCTATCCACGAAATCATCCAGCAAATCTTGCAACAAGAACATATGCCAAACAAGTGGAGGCAATCGGTTATATTTCCTTTCCATTAATTAGGGACACAAGCTGCAGTGCGAAAACTATAGTGGCATATCACTACTTTTCACGGCGTACAACATATTTGCGTAGATCATAGGAAATAAAATCAGAAAAGCATAAGAACGAGGTTAAATCAACGATAGGCCAAATATTTACTGTCAAGCAGGTACTTGAAAAATGCTGGGAATTTATAATTGACGTTTTCCACATTCATGATGACTTTCAGCAAGAATACGACAGTATCGACCGTAATGTACTGTACCAAATAATGCTGCGCTTTTGTATCCTAGGCAAATTAGTGCACCAAAATGACAATGATGTTGCCCATCCGTCCGTCTTACTAAATGACAATAATGTTGAAAACCTCCCAGGTCCACATCTATAACCCACTGACATACGCCTTTGACATAAATATTGAGCTTAAGCAGGGAGATGAGCTTAATTATTCAATTTGGCTATGGAATATGTCATAAGAAAGCTATCTGTCAAAAAAAGAGGCTCACTATTATGCAAATCAAGCCAAATGATAGCGGATGACGTCATGTCACTTTCACTAATAATCGGCAAAAAAAAACAGTGCCTGAAATTCGACCGCGAAGTAAAACGAAATAAAGCTGCGAATCGATGAGGATAAAACAAATAAGACACAATCGAAAAAACATACCCCAAAATATCACAGTCAGCAAATGCAATATTGAAAATGTGGGTGATGTTGGGTGAAATTGGTGTATCTAGGCGTAAAAATAAAAAATAATAATAACGATCAATAAATGAGACGAAATACTCCGAAGAGTATAGTTCACAACTTAAACACAGTAAACCACGGCATACACAGAAAATTTTGTATCCAAGTATACAAATATGTCATAAGACCTGTGTCACGGCAAGGGTGGAACATGGATCCTAACCCAAGCATCCGCAAATAGGTATTGAAAACTCATTTGAGCTACGGGTCCTGAGGCAGATAATTGGTGTAACGCTAGACGGAAATCAATGCGAATTCGATAGAGAATTGAGATGTATGAAATTTTTGACGAGTCGAAGATCTCAACGATTGTAAGACTTCGGAAGGCAATGGGCTGGCTATATGAATTGTATGAACGGACCAACTGAACGGCGGAGACCACGGGGGAAACCGAGGAATCGCTAGTTTGACTCTGTTGACAAAGACAGTTCATCGCTGCTCTGGTTTCAAAATTGTAGGACGCGGTCAAAGTCACTGAGATAGTTGGAGGATCTTGTCACAGGAAACGAAGACCCGAGAGGGCTGTAGTGCTGATAAGAAGAAGTTTTGATATAAAAAATTAGTACTGACATATACTTACTGCCCAAAATCCCGTCAAGAGGGCTCAGATCTTCTCCGATAGTGCTTGTAGCAAAATCGAAAATAGGTTTAACTCATCCTTAACCTCTTTAAACTCAAAACAATTTCATCTGGATTTAGAAAATTTTCACTGGAATTTTCTCACAACCGCTCATGGGAAAAGACCTATTGTTTTGAATTCCAAATTAAGGATTTATTGAATTAAATTCTGGTCTTCGAAATTAGCTATTAACTTTTCCTGAACAATAACTAATATTTTAAAGTAAAATAAAAACTAACTTGCAAGCAAAATCGCATGATGTACGTGTGAAATTCACAATCAATCCAAATAAATTTTTTTTTGTTAACTAGCCCTAGTCGCGCTAGAACTAGCACTGGTCACTCCGTGCAACCACCAATCTAGTACTTTATCAGCCGACTGCTACTGGTTATATACCACAGGCACTGCCACTACTTAATTATAATGCTAACGATGCCATCTATTAGAAACATTTGATTTTAGACGTCATTCCCTCGTTAGACGTTGTTTGTAGTTTAGTGTTCTGCCTACATTCGTGCAATTAGTGACAGACGATTTGTTTTTGTTTTTGAATTTGAATTTGAAAAACTGGATTGTTTGAAAAGGCACGTTAGTAATTGCCTAAATGCTATAAAGTTTCGTATTTCACATCGCATATGTCAATTTTTTGGATTTTTCTCCATTGTAAATCTTGTGGTAAGAGGTGATTACGTGAAATATCTACAGGGAACATATTATGTGGTCCTTTAATTTTTTTTGCTGGAATTGCAAAAGGAAGGAAAAATGGTCTTTTGTGGAGCTTGAAGCAATGGATAATAGAGAAATAAATGACTTGCTAGCTGAAATTCCGTCAGCTGCCAAATCTTTGGCAGATGACTATTTATCAGGAGACAAAGATGAACTTGACCATATAATTGTTCAGATACTTGTGATACTAATATTTATTATCCGTCTGATAATTACTAATAATTATCCGTCGCAGAAATTTTACCTGAAAAGCTAAGCTTGAGAGTGATGAAGACGAACCGCTTGCAAAAGAAGTTGAAACGTTAGCTGCTACACGTGTACCCAAATTTGCCGGTGCAACTTGGACTAAACGTGATTTTTATCAGGAACCTCAAACATTTGACTTATCTGAGAGCGCAAATATGAAAGATGCAATCGAGTTTCTTGTAGATATTTTTTTGTGCTTATTCCCAGAAGATTTATTGGAGTCAATTGCATACAATACACAATTATACGCTACCCAATAATACCAATAACCAATAGCAATAAAGGAAATAGCAATTCCCAACCAAATACATCTGAAGAAATCCAACAATTTTTGGGAGTGAATCGACTTATGGGTGTAAAAAACCTTGCTAGCTTGAAGGACTATTGGTCTTCACAAGAGGAGCTCAGATATGCCTATAGCAGAAAAATTATTTCTCGTGGCAGATTTTATTGATTGCTCAGTAATTTACAGTTTGCAGTCAATACACTTCAGCAGAAATAGGGAGAACCAAATTATAATAAACTCTAGAAAGTTGGATCGCCTTTGTCTACCCTTTCTCAAAAATACAAGGAGTACTTTTCTCCGGGAGAATGTCAAGTAATTGATGAAAGTATGATCAAATGTAAAGGCTGAATATGTATGAAACAGTATATGCCTGCAAAAATTACTAAGCGTGGATACATGGTATTGGTTGTGCAGATTATATAAGCTACGTTTGTTACGAAAAATAGGAGATCTACCCGAAAAAGATTTGGAGCAAGAGTAGTAAAGGAGCTGATAGAAGAATTGAAAAATAAAAACCATAGGATATTGTTACGTATTCCGATGTGTAAGCGACATAAAAAATGGATCGATGTATCAAGTGAAAGAAGATGTAAAATAAAGTATATGGATGTATCAATGGATCAGAGGTAGCGCAGTGGAATTCAGTGGAGTCTCGAAATCAACCTGAGGTGGAGATTCGTATTGGAGGAAGCAGAAGTGACCAGAGGTAAGCGCGATGGAATTCATTTAAGTCCCGAAACCAAGCTGAGGTGGAAATTCGTGCTAGAAAAAGCAGAGGTGGTCAGAATCAACGCAGCACAATTCGCAGGTGGTTTGATCCTTTGGTATTTGATCATTTCTATTAATTTATTAATTTTATCTAATATGAAGGAGTAAGCTTCTTCTCTGTGTGTGTGTGTGTGAGATGGAAGGATCAGGGCTTAAATAATATAACGCCCGACTTTTGTCACTGGTCCGAACGTAGGAAAAAAAACAAAAGTTATTTTTAATAAGAACTTTAAAACGTTGTATCGCCTTGAGTTAAGTTACAATAATAATTACATAGCTTAATTTGCGTAGCCTTTTATAGGTAAGCTTGCCCTTGTGCATATCCGGTAAGCTTGACCTTGTGCATATCCGGAGGTCATTCTTTTGTATTGATATCATTAGGTAAGCTTGACCTTGTGCATATCCGGAGTTTATTCTTTTGCATTGATATAGATTTGAGATTCTTAGAAAAGGACCACCTGTTCAGTTGTGGTTGTGTTTGTAATAGGGAAGCAGGGGACTTAACACCCGCGCGATGAGCTAGTCGTTTAGAAGTAATTTCCTTCGACCGCCATTATGCGGCCTTTGTATTTTCAAACAATCCTGCTCTTTAACATTTATTCTTCTTTTTCACTGCAGGATCGACCGAAGTGTGCCCCAATATTTATTTCATTATTGTTAACTATGTTATATTGGTTTTTTTTTTTTTTTGAAAAATCATCACAGTATTCTTTGATAATTATGTTACTGGTGTTCCTCTCCTATGAGATATGAAACAAAATCAAATATACGGCTACAGAACTCTAAAGAAGGGAAAGAAATATCTACCAAATCACTTTGCGGATGACAAGAGCCTTGCCATAGGGCAGTATGATTGGCGGATGACGGAAGACAGGCTGTTGTGCCTAAAATGAAGAGACAAAAATCCTGTGTATTTTTTTTCTAATTACCATGATCCTTAAGACGCTACTACGACTAATCGAAGAAACAAAGATGGTACTTTGGAAGTGGTAAATTGCCTAAAACTAGTTGTCGACTACAATTACCATATGGGTACCGTTGATATGCATGGGCTGACATACTCAAAAAATGTTATGCCAGTGATCGGAAAAGCAAAACATGGTACCACAGCAAAGTTTGGCACTTTCTTGACACTACTGTGGAAAATGTATTTGTTTTAGTTCAAGAAAGTTGCAGTTAAAGCTGCAGTGCAATGTTGCTTCAGGATTGATTGTCACTGGAAATGTACACAAGAAAAAGGGACGGAAGTCAGAGGAAGTCATAAATCATTGCAAAGAGACAGTGCCAATCGAGAAGAGAACTAACACGTCAGCCTTTATGCCTGTGTATGATACTCCTTGGCGTTGTGCGGTATGCAGGACGTAAAAAGTAGTGCATAGAAGTATGCGGAGTTGTACTGTCTGTACTGTTAGACTGTGTCTAAATGACAAGATAAACTGTTATTTGATCTACTTTAGTGAAGAGTAAGCTAATTAGTTATATTACTGATACTTCTTAAATATTATAATGCATAATAAATACTTTGTCAATAAAAAAATCGAACTTTGTTGAATTCTTCAAAAATGAATGAACAATATTAAATATTTATTATATTTGAATAGCTGTTCATTTCTAGTTTCAAATGTCTGTTGTCTTTCCAGCTTTAAATATAACAAAACTTTTATAGTGTTTACAAGGAAAGATTCCTGATCCTAATTTTATGACCAAAACACTTGGGTCAAACAAGGAATCCTTTCTTGTATTTTTTTATTAAGATATGTACATAAGTATGGCATGTGTTTATCATCTACGCATTTTTCTTAAGCCATGTGTTCATTTATTTGAACAAGAAGAAGAAGGGTCTAGGACTCTATGGTTAATATTAAGTTGTTCGAACTTCTTTGTGGAAAGTGTGAAAAGACGAAAACGGAACATCCTTACACATAAATTAAATAACCTAACAAATACAAAACAGAACCAGGAGACCTCAAAAAATGTAGAAATAATACCTGATTTTGTTATCAATAAATCAACAGAAATATTCACGGCAGAACAATTAAAACTTCTCAACATGGGGCTCACAACATGCCACAATAAGCAACCTAGGAGCGGTGGAGGATGTCATCATAGACGTAGAAGCAGCAATAAAATTTGAGACAAATGAATTCAAGCATAATATTAGACATCAAGTTGGAAATATGATCCAGAGGATAATAAGCGTACCAAAATCAAGACATGATGTTTTGATCAAACAGCTAAACGAGAAACCGGTTGTCTATATAGAAGCAGACAAAGGCAATAATATAGTTATTTTGGATCAAGAATATTACGAGGCAGAAGTAAACAAAATTTTGAATAACGGAAAGTTCATGGAACTGAGGAAAGATCCTCTCCCTGGCTCAGTGAAAAGAATAAATGAAGCAATTAAGAAGTGTGAACAAATTATCGAGATCCCTCAATCGGCGAAAACATCAAACCCATGCCTTCCACGATTAAGTGCATGCCGAAACTACATAAACCCGGAAACGAGATGAGGGAAATAATTGCAGCTGTGAATTCACCGACTCACAAACTAGCGAAATGGCTACTGAACCGTATCAACAGTATCGTCAATTACAACATAGGCCCAAGAACAGTCAAAAATAACAAAGAAGTTGTCGCTGCAGGATATCGGAGGGATTAAAAACAATGAGATTCTAACATCTTTCGACGTGAAAGCACTGTTTCCGAGCGTTCCGGTGAGGGAGGCACTAACAATACTGGAACTACGTTTGTTAAACGGCAAGCAACAAGATTGGACTTGGAGAAGAGAATGCGAGCGTTAATGAAATTGACGGAGTTATGCATGCAGGAAAATTATTTTATGTTTCGAGGAAGATATTTCAAAGGCACAGGTGGGGTCGCAATGGGGAATCCCCTCCCCCCACTTATCAGCGAGGTGTTTATGTGCAATTTGGAAATGACGCTGGAAGACTTAGATATGTTACCTTAGTTTTGGATCCGTTACGTGGATGATGTGTTGGCAATTGTGGAAAAAGACAACCTCGGAGAGACGCTTCGGAATTTAAACTCAATACATAAAAACATAGTCTTTAAGATGGAAACGGAGGAACGTAATCAATTAGCTTTCCTGGACTTATGTATTCATACAAACTACGGGGTATTTAACTTTGGAATACACAGGAAAGCAACACAAACACAAAGGACGATTCTGGCCACGTCCTTCCATTCATTTACTCAAAGAATGGCCCCATACCACGCGATGATCCATCGAATGCTCAGCATACCGCTTTCAACAAACAAGAAACGACAAGAGGAAGAATACATTATGCAGACAGCAAAAATCAACGGCTATAATAGGAATACCATCAAAAGGATAATAGGGAAAAAGGAGAGACAGATGGAGCTCCACAGTTTGTCGACACTGTTCGGGAAAAATACACAAGCCGAAAATACAAGAAGAGCGGCGATCAGACACACTCCAGCAACAGGAGCACTCAAAAAACTAATGAGTACAGCAGGCATAGAGTTAATACCCACGAGCAAAAAACTCCAAATAAAAAGCAGCGTCAAGTCAGTCAAGGATCCACTTCGCCTAGAAGAATAAAGTGGGGTGTACAAAATCTCCTGCCCCGATTGCAACAAATGTTACTTTGGACAAACTCGACGTCTAACCATCATACGCCGCAAGGAGCACCTTAGCGAAGCAGAGAACGTGTTGAAAAAGAAGAGAAGCACACAGGAAATCAAATCAACGGTCGCAAAACATATTGTGGAAATGGGACTCAAGATCAGGACTGAGGATCTAAAAGTGATCAAACAGGTAAGACAGTTCCAAAAATTAGACGTCATCGAAAGCCTGGAGATATTAAAAATACCCAAAATCAACAGAATGAATCAAGACCAAGGTAACGCCTATTCATTTCTCTTCAAATTCACACAAAAATAATGAAAATAACCTTATGAGGGATTAAGCCTTTCGGCCAATAAAAATAATTTACAATGGCCGGTTTGTTAATGGTTCCTTTTGTTAATTAGGGGATAATTGAGTTCAATTAGGATAGGCATATATATATAGGGTTGGGTTTCTAAGTTATGAATCAGTTAGCACTGAGGAAGGAAGCAACTGGCTTTCGAAATATCGATATATGTATAAAACAAAATAAACAATTCTATGGTTTAAAAGGAAAATTGTGTGTTTTTCACTAGCTATTACTCTATGGTTGTCAAATTACGTGTTAAGTTAGGTATAAGGAGCCAGTTATGTAACGTCTCACTGTGCAGTAAAACGATTGCTCTTGATGAAATTCTTTTAAAACAAAGAATATTATTTATCAGATCAACTGTATTATAATTTTTACCTACCTTATCCAAAATTTATTTAAAATTATTTACTGGTTAATCATTAACTTCTAAACTATAAAAAATTTAAGGGGGGTTAAATTTTTAGGGTTATTTTACATCCTTGTAGTTTTATTTTTCCTTTATTAAAAAGACAACTGGAGATGCCGGGGATCGAACCCGGGGCCTTTCACATGCAAAGCGAACGCTCTACCACTGAGCTACATCCCCTTATACATGTGCAAAACTCTTTGATATATGAATGTACAGTAATTACCATTTACCATACTTGATACACGCTACGTACCCATTCCAAAGCATGGTAAGTGCTCTACATAAGCTACTGATCCGGTCTCGACAGTCACTACCTGTCTCGCAACTTACCTTCGTGCTACTTGCAGGCAGTTGCCAGTAAGTGGATACCAAATGATTATTTGCAATGTTAACTAATTTTTTTTCGCTTTTGTTATGGTGATCTTCTGGTTTATTGTCAATTATTGGTTCAGTTGGGATGTGTGGATTGAATTGATAAATTTATTCATGAGCAAAGAAATTGTTTGATTGCAAAATTTTCTAGAGAAAGATAATTCAAACCAAAGCCGAATTGGTTGCAGTTGAAAGAATATCAACATTAGCAGTATTTGTTGTTGTTCTTTTGTACTATTTCCGTTGCCTTCATGTAACCGCTTGTCCTGATTCGTCCTTAATGAGGCCAGCAGAAGTAATGGGCAAAATTTATTATGAGTCTAGGCCAAACATTCCGGAAATAGGTACTTGTGATTGAATGCCTCATTCATCCCCATGCCATGCTTAACAATTTCCAATAACATATCACCTTTTCACCTTACAGTCTTATCACTTCCCGCTCTCCTGTTGCTGTCCTGCCAAGTATGTGGAAACATCAATTCGTCCCGTAGTCAATTGAATAGGGGATAGGAAATAAAAGGGTACGTTGCTGCCAATCAGTCAAAAACTTTGACACGTACGTTTCACATTCAACACAACTCGTGTCACTCAATTAGGTGTCATTTTTATTTTCCGACATTTTCTTCAGTGAGATTCAGGAAAATACCTGACACATTTGAAGGCAGCTTTAACAGGTGGGCTATTGTGAGTCCTTACATGAATCGTACACCGAGCCAATACCGTTCCCAACTATTACACGTCCACAAATAAATGGCCTTAGTTGATACTACACATACACTACAGATATCCTTGTGCAGACAGAATAGAAACTTGAGCGCCTCGTTACGATTGGAATGAAAGAAGGAAGGATTTTATTTTAGGGGTCGAAACCTTTCGCAGTGATACGTGGCCCGGCAATGGGAGACTACATGCTGGGAAAGGCTTTTAAGCCTGTCGTAGGCAAAAGAGTTAATGGATGCTTTAATGCTATGCCTAGTGACTTCTCACTGTTCTAGACAAGTTTTATTATTTCGTAAAATGTAGGCAGCTAACTGAAAACAGGATGTGAATGTGAAGTGTTTCGGGTAGTTGAAGGTTATGCAGAATGCTAAAATTGAAACCCTTGAGCATTTGGATTTTGGGGAGGATTTCTATTTTATCGAGGATTATCGAATATGACAGAGTATCAAACGTGCGGTGAGGTCTTTATGTACAAGTTCGCATGGAATTTCGATAGTAGTTGGGGTTTCATTGGTTCATAGAATTGCGGCAGAATTCAAAGAACAGTAAAAGCTGTTGAATCCACGGGTCCTTTTTTCACGTTTTCAATATCTGCGGCTCAAAACATTACGAACCAATTCCTATGTTTGCGGCTAAAGAAATCTTTAATCATGGATTTAATCGGTAGACATAAATAAAAAGGATTCCGTATCTTTTGTAAATGTGTCAGCAAATGGACTTAGAAAAAGTAAAACAGACCTTTATATGACTACGCGTAAAGTATGACGCAAATTCTCTGGCTGCTTTATAAGTGGTTCGCCTTTTTCTTTGATATCAGACGCCTTCGCGACTGTCAGTTTCTTCGTGAATGTAACAAAAAGAATGTTTAAGCAAAATAATCTTGTAACTCAATGCATGCAGTATATTGTTAAATACTGCCATGTATTAAATGTTCGGCGTTCGATTGGTTAGAGGCGCTTTGCGTGTTTTAATTATCTCCTCTTCTCATTCGATGCAAAAATTGTGGAAAAGTAACCCGTCACCTCAAGGGGAATGCTGGTCGACAAGAGTATTCCTGAAATCAAGTATCCTTTTAGACTGAGAGCTCGTGACTTATCCGGGTAACAGTCATCCTGTAAGGCTAGAAATATTTTCAGTGATGATTCATAACATGCAAGCTACAGTAACGGCGACCTGACAGGTATCAGCCCTGTGCGTCACCAGCCCTACATAAAATTAAAAAAAAATTTGTCGCTGTAAACGTGAAATTTTAAAACGATTTAGTTCATGCATTATAAAGTATAAAAAAAAATTGACAGGCGATGACACATACTGAGTGAGTGAGTGCACATACCAGCTCCACCGAAACGTGTGCAATATAAGAGTTTTAATAAACTTTGTTCTGTAGAGTTGAAATTTATATAGATGTTCAAGTGAGCGATTTCGATAACGTATCTAAAATGACAGGCGATTTTGGCTAGTATAAGTCCTTGACAGGTGAGAGAAAAGATAGTATGGGAGCGCGAGTCAAAGCCATAACGTGAACTCAGTGGTGAAAATGACATCACGTGGAGACAAAAATCATAGGTAATACATATTTTGCTTATTACAATTCGATGTTAAAAAAAATTTAAAAACAATTTTGAGTATCCGATACATCACTATTCATCTCCTCACCATCATCAGACATGTCACTGTCAATGTCTTCATCATCATCGGACAGGTTAATACTGTTTTCTTCATCATTTTGCGGCTCTCTGGTATCATTTTGAATCTCTTGAAATGGAAAAGTTTTATTAAGTGATACGATCAATGAAAATAACAATAAATAAAAATGTTCGTTCTCTAGGTGAACTCAATAACTTCCTTTTGAGGAAGTTAAGCAGCTGTATGTTATCTGAAATGTATTCCGCAGTTTCACTTCGTTCGTTTTCGGCAGCATCAGAAGACTGCTGTTGAGTCAACAAATTCAAAGATGAGATATAAAAAAATATCACAGGTGAAAATAAACAATTTTGACTCTGACAATAAGAAAAAAAGTCACTGGTAGGGTGCAGGAAATTTGTATCCAACAAGATTTATTTTGTCGTCTGTTAGCTCTGTCAATGGAACACAACATCGATTTAGAAAAAATAAAAAACATTATCATATCCAATTACAATCGATCCGATGTCTTTGTGTCATGATGATGGTACCATGCATAATACTTCAAAATCAGCAATGATTGAGGCTTGAAAAGCAAATAATACCGATGAGGAAATACCAGAAGCCTCCGGTGCTGTTATTTTTAATGAATTCTTCTTGTTGCATACAATGTAAAATATCCCAAAAACATTCGGTAATGTTTCGAAATAAATTATTTCTATACTAAGAGCAAAACATGCCCTGCGAGTAGATATTATTTTTGATCAGTACTTTAAGCCTGCTTTTAAGGATTAAGAACGAGCCCCACGACATGAAGTACTTTCAAATACTTTATTACTGGTCTTGAAAAAGTTTTATCGGTGGATTTTCTTAAAGAGCTACGAAATATAGAATTCAAAGAAGCTCTAGTAAAATTTTTAATCATACATTCGAGCACAAATTAAATGGCAGCGTTTATTGGGAATGCCATAGTGAATGTAAATAAAACCGATGCCATACTTATAGTGTTCAGAAAAATTCTGTGATGCACAACGCAAACGATCATTTATCGTGCTAGCATCATGCAGAAGCTAATACAAAGATCACTTGTCACATACGCCAAATGGAAAACGATATGCCCAACGTTCTACTTAATTCGTCTGACGCAGACATATTGATAATAATGTTGCGTGAAGGCCGAAATACAATACTGCGTGACGGCGACACGTGAGCGCGATGCGATTCTCCCACGTTGTCACGCAACGCATTGAATTTACAATGCACGCGATGCGGGGAATATTAATGTTCATATGACAAATGTCAAATTTGTGACATTTTAATTTCAATTTGCTAGAAATTGTTTTTGATTTTTTAAAAATTTTGAATTTGGAATGTTTCTTCGTTTAGCAAATAAAAGCCTTAACTAGGATGCACGAACTTTTCATTCAAAATTTATTCATAATAACCAATGTACTTAAAAAGTAATGAAGGCGTTTGAATCTCAAATTTCATTTAAGCGCCATATTGCATTTGACAAACGTCACGCACATCGTTGCGAGGAATTTTCGTTTTTTCGAATATTTCCCGCCTCGCATCGACGCATCACAATCATTGTACGATGTCGTATACAAATGCATGTTACAAAAACAGCTTGACATTCGCTGCGAGACTCTCGTCGCGCTCTCGTATCGCAGTTTCGCAGTATTGCATTTCGGCCGTAACACGGGTCATCTTCATAGTAACCCAGCAAACGTTTTGGCGGAATGTCGCCTAAGCGAACTTAATTCGGACCGCACTTTCTTCGCCAGAGCGAAGCATATGTGGCGCATAAAATAGCATATGTGGCGCATAAAATAGCATATGTGGCGCAAAACACTATGGAAAAATCGTTTTTTCATCGCCTGAGCGAACAAGAAAACTTTTCTTTTTCCTATTTTCTGGATCCACTTTTAACTTAATGGGCTGTTGATCAGATTGCTCTTGCCAGTCTCAGCTAAGAGTTTTAAGTGACATATCAGGTTATCCGATTTTGGACTCAATCACTCTGGTTTTTGATTATTAATTTGTATCGCGAAATTCTCGATTATTTTCTCAATCAAGAATTATTCTTGTGCGGCTTTTTCCGTGATAAAGATTTATCATTTGTGGCTTCTTCTTGATTTTTTTTCACGCAACCACGATTTTTCAGACCGTGACCGAACGATAACGGTCGAAAATCGATTCCGCAAGGTAAATCAAAAAACATAAAATTAAAAGGAAGGTTTCTTTATTTCTAGCACCAAAAATTCTACGAAGATGGAAGCAATTACAAAAAATAAAACAAGATTTATTCTTTGCGGGTTCTTCTTGATTTGTTTTCCGACTGCACCAGTAAAGTTTTAATTTGCTCGTGAATTCAAAAAACTCAATGTATTTCATGTACTAGAAACAGTGATTCCTTTCCACATCTGTTTTCACAGATGTTTCAACCGATATTAACTATTTTGCTTTTCGCGGATTCTCGACCAACTGCCGGAACGGTAAACGGTAGGTAAACTCAAATTAATATACTAATAATATGCTGGCGCTATATCTGCATTTTCTACAATATTTTACAACATATATATATTTACAATATTCATTTATTTGTTTGAACTTTGTATGTACATGACTCGTGTCGTGGATAAAAATTAGTTAGTAAAGTGTTTTAGTGTCGCGTTGCAGAGGAAGGTGTCTTACATCGTAATTTAACACCTTTTATAAAATGATTGTTTTCAAAGCAAAATGACCGATATGTGAAAAAATTGTTGTAAAAATCTTGTTATTTCCCTTGTGAATTATTTATTTTCAAATTTATCTGCAATTTTCCGGTAAATTACGAGAAAGATCAAGAAAGAGATCAAAACAAACAAAACTCATTAAAAATTAAAAAGATCCGTTTAGTGGTCGCTGAAAATAAGTCTGGGCAGATTGAAAAGACACAATTTCAAGAAAATTGCCTTTAATGTTTTTTTACTGTTTATATTGTAAAAATTACAAAAAAAAAACAAGTTTCAACACCTACCATTGGTTAATCAGCAATCCCTGGTCCATGTAAAAGGAGTTCCGAATCAATAAATTCTTGCTGTTCCTCTTGCTGAGCTATTTGCTTTACCAAGCGAGCTTCCTTCGACACCGCTGTACTCGCTTTGTTAGACATCTCAATTCGCTTTTCGTCTTTTTTTTTTATATAATCATACGTAGAACATAATCGTAGGTGGAATATCCAATTATGCACCACATTACCTCTAATATCTCCAAGAGAGACGTTCCGCCTTCTTGAATAATGAAATATTAGCAGCCAATTCCGTAACATCCCGTCCCACAATCATATGTTTGGGAACGATAGCCCAAAGTGTTTTGTTGTAACACTCAACATTGTTTTGAATATTCTTTTTTTCATTCAATATTTACTTTGAATCCTAGTCCACGAATTGCAGTTTCGATAAATCTTCATCATCTTTACCACACGTTTTACACTATAATATACTTGCCAAGGCCACAAAACACAATAAGAATGGCTATCGTCAAGCTTAACGTCAAAATTACTTGTTGACAATTTACTTCCCGAAGTACTCATGAATACTGTACTGTGTTCAGTAGTATGCTAATTCTCTTGAAAATTACGAGATGTTCTCACATTCCTTGCTTTTTTGCACAAGTTTATTCTTTTCCTTTACCATACAGATTTTCGCCCATTTTGAATATATCGAACGTTTGTGTACACTTCCAAATATCATCTGAATACGTTTGAAAAAGCCGGCACTGAGGTATATTTGTGTATATGTGTATTTAAATAGAATAACGGTGTTCTGGAGAGAGAAGAAGCGCACCTGCCGAAACTCGTCAAACGAGTTGTCTCGCACTAAAAAAACACGCATGCATGAAAACTGCTACCAATTTCTTATTTTTTGAATTTTTATATAAAAAGTTTCCTCAATTCAGATACGATTCCACCTGGGAAGGCAATCCGTATTGATTACAATGTCGCGAAATAAAATTCAATTCAAAAATCAGTTCGAGATATTGTCAATAATTTGACAATTCACTTCAGTCCCAATCCAAAAACTCCTTGCGATTCGCCATCCCTTAATTGTTTTAACGACATTGCAAACGATAACGCATATCAGAATGCAATGTCGTTTATAGTAGAGAAAATATTTCAGTCCCTGCAAGTTATATTTTTAAAGTTGGAGGTAATGTAGATAGGAGAATCGAAAATGATATTGTTTTAAAATTTGTCGAGTCAGCTGCACAATATTTAATAAATAATTCACAACTGAATGAACTGTTAAGACTTCTAGGGCACTACATTGATTAAAGACGTTCCAAAGGATGCACGTAGCTAGAACAGTTCCTCGATTAACATCTGTTGATGCAGATGCAGACGGCTCCATCATCTGTATCGTCAACACCAATGCCTAGTTTAAACATACTGTTGCGCTTTATCAGGTGCGCGACCTGTTTACTTCGCAAATGTTCGCAATAGTGAACTAGACACCCACGAACTAATTTAAAATTTACTCTTTCAATAAATTAACTAGCACTTTACAATTATTTTCGCTTAGTTACTACTTAACTTATTCACTTTTATTTTAATTAATTAATTACAACAATTACTTTCACTCACTTTTTAATCCGCGTAGGATTTTATTTTTCTTCAACACTATTCGATCACCGCACTACTTTTAACGCGCACTGTCACTTTTCGCTTATGCAACCAGACTACCAATCATCCACAGGACTTCTCTTCGCCGTTCGCTGTAGTCGCTTTTATACATATCGCCAATCCCGAATCTTCCACGTGGATCATTCTAAAGTTTACGCGCTGTGTCATTTACATACGTATTTGTTGTACTCAATGCACGCAATGTGTTTACGTTATGCCTATTTCGCCTTCAAGAATGATCGGTGTATTGGTAATTGATACTTGTTTATGAATTTGCTCTTAAGACGACTACAGTGGCGCGTGACATTATTCGAACATATAACAATACAATATTTCTGAGATGAGCAACAACCGCTTTTCAGTATGTTATGTTTCAATTCAACAATATGAATGGCCTATCAGACTCAAATCCTATCAGTTTTTAAATTGCTCTTTTCTATTTGAATGTGCAACGGTTTATTGAGATTGGTTTGAAATTAATCACAAATACGTTTTAAATTAAGACACCTATTTTATGTGATTGGATAGACCAAAATCGAATACTAGGAACAAAATGATAAGGTATTTTATAAAAACTTAAAATGCATTAAACATGATTTAAAGACATTTTAAAAACAAACAAATTTTAAAAAATCAGTGCCAAATCTGTTTATCCTAGGTTACTTACGATTGATTTATAAGTTGTGGTCATTCATTTATTCAAAACGGAGACTCTGATTTCGAATTGATTTCGCAAAATTTACTCAATCTTTTACATTTTGTAGTTAGTTTTCTTATACTTTCTAAAGTTTTTTTATTTAATGAGTTTTTGGGGCAAAATTAACTTTCAGGAAAGTAACAACCTAGAAAATATTTATTGCAGAAATTCCAGCAAACCAAACGATCTCCGACGATGCGAATTCGTTTCGCCATTTCGAATAATTTGTACGCTGATGAATTCGACAGCGATTTTCGGCAAATCGAAGACAAATCGTCACATCGAATTACAAATACATCGCTGGGGCAGTTCACTAGTAAATCGCCTGGCAAACCGTGGGCGATACGCCATGGCGAACTAATTTCCTGACACGGCGATACAAATTCGTATCTCCGGCGATTCGTTTTGTCTGTTGGTATCTTTTCTAATGAGTGAAAAAAAAACCTTACATACTATTGGAAAACACGTTTTCAGGTTCAGGGGCAAATTGCTCAAAGTAATGTCAGGTTCCAAGCTTCCAAGGTTTTGGGTAAGATATGCAAATGATATCTTGGTGAAAGTTAAAAAAGACCAATTAGACGTTATATGTTACACTATAAATAAGATTCACCCAAAAATTGGATTAAAAAGAGAAAAAGAACATAACGGACAACTAAACTTTTTGGATATCAAGATCTCAAAAGAAGCGATAACTTGGCAATACGAAATATACAGGAAGCCAATACATACACAACGAATAATAACAACATGTTCAACCCACAGCTGGTACATAAAATGGCAATATTCAAAGCATCGATACACAGGCTTCTCAATCTCAATCGAAATTCAACAAGAGCAGTATATCCTAAACCGCAAAGAAGAACGGATACACGGAAAGGGAAATCATAAACATTATGAAGAAAAAGTAAAACAATTGGCAAATGACAACCTAACAACGTTCTTCAAACAGAACGGGGAAATCAACCGACTAGAGAATACATCACTAGCCGTTACGCTCACAAAGTTGTACAGAAAAATTGGACAAATCCTCAAACCGTGAAACATATCAATAGCGTCAACAAGCAGGAATACAAAACTGAGTTCGAGACTGGGAACATCAAAGGACAAAACACGGAAAACGAAAAAAGCGGCATATATGTATGAGATTGTTTGCAAAGACTGCGCCAAAAACCAACATAGGACGAATAGAGAGGCTGGTCACAACGAGAATTCAGGAGCATCTACTAGCAGCTGAAATTAGAAATAAACGCTAAAAAAAGTCACGACAAATAAAAAATTGGACCCATATGAAACGATTTTCACCCTAACCACAAAAGAACAAAATCAGCTAAACAAAGTCACAAGAAACTTAGACACCAAACTGACGAAGCTAGCCGCACCAAAAACTCAACAGCAATCAAAACAAAAAAAACAATCACTGAAAAAATTTCTAGCCTTACAGAACGACCGTTATCGGGATAAGTCACGAGTTCTTGGACTATTTTGGGAGTGTCGCCCCACGTACCCGAAGAATCAGAGGTCTACATGCAATTTGACCCTGATCCAAATATGGACCACGATTCGACTGATTAACGTGCTGAAAATAACGTTTTGGGCTGGTTAGTATAATATTTTATAGCTTTAGATGGCTGCTTCAAACGGTAGGACAAAGTAAACATTCTTGTATAAACGGCCCCCCGGAGTTCCATTGAGTTATTGGTATAAGTGTAGATTAGGCGAACTCCCGATTAACGCTGGTTTGCTTCTGAGCCCCTATCTCTATAAGGGTTGGCGCCAAATCTCGCATGGCTTTCCTACTTCGCAAAGACAACCCTTTGACCATAAACGCGACAACACAAACGAGTGGAGAAAGCGACTCCGAGTGCGGACGCTAAGCTAGGATATCCAAAAAATTATGTTCAGATGAAAAGAAACTTTCAAAAGTGAAGAGCGAAAACTAGAAGATCTGGTACAACCAGAGATTGGTATCGGATTCGGGTGCACTAGGAAAACCATGCTCACACCGGCGCTACCAGGATAAGCAAAACAGAGACTTTTGCAACCTGTGACAGACGAACACGATAGAAAAAAGTAAAACGGTTGAGAAGCCAATGACAGTTTCCATCACCGCCGAGGTGACTGAAGCACAGGGCACAAAAAAAGAAATCTCAGCAGGGCATACACCGATCTCCTCGGTTACCCTCGATTGGATTGTGCAGAGGAAGAGCCGGTCTGCGAGCTTTCTAAAGCGGAAAAAGTCATGGACGAATGAACCTTAGCAACGAGGTTAATAACATAGTACTGTAGTTTGAAGATCTTCTAACCCAATTAGGACACTATAGATGCCGGTGGCTGAGTAAGCCTCAAGAGTAAGAGCAAAAAACCCTCGACAGCGCAGTAGTCGTTCCGATTTCTGCTGCCTGCAAAAAATTGCCTTGCACACCATTCAAAAGGGATCGCGCTAAATGGAGGAAGGGCGCGGACGGGGCAGCGAAGGATAAAATTCCAACGGAGGAGAGGTTCCAGATGAAACTGATCAAAGCTGCTAAGAAAGCAGCTGAAAAGCGGCTCTGAAGTCGAAAATCAGTAAACTTTCACAGGAACCGAAGTGCAAAAAATCATCGCACGCAACCCAAGCAGAGGTTACATCGAAAACCTATAGGGCCACCGACGTTAGATGCTATACGGATATCTAGCGAGAAGCAAGGGAGCGGTTAAACCGGAACACATCCAAACTACAATCAAAGCTGTACGGTCGGTCTGGTGATTTACTAGTTGTGTTTGCACAAGGTACAAACAATAAAGACCCCTGAATAGCCTTCGAGAAAAGCCACGGTGGCTTCACGCGAGCCAAGGTCACAATTGAAGTAAGATATATTAACTGTGTTAAGGATCTGCCTTAAATAGAAGATGCCTTAAAATGTGATTAACACGTACTAAGTGAGACGAAAGTCAGGCAGACCAAAGTAAACAACACGGGTCAACGCATGGCCATAGTCATCTATAATGGTACTGACAGAAGATTATTGTGCTTAAAATGTGGCAACACAGGACACAAAAAAAGAAGTGCACAGGAGGGGCACGCTGTATTCTTTGCCAGGAGTATGGGCCGAGACCAAATGATGTCAAACCCATCCCAGGTATAGGGAAGTGACGGGTCTTCCTAAAAGTCCTTATCAACGCTAAAGCGCTGATGCAATGATTGTGTATCGAAGCATGATAAAGGCAATCCAACTTTCTGCAGAGTGAGTAACAACACACCAGAAGTATTAACCAACATGGTATCCAAACGAAAACGGTACAGCCACCATTTGGGTTCGAAACAGTGCTCACTTGTAAGTGCAGGGCCAAGGACGTAGAAATGGGGTCGGTTTTTTGGAACTACACTCTCTAGTGCAAGCTAAACACCAAACGAATCGTTGTCATCCTTTGCCTTAGGCGAAATGCTTTGGAAGACACTGTTTCGAGTATAGGGGGTCATCTCCTTGTCGGAGGTGACCTCAACGCTAGTGTAATCGAATGAGGCATGCCTCAATCAGATGCTCGGAAACATATAACAAATGCGTAGATAATTTTGAGCTTTTATAATATCACGTATGTCTGACGTATATCTTGCAGTCGCAGGCTCTTGCTCTATATGTCAAATCATCACAAGCTGTTCTCAGAGGTTGTTTAATTATCGTGAATTAATTTGTACCCAAATGCAGCACCAGCATATCTCAAAAATAGCTACCCCGACACTATCAAACAATATGCCAATAGCATCATAAATCGAATTAAAAGTCAATTTTTTTTTTTTGAACCGTAAATATTTGAAGACGTGATTGAAAACACGAATTATCATCTTGGAAACTCTGTTAAAAGCTCCCTAACTATTTCCGGAAAGCACTTATCTTTCACTTTAACGGACACTGTGGTTTTCGGGTGTAACTTTTTGGAGGCATTGGTACTGGTTGTTTAACTACTGGAGCTATGACGGCGTTATCCTTTTTTGGCCTGCTTAGTCCTTCAAATTTTCGATTATGAGCGCAGCAACCGCTTACCTTTTGTGGGTTCATGACAATGGGAACACATGTCTTACAAGAATAAGGTATAATAATAAGGTATAATAATAATAATAATTATTATATATTATAATATTTATAAACCTTATTATAATAATAATAAGGTATAATAATAATAAAATAATAAGGGCACGAAATCACCATCAACGACGTAACACCAGTTAGAGAAGCTAGAGACATGGGGGAACTAGATGCCTTGGAAAGCCTAGCGATATTTAGGGAAAAGAATACCCTAATAAACGGTGATGAAGGCAACTGCAAATCTTGGCTATTTAGGTTGATTGCTTAGTTAAAATTTAATTACTTAGTTTAAGTGAGATTTCCCTCTGAACTTAATTTTTATTCTACCTAAGATTAGTATATAAGCACCATGTATAGGTTAAGAAAATCAATCGCTGATGAAGACCGAACGATCACGGTCGAAAATCGATTCCGCAAGGTAAATAAAAAAACATAGAATTAAAAGGATGGTTACTTTATTTCTAGCACAAAAATTTTATGAAGATGGAAGCAATTACAAATATTGTATAATAATTCCTTATTCTTGTAACATATTTGTTACATGATTTTGAATTTGCATATTAACTCATTCGTTGCCAAGCCCAAATCATATGAAGTCACTCGCCTTGCCATGTACATTTGAAGAGTTATTTTGATCAAAGCTATGCTATTTCTTGGCAAAATCTCATAAGTTTATCATATATGTTTGAAACACGAGTTCACTGATGAAAAATTCGGCGTATAACAATTGTCGCAATACCAGTTCACTGAAGGATAATTCGATTGTTAGGAACACCGGTTCACTAAAAGTTAATTCGTCGGAAAACATCAACATGGGAATTCGCACATTGTCCGGGCAAGACTAACCTGCCACAATGCTCTTTCATAATACGTATCCTCACATTCTAAAGCGTCTTTTTTATTATTTACACAAGTACTCTGTCTTTATTTGGCTGTATGTTAATTTCATGCATTTAGCCAACAACAATGCTGGAAGGGAAAAACAATCAACCATGGTCTATTTATTGCTCAAATGATCATATAAGTGGTGCTCTAATCTTCTACAACAAGCAACGAAACATCTGACTATCACATTTTCCATTGTCAAAATCAAAACGTCAGTTAAAGTCAACATTCTCATGACGGTAAGTTGACAAACCAGCAAAGCTTGAAAGAACTAAAGCCACTTGATCATTCGAAATGTCGAAACTTCTCCAATTGGGCTCTGACAAAGCTTGAATAAAATGAAGAATTTCATCGAAAAACCATCTTCAGCTATTAAGCTCATTTCTGGTTTAACAGCTTTGTTAATAAGTAAAATATGCGTTATTGGTCAGCAGCAAACTCCCACGTGCTTCTCAAGACACCGATGTGTCTGCAAAAAATTACTTTTTGTTGCGGTTTTCACACCGGAGGTGTGATTGCGACGTACTTCTTCGAGAGTTTTTCTTGTTACGTTGAAGGATTATTTATGGCCAGAATAGGATAAATTTGACATCAACGATATTTGGTTTCAACAAGACGGTGCCACTACCCACACAGCACCCCTCACAATCGATTTATTGAAAGGAAAATTTGGTGAACGTCTTAACTCGAGAAATAGTCCAGTCGAATTGCCGCCTCGTTCATGTGTTCGAGGGAATTTTTCATGTCACTGGTCTATGCCAACAAGCCAGCAAATTAAGACGAGCCCAAAGACAACATCCAACGGGAAATTCCCAACGTTTCGATGTTTCGACTGTATGCCAGAGTGGCGAAAAGTTAATAATAAATGAAATTGTGTTGTCCTTAATGGGAAACCGTGTACCACGTATTCATACATACAACGCATTCTAAATGACGGTACATCTGCCGATCACTTGTGCACACACATTGGTAACTAGGCATGCCGGACCGCACCACCAAGGAAGCTTGAATCTTTATCTCATCCTTTGATGTTATGTATTATTTCTTAGTATTTGTAAATGATCATTAATTAAAGTGTTACATTTTTAATTACATTTTTTATAGTATTATTTTCTATTATAAAGTATTATAGTATTTTATTTTTAAAGTATTATAGGATTTTTAATATAAGTGACCTGAAAAGATTTTCTAATCTTAAAACATCTATGTTATAAAATATTGAAAGCAGGACAATTATACTCGTCTCGGCAATCCATAATAAACTGCAAAAGATGAGTGTACTCGTGCTCCGAAGCAAATGGGTTAATATGTCCTTCATGGGGATGTAGCTCAGTGGTAGAGCGTTCGCTTTGCATGTGAAAGGCCCCGGGTTCGATCCCCGGCATCTCCAGCTTTTTCTTAATGAAGATTAAACTGCATAAATAAATATTGATACAGAATTAAATTGAATTCATTGTTCAGAATAATTCTCCGTCATTTTTATTTAAGAGTCTTCCAATGGGGGCTTCCGAACTTCAACAGTTGATAAAGCCTATATTGTTAATACTACATCTGTTATTCAGTCTATCTTGACAAATCACCATGAATGGACATAGTGTTCGACAAGACGCGCAAATGATAAAATTGTTTTTGTAAAAACGGGTGTTCTTTTCGGGCAACTTTCCGCGCACTTCGCCCATTTCACGGTCGCCATAATCGTCATAATGAGAGGACTCTTGGCAGTGTGGTGGATAAATTTGAGTCCACTGGCTCAGTAAACGAACAACTCGTCAGTGGACAAAACGCCATATCAGCGGAAAATTTTACCGCTGTCCGTGAGAGTGTGCAGGAGAATCCTAGGCAATCGACTTCGCATCGCTCACAAGAAATCGGCCTTTTACAAACCACTTGTCACGACTTGGGCTTGCATCCGTACAGAATTCAAATGACCCAGGAACTGAATGGAAACGACCATAGGCTACAAATGTGTTCGCTGTAAGGGCTTTGGAGTAGTTGGCAATTGACCCTAATTTTCATGGAAAAACCATTTTCAGCGATGAGGCTCGTTTCCGATGAATGAGCACGCGACAAACCACGGACGAGGACGATACCAATCCACATAAGATCAAAGAGTGTCCAATCTATTCTGAAAAAGTCACCGTTTGGTGTGGATTTTGGGCTGGTCCATAGATTTTTGTGAACGATGTTGGCCAGGCCATCACCGTCATCGGGCAGCGCTATAAGTCGATGACCAACTTCTTTTTTCCTGAATTGGATGATATATACACTAATGACACGTGATTTCAACAGGACGGCGCAACGTGCCACACAGCTCATACCACACTTGACTTTCTGCGCGAGTAATTTGAGGGCATGGTAATCTCATATGGAGGCGATGTGCACTGGCGACCGAGACAGAGTGATTTGACCCCTTTAGACTTTTTCTTCTGGAATTTCCTCAAGTTGCAGGTCTGTACAAATAGGCAACAAACAAAAGTGGTCCTCAAAGCCAACATAAGCCAAGGTAAACGAAAAAACGGTAACGGCAACGGTAAAATTCAGCTTGGTAAATGCGTCAATGTCATGGAAAATTGGACATTGCGAATGCTAGCCAACTAGAGTAGCCGCGGCGGATATTTGAACGATGTTATATTCCACACATTTTGGCATCTGTAGGCCTCCCAAACGAATAAAAAGTGTTTATGATATCCCACACACACGTTGTTTTATTCCTATTTAGTAATAGGAAGCGCTTTATGAAAGACCCTATATAATTTTGGGCATGTGAGTGCCACGACTGGCGCGAAGAAAGTCCAAACAAGAGGTCAAATTTTCGACTAATCTTTTTAATAATTGGGAACAAATCTCGCCAACAACGCAGCGAATGTTGAATACCAAACGGTCAAGCGTCTCAAGCATGTTGACGTAGATGAATGATTTGACATATTCCCGAAACGAAATAGTGCAGCGGTTTTAAATTACAAGATTAACAAATTACAAACTAGAAGATTAAATTACAAGAACCACCAAGATATTATCCACTCATCAAATGTTTTTTTTTTTCAATAAATCGATGGTTGCATGGTTGCTGTTAAAATCAGAGATCCACTGCACAGCTTGTGAATCCTGGAACGAGAAAGTCATTGATGATGGCTCTATAGTGATCATCACTAACTACAATGACATTCCCAGTAGCATTTTGGAAGCCACATTTACCGATGATTCTCCCGTCCCATACGGCACATTACCCAGTGATTTTCTCAGCACGAAACCGTGTGTAGACAATCGTTTTTGGTTGCTCATCACCTAAAATGAAGCAGCTTTGTTTATAGCCTTTGAACCAGAAATCAGCTCCATCGCTAAACATTTTCTTATGAATTTCGGAATTTGCAGCAATTTGTTCTTAGGCCCATACACCGAATCTACACAGTGCCCGATCGTCGTTAATTTCGTTTGCGCGTTAGTTTTTGTATGCCCGCAAACCAAGATCCTTCTATTAAATCTGTCATAAATTGGAGGGTTTAATTGTTTAGCACGATATCGAATGGAGACTTATAAAATACTTTCAATACAATACAATACACTACAGACAATACTTTCCCCTACAGCTGCAATGGGGTCTTCATTACGCACTGTACGATGTCTGGATGGATGTTAATTATCATTGTGATCAAACGTAGGGCAGAAACGTACTATGGTTGATCGAGTTAATTATTATAATAGACGATTATTTCGACCATAAAATTGATCGAAAGGGCGGTGAGTTTCTGCCAAATTTGCAGAAGTTACTCAGGTGTCAACCTATTCATGATGGAATGGCAAACCCAACATATCATGAAATGTATGACAGCTGGCACACCATACATAGCATTTAAAAGTGTTTCCTCATTTAAGTTTTGTAACTCTAAAAAAGCACCCTTAAGATACCTGAATCTACTCTGCTTATCGAACACCACTGAGTGTTGTGAATGATCATTTAGGTGAATTTCGCCTGATCGTGTGAGTAATTAGGATTATTAAAATTCCATTGTTATTTTCTTTGGAAGAATTGTGGGAAACTCCGTTGGAAAAATTGTGGGAGGATATGGTTTAAGTGTATAATTTTTTCGTCTGATATTGAACTTGAATAGATTCAATTTCTTTATAAAGTGTACTTCCTTGTATGACATAATTACACGACAAGAGAGACACTTGCAGCGTTTTGTCAAATTTCTGAACTGTTTCTAATGAAGTGTTCAAACAATTGTTCACCAGGACCAGATGTTACAGTAGATGATAATATGGAAGGATTTCAAATAATTAAAACAAAATTTATAAACACGGTTGAAAAGTTTATATTACTTGGATGCCAAAATGTTTGATACAGATAATTGAGAAATACATATAGGTAAACAGCCCCAGGACCCCTTCACAATAAGCCACAAGACGTGGGTCAGAGCATACCAAACTTGTGGCAACTAGTTCAGCAGTTACGAATTATTGAAGGTTGTCAAGGCAAAAAATTTTCATGGTTCGGAAACTTGCGAAAAAACAAGTGCCGGCTCCCCCATGAATTTTTAACATAAAATATAGAACTATAAACAGTAGTCATTTTGTTTTACAACGGACTCTCTGCATATAATTTCAAGCATACACAATAATGGTCAATGGATCAACTCACACCAAGGTAGAATTTAAGTCCAGTAATTGGAAAGGAGTGTGCAATTCTTTCCACCTTTCCTTCTAAGTATAAATGCACTTTCGAGTTATTCGACAAAACAGATCTAAACTTCCGCACCTATGAGTCTTCGCTGAGTTAGCTTAGCATTGGTAAAAGTCACTTACTAAGTTGTAAGTAAGAATGAATAAGTTGATTTACCAAAGCTTCTAGAATTAAGTGTGCAAATGCTTTTGCACGGGTAAACCGTGCAAAAACACGGTTTACCCGTGCTGTGCCCGGTTCGCCACTGCTTTTCAAGAATATATTTTCATAGCACTCATTTTTGGATTCTCTTAAACGATTTCTCATTATTTTCTTGGGCAAAATATTCTTATCTCTGAAGCTATCATCCCCCCATCATCACGCAATTTCAGGATTGATCCCCGAAGTTCTACTTTCATTTCACTCCATACTCATGACTTTTGAAATATTTACTTTACTTTTCAAAAATCCGTTTTTTGACGTTTCAAGCTTCAATTTTCACACTAACAACTACACTCAACTAGAAAGTACGCAAAACTGACTACACACAAGCTTACACAGTTTTGGAAGTGAGCAACCGATTGCTTACAAAATTCAATTTTTTTTGAATTTGTAACCAGTTTTGAAAATAGATTCTACTTGTCAGAATATTCAATTAATCCATTATTTTGTTATTTTTGGCGACTTATGGCAAATTAAAAAAAAAAATAAATCAGAAATGAAGAGAGGTTAATCTGAGTCTTTTATCCTGCTTACCATAATTTTGAGGCATAAGGGTCCTAGAGTAGTCTCTGACTATGAGGACGTCCAAGAACCTCAGTATCGCCTTTCGATTTTGTGGCTCATCATGCCTTCATCTCAAAAACCTTAGTACCACCTCTCGCTCTTTGCTCGATAAAAAAAAACAAAATGGGATTTTACTTATTCACTCTTTGATTGAAGCTCCTGGTACTTTTGCAAAAAATTATCGATGATTGTAACCCGGCGATTTGTGGTTATTGAGAAAGTTGTGACCAACCCTTTGGAGCGATGTAGATGATGCTGTTAAGTCATGTGTTAAACATCCTGCAACTGCGACGTGAGCAACTCTGCTTTCTGTTCCGAAAAATTCAAATCGAATCACGCAGTTCACTTTACAAAATGGAATGTTTTGTTTCTCCAACGAAACCGCTTGCGTTGCTCACCAGTGATGAAGACGGAATTCTTTGTGCTTTTGTGTACTTGAGCCTCGGCAAATTGGTAACGGATCGTCCAAATGTGGAACTGGTTACATCATAGAGGTATAAAATATAGAGAAGCCCCATTATACATGAGCGTCTGAAGTTTCAAACTTATCTTTTTTCCCCCTCATCAGCTGTTCAAATGTTCGGTTCCATTCGTTCCTGTTATTGATGTTATAAACAGCATGATGTCCGAAATCGTATCAAAGTTTTACATTCCTATGTGGAACGTGATCGTGGAAGGACGTATTCAGATCAGTGAAGTAAAGGGTTTTCCCGAGCATCTATTGTTTTTTCAGAATCCTACGAACGCCATACCTTGGTTCCTGGCGTAATTACGATTTTTGGACTTTGGCTGACATACTGGAATACTTTTACAAAGGAAAAGAGCAGTGAGTACCCTTTTACTTTCTTAAGTGAAGTGAACAATTGGTGAACATAATATAGCATACATCTAGCACCTTAATATTTCATTCTGTGAATTGTGACATGGAAGAAAACTCTGAGGATAGACCCCCAGACCCAGGGGACCCAAACACCAAAACTCTCAAAAAAAGAAGATTTGTTGAAAACAACGGTAATACAAAAAGCAAGGGAGAGTTGAAAAGCTTTGTACCAAATAACACATCCTTGTACTCAAACCCCTCTGAAGACATACCGCGTGCCACACCATCTCAAGCCCCGCTAGTCAACATGAAAGTCAATAAATATCAACCCGATGCGAAAGGTAAATCCTTTGCAATCCTTATCGATAGTGTTGATACAAATGGTGACAGGGTTAGACAAACCCCAATGAAGATGTTCGTCTACAACAAAACCTTAAACATGCAAGGAATCAAAGATATTAAGCAAGCTGGGTTCAATAGACTCAGGGTAATCTTTGAAACTGCTACAGAAGCAAACAATGCAGTCGACAACATTAAGCTGAAAGAATTCAACCTCAGGGCCTTTATCCCCGGCAATTTTGTTAATAGATATGGAGTCATCAGAGACATCCCGCACGAAATTAACACAGAAGAGATCGTCAACTCAGCTAAGCCTTGTAACAGAATGGGAATTCTATTAGAAAACATAAAGATACTACAAGCACAAAGGTTGAATACCAGAGATAGAAACGACCCTAACAAATTCATCCCAACCACAACACTCAAGCTAACCTTCGCAGGAACTGACCTCCCAGACTCTCTGAAATTTGAATACATAATAAGCAAAGTTAGCTATTTTAAGTTCAGACCAAGACAATGCACAAACTGTGGCCTCCTAGGTCACTCGGCGCAGTTTTGCAAAAACAAGAAGAAAACCTGCCTTAAGTGTGGTACGGACGGCTGCGACAATAAATGCACCAAAATCATGTGTGTATTATGTAAGAGCGAGGAGCACAAGGCAACACATCGAAAATGCCCCAAATGGGTAGCATATAAACAAGAGGTAGATGTTAGCTCTATCTTGAACATCACAAACAGAGAAGCAAGAGTTATTATCAACAGAATCAAATTTGCGGGTTTAGATGTAGTGGACCTTAACGAAGCCAACTTCCCCAGCCTAACGAACGCGGAAAGACACAATACCAGAAAACCCCAACAGGACACGCAAAAGGTACTATTCAAAAGCTCCTTTTCTCAAATCGCTGGCATGAACAATAAACCCAACACATCAAGAAACACCGTTAAAAATAGTTTCCCCTCTACTGAAACTCTCACCATACCAAGTAAACCCATTACATGTAACCCACACAAAACCACTGAACTGGAAAAACTCCTAGGAAAGATGGTAGATGAAATCAACAGAAATACCGGAGACAACAAGGAAAACGAGGACTTACTCATACCTAGTGTTCAAGCATGGGCAAAAACACTAAAGAAATACCTCGCCAACTCTGGTAATGAGAACAGTAAAACAAGAAAGAGTAACAACAACATTATCATCTAACACATGAAAATTTTACAACTAAACATCCAAAGTACCAACAAGCACAAGGACAATCTAGAATACTACTTATACAAGAATAACATAGCTTCGCACTCCTACAAGAAATACTCAGTAATTTCAATATTAATATGAAGTTTACCAACTACAATATAATCTTCAAAACCAGAGACAACAACATGGGAGGAGGAGTTGCAATATTAATCAGAAAGGACATTAAGTTTAGACAGATCCACACGAACAGTCGTATAGTAATCCAGACCTTAAACCTTAAACACAACATAATTTTAGCATCCCTTTATGCTCCTCCCGCCATCAATACCCAATTTTTCAAAGAAGAATTAGACAAACTTTCCAACTAGACTACACTAAAGACATACTCATTGGAGGAGATCCAAACGCAAGAAACAAAACATGGGGAGATCATCTTAACAATGCCAAAGGCAGAATTCTGAAAGGTTGGATGACGGAGCACAACCTCAAAACATTGAAAACTGGCACATACACTTATAAAACAACAAACAAAAACGGCAAAATTTTACAGTCAACGTCGGATATAACTCTTAGTAACATGAATAGGAATAGTATCCTCTGGATGGAAGACAAAGAACACATCAGCAACAGTAATCATATAACAATTAAAATCTGCTTGCCCAGTACACCCATTTCAAACACCAAGAAAATCAAATATAGTAACATCGCTCAAGAAATAAACAAAACCCCTTTTTCACCAAACCTCAATAGTATATACGATAAACTAAGCCACCTAATAGACCTAAACTCAAACACGATAAGATACAAGCACACACCCAAACACTGGTGGTCCAAGGATTTAGCAAGGCTCTGGAAAATAAAAAATAAGGCACTACTTAATTACAACAGACTCAAATCAAATGCCAATTGAGCAATTCTCCACGAGGCAAAAACAAACTGGAGGCAAAGATCCAAAGAGGCCAAGCAGAGAAGCTGGACAGACAAACTAGAACAAATCAGAGGCAGCGGGAACATAAATAACTTCTGGAGATTTATCAACAGTATCAGGAATAATAAAGAACCCCCCTCACGATACAACCTTGATGAGGACCAGACCCAAACCTACCTCAACATGATTAAATCCAAGCACCACCCTGATAACACCTTAAACATGATGCCACACAATCCACTGGAACACCCACCAGACTTCGAACAGGAAGAACTCAATAATGTTATCAATGAGAAACGTAAATTCATAACCCCTGGTCTTGATAACATTAATTACAATCTAATTAAAGCCTTACTCACCCATCACCCGAATAATTTTTTACAGGCTATTAATGATGCAGTTAATAGATGTGACATACCCACATCTGGAAGGCATATCAGAATCGTTCCCGTTCCCAAACCCAATAGAAATCTAGAAGACCTCAACAACTATAGACCCATATCCCTCCTCAGTGTTCCCATTAAAATCATAAATAAACTTATAAAACAAAGAATCGGAACACACCTAATAAACACAAATCCACTACCTACCCTTCCTTTTGCTTACACAAAAAACAAATCCTCGACAACATGCTGCAACACCCTTTTACAAAAACTAGAAAACAAATCCACTTTCCCCTTCAAAACTACCTGTGTTATAGATTTTTCAAATGCATATGAGAAAGTCGACCTACAGATCCTGAACAAATTTCTTTCAGACCTCAACATCCCAAAAACCTACACCTCATGGATCATAAATCTATATAAAGAAAGAATACTCCACCTCAACCAACAACACACGACAATCTCCAATGGTCTGCCACAAGGTGACGTCTTGAGCCTATTTCTTTTCAATATATACACTTCCAAACTGCACAATATCTCTGACAGCAACACAACTCTTCTACAATATGCTGATGACTTCCTCATTCTAACTGAGGGAACTAATTTAAAGCACACGATTAACCTACTTCAACTCAAACTAAATCTCTTCTCCACAATGAGTGACAACCTCAAGCTACCCTTCAACCCGGACAAAATACAAGCCATTAATTTCCACTATAGTAGGAACACAGATATAATTCTCAAACACAATAACACCCAAATCAAATGGAGCAATAGCATAAAATACCTAGGCATCAATCTAAATAAAAATCTAACCTTTAGAACACAGGAAGAACACATCCAAACCTTTAACAATATAGGCAACATCATAAAATATCTGAACAGACCCACAAATCCCTTTAGCCCTACCTTGGCTCTAAATCTTTTCAAATCATTAGTCAGGCCCAAAATAGAATACGGACTAACTACAATGGCACATGCACCAGCATACTTATTCAATACCATGGACAGGCTCAAAGCTAAGATTCTCAAGCAATGCCTAGGTTTACCCCCTAGCACACCCAACCTCTATGCTTTTAACATGGCATCCGAACATCAATCTACAGATAGAGCAGCTCTACTAACGGCGAAAGAATTAGGTAAACAAATTGTCAACAACACTTTCAGACCAACATGGACTGAACAGGATCCAGTCCACAAAAGCAGCTACAATTACATCCTCCACAAATTTAATCACCACCTGAGAAAGCTCAACCCAACTCACCGGACTAAAAGACCAGCTAACCTGTTCACCACACCTTTCTCAACAACGTCCTCTTTCCTCTATACCCACAACCAAACAAAACCCAACCTTACCTTCAAGAAGTATACAGATAACCTTATAAAACAAAATGCCCTGATACTGGTGACCGATGCAGCCAAAAATCTCTTTGGCACAGGGATAGGATTCCTGAACCTTAAGAACATCACCTACAATTCTAGCCTCCGCAAGAGCGTAACAACAACAGCAGCGGAACTACACGCCATCCTGTCGGCCCTAAATAGGAACAACATACAGAACCACCATAAGATTTTTGTCTTCACTGATTCCAATAATGCTATCAAAAGTCTAAAGGAAAATCAAGAATACAGAAAGACCACACAAGATATATGGAAATTCATTGAAAATTACCCAGAGAAGATCTTCAATTTCATCTGGATCCCGGGACACGCGGGCATCATGCCGTTAGAAACAGCCGAAAAACAAGCCAAAATAGGTGTTTTAAGCCATAGTATCATGGACACACAATATGAATTGGACGAAATAATAAACTTAATAAAAGAAGAAATAGACGATGAGTGGAAGGGCAGAATTAGAGCTCAAACCACCAACTACGCACCCTGCATATGGAAAGAGGCACACCATCTCAACAACAAAGGAAAACCATGGTTTCATAAAAGCAACATCACCCCCAAACATATCAAAACCATCAACAGAATCCTCACAAACAGAGCCTACAATAATCTTCGTCTCTTTCAAATTAAAAAAAGCACTACCGATCTATGCATACAATGCAACAAAACTGACACAATAGATCACCAATTGTTTCACTGCACTAAATACGAAAGGATCAGGGCAAATCATGATCGTTTTCTTATTTACAATAATATTAAAGACCTAATTCTCAAAAACGACAGTAACTTACTTGACAGGTTTGGAGCTTTCTTAGCAGAAGCGAACCCTAACATATAACACCCAACGACATATCACTCATACCCACACAATCAATCTATAACTAAGCCACAGTCTAACTATGAACAAGTAATAATGATATAATACACAGGATCGACAACGCTGGCCAGTGCCATAGCAGCCCGGGCCAATCTTAAGCTGGTATTCTTCCAGTGTGAATCTAAAGAAAAAAAATCAAAATTTTAAGGTTTCTCGCGTAATAAGAAGCACATTTACAAAAATACGAACACAGCATTCATAAATCACAACAAAAACTGCAAAGTACACAACTTGTACGTGCTTGGTCCAAGAGCATATATCTGCCTTGAAATTGAAAATTATCCACCAGTATTACTGTCGACAATTTCACATACCAGTTAACTTACCCATTACAGCGTATAATGAGCAAAACAAAAACATTTTCGTTCATTAAATTTAACAATAACACAATATTTGCATTTTCCAAAATTTTCGGCTACCTTTGGTTTTAAATTTGACAAAGGAGTTAACATTACAGTTAGAAAAGCAATTTCTGTAAGGGAATGGTCACACATACCACCTGACTGATGAAAATACGATCAAATCGGTCGCTGAATCAATCATTTCAATCAGTCGACGTTCATTGAAAATGTGCAAATGCTTATATTGTGCATTTCTAATTGTCATTAAGCATATGGAGACAATCGATATGCTCATTAATGACGTTCACTACGGTGTTATAGATTTGAAGTCATTCGATAAGCGTATTGTTGCCTTGACATCAGCTTGCCATTTCCCCATGTTCATTCGTCTCGAGCAAATTAATTCCGAAGTCGAGCATATGTGAAAATTGTATGGAATGGACGGGGCTTAATTCTTCGGGACATGATATTCGACTTAGCATTCCCGTTAAGTTGATTGTCCTTTGTCCATGAGCAGCACAAATTTGTTGATGATGGGGTACTTGATGTGATGATATTTTTTGTAGTTTTTTTTATTTATGGAAAAAATATTGTTTATAAGTATTTGGATAAAAAAACGCGAATGACAAAACATGTGTTTGAACTAAAACAAGCAAATATTGTAATGTTTGTTACCATAGTTCTGATCGTGAAATTTATGACGATTAATTTATACTGCCTATGAGTATTTCTATGTAAGGGTTGGTGAATTCGAAGGACAATTGCAGCACAAAATAATCTCCAGCTCCAAAATAATGTTTAATGTAGAATCTTAGCCAGCACCGGTGAATAGAGCGCAGTACTATGAACATGCGTGATCTCTCGATCCTTGACACATAGATTGAAGATAAAAATTCATGGTATAAAATAACGTTGTTCAGGTCTAATATTTGACCTGAATTCGTTAACTTGTTTCATCATTGTGAATTGTTGTAGTCTTCACAAAATAATTATTAAATGCTTTCCAACATCCTGTTGGTTTTTTCGGGACAAAAAGGTGACATTCGAACCGAGATAGTTGGTGGGAAGCCATTCAATGTTTGTATCATTAAACATTTTAGATTATCTGTCAATTATAAGAACACGAATGGAAGTGGAATTGACGGGTCCTTATGGTATATCGCAGTTCATGTGTGAACACAAAATGCTCATATCAGCTCATAAGCGGCCCTTTCTTACATATTTTTCATCTAAAGATTATTTAAAAGTTGGGTATGTCTCTAGTTAAACCTCTCCTGCCAGTGATCTAGGGCCAAACAAGCTAATAAATGGATGCTTACCAATCGTGACAAACAGATTTAGTGCTATACCATGCATACATTTCTCAACGGTGCCTTCTTTTTCTTCCTAATTTTTATAGGCATCCGTGTTTCTCATATACCAAGGTGTTTCAAAGATTTTCCTTCATGTTATATTTTGAGAGAACTGAAGCGTATTTAGTAGTGGTTCCTTCCCACGTTGTTTGATAGTTTTTGACAATCAAATATGTCATCATTTACCAGACATCTGACGCTCTTCCGAACTTTCTCGGCAACTACAAGGTGTGTCTCAAAAGTTCCCAGACTGGACAAGAATAAAGATAACTACGAAAGATTTCGGCAAAACGGATTTATTTTATTCAAAGCAGTTTCCTTCGACCTCTCCACACCGCGATTGGATGGACTATCAGCGTGTCAAAAGATTTATTTAAAACATTTTTTGATATCATGTTTAGAATGGCGGTCATCGACTATCAGATGTCTTCAATATTCGCAAAACGATTTCCTTTCTTGGCCAAATGTAATTTTCCGAACAGCAAAAACAATACATGATCCCAAATCTGGCGAATACGGCCAGTAGTTGATAGAAATAATGCCATTTTTTATCAAAAAATCGGTCACAAGCGTTGAAAGATGACCCGGGCCATTATCATGTAACAAACGCCAACTTCCACATTCACGGTATTCTCGCCGAACACGACGTATAAAACACAGCATTAACCATTTGCCGTTGTGGAATGAACTCTTTGTGGAAAATCCCCTTGAATTCGTAAAATCAAATCAACATTGTTTTTACATTTGACTTCTCCAAACGCGATTTTTTAGGTTTGGGGACATCCGTTTGTTGCCATTCGGCACTTTGTCGCTTGGTTACGGGATCATATTGATAACACCACGTCTCGTCGCCGGTTACAATGGATTTCCGGTGGTTTGGGTCCTCTTGGTCTTGCTTGATCAAGTCTTTGCAATGTTGAATGCGAAGCAATTTTCTGCCATTGGTCAGCTTGTGAGGAAGGAATCGTGCACAAATCTTGCTGAGGCCCAAGTGCTTCGTCAAAATGAGATTTACATACATACATTTCCATGTAATGCATTGAGGATTTTGGCTCATTTTTAATCAATTCACACACAATTTAGATGTTCATTATGTTCACAACTGATCTTGGACGGCCAGAACGTTCGTCGTCTTCCAGCATATCCCGGCCTTCTTTAAAACGTTTAAACAACTCGAAGATGAAGGTACGGGAAAAAAGCTCACTTCCATAAGCATTTCACATCACTTGATTCATGTGGTGATAGCGATGATCAAAAGTGCTGTCACTTAGAGCGCAATAACTTGGGTTCTATTCATTCAAATGTCATTAAATTTTGACACAACATCTCTGATGGATCTTAAATAAAATGCAAAAAAGATCTAAAAGATGTCACCACCAGTTTTTTTAAATTCTTTACCGGTCCGGGAACTTTTGAGACACACCTAGTATTATTCGACAAATTTTAATTTTGTCGACAGAAACAGTCTATAGCCAAGGCTTTCTTCTCCTGTGTATGAGCAAAAGAATATCTGCAGTAAATAAGCTGTGTAAATTAGAAACTGTAGGTGAAACTTGAATAAGTTGAATTTGAATTGATCACTATCAGAAAAGTTTTGCCAACTTTGACACGGAAAATTCGGCCCTATAGAATTTAACCAATCATTTTCTGAGCCATAGTAGAGCTTGCTTTCAAGTATTCGTCCCACATGCGAGTTTTAGTTAAGCGGTTACTTAAGTGGTTTGACAAACATGATGGTGCCTGTTGACATTCTAGCGTTGAACCTTGTTTTGATGTTTGCCTAGTATTTCGAGCAAGGATTTAGCTGGGATTTCGTCGAGTACAACTGTTTGAATCCAAAAGTTTTATTCCAAGGGTTTGAATCTAAGTTGTTTTTATTTGGAATAGTCCAATGAGTTGCACCTTCTCCACAAGCATAATATCCATATCTCTGTCGCCATAGATTACAAGGGACTTATGGATCTGCAGTCCCATAAGATCCTTCTGGGTTTAGTTAAACAATAAATTATTACTGACTTTCATGCTTTGGGAGACTTCTGGGAGAGAGAAATCGAAGACTATGGTAATAAAGTCGTTTAGAGCTTACCATAGATTGTCTGGCGGCTATATATTTAACGTTCCGACAGATTCCAGGACATTTCCTGACGTAATCACTCGCTGTGTTTCGGCTTGCTTGGTTCTGTAAAAATCAACCAAAATGTGTTTTTAGAAGTCGTTACCTTATCATAAGCTAGGTAGTCTTGAATTTATTTACTTTGTTGCAGGATCCTGCTCAATAAAATGTCATCCTTAACTTGAACCTCATGCGTGCCTCCAAAAGCTCTGTTACTGTCAAAAAATATGCCAATAGGATCATAAATCCAAGTTATAGTCAATTTGTTTGGCACCCTAAAAAATATTTGAGGACAAACTTGAAATCACAATTTATTAGCGTGGAGACTTAAAAAGCTCCTTCACTGTTCCTTGTGGAAGGCACTAATCCTTTAACAGATTTAATTTCGCAGCTAATAAATTTTGTTTTCAATTTTTGGTCAGATAAATTCCTATACCTTCTTCGCACATAAGATCCCGGGCGTTAATTTCTTGAGGATCTCTTTCGGGGTTCTTAACTACTGGAGTGATGACGGTATTATTCTGCTTCGCCTGCTTTGTCCTTCCAATAGTCGATTGTCAGAGCAACTTTTGTTTAACTTTTGCGGATCTATGGCAATTGAAAAAGTAGTTGGGCATGAATAGGAAATCCATATACGTCATCTTGAATTTATATATTAACATGTCCTTTCATGGGAGTGTAACTCAGTGGCAGAGCGTTTGCTTTGCATGTGAAAGGCCCCGGGTTCGATCCCGGCATCTCCAGCTTCTTTTCAACGAAGAATAAACTGAATTAGAAATTTAAGAAATTATAGAAGAAAATAGAGAAAAATAACCATTAGAAATGGTTTAAAAGCAAATTGAAAAATTACATCCAGGTTGAGATGTTGTCACTTTGGAGTTCATGCAAATTGACACATTTATTCTCTCGACTTTTATTCACATTAATTCAGCCGAAGCATGTCGTTAATTTTAGTATAAACTAGGAAAATGACTTCGTTCTCAGTTTTCTCAAATTTGAAACCATACCATCTTTTGGGTAGCGGTCGAATACTTGGTCGAACAAATATGGCGCTTTTGACATGATCCTTTTATCCAGCCATTTTCGGATACCCTCATGTGAAAACAATCGCTCCCCGGGACGAGCCGACTAACCGAAACAAATAGAATTGTAGAGATGTGGTGTCTGGTGAATATAATGGGTGGAGTTGAACTGTATTCGTCTTGGATAGTGGTAGAAGCAAAATAAAGTTGTGGTGTCGATCATCCCGTACCGGTCACTTCCCCTGCAACTTTTTTCATGGTTGGGAGGTGAAGGCTATATTCGCCCTAAGTGTCGGACTCTCAGTGACACACAGCAACTGAACTACCGACTAAACACCTCCCCTGTCACACCGAGAACCTAGCTTGGAACTGCGTAATAAGATTAATTATTATAATAATTTTTTTTTCATGGTTGGGAGGTGAAGTGTAATTAAGCCCTGAATGTCTTTTCTCCCATGTCTTAAAACAGATTTCTGTTCATTCTACATTGCTTGCGATTTGATAACTCTGCTGATCGTGAAGTACGAAGACTGTCTAACAAGATAGCAGGAATTTGGTGCGTGTTTACAACATTTGTAGAAAATTGCCAGAGGTTTTATAATGTCATCAGATATGCCACTGAGGATGAGATGTTGGTACCTTTTCGAGGGCGCACGCACCTAATGATTTATATGCCAATGAAAGCTGCCAAGTATGGGTTGAAATTAATGTGCCTGTGTGATGCAAAGAATGGCTACTTTTATAACTGTTACATTTATACCGATGGTTGATCAGATGCTTAGGTTTTGATGATGGAAGATCAGGAAAAAAGTTTATGTTTCCAACACAATCTGTGATCCATCTAGCAAAACCGTTCTTCGGAAGTAACAGAAACATAACCTGTGATAACTGGTTTACATCAATAGAGCTTATAGAGTATTTGAAGAAAAAGGGCCTTGCATGTGTTAGTACCATGAAAAAAAAATAACCGAGAAATACAAAAAGAGTTTCTAGCACCAAAACACAGAGATATAGTCTTTATAAAGAATTGTGGAAAGAGCTCAAGCTGGTTTCGAACACGCGTCCCTGCCGCTTCTCATCAGGTGCCAACTCACAGGCTGGGACGCGTCGATTGGCACTACCAGCTTAGGTGGATGTCGACTGGTTATTTACTAGTTATGAATATTGCTCTACAGCTTTGAACTTTTTTCTATATTCCAAATTGCCTTTGGTCTGGCTTTATCAATTTCAGAAGTTTTTGGTAGATCAATTTTTCCATTTTCACTTACAACTTATAAGTGATTTATACCCTTGCTAAGTTAACTCAGCGAAGACTCATGGGTGCGGAAGTTCTGATCAAATGTTTCGAGTACCTCGATAGTGAATTTAATATTTATAAAGAATTGCTTTACGGTTTTACTGGTCAAAATTCTCTTTTGTCACATGTACCGAAAAAAAACAAAGCAGTCATCCTCCTATCTTCTATGCACCACACAGAAGTTATTGATAAATCCACCAGGAAACCTGAAATAATAGGGTTTTAAAACAAAACCAAAGGAGGTGTGGATAAAATTGACAAAAAGTGCTCAATTTATGCTTCAAGTACCGTCAACAGTCACTTGCTATATGACATATACAATGACAAGACTACTGAAAGGAGAATTTTCGTGAAAGAATAAGAACGCAGTTTAGTGCTACCCCAAATGAAAAGACGAGCGTTCAACGAAAGGTTGTCACGTGAGCTACGTTTGAGTTTGGCACGAGTGCTGAGAAAGGATAAGCTTGTATCTGACCGTCAAGAAGTTGACGAAGAAGAATCTGAAAAAAGAAGAAGGTGCCATACATGTTCTTTGAAACTTCAAAGGAAATCCACACATACATGTTATGCATGCAAAAAACGTGTATACCTTCAATATGCATGCAAGTTTGCCCAGATATGGTGTAATTTGCAATGATTGATGTCTGTAATTTTTCATTCCTATTACAGTATTATAATTACTGATGTGCCATTTGCTAGAAAGACTTTTTAAAATTAAGATTGTAAGTTAATTTGTTGATTTTTCAAATAATTTTAATTTATAATTTGTGACTTATAATCTTAAGAGATTTTTGCCAAAAGCTGGTAAGTATTTTCTAAACTGTGTAATAATAGTTTGTTGGGAACAAATAAATTCGACAAAAATAACTTTATAAAGACATATAATGGATGGTAAAGACATGCATTTGACAATTCAAAAGTGGCAATTTCAATGTGAAAGACAGTGAGCGCTCAGGTAGGCTATAAAAATTGCGAAGAAGAGGAATTGCCGTACTTATTGGATGAAGACCCAAGCTAAACTCAACGGAAATTAGCAGAAGCATTAAATGTGTGACAGGAAAAGATCAGTGTACGTTTACAAGCAATGGGTAAGATCAATGAAATCGGTAAATGAGTCTAACACAATTTCAATGAACGTCAAATGGCAAATCGCAAATTCATTTGTAAAATGTTGCTTCGGCGCCACCAAAAGTAATCATTTTATCATCAAATTGTGACGGGTAACGAAAAATGGATTTATTTTGGTAATTCAAAGTGGAAAAAATCGTGGCTAGCATCTGACGAAGCCTGTCCTTTGACACCAAGCCCAAATTGGTTCGGCAAGAAGACTATTGTCTGTGTATGGTGGGACCAGCGGGGTATTGGGTATTACAAACTTTTGAAGCCCAGCAAAACTGTTTATACAGAACGCTATTGTTAACAAATGATAAATTTAAACCACGCAATAATTGAAAAACGGCCAGAATGCGCCACAAAACATAGCAAAGTGATTTTGTTACACAACAACGTGCCGTCGCTCAAAACCAGTGGAATACACAATGAAATTGCTTGGATAGGACATCCGTCTGCACCCGTGCTGCTCCCCAGACTTGACGTCATCTGACTATTGCCTCATCGTATCAATGTCACCCGGGATTTCGAGGAAATTAGAAAGTGGCTGGACGAATGGTTTGCGCAAAGGACAAGCAGTTTTCTGTTGATGGGCGAAACGTCTAGAAGCCGATGGCCAGTATTTCGAATATAAAAAAAATTTCCCTTTTTTCCCCTATTATTATCACTATTATACTATTATTTTGCCTGGTTTATTCCCTGAAATTGCGTATTTTTGCCAAAAAAACAGAAAAGAAAACGTATGCACACACCTGGTTTGTATGTGAGAATGTTTTTTTATGTGAAATATTGAAATGAAAAATATGTATTTTACAAAACATGTTCTAGAGACTGCTGCAACACAGATTCCAGCAAATTGTAATCCTGGACTTAAAAGTGTTGGCGAACGACTCCCGGTTTTCAAAATTTGTTTCAATCCTTGATAAAGAGTTACGGCACACTTCTTTTTTTATAAACAAATCAATATATAAAACAGTGTTACCCTAACAAAGCGAATGCTATTCATACGTATCCGTGATTCTTCAGTGTGCGCCTTTTAAGCGGAAGTGGCTTCAAGTTTAACATGAAGCCCTTCTGGGGCGATTTATATTTTGATAGATGTGGTTATTAAATCTTCACTACAAGCAATTGGCTTCCGTGATTTCTACCACGAACAACCTAAGTCAGTTTGAACTACAGCAAAACGGACGTTTTTCCCAGCGGGAAGAGTACTCCGAGGGCACATTATAAACAATTAACCAATATTGAAATTAAGCTTTCTCCGACAATCGGAAATGGTTATATCCGTAATATTTCCTGTCCGTTTGCACAAATGGACAATCTCGGGTGTCGGGCGATTCGAGCCAGGGGTTGGTCAGACATCAACCATAAGAGACGAGACGCTTGCTCACGTGTATGTTTCTTCATATGCTACATTAGTCTATGAACAACACTAACATTATGCTCTTCCGTGGAGAAGGCAACAACATGTCGATGGGATATTTGTCTCCCGTGCTGAAAGGCTGGGAAAGAAACACGTTCAGTACAGCCCTATGCAATCCCCTTCAATGTCGGTAGATAAATGTTCGCTGAATGCACTTCAAGTAGTTGAATCCGGAAAATTCATTTCCTCATAAGCATTTCCTATGTTCGTTTTTGTTCGCCTGACGCTGTTAAGCAACTTTTCCGAAATTTGAAATTACACACTCATATTCCGCTCTCATAATGTCGAAAGGATGATTAACACTTGTTCGTGTAAACAAGTTTTCATGTGTATTTTTCCTTTTTTCTACCAAGCAAAATTGGAATGAGAAAAGCTCCAGGTATACATATCCCAATACGTAAAATCAAACGTTTTCCAGCAGTCTAAAATAATTTGGCGGCGTGTAATGTGCATGAACTCTCTGGAAACTTCAGCGTAAAATAGTCAAAACGGGCGTTATTATTTTATTTTTTTTTAATCCAACTGACGGCAGTCACTCTGGAGGTCAGGAGTCTGGTGTCATATTCAATGTTTACTCATGTTTCATCAGCACCTGAACCGAATTTTTGAAGCTGTTGCTGCTGCGAACGTGATTACTGCTCCATTTTCCACAGCTTTGGAGGCCTCTCGAAGCCGCCAAATATTTTCGAGCCTACAATGGGTTTGGTCTGTTGTGGAAGCTGAAGCAAGCGAATACAAGAATGTCCTAACGAAATCCAGCGGCTCATTCTAGCTTAATGAAATGTATGGGTTGATCATCTCGAAGGCTTCCAAGGGATGTTTTCAATGTCATTCAATTACCAACTGCTCGTGTTCCAACTAAACATGGCGCATAAAAGGTCAAGAGCATTTGGTCTTTACATAACTCTACATAAGCTAGTTTGCATTTCACATCTAGCTTTCATGGAAATAGTTTCCAATGTTATTACAGAGCTCCCGATGGAGGTATACTCATAGCTGCCGGCGTATGTTACAACTTGCCCATACCAATGGGTTTCCTATACGTTATTACGTGAATTTTCCGCCCAGCTCTCGAGTTTTTAGACGTGTCTCTTCTTCCTTTGGCGCGTTCGAATAACTTCAAGAGCTGTTCGCTATGCCAATATGTAATCAAATATCACATTCCCCTCAGCCCAATACTACATGGTGGAAGTCCGAACCCATATGTACATATCAAAAGTTCTATCGTTTCACTCGGGCACTTTTATCGAGTTACTGAACGTTACTAAGATGTTCATTGACCCGTTTTCATCACATGTGTGCAAGTTGAAAGCTCGTTCACTAGTTTTCACTGTTTTCCCAGCCCGAATGACATATGGTGAAATCGAAAATCCGCTTGATTTCCAATGAAATCCCGGCAAGGAAGAAGAATTATTTTCGGTTGACTGCAACATAAACTTGCGAATTTTTCCCTTTCATGCTTTATAACATAGCATGAAAGTGAAAAAATTCGCAATTCGGTGTATGGACATGTTCCTGCGTAAATCAATTTTATAAATTTTAACTTTTAGTAGCAAAACTTAAGTCGGTATATCCTTTGACTAACATTTTCTCTTGCCGTCTTTAACTCAGTGACATTTACCATCTATCAGGAGACTAAATTCTCAGAAAACTGTCAAAAATTTTTTGGATTTGCTAAAAAGTGGTCTTGATTTTTTATTGCGAAATAATTTTTTCAATTTGCCCTACCCAATAAATGACCCTTAGTCAGTCAAATATCTTCCATTGATTGTTTGATGACCTGTTTGCATTTTTCTGATAACTTCATAACTCTATCAGCATAGAATTTATGACCGTTGGCAGAAAAAACTCAACCAAGTGTTACTTGGAGTTACCGGTATTACTGAAATTTCCACCATTCAACGTTTTACTGGATTCGGTGTCAATTTGACACGTTTTTTAACTTAAATTAAGCATAACTCAGACAAGTTTCAAACAAATTTTCCTGCGATTTAGGTTAAACATATAAATTGGTTATTTGGTTTTCAAATTCTTTTTAGGTGAAACGGAAAACCACCGATGAAAGACTAGAAAAAATGTACAAAATTTGTATTTAAAGTGTCAAATTGACACTGTATAAACAGTCCAAGCTTTCAGCATACGAGGTTTGCTCAAAAAGTATCGCGAATTTCATGTTTTTTCAAGAATTATTTATTTATTCATGAATATCTATTTTGTCCCCTTCAAAGTAATCCCCGTCAGACATTATACACTTGCGATAACGTTTTTTCCAACCCTCGAAGCATTTTAAAAATAATTTTTTGTGATCTTGTTCAGCTCCTCCTTCGATGCCATCTTTATCTCCTCAATCTTGGCGTAGCGTCGTCCTTTCATGGGCCTCTTCAGTTTCGGGAGCAAAAAAAAAGCCACAAGTCTGGGGAATATGGTGGCTGGGGCATTATTAGAGTGTTGTTTTTGGCCAAAATTTGGCGCACAAGTAACGATGTGTGAGCAGGGGCGTTATCATGGTGCAAAAGCCAATTTTGGTTTTTCCACAAATCCGTGCGTTTCTGGCGGATTGCTTCTCTTTTTTCGTCTCGATTGCGTCTCGCAAGAATTTCGCATTACTTGAAGTTAATATTCCTTATTGACCGTTCTACCCTGCGGCAAGAACTCATAATGCACCACGCCCCTGCAATCGAAGAAAACTGTCAGCAAGACCTTCACATTCGACCGGACTTGGCGTGCTTTTTTCGGTCCCTCTGAGAACATTTTGTAACACCCATAAACGTTGCTTTTGTCCAAAGTAGCTTCGCCTTATGCAACAGTCAACATTCTGAATGCATCTGCGCACTTTAAGTTGTTCTTCACACAAAATTTCATACAAATTCTTTGATCCATTTTTCGGGATAGACGAAAATCGAAGACAAGTCCACGCACAATAATTGTCAAAAACTGACTGGACATTCAAAATGGCCGGAATTGTCAACATAAGTGAGGGTCATGAGTACCAACATAACGCCACCAAAAGTTCAAAAATCGAACATACGTAGCCCTCGAAAATTCAAAATTCGCAATACTTTTTGAACAACCCTCGTATTATACTAATAGGTGGTCGCTATAATATAAGAAAATACTCACAGCTTTGTTTCCGGTTTTGTCTTTTTTATCATTTCTAATCGGTATTAGCAGAATTTTTATCACAAGACGTGAGAGAGGAGGCTGCTTTACAGCCGGATGTTCTACTTTCGTCGAAAGACAAAACAATCGCATATTCTAGGAATCCTTTATCACTCTCATAGGCAAATGCATTGTCTTCGTGGTTATTTTCTTCTCGACTAACCTACTCTAGTGTCTTTACAGTTTTATTAGTGTTTTTATAATAAGGCAAACAATGTTTGCTATCTCGTAATGCACAGGCATTCTCGTAATGCACAGAAATAAATTTTCCATTGATATGATTTACCTGTTTGTTGTGAACATATCGCTATAATTAAGGTAGAAAAATGTTGCTATAGAGATAGCAGAGATATAAATCCAGTATCATGTGATGGAAATTAAAGTATATAAATTGTGAATTTAATTATTGAGGATAATAAAGAGAATCAATAAGTATTAGCAGCTGTTTGAAGTGTTTAGCCCCAGAAGTCCTCGAGTCGCAAAATCTTTGAGTCACAAAGCCCCAGATTTTGATTGAGATCGAGGCCGAGAACATAGTAAGCAAGCAGCAGAGTTGGTCAGGACGCAGCGTAGCGGAATTCATAGAAGTCCCGCAATCAAGCAGAGGTGGTCAGAGGTAGCGCAGCGGAATTCATTGAAGTCCCGAAACCATGCTGAGGTTGAGATTCGTGTTGGAGGAAGCAGAGGTGGTCAGAATCAGCGCAGGACAGGCAAGTCAAATTCCGAAATCAAGCAGAGGTGGTCAGATTCAGCGCAACACAATTCACGTAAATTAAATATTTTATCTTTACTTACTTATTTATTTGATCATTTCTTTTTATTTATGTATTTTGTCTAATATGAAAGAGTAAGCTCTTTCTGTTTGTGTGTGTTTATGTGACATGGAAGGAACAGGGCTTAAATAATTTCCTAAATCCCCCACGCCCGCGCGGTGAGCTAGTAGGTTAAAAGTAACTTCTTTCGGCCGCCATTATGCACCACTTGTATTTTCAAAAAATCATTTTTTTCTGACCTTGTTCCTTTCTTTCGCTGCAGGCGCAACCTATCGGTTGCCCAATATATCATTATATTATTCATAATTATGAATTATAAGATATTATTTTTCTTTGAGAATGCATTACAATAGGACGCGCTCGTAAGGATTTTGGGATTATAAAAGATGAATGGGTTAATGCTGATAAATGCATGCGAGCTATGGTTTATTATTACTGACCGCCGTAAATCGATCGAATGAGGGCATCGAAGAATTATGGGACGATAAGCATGGAATATTAATTTTTGTCACTACTATGTCTCTGATTCAGTTCCAAAGATTCAACTATTCTCTCGGCTTGGGGTGCAGAGAGCGTAGAGCTTGTGCGCGAGACAAACTGGCCCTAATTCGCGAAATTTTTGACCAATAGATCAATCGGTTGAAGGTTAGGTTATAATAAATTAGGAAGGTTAGGAATATAAATATATTCCAGGTGATTTTACCACAGTAGATGAAATGCCTTTGCAATTTTCTGGGAGATCACCACTCATGCAATACATCCCATCGAAACCAGCAATGTCTCGGATAAACTTATGGGTTGCGGTTGATGCAGCATCTTATTATGCATAAAATTTGCAGGTATACGTATGTTGTAATCGCAACTGAAAAAAATCAAGGCGAAAGAGTAGTCCTTGAAATGACTGTAGGGTTTTTGTTCAATGGTTTTTTTATTATTTTTTGCACCATCTAGGTTTCGCATTAGCTATGTTTGAATGGTAGAAATGTAACTTGCTCTTGCCCGCAGCTCTCAGTAAGGAGCTGTACCGAAAGCGCTTGGCCCAGGTACAGCGACGAGAAGCTTTGCGGGTTGCGTCTGCATACCGCACTGTCTCTGAGTCGGCGGTGTTGGTGATCGCAGGAGTGATACCCATCGCCTTCCTTGCTAGAGAGCGACGGAGACTTTATGACTGAAAAGTGGAGGGTTCAAGATATGCTGTCAACAGAGAGGAGAGGCAGCGCACAATACTCGAGTGGCAACAGTCCTGGGAAAGCAAATCCAATGGCCACTGGACTGGCCGCCTTATAGGGGACGTGAGATCGTGGCTAAATCGAAGGTTTGGTAAGACTGAGTTTTACCTTACCCAGCTTCTTAGCGGGCATGGGTATTTTCAGTCTTACCTGCACAAGATTGGTAAATCACGGTCCCCAGACTGCACTTTCTGCCTAGGGGAAAGGGACGACGCATGTCACACATTCTTCAACTGTAGAAGGTGAAACAGGGTAAGGCAGGACTTGTAGGAGGTGATGGGAGAGCTTTCTCCAGACAATCTGGTCGGAGAAATGCTGAAAAGTTTCGACAAATAGACCTGTGTGGCACATTACTCTCGGGGAATAATTACTGCCGAAAAATGTACCATGGATATCCTTAGGCGTGGGGTCTAGGGAGGCCTCCTTTCTAGCAGTCCTCCTCTATCCTGTCCCCTCTCGCTGGGGGGAGATTTCTCTACGCTGACGGCGCCCTAGGGCGAAGTAAAAAGAGGCCTAGCCCAAAGTAATGTGTCAAACGGTTCCAGGCTAGAGTCTCTTGACAGGGGGGTGTTTAGTGGATATTCTGGTAACATGCGGTCCTTGTATAACAAATGTCATGTTATTTACTTGTAAAGATGTAAATTACCAACACTATGCGTTTACTTATCGACCGTTTTGTATCTATTTAATTATTTTTGATTCCCGATTCTAGATGCTTCCCGAAATACGTAAATTTACCGTAATGCAATTGGTGCTTAGAGTACAGTAGAATCCAACAAATCCAGGGCTTCAATAGACCGATCCGCCCAAGTAGCCGGCACCATCAATGCGCGCTATCACCGCGTCGTCATCTAGCAGTCTAACCACAAAATTTTTCACGTGTATGTGCGCATATATTTACCTTTTGTTTTGAAGCAAGAAAAGTATGTAAATAAAAACCCCAAGTAAAGGGAAACACAAGACATAAGATTTGAAAGATAAAATTGATATTTCAAAGAAGTTACATTGTGGAGAATCCATGTGTGGCCAAATAATATGGTCTTTCTACTACGTATTTCTAACCAAACCTATAATGCAGACGAGAGTGGTCTTTTGTGGAGACTGTTGCCAAATAAAACATTCGTTTCCTCTAAAGCAGCGTGCACACCATTTTGTGAAGTGAGTGATGATAGAGTCACATTCATGCCGTGTTCAAATGATACTGAACGCACAAATCGGATTTGTCAGTGATTGGTAAAGTTTAAAACTCGAGAGCATTCAAGAACATTTTTCTGTCAGTCTGCTACAAGAACCAATGTTAAAGTCGCGTCACAAGAGAGGTATTTCGCGAATTGTTTCAGTAAGACATTGTCCCAAAAGTCAAGATATTTGTGAAAAGATCCAACTTACCCAGAAAAGCCTTACTCGATTGTGATAATTCTTCTCATCTAAATGAACAAAATTTCAAATCAAGTGATGGTAATAGTGATGAATGGGTGATGAGACCTTTAATGCAACCGATGGATCAAAATGTTATCCAGTAAGTAAAGTCCTTGTATAAAAATAAGCTGCTGAACCATATTATACCCCAGGATGGTGACAGAATCCAGATCCTTAAAGTATTGAATTTGAAGGATCTTGTATTCTCTATCGCTCACGCTTGAGTGTCTGTTTCGTCTGATTTAATCCAATCTTCGTGGGAAAAGCTTTGGCTTGCAATTAATACTGCATCACAAGAAACAGGAAACCTGAACATAATCTATCTATTGCCGATTGGTCAGAAAATATATCAGAAAGAGGATTCGAGACAAGTGAAAAGAATTGAAATGCTTGGTTTGAAGGAATTGAAGAAACAGAGTAAAATATGACAGATGAAGAAATACAGTGGGTCACAGCTTGTGGTTCATACTTTAAGTTATGAGACTCTGTAACTACGAAACTGGAAAGAATATAAATTTAAAATTTACGCTGTTTGAAATAGAAACTTGTACATTTTACATGTAAACTTCATTTAATGGAAATTTTTATTATTTACAAGGTACAGATCAAAATACTTCCAAAAACATCAAAATTCCATCTCACAGCTAATTTTATGCAGTTACTGATAATATTAAAAAAATGTAAAAATACGTAGAAATTATCTAGATTTTAATACTTTGTGTGATACCCCTTTTGGTCCACAACAGCTTTAAGACGATTTGGTATTGAATGAACTAATTTACGGGTAACATCTGGTGATATTTTTCTCCATTCAAACTCCAAAGCCCGTTTCAGATCATCCTTGTTGGCAAATTGCATGTTTCCTGATATTTTGTTCCAATATTGCCCATAAATTTTCAATAACATTCATGTCTGGTGATTGTGCTGGTGGCGTCATTAAATGGGGACAGTTGTATATCAGCCATGACTGAACAATACCCGATTTATGTTTTGGGTCATTGTCTTGGTAGAATTGAAAATTGCACCGAATACCCAAATTTTCCGCACTTTGCAAAAAATTATCTTTAAGAATCTGAAGATACATGTGCTTGTCCATTGTTGTTTCAATAAAAGCCAGCTGTCCTGGAGCGGAAGCCGACATACAGCCCCATACCATAACACTCCCTCCACCATGCTTAACAGTTGGCTTTAGGTTTTCTTTATTGTACTCTGTATTTGGCTTTCTCCATACGTAAGACATGCCCTCTGAGCCAAATAGATTAAATTTTGATTCATTGGCAAAGATGACTGAATTCTAGAACTCCTGACTCATACCAAGGTGCTCTTTAGCAAAGTTTATTCGAATGAGCTTATTTTTAAGATTGATAAATGGTTTTTTCCGGACAACTCGACCATGAAAATCGTGATCCCGCAGTACTCGGCGAACAGTTTCCACACTACACTTTTTGCCAAGGCTTTCGTTCACTTCGGTGGTCAGTTTTACCGCGGAGTGTCCAGGATTAGCCCCAATTTTCCGTACAATGTATCGCTCGTCAGCTTCATTGAAAATTTTATTTGGTGCTTTTCTTCCTTTATCATGCACCCGGTTCTCGTGCAGGAAACGCTCAGTAATTTTTTGGACAGTACATGAGTTCATATTTACCATAGAAGCAATTTTCTGCTGTGATTCGCCGTTTTTAAAATGGTTTATGACCAACTCCCTCTGTTGTATTGTCGTACGAGGACCCATTTTGTATTCTATTTGAGATAACCTTTTCAATAACAAAATCACACTTCAGACAACAACAGGGCAACTAAAAGACTATTATCAAGGAGGACACACGAAAAATGCTCTCAGAACTGAATGGCAGAGTGAAAAATCGGTAGCTCTTAGCGACTGCATAAAATAAGCTGTGACATGTAATTTCGATGCTTATTTGTTTTTCTTCGAATTTTAACAGCGAGTGACGCATTTTTTTTGGTCTTTGTTCGTTTCATATTCTATGAAACTGTGATAACCATTCTACTTTGGTTTTTCATTATAAAACTTTTTCGTTTGAAAAATATGCCGTATGAAAATGAAAATTAGCTACTGCATAAAATAAGCTGTGACCCACTGTATGTGATGCACTGCAAGAAAAAGAAAGCTATGCAGAAAAATTGGAGCCACCAACTACTACAACTGTAAAAGTAAAACTAGATTGTGTTCATTCCTTCCATTCTTTCATTTCCCACGGGTGCCTACGGCCTTCCGATAAAGCACACTCATTTCATATCCATTAAGGTATAAGATATATAGTAAGAGTGACTAACCGGGGCCGTATGTAATAAAAGGCCTGAAGTCTCCATTCGCACCTATGCAAGCATGGCCCTGAATAGGCCGACTCGTTGCGAAAATTTGTATGGGAGTTCGGAATTTAATATGGCCGTTTACAGACAGTTTTGATATCGAAATTTGCCATATCGATGGTTAGTTTTTGCTAAAAAGTGATATGTTGAGCTAGCTTTTGAGCTCTACAAAGTGTATGATGAAAAAATTGAAGTGATTATCCCGAGATTGGAAAGTGGTAACCTATCATTTCGTCCGACCCTGATTTCATAACCACTGCCTTTGATGTCGATCTATTTATGTTGGACGGGAAGAAGTATGGCGGCGTTCACAAAATCTCCCACACAAAGGTCATAACCAAAAGGTAGTGCATCCAAACTATTTATTTTGATCATATACGACTCACTCACTTTATTGGGAAAAGGGAAAATGTAGAGCCCGAAAAAACTGAAGCTTGCATACGTACGGCACGAGAAGCCAAACAGGTGACCTTCTATAGGAATTCAGTTACGAGTCCACTGATTAGAGCTTATTCGAGAGTGCTGTCAAGGACGTCCTTGATTGTAAAGCTGTTATGTAGACATAACGGCCAATTGCCTCATTGTCAATTAGGTAAATTGCTTGTTTATTTGAGTAGACAAGCCCTGAGGAACAATACGGTTACAATAGCTTCAAACAACTTCTACCCAAAGAAAAACCAAAACCGGCTGAGTAGTATGCAGAATTCACTGAAGGGTCCACTTAACTCGTTGCTGCAAGTGCTTGAACTACGGACAATTTTCTCAGAACTGCAAAAGGTCAGATCGAAGCAAAATATGCTACTAGTATCGCACTTTCCAGGCATAGAGATCGCGCAAATAATTCAAGCTGCACCTTGTGCAAAACCAAAGCCTGGAGCCAGGAGGATGGCTCATATTCCATAGGTATTCAGCAATAGAAAACCAAAAACTATTATTCAAGTCCTCTAAATCAACCTACATTGGCAGATCGCGCAAATAATCTAAGCTGCATCTTTTGAAAAACAAGGGGGATAAAGCCTGAAGGCATGGGTCATATTCAAGGAAGCGAAAGGCATTCAGTAAAGAAAAGCAGAAACTGTTATTCAAGTCCTCCAGGATAACCTGCAATGTCATGCAAATACACATAACTTTCTAACTAGATTGTGAAGGAAACCAACATGCTGTTGGAGTCTGAACAATATCACAATAGTAAAAAAAGAAGCTGGATGGTACTGTTCTCGATCTGGCACCGCCATCATCCGGCTACGGGACAGCGTTTTGCTCCAAGGTAAGACCAGCTTCTACGGGTATGGCGTTATTTTATCAGACGTACAGGTGTGACAATTATCAGTGTCAGTCTCACAATCGACGCCAAATTCAATAAACTGGAGGAAGCTGTTTCGATGAGGAAAATGCGAATTCTTGCTGGTGGTAACTTAATTGTCAAGGCGATGTAAGGGGAATTCTTCACCCAGATTTCTGAGGAAAACTATTCTAGAAAACCCTAGAAACGGCGGCCAAAGCAAACCTTGTCTTTACAAACGCTAGAAACACACTTACTTTTCATTGCACATTGCCGCTTAGGAACCGTTCCATACGTAAAGTTTGCTTCAGGATCCTTTTTATCCACGAATGAAGGGTACTCGGCAACTATTCGACTTAGGGTCACAAACTTATTTTATTGAAAAAGACAGGCATCTCATTTGACACGCAGTCACCCAACATCACCAAAATTGATGTCAAAGTTCACTGGAGCTCTAATTGGAGGTTGAAACCATGACGAGGACTACTGGGGACTCGAAGAGTCTGAGCCAAAAATGTGCAGAATTCCACCATTAATTATATCACAATCTACATGCGAAAACATTTGGCCAACAATGAATGCTGTATCACACGAAACGGAAGAATGGAATCATCGTGATCTAATCGTGTCGTCCTGTCATATGACATTGACGAGGTCCAATATATCAGCCAACTGCTCCCGGTTAGATATAATGACACCACAAAAAATGAGTATACCAAAATCGCATCTAGTTCTTGTTCAGTAAATGGCACGAATTTTTCTAGCATTGGACTTCTATTAACGCCTGTTGTTTGTGATTGATATCAAGAAATTTAATAGAATCACTGTTTTAAGCTCTGCGGATTCTTTCATGAAAAAAATTAACTTTATTCGCAGTAATATTCGTGACAACAAACTCTGAACAATTAATTCAAGATATGCACTATCTGTAAAAGGCTTCTTTAACCGCTTATATGCTGTGTTGTCTCAACGCGTATCACCACCCGTCTGTAGACTTTTACTGTTTGTTGGTACATTTGATACTAAGCGACGCATAAGCTTACATAATTTGCAGCGTCTTAAGTTCCTAGGTGCAATAAAATCAAAGATCGAATGGATCGGCAAACTGCACGTGGTGTTGTAAAACAATTTGGTTATTTATACAATTATGTTGAGAATTTGGGTTACGAATTTTCCCGGCAACTGTCTGTAATTTACAATAAACAAAGTAATTTTTGCTCATTTTTGAAATTTTGACATTAATGGTAAACATCTGTGTTTACCATTAATGTCAGGTGTCTAAACACCTGTGCATTCTTCTTTCAATTTATTATTAAAAGATTCACTAATTAAATAAATTATCATTAAATATTGTTGATGACATTCAATTGTCAACGGTTGGAGCACAACACACTTCCATCGGTCAAGTATCTAAAATGTTAGCTTTCATTAAGAAAGCGATATTCTTTAGGCGCGTACAACTAATTTGTCATTCCACAAACACTATTTGTATCATTTTGTATGTACGTACCTGGGTTCCTCGTCACAAAAATTGCGATTTTTCATTTGTCACTGACATAATGGGTAGGCATAGTATAGTTTGGATAGTTCGGATAAGTTTAAAATTTAAGCCTTTATGATTTCAGGGTTCAGACCTCACTTCTTCATGGAGCTGTTGGAACAAAGACAGTTAAATTTGATGAGAACGTTACTCATTTACTACTACCACTACTACTAATACAATATTGTTACCACTGCTACTACCATTGCTACTTTTACTACTATCACTGTTACCACCGCTAGTAACTACTACTACTAGTACTAATACTACAACTACTACTGCTACTGTTACTCCAACTACTACTACGACTCCTACTACTAATACTACTACAACTACTACTAATACAACTAAAACTACTACTACTGATACTACTTATACTACTACTAGTACTACTACGACTACTACCACTACTACTACTGCTACTACTACTACTGCTGCTACTACCACTACTACTACAACTACTACTACTACCACTACTACTACTACTACTACTACTACTACTACTACTACTACTACTACTACTACTACTACTACTACTACTACTACAATTATAATATTCTTTTGATATAACTACTCTCCTTCTTATTTATGATTAAAATTTCTAGAAGAATTTCAAAGGATTCCCACAATAGTCTTCACTGAATTTACCGAAATACATAGAAGCGGGAATGCCAAAGGATTCACGTTTCAATCCGATTAAAATCCATCTTCGAAACCACTATTTTCTTCGAAATTCATTGCATTTAAACTTTAAATGGCATCCATATGACGGCCATCTCTGGTATCCAATGCTATATAAGTTTGAGCTACCGACACTTTTCCTCGCCCACAGAAATTTTCAAGCACAATTAAAAGTTTCATTCGACCTAAATTCTCCGCTTCACGTCCGCAAATGAATTTGCGGCTGTAATTTTTTCCCTCATGAAACAACTTCCGTTCGTTACTTTAGCCCACCATTAGAACCCACGATTGAATGCCACCATAAGTAACTGCTCAGTGTGTGAAGCGATTCCTGCTTATAAAATTTGAGGAGATCCTTGTGGCACAAATGTGCCATGATATCGCAAAAGCCAGTTCGGACAAAGTCAACGACGATGGTTATAATGGTGCTTACAAAACATAACCAGGTCTAAACGATGATGACTGTAGTCCAGCGTCAATTCCTAACCATACAAAGTACGTTTTGTCCTGAAAAGGGAAACTGCTGCATGGGAGTTGCTGATGTAGCAGTTACTGGATGCGTATGTTACAAGTCGAAGCAACTTCATGTCAAGTTACACCATGTCCTTCCTGGAGAGAAGAAGATTATACTAGATCCAACAAATATTTAAAGGACTTGATGAATACTAAACATAAAATTGTTCAGGTATTATAAAATAAAATTCGAAAAACTGGGAACACTGGTAAATTGCGCAGGGTAACACCACGAAAAACCTCTTCAAGTTTTCTTTTCCACTGTCTCATACAAGAAAACTTGCTTGTAATACAATTTTATGTTTTCGGATCATATGTTACCATTTTCATCATGACGTCGTCGTCGTGGACCAACCATGACAGCAATGTGTAGTCAGAGTCCGTGGATCCTGAACTTTTGTTGTTTCTCAACATTACGTTTGGCGTCCGGCAAAAGTTGGGAACCTAACGAACAAGAACTAATAACCAGGCAACTTATGAAGTCACATACAAACCAGGGTATCGGATAGCGTTACGTCGGTGACGTGACTCCTGAACTGGTGGCTTAGTTTCCTTTTCAGCCTCTCTCCGCACATTTATCATGAAATGACATATATCGCCTATAGCTTTTACTAATGGCATCTTTCATGCTATCAGCAACAAAATGATTCAACATATGGTACAAATCTCTATATTGGATACAGGAGGATTAAACGGTAGCAAAGTACAATTTCGTTATGAATACCAGACCCTGAAACCCAAAATTTTGCGTAATTGCATTTGTCGCTTTAAGCATTTGTCGAGATGTGGAAGTTCACTAAGCAGCTGCTGGACGTTTTATGTGTGATGATTTTTCGTCGGTTTCTTTTATTTGATAATTTGATGGTTCCTGGCAGAAGAGGTAAAGGATGAAGATTGTCCGGTATCCTTTTTTAGGATGAATATTGTCCGGTAGCCGTTGTTTCAGGGTGGAAAATTTACTTAATTTGATAAGTTACACCTTAAGTTGATTTAGATTGAAATTAACGCTTAGCAGGAGTATACACTGTTCCTGAAAAAAAAATCCTGGAAAAGGTTTGGAAAACACTGATTAATATGTGTATGCTGTATGTTCGAAAGCTTGGAAGACACACTATCATCATTCGATATTGAGTCCATATTCCCAAAAATATCCTGTTCTTGATTCAATCGGTATATGTCATGAAAGGATGAAATGAGAGCTTTCATAAGACTAAAGCTTGGTCATTGTTCCACATTAATTCTTATGACATTTCCGCTCTTTCATCTCCTGTCACTTGTTTAAGTTATGGATTCTCAGCAATCGAGCAACTAAGATTCATTCCCTTCTACGTCTCAGTATATATTATTTACACTTATCGCGCACACTTTTTTATTTTATAGCTTCATTTATTTAAAAGTTAATCTTGAATTTCAGTATGTCAAGCGAGAATCTAAAGAAAAGGTACCAAAGATTGCAAAAAGAGTATTTAGTATATTACATCAAAACTTATCAGTGCTATTTCACATGTAAATGGGAGGGGCTTGGCGAGGTTGCCCGGTATCCGAGTCCGAGTCACTAAAAATACCCAACCAAAAAACAAGATGGACGACATAACAAAAAAAAAAATTCGGGGTGGGGATATACACTCCAACGTGTTAGGGAGCCGCGTCCTTATGCGGGCTTCTCCCCAGCAATCAGGTTGGGGATAAGTTGCCAGGGCATTTGTCATCGGTGGAACACTTGGCCACTGAAGAATCAAGAATTACAAGTGGTCAATCCATGGAGGCAGGCATTTTAGCCCGTAGGCCAAAACAACTGCGGACACCGCCTCAAAAAGTCAAAAAATCCACGCAGGATTGCGAGAAAACAACGAGTCTTCAATTTACCATTGAGCGCTTCGAGTTAACGACAAGGATGTGAGTCCAAAACACTCCTCCTGCGCAGGCCTCTCCTGCTCAAGGCGATGGAGCAAAACCCAGGAGTAGCGCAGTTGAAGTGCAGGAGTCCGGAACCGTCAACCCCGAGCGTCATGCTCCAGAGACTGTTGATAGTCACACACCGAACTTTGTTGGAAACAATTATTCTCAGCAGCCACAAGACTCCCTAGCTGACAGCAGGCCGAAAACTCTACCTAAGAACGAGCTGGCTACGAGGATAACCGTCGACAGAAGTGAAGAGAAGCGGCTTATGAAGAAAATTATGAAGAACGCCATCAATGTCCCGAAGAATGTCAATAAGGACATTAAAAACGGGATCGGCGAACTCGAGGACCTGATCGACAGGATCCAGCACTATCGACGCAGGTGGCTAAGGGCAGAGAATGAGCTGAAGGAGCTCAGTAAATTCACAACAAAAACTGAAAATATCACTCCCTGCGCAAACGGCAAAAGTTTGGCATGGAGCCCACTAAAGCCGAATCGCGGAAAAAGAGTGAAGTGGCCTGAGTCAACAGCCCCCATCCAAGGGGAGGAGATTGGCGGTCACGCTCCAAAGCGCAACAGAAGGCTACGAAGAGGGCACAGCGTGTGAGAGCCGAGGAAGTGCCCAAACTCACGCCTGAAAAGCATAAATGTTCAGAAATCGGTGCAATGCCTAGAAGGACCAGGCACAAGCAGCGCAGGGATGCTCTACTTATTAAACCAATAGACTGAAGGACTTTCCTCAAGGTCCTCAAAGAAATAAGAAAAAATGTGGAGCTGGAAAAAACAGGAGCCTACATAAGGATGGTACGAGCGACCAAAACAGGTAGCCTACTCGTGGAACTCGGAGCGGAATCTACAGACAAGGGCATGTTCGAGAGTGCAGTCAAGGACCTCCTTGGCTCGAAAGCTGTTACCTCGACAATACAGCCAATGGCCTCTTTAGAAATAAGAGATGTTGAATGTGTTGCGGAAGCCAAAGAAGTGGAAAAACTCTTCCTATCGCAGACAACTTTAGGGTAAGGTTGACGCTTACCAACCCTAGAGGACAAAAGGTCGCAATAGTGGACATCCCAAAAAAAGCCGCTGCACTACTCCTGGCCAAGAAGAAAATCAAAATCGGCTGGGTGGTATGCAGAATTCACCGAAGAGTGGTCCTGACTCAATGCTATAAATGCCTTAACTTCGGACACATCTCTCCGAACTGCAAGGGGCCAGATCGAAGCAACCTGTGCTTCAAGTGTGGCCATAAGGCGAAAGAGTGCACAAATATGGCATGCTGCGTTTTGTGCAAACGTAAAGGCCTGAAACCTGAAGATCTGGCACATGTTCCGGGAAGTGGAAAGTGTCTGGAGTAAAAAGAGGCACTTAGCAAGAGAAAAGGCAAACTATGATCCGAGTCCTCCAGATCAATTTGCACCGTAGCCACGACCGCACAGAATTTGCTTGACCAGGTCGTGAGCCAAAAAGAAATCGATCTGCTGCTAATATCTGAACAGCATCGCAACAGCGAAGAGGCAGGATGGTACTCGGTCCGATCTGGAACCGACGCCATCTAGGTGCGGGATAGCACTCGGCTCCCAGATCACATCTGCACCACCGGGGATGACTTTGTGCTGATCAGGTGTGTGGATATGACATTCTTCAGTGTTTACCTCACGCCGAATGAGCCAATGTCATCTTTTTAGTACAAGATCGACGAATTGGAGGGAGTCGTTTCGAGCATAGAAGGGCGAATCCTTTTTGGCGGCGACTTCAATGCCAAGGCGGTTGAATGGGGAATGCGAGTGATCACGAGTATATTGCAAACGAAATTGGCGAGCGTGCTCCTCCACGCGCACCAACCCAACCTTCCGTCGTAGGTTGGAACATCGCCAAAATGGACGTCGAGAAGTCCACCGGAGCTCTCATGAGAAGTGAAATCATGACGGGAACTAGGGGAGTCTCAGCCGAAAACGCAGTGAACTCTACTATGAAACTCATCGCGTCTGCGTGCGACGTCTCTATGCCCCGGCGACGGTCACGACGCGATAAGCCTGCTGTGTGCTGGTGGACAACAGATATCGTCGAAAAGCGAAAAGAATGTCATAGACTCCACCGCGAAGCCCAACGCTCAATGGATCTGGATGAGTCACATGCCCGAATGATGGCATGCAGGTCGGCTACGAAACTCCTTCGCAAGTTAATCAACAAAAGCTAGTCATGCGGAAGCTCGGGACATCAAGGACGCACTGTGTGCTTGAGGCAGAGAGAATGGACGAGGTTGTCCGGGCACTTTTCCTTGCGCACCCCATCCGTTTTGATGCTCCATGCAACGAAAGTCCTGTTGACTGCCCGCTTTTCACTGCGAAGAAGCTAGACAACGCGATGCTCACATTAAAAATGCGAAAGGCGACGGGACCAGACGGCATCCCAGCAGAAGTGTTACAGCTTGTGTACCATCTTTGCCCTGACATTTTGCTCAACATATTCAATGCATGCCTGCAAGAGGGTGTATTCCGAAAATGCTTGAATTAGGCTAGGCTTGTGCTGATCAGCAACGGGAAGGGGAATCCGAAGCTACTATCTGCATATCAGCCCCTATGTATGCTGAACGCCGCTGGGAAAGTGTTCGAGAAGCTCATCAGAGAGAGACTCGGGGACGCCATCCGAGCCGCAGGGGACCTGTCTCCTCAGCAATACGGCTCCAGGGTGGGGCGATCCACGATTGGCACGATTATACGAGTGGTGAACGCGGTTCAGCGGGCAGAAGCCCACAATCACTACACAAAGCGCATAATATTACTCGTGACGCTTGACGTAAGGAACGCCTTCAATTCCACTAGGTGAATAGATATTCTCAGTGCTCTGGAATCTTTCAGAATACCGAGGTATATAATAAGGATATTGAGGGATTACCTCAAAGATTGCATGCTCGTCTATGACACATTGGGGGGTCGGCAAAAAATGGATGTAACATCCGGACTGGCGCAAGGCTCCATTCTTGGCCCAGACCTATGGAATGTCTCGTACGACGAGCTATTGAGGGTACACTTACCGGATGAGTCGCTTTTGATCGACTGTGCTGACGACGTAGTGGCATTAGTCGCCCGACGTACTGTCGAGCAAGCCCAACTCAGGCTAGGTATGATAATGCGTTGAGTGAGCGAGTGGATGACAGACTGTGGGTTTAGCTTTGAGCTGGAAAAAAGACTGTGGGTTTAGCTTTGCGCTGGAAAAAACCGAGGTCGTCATTCTGACCAAAAAGCAAATCCCCAGAGTTACGCCCATCCGGATTGGCGAAGAGACCCTCGAGTCCAAGAAGACGATCAAATACCTTGGCATTATGATTGACTCGAAGATGACCTTCTTCGATCAAATCAGAGCGTCAGTGAACAAGGCCGCAGATGGAGTATTGGCGCTCATCCCTCTAATAGCCAACATTGGGGGATCCGTCGCGACCAGGAGACCCCTACTGATTGGCGCAGTGGAGTCGGTGCTGCTATACGGCTCCGAGGTTTGGGCTGAAGTTCTCAGTAAGGAGACGTACCGGAAGCGACTGATGCAGGTGCAAAGACGTGGTGCTCTGCAGGTTGCGTCTGCATACCGCACTGTCTCTGAGCCGGCAGTGCTGGTCATCGCGGATGGAACGGTGGAGGCTCTACCTGTGTAGGGGAGAAGAAGGTAGAGAACCCTGTTCACGCGAGGAGAAAAGGACTATCACTCTGTGGCAGGAAGAAAGGGTAAATGAAACACGGAGCAGATGGACTACGTGCCTAATCAGGGAAGCATGGCGAGACTGATTGCTACCTGACACAGATTCTCAGCGGACACGGTTGTTTTCAGTCTTACCTGCACAAAATGGGAGAGTCACGGTCTCCTGACTGCCTGTTGCCTCACCCACCGTTTACATGCGAACGGTGGGTGAGACAGCGTGTACATCTCAGAGAGAGAATAGGGGAGATCTCTCCAGATACCCTGGTAAACAAGATGCTGGTGTCTAAAGACAAATGGAGCTGTGTGTCGCACTACGCTCGGTTGGTTCTCACTATGAAGAAGGACATCGTCGATCGCCTGTCGGCGCTGAGGGAAGATGGCTCACTCTCTCAGTAATCCCTCTCCTTTCTGTCCATCCCTGCTGAGGGAGTGATCTTTCCAATCTGAAGGTGCCGGTAGGCGAGACATAAGAAGCCTAGTCCGAAGTAATGTGACAAACAGTTCAGGGCTAGGTTCTCCGTGTGACACGGGAGGTGTTTAGTCGGTAGTTCAGTTGCTGTAGTTGCCTCTGGGAGTCCGACACTCAGGGCGTAAATAGCCTTCACCTCCCAACAAAATAAAAATTCACATGTAAATCGTATATTTAAAAAACGAGTCGAGCGAAAAATTATTGATTTTGAGTAAATCAAAGAAACTTCCTGGCAATCAAGAATAATTTTTTCATAAAACTGATATTTTAGCCTATGAAAGTTATCCAATTGTGAAATCGGTAAGAGAAATCTATCATATCCATGGCATTCAGTGAGTCAATGAATGACAATTATTTGGAAAGACCGGACAGTGAGTGGAACCAAAATGGTTTTTTCAATTCGTTTTTCCTTTCGAGCTATTTTTGTCGTATTTCATTGATTCAGATTGATTTCTCTCAGTTACCTTTTCGTCGTGTACGAACCAATAAAAAGTTTTTATCTTAACCCTCAAGTGAAGTACTGGGTAAGGTATACCCAGGGGTGAATTGAAAGGTTTTAGCCCTCATAAACGGTTACGTTGAAGGGATGACTTTGAGTGAGAGAAAAAACCCCACTATCCCCACTATGGATCCCCACCATAGCCATTTTGAGATGTGAACACCAAGCAAAATATAAGCGACCATAACCAGTCTATGGGCATACGCCACTCAGTGCTATCGTTATGTCAGTGTTTTGTCAATTTATCTGATTTACCTTTTTGCTGCAAAAGTGTTTTTTTCTCGATCTTGACACAGTTTGTGGTGAGTAAATTATTAATATTATATTTTCTATAGAATTTTTAGTGAAAACTTTGATTTTTTATTTTTCAAACATTTATTTGTACGTTTTTTTTTTATTTTCAATTGAGCTCTCAATGAACACGCGTTCTTGTACTCGCCGTGCGTCTGAAGTAGAAGCGTTATATGAGGCAGTTGATATTTTTGACGATGAAGAGAGTAAAAGCGAGACAGAAACTGGCAAACCAGAAATTGTAATGTTTTATAATGCTACAAAAGGAGGTACTGACAGTTTTGATAAAATATGCCACGACTTTTCGATAGCTCGCAAAACCGTGAGATGGCCAATGCGTTATTTTTATGGAATGCTAGACCAAGCTAATGTAAATTTAATAAGTAGTAATAATAAACAAATTATATATAAATTATAAAGTATATAAAAGTATTCTTTTTTGGGGTTGGGGGTGAAGGCAATTTACGCCCGGAGTGTGGGACTCCTAGGAGCGCATGCTACCAGACTACCCACTAAACACCCGCCTGTCAAGAGACCCTAGCCTGGAACTGTTTGACACATTACTTCGGGCTAGGCCTTTTTTTACTTCGCCCTAGGGCGCCGTCGGCGTAGAGAAATCTCCTTCCGGTGGGAGAGGGCAGGATGGAGGAGGACTGCTGCAAAGGAGACCAAGACTGACGTTCGTGACGTCAAGCGTTACTAGCAAGACAACTCGTTTGGAGTCAGTTTTGTGCGCTTCGGCTCGACGGACTACATTCACCACTTCCATGATGGCATCGAAAGTGGATCGCCCTGCTCTAAAGCCATACAGCCGAGGAGAAAGGTCCCCTGCACCACGAATTGCGTCAGTGAGACTTCCCTTAATGAGCTTTTTGAACACTTTCCCGGCTATGTCCAGCATACAAAGCGGACGGTATGGAGAAGGCAGCCCGGGGTTCCCTTTCCCCTTACTGTTCAATACGAGCCTCGCCGCCTTCCAGTGGGGTGGATACACGCCTTCTCTCAGGCAAGCGTTAAACACATGAGGTAGCAAAGTCAGGACAAACGCAGAAGACAATTTGTAGCACCTCGATTGAAAGGCCGTCTGGTCCTGGTGCCTTTCGAGCCTTCATAGAAAGCACCGCATCCTCCAGCTCATCTTTTGTGAACAATGAACCTTCCACTGAATCGACCTCTCGGGCAGCATCAACACGGGCAAGATGAATGCTGCCGTCCTATTAGATGCTTCCTCTACGCTTCTTGAGCGCTGAGCTACCCGTCGAAGTCTGTGACACTCGCCTCTTTTGTCTGCGATATCTTTTGACTACCAATGTACAGCAGGCCTGTCATGTCGAGGCCTCCGTTGAGGCATAGATGAGCTACAGGCAGAAGTGATGAGGCTCATCGTTGACTCCACTATTCCCTCGACTGGAGCCCTTCCCTCCCCAAAGGGCTCCCCGATGTCGTTGCACAATTCAGAACCACATCGGCGAAAGTCTCCACGTCCATTTTTCTGACGTTCCACCCGGGAGTGAAAGATCGTTGAGACGAGCGAGGAGTGGTATTGCCGATCTCGAACGCGATGTGTTGGTGGTCATTCGCTGGTTAATCCTCGAGTACTCTCCAGTTCAACGTCGTCGAAGCGAGGGACTCCGTGGCGAATGTCACATCTGGAATTGTTCCTTTGCAGCCCCAGCCCCAGAAGGTAGGTACATTACCGGTATTCAATATCACCAACTTGGTCCTCGCCGACATGTCCAGAATGCGTTGCCCTCTGGAATCGGTTTGAGACATGCCCCACTCAACGGCTCTGGCGTTGAAGTCTCCTGCTATGAGTACTTTGCCATCTGTATTCAGAACAATATCCTCCAGCGCGTCCAGTCTAGTTTGAAAAGATGCCATTGACTCATTCGGCGTCAGGTATACGCTGAGGTCTTGTTTCGATGTTGCTCGCTCAGCAGCAGCAGATCAGCCCCCTTTTCTCTAGCGAACTGCTCTAACAAATCTTGTGCATTGATGCTACGGTGCAAGTTAATTTGAAGTGCCCTGATCATCACCTCAGAGCTGCTTTTGCCTTTTGCTAGTGCCTTTCTAAAGATTGGGCACGCGCCTGTACTTGCAACGTGAGGGTGCTCTGTCGGTTGAGAGTTAAGATGATTACATAACAAACAGCGCGGAGTCTCAGCGCACTCTTTTATCTTATGCCCAGACGCTCCACACTTAAAGCAAAGCATACTACAACCAGGGCCCTTGAAATTCGAAGTGGTGTGCCCGTATCCATGGCACCTGTAGCATCGAATTGGGATGTCTCGACGGCGAATTCTGCACACCCCGCAGCCGCAGCCCTTTGGCCAGGAGTTGTGAACCATCTTTCTCCGTTACGTTGAGTATGGCCAGCCTTTGCTTTCGGCGATTCTCTGGAGTAAGCTTAATTTTCAGGAAACTCCTCTTGAATAGCTTCTTCAACCTCAGCCAGGTCAGCGATGCAGTCCAGGTCCTTTACTTCCAATGAAGCCCTTGGCTCCATGGTAGAGACGGTGGCTTTTGCCCCAAGGACGTCCTTTATTTTATCGCGGAATATTGATTTATCGGAGGAGTCCGCACCAAACTCGACGAGTAGCCCTCCGGACCTCGTCGATCGTAGAGTTTTAATAATCGTCCCTGTTTCCTCCAGCTTGACATTCTTGCGGATATCGCGTAGAACGTCAGAGTAGCTCCTTCCGTCAGTGGGATTCACAAGAATGGCGTCCCCAAAGACTCTTCGCTTTTTTTTGCTGGTTTGTCCATGGTATTTGTCATTGTTTGAACAGGTACTGTTTGCTGGCTAAGCCTATGTTCACATTTTGCGGTTTTTTTTGCCGCCTTAGAAATCACGAGTTGGAAGGCGCCTTTTCTTTGTGGCGTTTCTTTTTCTGGTTCAGCGTTCTCCTTACGCCGTTTCTCCTGTTCGCTCTCAAGAGGGCTAGCAGCAGTCCTCTTGATACTGGCGATTAAAGGTTGGGGGACTTTAACGTACACCGGTCTTGATATTCTTGTTCCAACTTTTTCCAGAGTTTCCTGTAGTGGCAAACTCGATCCAAGATATACTCGAGCTCAAATACTCCATTTTTTACATCCTTACTGATTGTTTTTTGATTTATGCACGCTCCTTGCATATATTTGAGGATCGCATAACATTTATTAAGTCAACCGTTCTTCCTCGGTACGCTTCTCCGCGATAACCTCCTTAACCATCAGGTCTTTTTTACCGATTCTCCTACGGCAGCTTAGGTTCTATACTGTATATTCCTCGTACTGAGGTCGATTCAACAGTAGCAACCTTAGGAGTGAGGTGGTCGTGAAACTCTGGAGCCACATTTACTACCGGCCCATCACTGCTCCTTATACAAAAGTATTATAAAGTAAATACATTTTAGATCCATCTTTATCGCTTATTAAGTCATTTTTAATCAGAAGGCTTCAACTACCTTCTTAACAAACTTCATGACGTAAACAAATAGAAGCTTTCTTATATGTTAAAGTTTTACCTGAAACTGAAGACCCTAGGGAATTAATGGCCGATAATAAACTAGAAAAATATAAGCGTTCTGGATATTGTCCGAGTTTATTAGACAGAAAAACATGTTATAAGTGTTTAAGATGCGATAATCCTATGTGTAAAGAACATACTGCTAAAATTTGTACAGAATGTAGCATTCACTTGTCTTCTTAATATTTTTTATCATTGATATGTTCCTAATATAAGTTTTGTAATGTAATTTAAGTGTTTGCATCAATAAAAAATTCATGACTTTGTGTGGTTAACTAAGCGTTACTATTTTAAAACCAGTGAACTTCACCTAACTAAATAAATGTGTTTTGTTTTAATAAAGCTAAATTATGTAGTAAATGTCTGAAAGTAAATTTTGTCCTCTTTCAAATGTCGTTGGAATAAAGTTTTTATCTATCAATTCCGCCTAGTTATGATAGTTTGAATAAAACACTCCATTCGGTCTTTTTTTTAAATTTTAGCTGCTTTTTTCGAAAATATGAAGAATACTAATATTTTTTAGAACATTCTCTAAATATATTCTTTTTTTATACTGTCTAAGGTTCAATTTAAAAAAAAAAAATAATTAAATCGGATAATTGAATCACAGGATATTAATTATCAAGGCTGTGCTCCTTAATCGGGAAACCGCTATAGTGCGTCTCTTGAGGGTTAAAGGTGTTTTTTGAAGGCATAGAAAAAAATTGTTTTGGTTGCTACAAAATTGATTTTATTCGTTTTTATTTAAGATAATTCATTACAATTTTTGAAAATATGATTTTCGGCATCTGCAAGTCACGAAATAAAGTTCAAATAAGAGATCCAATTTGCGATTTCACTAACCAATAATCTCGCGAATAAGCCAGCGATCGTTGTCTTCCAAATGTTTAAGCGTCTCAATATTGTCCACGTAAACAAGAAAATGTTCAGCAGTGTCAAGTAGAGCTGTAAAAGTAACGACAAAGTCAATACCCATATGAACTCGTTACTGAAACAACGAATACCCGTTACTATTGTATCGGTACTCGTTACTTTCGTTACTTTCAAAATTATCTATATTTACCCCCATATTCTCGTATACCACTATAATTTCCTTTCGTAACGAAAAGTAGCTGAAATAATTTTAAGCGTTTAATTAAATTAGAGCTAACATGGCTAGTTAATTGCTTAGGGTCTCCAATATTTATTGGCCACCGACCAAAACTTGCACAAAAATTTCGGGAAAGCTGAATTTTAATGTTTTGCCACACTATAATATACATCGATTAGTGTAGCATAAGCACCAAAAACCTAATCTCATACAAATTCGCTATGTGATCTAAAGAGTATCCGTTACACAATAAAATTGATGCGTAGACCTCTGAAGAAAACTTAAATTGGTGAATTTTTCGTTGAATAGAGAAAACCACACAGAAGCCAAATGGTTAGCATTTATTTTATTTTTTTAAATTTTCTTAACAAAAACGGATAAACGAAAACTATTTACAGTTAAAAATGAAAAATAATTCACTGCAATAAAAACGTTATCAATCAGTCTCTTGCTATCACATGAAAAGTAATCATTCTAAAACTCATTTCTACCATCAATTAACTTTGAAAATAATTTAGAATTCAATAACTAAATAAAGAAAAGACGGAGAACAGAAAATGCCAACAAAATCTGAATGAATTTCCCAGAATATTTAAAGAAGAATCGATGGGCTCAAACAATCAAAAAGGTATTAAATTAACCTTTGGTTCATATTTAAGAAAAGAATTTTCTCCATCCGTTCTGGCTTTAAGGAGCTGCGCCTTTCTGACAAAATTAGGCCGGATTTAGAGAATAAGGCACTGAATACTCTCTGAAGGCACTGAAGTAGCCATAATAGTTAAATATTTTTCGGCTAAACGTGACAGCTCTGGATATAGAATGGCTTGCACTTGCCACAATTTTAGAGGACATTCATACCTTGAAATGTTTCTTTCCTCCATGTATTGCTTTAAAGAAGCTAATATGGTGTTTGCATTTGATACTGATTTAATTGAAGCCTTTGCGTCGAAATTTTTCCAAATTAAATCCTCCTCATCTGAAATAGCAGATGTAGTTGCATTCGCTTCTTCAGCATTGGGTGTTTTGGCTTGTGGCATATCAACCATTGCTTCAACTTCTATATGTAAACAACTCATGGCAGAGTCCTACGTTGACTGGTCAGCAAAGGAAAGCTTTTTGAATCTGGGATCCAACAAATCCATTGGGTGAGTGGCAAAGTTTTTAAATCTGATTTTGAACTCAGCTATGATTTTTGACAGAAGGCTCTTGTCGACGTCTGTCCTAATATCCTTTATACATAAATTATCACATATTCCCGCAACACTGTCAAAAGCAGCAATTATCACCGAAATGGTTACATTCGTTTGGGAAGAAATTTCTTCTGTTAGCTGCTTAAAAGGGTTCAAAATTTTTTTAATTCATTTTCCAAAAGATTATCTACAGGATTATGTAGTAGTCCGATTGCCGCTTCAAGAGGTTCTTGTAATATGATTATTCGTTCGATCATGTCGAAAGTGCTGTTCCATCTTGTTATTATGTCCATTTTTAATTTTAACGGTGTTTGGCCTGACCTGAGCTGTTCCTGAATTGTAACTGTAACTGTAAAATTGCAACTGGACTTCTATGGAAGTGCTCAACGATTGTTTTCACTTTTTTTATAATTTTTTGCACTTCATTTATTTGCAACACGCAGCACTAAATTAAGTGTATGAGCAAAACAAGACATATGTTCAAAGCCAGTTAGCCTTACCTTAACCTTTTCTTTTATTTTCCATTTTGAAAGTAAGGACATTATTTCTTTTTTTAAGTAATCTCCTGTATGCCGCTCATGGCACTCGAAGCAACCTAATAATGCTGACTTTAGCTCCCATTCTACCAAATAATGAGCTGTAACAGCTAGATATGATGTCATAGCTCGTGAAGTCCAGCCGTCGGTTGTTATGGAAATGTGAGTAGCATTGCTCAATTCCGTTTTTAAATTAGTTTCCGCGACTGCATATTGTGTATCTAGTAACGTCGTGCTTAATGTATATCGAGATGGCAATGAGTACTGTGGCTCTAGATAATTAATTAACCTTTTGAAACCAGCATCTTCCACAATCGAAAAAGGTTGCAAATCTTTTACAACCATATTGAGAACTAGCTCGTTCAATTTTTTCTCTTTAATTATGCTCAGAGGTATTCTAACATATGTTGAAAGAGTCGTTTGCTTTTTCAATTTCAAACCCGTTGAAACTTCAGAAGATCAGGTTGATGGCACTGAAGTTGTAGTTAGAGTTTCAGAACGTGAGCTTGATGGTCCCGACATAATACTTTGCTCTAAAGTTGGAGAGAGTGCTGTATTCAATTTAGATGGAGCAATACTTTCATATGATGAAGGATGTTTTTTCAGAAAATGCTTCCTCAAATTCGTCGTAGAGCCTCTTTTTACAGAGTATAGGCTTTGACAGAGATCACATTTTGCCTTATCGTCAGAGACTGCAGTAACTAATGTCCACAATTTGCTTGTTTTTTAATCCATTTTAAATTGCTTTATAACGTTTAAAATAAAGTTTGGTCCTTTCATTCAGTTAATAAACACTTCGTTTTCGTTAGTCATCTTACATTAGAATATGTTCAAATTCACATCAAAATTCATTAAATTTTTCATAGTGAACAGACCCTTTTCAAAATATTATATTAAGGTAAGTACTACTTTAGATAAACTCATATAAAACATTTGAATTTAATGTCACTTCATTGGAACATCGGTACCATAGAAATTTTACCATTAGCTCCCTATTTCATGCTAAGATGATTTAAATTTTCACCATAAATTTACCGGTAAGAGTCAAATATTCAAATTAATTTTCGAGCTCATCCCAAAATAAGATAAAAAATAAACCCACTGAGTAATACTTTCGGATTATTTGAACAACATTTATAATGCTTGACTAGACGAAAACGTAGTATGTATTAGGTAAAACTACAGAGTAAGTACTTCATCAACTTATACACAAATTGATTACACAAAAAGAATCAAACTTTCCAATAAGCACACAAATACAACATTCAATAATTCACTTTTCTAACTTCCTAATGTAACAGTACACCAAAAAAAATAAAATATAATATTAAAATAGTAACCAATTCACTGTGAAAATTGAAAAATTAATGACAATTGACAGAAAAGTCGAACAAAAAAGGAAACATCCATCATAAAACAATAAAAACCGAGATTTTGTTTTGCACAAACATATAACGAAGCGCATTGTATCGTACACGTATGTATGTGCGAAAGATGAGCACGCATGCAACCCATACGATGGACAGACGATACGGCTCACCGTACCAATGTCCAAGAGTCATAGCGCCGTCGCACATGCTAGAGCACAGATAAGACGACGTGACGAGTCGTCTAGCATAGCATACCAACACGGGAACCAATCCTCAAATCTACACAGTATCGCCTGATACCCGTATTTCTGATCGATACGCGTATCGCTGTGCCCGGCGAGGACGGTATCAAGTAGCGAGTTATATTTCGAAGTAACGATTCGATATTTCGAACCTGGCAATGCACCCGTTACTCAGTAACGAGTACGTATGGTTTGCCACAGCTCTAGTGTCAAGTCACAAGATCTTGTGAAAATGCATTACTAAGGTGTGATACTTTGTTGAAAAAGAACTATAACGTGTAGTTTCTTCTTTAATGTAAAATAAATATATTTCTGCAAAAGGCTTATTAATGTTTGAATGCACCTCGTATTAGTTTTTTGGGATGAATTCCACCTAGTTACTGCACAATCTAGACAACAGTTTGGACGTTGTCTCTTTTTAAAAAAGGATCCACAAATCGAAAGAAAGTGCTGAGCTATTGAACAATATCCTTCAAGCGAAGAAAAGACATGCACAGAGGTGACGACAAACCTAAATAAATTCGTTCGCATATTGATAGTAGTGGCTTCTAAGTTTTAACGTATCCTTATTTTTTACCAGAAGGTCCAAGCCTGGCCACCCTCACCTGCACAACTATAATTTCTATCAAGAGTACAGTTAGGAATACGAAAGCAATTTTTGGACTTCCAAAAACTTTTCTGTGTGAATAATATGCAATTATTGTTTTCATATATGAATCGCATCGATTCACCAGGCCTATGAAGCATATAATTTGCATTAAGAATAGAAATTCATTAGAATTTTTTTTATTTATTCATTGGTGCTATATCTATTTCAAATGTTTTGTCAATTTGCAAATATGCCTATACGTCATTTTCTTCGTCGTATTCGACACAGCAGATTGAGTCTTCCTTACGTTTTTCGATTTTGAAGCACAAGGACATCCCATATTACTTGCAGAATGTTCGCCTCGGTTACTGATGGATTTGGTATGCTCATATATTTTTTGATCTAGACTGGATAGAGATGAACTTGTCGATGAAAATCTCCGGATTTGTGATCCCATTCCTGGCGATAATGATTCAAAATCTGACTATTACAAAGGCATTTTGCCTTCACATGCCAGACTAGCAGATTACCATAATGTTGAACATATTATTTGCGCTTCAGCAGGTGCACGACCTGTTTGCTCTTCGCAAATATTAGCAATAGTGAATAAAACACACTAGAATAATTTAAAATTAGGCGCTAAACATTTATTCTTAAAATTTCAAACACTTTATTTCATTATTTCACTGAATCACTATTTCACTTTTATGAGTTCACCTCTACATTAATTAATCAATCACTTATATTCGAATATGATTTTATTTCCCCATACTTTTATTGCACTATTTTTATCGCGCACTGTCACTCGCTGCTTCACTTCATTCACAATACTGTCTTCGCGGCTCACCGTAGTCGCTTTTATACAACTACCAATCAACCCAGAATCTTCCATGTGGATTGTTCTCGTGTTGACGCGCTGAGTCACTTGCACCCGGATTTGTTGTACTCAATGCACGCGACATATTTATGTTTATGCTTTCGGGAATTATCGAAGTATTGGTAGTCGTAAACAAGATTACGACTTTTTTCTTTAGAGGACTATAGTAGCGCGTAACCTTTTCCGAACATGTCATAATATCTCTCTTAACTAGTAAGGGTTGATCTTTAACATGTCTTCACGGGCGAGTTATGAGCATTTTATAAGGTATCTCGAATGGAAGAAAGCCTTGAAGAAATTGTTTTCGGATTTTTTCAATTGTTGAACATTTATAACAGAAACAATTGTATATCGAGCGGCATATATCAGGCAGAGGTAGAAAGACAAAGACACAAGTCGATTTTAATTTGTATTTGAAACGTTGTGCCTGGTGCTGGTCCCTGGGGACCGGTAGTGGACTTTCCGTGTGGGCGGCGTCAGTTCCTCGGGACCGGCACTGGAGTTTTTCGTTTGGTTGGCATCCGTCCATGGGCCTGAAGGTATTTAAGCCAAAAAATAAATAAAGGCTCAATGAAATAATCAAATGCTCTTAGAGGTATCTACGTATTAACTGTTTCATTGTTTTACTTAGAAAAAGCAATCGCTGGGCTCAACGTGTTAAAAGAAAAGGAAGAAAGCCAATCCTAAAAAATCCATTGGCTAAATATCGTTATATCGGGAAATCGTTCAAAGTGTTTACGTTTTTCTTGTTTAAGCTATTGTAGAACCATACGAAGACCAACCAACCATAGAATTCCCTTTGATCAGAAGAAGTTGCAGGAAAGGGTTGTTTCCTTTGAAAAGTCTTTTACCGGTTATGAGTATATTTTATGTAATTTTTTTAAGCATAATTGTTCTTCATCAACAACTATACCTTACACCCGAACGACTTCATTAGTATCAGGACTGTGATGAGTGCTATGGCTACTTTAATTTTTATATGCCATTCAAAACTCACTCAAATCCATGTCGATTTTGCAGTCATCCAATCGATGTCCATATGAGGTATTCACACGAGATTATCGTCTCGGTCGAACACCTTATACCAGCATTTATTCTGACGGAAATATCTTCGGAGGGTGGCGCAGTCAACATCAAGGCAGGGTAAAACGCACAAACACCGGCATCAACGGAAAACAACACAGTCCGACATGGTTTTGGTGTTCTGAATTTGATAAGTGTCCTTAGCTAATACGGGTACATGATTCTGAAAATGAATTTGGTTTGATCCCATCACGTCGAGATTTTTCGCAAAATTAAAAAAACCTTGTCAAATATTATGTACTAAGGCACAGAAATACCTTATTGATATTTCCTAAATTGCATTAAAATTATTCCTTTAAAATACTTGATACATACAAAAAAAATTTTTCAGTATAATATTATGCTTATTTCATTTCAATGGCAACACTTTTTCATTTTTACATCCGTCAAAGTTAACTTGACGGCATTAACAAACTTACGAAAAAGTTTGTTAGCGTCGGTTGTTTTTGACATCGAGTTGTGCTTTGTTTTCTTAAACAAAAACACAGTTTTTTTTTATTTAAAAGCAGTCCTGATATATTTTGTTGTGTGCGTTGTGATTTAACCATAGCAAAGCATCATCGAACAGAAGTTATCAAGAAAGCGTATCACACTTACTTCGGTGTAAACTTGGTGATCAGGACTTGGTGATTTTGAGCTTGGCTCAAAGTGTGCTTTCAATGTGTGCTACTGTCGAGCGAAAACGGACAACAGGTATACTCTTTACCCATTGGCATTTCTATGGTATGGAGGGAGCCAAAAACCCATGGAGACGACTGTTACTTTTGCTTCTGCGATGTCAACGATTTTAATTCGAAAAATAAACATGTTATTCAGTATCCTGATTCACCGTCTGCTAAACGACCTGTTCCTCATGACCCAGGAATTCCAATTCCTCCAGCTTTTCCTACCACCATTAAACAGCAATCATCAGATGAAAGTTTAAATGGAAAAACCGATGAAAACGAATTCAATTCTGATATAGATAAATCCCAACAGTTTATCCAGGCTGATAATGACTTAAATGACTAAGTGAGAAAATTGGGCCTATCGAAGGATGCAAAAAGAAAGACAAAAATTTGTTGACTCCAGGAACCAGATTTTCGTGGGATAGGCATCGTGAAAAAGAGTTCGCGGAATATTTCTCTGAAGAAGTTTTACTGGTGTATTGTAATAATATTCCTGAAGTAGTCATAGAACTGGGAGATTTCTCATCACGGAGGTTATTTATTAATTCTTCTTAGAGAAGTCTGAAGGGTGTCTTTTTACAAAATGGTATTACATATGCCTCGGTGCCTGTTGCTCACTCCGTGCATTTCAAAGAAACGTATGAGAATCTTGAGATATCGATCTCAAAATAATATCCATGCTTTTGGGTCAGGGATCTCAATTCACAAAGTATCCATGATTTTTTTTGTGCGAGTGAGTGCGAGGAATTTTGGTAGGCCTTAAAATTCGAACCTTAAAATCGGACAGATTGCTCCAGAATACAATAACCCTGGATGAATCTGATGCATGGAGTTCTTTCTTAGGAATCATAGATGGTTTTCTTGAAAACAACAAGTCTCTAAATCCGAATCCGAGTCTCAGACTCGGCCGAAAAATCCGCAAAAAGAAAACTACAAAACGCAGTTTTTAGGGAAAAAGAGAACAAGCTTATTAAAAAATCAACGAACCAACTGCATTGTTTTTTCATATACAACTCACCTTTTCAGTGTTAATTTCTATTCAATATAGTTTCAATAATTATTACTTCCGTATTTGGGTTAGGTTAGGTTAGGTTAGGATTAGGTTTCTATGGAAAATTTCAAAGATACTTTCCCTGAAAACCTGTCGTGCTGGAAAAAAACTAAGCCCAGATTCAGGCTGAATGATCAGCACAAAAAATAAAATTCGATCAGCACACTACATTTACTATAGGACACTTATTAAACTTGAAACACTTTTTCATGTTAAAAAATTTAGGCCAGTAGTCCTCACGTAGCAAACGCCATCCAAAGTAAAACGTAGCTAGGAAACTACCAGTCGATACCCCGACGATTAGAGCTACAGGTTCGCTCCGTAAAACGTTACTAAGCCTAGGCCTCTTCATTTTACAGTCACCTTTGCTTTGAATTATGCTAAAGAGATTTTTCGTTTGAATTGTTTGTCTGTTAGCCCAGAAAAGTGTTGAACCACGGTGTTCTATTTGAATATCCTGTTTTGTCGGCATGTATTGTTACATATTCCACAAGAAAATATTGAAAGCCATTGAATAAGCGGGTGCGTTTGACAAGCAGTCATAATGAAAACAAAGCTAACGGAACTTTATAGTTATGAGACTAATATGTGAAACTAAATGACAAACAAAAGTGAGCAACAACGAAATACATTGAAAAAAGCCAATAAAAATATTGCAACTATCTCTCGTCGGCCAATGAATGGCTTGCATAAATAAATAAGCTGCAGCATGCAACCCATTATTCATTGGAGATTTCGGGAATAATCTTGAATAGATGATTGAAAAGGTTTACAGGAAACGACTTACAATTTTTTACGATTACAGGAAAAGTATATAAACAGCAACAAGATGGGAAGTTCGGCAGTTAAGAAAATGAACTAGACGCTATGTACTGTCCGCAAGTGAATACGTCAACAAAAGTGATTCAGTGGTGGTGGCTATTTTTTGATAGAATATTGCAAAAAATGAGTTTAAAGTGTAATTATGTAACAAATGGATGCTATAGAAAATCTGGAAGCGTGGGTTGAAGAGTAAGTTCTTTATATTGAAACATATATTTTGTATGCTTTATCTAATTCAGCGTCCTTCTTCGCGAATTTTCCTCGGAAGTGTCCATTCCCTCTTTTGTAAATACTTGTAATCATAGATCTTCTGCTTATATTGATTGATTGAGCAGCCGTGTTACTTTAAGCTAAAGATTTGCTGATGTAACTATTAGACTTAATGCATTCGCTCTTTTGCAGGCTGGAAAGCTCGTCACAATAAAAGGGACAAGAGGTTTGCTTGGAAGGAGGTTTGACCTTAGTAGCACAAAAAGACTATTTGTATTTAATTAAGAAATTCGTTAGCTTTTTTTAGCATGTTTGTTAAATGATGACAATGATATAATCATATAATATACATATATCTACTCTTTATATGTCTTTTATAGTCCTGGCAGTCGTCAACCCGAAACAGCTGCCGGGCAGTAGCTGTGAACACATTTGTATGTGATCAGGATTATATGGACGGCATTGTTCATGATTGCGACACCGTACTCCACTGACAATCCATTCCCATTTACGCCAATTCAATTTTTCAAAGATTTTCTCTTGCTCCGCATACATGTCCAGTAATTTTAAACAATTTCCAGTTCCAACAAAAGATTTCAAAATAATCGTTTACAACGCTTTCACTCAGAATTTATCCAGCGCCCACATTGAAGTCACTCCTACACATATAAAAAGAGGCAACGTAGCCGTGCCACCAGACTAAAGTTATTCTTTAACCTTTCCTTATCCGTTCAAACGAATCCTTTTTGGTATTCGCCAGCTATCTATTTGTCTCAATAAAATGTATTCGCCCAAATAACTTTCAATATTATTCCTAATCTTTGTCGCCCTTCTTAATACTTCTTGACATTTGACACACATCTATTCGAGCTATGCGAAGGATGATACCAATTTTAAATCCTCGCTCCATTTCTCACTTTTACACACTTTTTTCGCGCCAAACTCACACACAAACACACAGATCTGTCCGTACAAAACGATACTAGACCAAAAACCAATTTACATCAGTTGCAGGGATTTGCTTAGCACCGGCTCGGTACCACTATCAACGAGCTGATAACGTGATCTCGGTTCTTGGTTGACTTCGGTCCTCAGCGTTCTTTGAGCAATAAAAGAAAAGGTTTCTTTCGGGGTAAATCTAAAAGCAAATACTGAAAGATACCTTCAATGTGATTCTAACGCAAAATTGAATTGAATGAAAATCAATAAAAAGGATTTTGGTTTGGTCGGTCTTATCGTTTCGGTCGTTTCAGCAGTGATGGAAGCGTTGTGAAGTGTTAAGGATAGCAAAGATGTGGAACAAATTGATGATTCGAATCATTAAGGAGGCACCAGTAGTCCCGTGTTATCTTTGCAATTAGAGGGCGAAATACTGTCAAAGATGCGGGCGGTCTAAAGTCATCAAGTCAAACATCTAAAGTTGTTGTTTTCCACATCTAGTTTACATCACTTCCTTTTAGTAGGTCCACCAATCTCTAGAGTTACGGTTCTCTAACGAAATAACGAAAAAGATTCCCGAGCTATGGAAAACAGAGCGTCGCAAGCACATTATGCATTCTTGTAGCTATAAATAAAAAACGAGGAAAAGTATCGCATAATACATCAACCCTTCTCCATTTTCTCGAAGAGTAAGTCACTTGGTATCGTTCAAACAACCCAGGAACTACTCCTCTACAGTATCCTTGTTCTATATTACAATGGACACTGAAATAGGATGGAAACTTTGCAAGAAACATTCGATGTCAACCATAAATTTCTTTAAAGGATTTTTTATCTGACAAATACATCGTGAAAATGTGGCTTTTTACGGTATTCGATTACATGCCGAGAAAATCGTCGGGAGGCAAAACCTAAAGATATATATAGAACTGCAGGGATATTTGATCCTCCACATCGTCATATGTAGGTGGACTCAGTTCAGTGTAGTTTGGCATATATGAACGAATGTGTAAATATGGGTAAGCGCATTCAAGCGAAGGGTGACAACCAGTGCAGCGCCCATTGGCAAAGTGCTGACTATGATTGAAGACCTTTCCAGATAAGAATGGTTATGACAAGGGAGACGATTGAAATATCCTGAATTGCAGACATCAGATAATGGATTTATATGTTTTTTCCATTAATGTCATCATTTCACGCCGCCACCGTCGCTGCAGGCCATGAATATTGTGGCTTCATTCAGAAGGAATGAATTGAAGTTTAATTTTTTTAAAAACGTGAAGTTCCAATGGAACACAAACTCTTTCGAGTTGGCTTACAAAAATATATATTACATTTCAAACCCGCGGAAAGCGTATTTCAGAAGACAATCCAGCATTTGAATTTGAAGCTGCACCATGGATAAAATACTACGTTTACGTAGGTTTCAAAGGATATTTCTAGTCGCTTCGAAATTATGTGATATCTTTACATTCATAGTCAGTTTTATCTCGGCCAATGAGTGACTGCAACAACTCGTAGTGGAAAACAATTGAGATTCATAAATTCTGAGAGCAGGATGACCAAGCGTGGCTGCATGTCCCATTACGTCGGAGGAGATTGTCCCGAATGTTACACCCCCATAGGCAGGCAAAACAAAAGACAAGAACAAAAATAGAAGCTGTTCACCTGAACCTGCGCGATCTTCCCGTAGGAAGTATGCTATTGGACAGGAGTAATCTAGAAATCTAGTATTCTTTGAATAGTGCCACCCAAACGTACCCGAGGTTTCGGAGCTTTCGTGAGGGCTCCCCCAACGGATGATGTCCTTACATTTACTCTGGATAATAAGCCGACTAACGAATCCCAATGAAGGCGCTTGGGCTGGCGGACCTGATGACTGGCGGCTGGATACTTTTGACTGAATACCAGCGAGGCGGAAATCGCGTACGAACGCCTCCTTGATAATTATTGTAGCGTTTTCATCCAATGAGTTGAGGCGAATTCCTGAATAGCGCTGAACTCACTCTGATCGATCACTTAGCCCCATAAAAGCAGGTTACAAGCCTCGCATAGCCTCCCTGCTTCGCAAAAATACCTATGGGACTTAAAGCAGCGAGAAGAGATAGCAGCTCTGAGGGGGAACCCTTCTACAATAATGTTGTGCAGAACAACAACATCAAAACCGACAGCAACGAATAAAAAACCGAATTCAAATAAAAAACGGACAATCGTACACATAAAGGCAGAGTTCCTTTCCCCACCAGAGCTGCTAGTAGCCTTGGGTCACGGCAATTCCGAAAAACATGATGAAATGTTTGAACAACAAATAACTGGGGAATGGATGGTGGGAGAAACCATTCATGATATTCGAAAAATGATACAACGCGACGCTGCCAATAAAGCCATTATTGATGCCTGCAGAGCTTCCCGATTCCGGCACAAACAGGGAAAGTTTGGCTCCAAAGGAGGCTCAGTATGGGTCTCTTATACTGGACCGCCATAAGTATGAACACCCCATGTGAAAGTCAGGAAACATAGTAGAGAAATTTATAGCTTGCCGCAATATCTCAAAATATAAGTAGGAAGGTAAGGGACGGTATATTCGAGCTGGAAGAGCTCTTAGAGTGCATGGGGAATTGCAAACACAAGTGACTAAAACTGGATGAAAAGGACGAATCACGGAATGAATCGTTGAATGAATTTCGTTGAATGAAAAAATTCCACGGTGGTGGAAAATGAAGAGAAAGCTAAGCTATTCCCTTGGAACAAAGGCAAAAAACCCCGAACAATAAACAAAAACCGGCAAGCACACTGCGTCGCAAAACCATTAAGCAAACACTGCTGGTCAAATCGACGACTGGTTGAGCGTCTGCAGATGTTTGTCGAAAATCAGAGGAGCTGTGAAACTCAATGATACGCAAACTTCATACGCAAAGAGAAATGTTTTAGTTTGGGTTCGGTATTCAGTTATAACCGTCATCAGTATGTACATGATATTCTACGAAGCATTAACATGTTCTTATATGAGGACGTTCCCAGAACTTCCCAGGAGGACGATGTCTCGAGCGCAAATGGGTATGTTCATGTCAGGGTGGACTTTAATCATAAAGCTATTGAAATGGGAATACCTCGGCCAGATCACAAAATCACAGAGAAACTTGTCATGGTGATCATTGGTACCACTCCGACATTCCGCCGTTTCTGGTGTATGGGGACCATGCTCAACTCATCATTCGCCTCTTAGCCCCACTTCTCAAAGTCCCAGTCATCATCACTAGTTAGCATTCGAAGTTCGAATGAAGCCAGGGTAAGGGTTGCGTCAGAATGGGAGTATTTCCTTCATTCAGGATATGTCTTCGTGAACTAATCAACATAATTAGGGCCCGGTGTTTGTAGAACCTCCTCAAAAATTTGAACAGGGACCCATGAAGCATAAGTTTTAAGCTACTTGTGAACTAAAGGTTTCCCTACTTACACGAAGCCAACAACATGGACGAAATAGAATGGGCTCTCTCCCCTACACGTTCCTGCAAAGTTGGAAAATGCTCGAGCGCCAGACAGTATTCCACCCGCGGTTTTGCCGAATTTGCCGATTAGTACTTTTAACGCCTGCTTAGGAGGATAGGGGATTTCTGTGTGCAATGGAAGAGGGCCAGACTTGTCAGTAAGGATCAGTAAGGAGAAAAGAAGTTTCAAGCGACCGTCAGCATACCCCTCATTATGCACGCTAGATACGATAAGCAAATCGCTCGAGAAACCCATTAAGGGTAGACTCGCTGTGCTGGGGATCACGGTAGTACAGTTTCAGCGCATGATATTCCACTATAGATGCAGCTGCGGAGGTGGCGACTACGGTCCAGTTGGCAGGCAGTCGGCAAAACTAGCGCGGAGTCTTGTAAAGGAACTCTGTATATCAGGAGTGCGTTTGACTAGATACCCTGGAAAACTCATTATAGCTGCCCGAATATCTAACGTGGATAGTTCGAAATTACCTAAGGATCGCGCTCTGCTCTGCGACGTAGTGCAGAATGAACGATGGATGCTTAAAAGATCAGGTATGCTCTAAGGTTCCACCCTCAGTTCAGACTTGTGGAACATTGTCTAAGATGGACAGTCGCTCAAGTGCAAATGTAGCTATACGCGCTCATGCACTGATTGATCACTTCCCAAATTTAGTCTAACGCAAGGACAGAATGAAGTCGTATTTTTGTCAAAGAAGCGCACCCCTGGAATTAGAACTATCAATTAAGTATCTGGGTTTCCTGATAGACTCTAAGCCGAGTTTTACCGAGAAATCAGGCACCGCCAAATAAGACCACGACAGGGGTCTCGGCAATCAGTCAACCAATAAACATAGTTGAGGGACAATCTCGATCTTTCGATTATTTGACTTTTGATGAGTTTCACACAATCCAGGTTTCTATATGGAGCGGAGATATGGAGAAAGAAAGAAAGAATGGCATTGAAAACGGCTGGCACAGGTACCAGTCACTGGTTCAGTGGTGTTGGTAGTCTAAAGGTGATATCCATCGCTCTTCTCGGCTGAGACAAGGGTAACAAAGGATCACTAGCGATATAAGACGACGCGCTCCCTACGATTGGCTACAATTTTGCGATTGTGAGCGCGCGGCACCTGAAGGTTCAGTCGCAATTTTCAGTCGCGGGTCAGTTGAAAGCATGGAAAGACTGACTGTCACAGCTATTGAAAAACCACGACTTTTTCGGTCTTACGTGCAAAAGTGCCCAGATTTGCATTTCATGCAGGAGATTAGACAGACTGCGCGATGATCCGAGAGTGGAAGTTGGAGGCTTCCGTGCGGAAGGTCTAATCGAAGAGATGCTGAAACGGGCTGACAAATAGAGACAGCTTGTACACTACGCTCAGGCAATCCTAATATCTACTAATAGCAAACTTAATTGGCTGGAGGAATCGAGTGTAGAGGGAACTTTTCTCTAGGCACCCTCCTTCTTCTTCTTCCACTATAGGTAGCGTTTGTAATGGATGTAAAACTTGGAGTCCAAGGCGAATCGGCTTCGCCCCGAATTCAGGACGTGAAGTCCGAGAAAAGTGGATTAATTGTTCGACTACTCGATCTCCCACTACGTTGGTGGCTGCTAGTGGCCTAGTTCTGTTCGGCGAGGTATGCGGACATGGATCGGATCATTGGTTTTTTTTCAGTACGCGACATTTCCAAAAAAGATACTTCACTTTCTGAATTTTGCAATCATCTGTCTGCATTTTGCTTGAAAAACTAGTTCCGATATTGTAGGAAACACTAGTTTCGATATTGTAGGAAAATCCAAAAAGGCATTAATCACAGTTCAGAGCCTAAAGATTCCCTACTGACCAGTTGGTCGTCCCGTTGATAACGTTCATACTAATAATTTAGAGTTTACATTTCTTTCTCATCGCAAGAAACACAGTCAAACGGCTAAGTCGAATTGCAACAAGCCGGTTGCAATTATTATGTATACAAAAGAATTATTCAGAAATAGTTCCTCGTGCTTATTGCAAGTTCAGGAATCGATACTGTAACTCCTTAGTTTCCGGTCCAGCAACCAATAACGAATGATCCCTGCAAATCACTGTTCATATAGGAGTAACAAAATAATGCTTAGAAACTTGACGGGAAACTAGAAACTGGAAATAGTTGGGATGTGACCACGTTGTTAATTTACTGCAAATAACCAATCACACGTTCAATGCCACAATTTTGGTCCTATGGCACTACTGAGTGTGATGATTTTCTTCAATCAATCTTTACTTCAAATCGATTTGACAATTCTTACACCGCAAGCCAAATCCGTAGAAAGGAAAGGAAATCTACTTTTAGTAGAAAGGAAATCGAAGGAAATGTGATACCAGGGGTATGCATAAGTTTTCTGCAGTTTTACTAAGAGATGGCGCCAGCAAAAAGTACGCGGCTTACTAATTTGACACATACGCAAGTTCGATCGTCTGACATTTAGCTACAAACACATTTAAGTTGAGTCCGCTAAAACTAGCATGTTTCTTTTATTCTGTTGATCAATTATGTCGAGTTTATGCCTGAAAAGAACATTTTCGGCTCCCATTGCTTTTCTTGTTGAGTGTTCCATCAGTTCGGACATGTGAGCCATGGTTTCGACAAATCAAAAGTGCAAATTCATTGTGAAAGACAGTGATCGTTCTGTCAGGCCACACAAAACTCTAAGAGGAGGAATCGCAAGAGTTCTTGGATGCTGAACCAACTCAAACTCAACGGCAATTAGGATAAAAATTAAATGATTAGCAGACGCTTACGATCCATGAGTAAGATCAATAAACTCGGTAAATGAGTCTGGCACGATTTGAACCAACGTTAAATGGAAAATCGGAAAGTCACTTGTGAAATGCTGCTTCGGCACCACGCAAAGAAATTATTCCTGCATTGTATCGTGACGGCTGCCGAAGAATGGATTTATTATGAAACTCCGGAGTGGATAAAATCGTGGTTTTCACTTGACGAATCCTGTCCTTCGACACCAGGCCAAGAAAACCATACTCTGTGCCTGATGGGACCAGAATAATATTGCGTATTATAAACTCTTGAAACCCAACGAAATCGTTAATATACAACGCTATTGTCAACGAATGATAAATTTAAACCGCGCGAGTAGCATATGATAATGTCCCAATTAGAACTGGGTTGAAACCAATTAATCAAAGTCCCAATAAAGGTTATTCACAGTCAACTGTGAATAATCTAGATAAAGTTCAATTAGTTTTAGCTATTGGTGCAATATCGTAGGGTGCAAACTCCAAAGGCCACAACAAACATGTATTTAGGCTGTTGCACAAAAATCATGGTAGAACCGAACCAACATTAAACTTGATAGAATGTAAGAAATCAGTTGTTAGTCTGCACTAAATGTAATAAAGTCGTAGTAACCTGTAACACGCATTGTTTCTTTTTTTTAAACGGTTAACCGTTAATTACGTAAGTTACGTCAATGGAAAAACACTGTGAAAGACAGAGTGAAATTGCTTAGATGGGACATCGTTCTGCATCCGCCATACTCCCCACACTTGGCGCCATCTTACTACTTCCTAAAAAAATATAACTTTATGAGTGCACAACTTGGAACTTATGGCTCTTCGCTTATTTATAATCTTCTGACTTAATATACGGAGGCTTGTGATTTGTCAAGAGTATCAATGGAATGCGTTGTAAACATGTCCTTTAATGGTCATTTTTTGGTATCCGAATTGGATGGTGCGTGTGCAAAACTAGTTTAAGACCACATGAGGTCATCATACATTCGAGTGGGACCTTAACTCGCGCGGAAAGCAGCACTTCAGCAATTTCAAGGAAGTTGGAAAGTTGCTCGACGTATGGCTTGCCGCAAAAGACAAGCAGTAATTGTGGCATGGTATTCAAAAAATTACATGAAACTTGGGCGAAATGTGAAGAAGCTGATGACCAGTATTTTTTCCTAGAAATTCACGTATTTTGTACTCAAAAACCGAAAAAAATTACGCATACGCCCGATAAATCGGATCCCACTAAAAGGGAAAACTACATCGGTATGTCATGCAGCAGTTGATAGTGTGAATATTTTATTTTTTATAGAACGCATTAATCGCGTTCATTTTTGAGCTTGAATTTGTGAATTTCGCCATGTGATTTCTTTCCGTATGGTTTCTGTTTTCCTTCCGTTCGATTAGGATTTGTAGAAAGTGTTAACGCTCTTTAGTGGATACGCGTTGGTTCGAAGAGCACGCGCTGGTTGGTGGCTACGCTACGCTTTTCTCTGTCTGCTCGAAGCCGCCTTAGAATATTTCCGCTGTTTATGCTTGAGCTTGTAGCGATTGCCAGATGACAACCTAGTGTCAGGTTTCACCGCTAGATGATGGAGGTATAAATAGCGACAGCGAGAAATTGATCTCTCTCACTTTCAATTCAACTCATATAGACGCTTGACAACTGACGTAAAGTAGAAAGTTATTATAATCAACAAATTGTAATTAAATAAATTAATACATTACATTGGTGACCCGGACGTAACTCGAAGCCGACGCTAACAAATATGTCTTCAAAAGGAAAAACGGTGCGAGACGCAGCTGAAAAGCCAGAAGTGGAGAAGACGAAGATTGCGAAAGCCGAAGCCGCCACTAAAGCTGAAACCAGCACAGGAGCCGTAGCTGACACCGAAGCTTCACACACATCATCCAGCACCAGCGACATCGCAAATGTGCGCCTTCCGCCATTTTGGACGACTCGACCAACGCTATGGTTCGCCCGCGTCGAAGCACAATTTCGGGTGTGCAAAGCTTTCTCCGACACCGCCATGTTCGATCGTATCATCAGCGAACTGGATTGCACCATTTTGGACGCCGTATCAGACATCGTGGAGAATCCACCACCAACCGGAAAGTACGAGTCAATTAAGGCAAGGCTGATCAACGTGTACGCGCCGTCCGAAGAAGCTCAGGTACGGACACTACTCACAGGCATGGAACTTGGCGACAGCAAGCCGTCACATTTACTGCGATGCATGACCTCAGCTGCGAAAAATAAGGTAGGTGAATCATTTTTAAAATCATTGTGGTTACAACGACTGCCCCCGGACGTGCAGTCGATACTCGCCATCGCGGAAACAAGCGATCTCATCCGCCTCGCTGAAATGGCTGATAAAATTATAGAGGTTAAGCAGCCAAGTGAGATCTGCGAGATTTCAAATTCCCAAAATTCAAAAGGAAGCTCGCCCAGAACGGAAAACTTAAGTGCACAGATCGCAGAATTGAAAGCATCAATTGAAGAACTACGTGTGTCCACTTATCGAAGATCAAGATCACCACGACATTTCAGGCGACAAAGCCGTTCTCGCAATCGAAAAAATGAAAACAAAATTTGCTACTTTCATCGAAAGTTCGGAGTAGCCGCTCGTCGTTGCACCAAGCCGTGTAACTTTCAGGTACCAGTGACACCGGGAAACGCATAGGAGCCCTGCGGGTTGAGACGGATCGCAGCCGCTCCACAACAAACCGTCTGTTTGTGATAGATCAACACTCCAAACTAAAATTTTTGATTGACACAGGTGCGGACGTGTCAGTCATACCTAAACTCCAATCGCTCGGAAATCATAGTAAGACAAAATATAAGCTATATGCGGCCAACAAATCTCCGATAAATACTTATGGTGAAAAGTTGTTGACATTGAATTTCAACCTGCGTCGACCATTCACGTGGCCATTTATAGTTGCTGATGTTTCGCAACCAATCATAGGTGCTGACTTTCTGAAAGAGCACGGTCTATCTGTAGATTTAAAAAACAGACGTCTCGTTGATCTAAAAACTAATCTCACATCAGCCGGAGCCATATCAAATCTGTGCACAGGATCTATTGTTACGATAAATGGTGAATCGCGATTCCACGAACTCCTGAAATCATATCCGGAAGTTACAAATCCAGCCTTAGCGAAAACAATTCAACATTCTGTAAAACATCACATCGTCACCACTGGTCCACCCGTAGCGGAGCGCCCTAGACGACTACCACCAGACAAGCTGAAAATCGCCAAAGCTGAATTCCAGTATATGATGAACAAGGGTTACTGCCGCCCGTCAAACAGCCCATGGGCCAGTCCTTTACATCTAGTGCCCAAGAAGGAAGGTTCGTGGCGCCCATGCGGTGATTATCGCAGACTAAATGCCGTCACCATTCCGGACCGCTACCCCATGCGACATATACAGGATATTACATCAGGTCTCACAGGCAAATGTGTATTTTCAAAGTTAGACTTGCTTCGTGCATATTTCCAAATTCCTGTTGCCGAAGAAGATGTCCCGAAAACGGCAGTCATAACACCTTTTGGATTGTTCGAATTCAAAGTTATGACATTCGGCCTTCGAAATGCCGCCCAAACCCTTCAACGGTTCGTGGACGAAGTTTTACGTGGTTTGGACTTTTGTGTGTGTTATCTAGATGACATTCTGGTTGCATCTAAATCCAACGAGGAACACATGCATCATCTTCGTGCAATTTTCGAACGGTTGAAATCATACGGAATAGTCATCAACATCGCCAAATGTGAATTAGGCGTAAAGGAAATCGAGTATCTCGGCCACAAGATAAATAAGCATGGCATTTCCCCACCTGATTCGCGAGTGAAAGCCATACGAGATTTTAAATTGCCAACAACGGTAAAGCAACTGCGTTGTTTTCTCGGCACTTTAAACTATTACCGAAGATTTATTCGTGATGCTGCTAACTTACAAGCACCTCTTCATCAATATCTCCGCAACGTGAAGAAAGGTGACAAAAGCTTCATCGAATGGTCGGCAGAGACTTTAAAAGCCTTTAACGCTTGTAAGGAAAGCCTAGCGAAAGAAACATTGCTAGTGCACTTTTCTCCATCAATGCCATTACAACTTGTTACTGATGCCTCGAATGTTGCGATTGGATCCGTCCTCGAGCAAAAAGTTAATGGTAACTGGCTGCCTCTAGCGTACTTTCAGCGGAAACTCAGCAACGCCGAAGTCAAGTACAGCGTTTACGACCGAGAGCTATTAGCTATTTACAGCAGTGTAAAACACTTCCGACACTGGTTGGAAGGCACGCAATTCGTTATCAAGACGGATCACAAACCATTAATATATGCGTTCAGCCAGAAAACAGAAAAATCTTCGCCGAGACAGATAAGGCACTTAAGTTTTATATCTCAATTTTGCACCCGAATCGTGCATGTAAGTGGAGAGGAAAACATCGTAGCAGACACATTATCACGAGTGGAAGCAATCAACCTGCCATCGTCAATAACCACCCGTGAACTGATCGATGAACAACGCGACGACACCGCACTTCAAACACTCCTATCTGGAAACAGCACTTCGCTCAAGCTGCACCCACTCCCTATGGAAGAACAAGGAAAGTTATATTGTGATACATCGACGAGCAATATACGACCATACGTTCCATCAACTCTACGAAATCGAGTGAGGGAGACCTTCCATAGATGCTCGCATCCTGGAGCCCGCGCAATGATTCGAGCAATTCAACGGAAATTTGTTTGGCCTGACATGAAGAAAGACATTCGGGCGTATACACGCTCTTGTATACCATGTCAAAAATCCAAGGTTGGCAGACATACGAAAAACACCATTCAAGAGTTTTCGATACCGGACAAACGCTTCCAGCAGGTTCATCTGGATATAATCGGACCACTAATAACAGCCAACGGTTATCGCTATTGCGTAACCATGGTTGACCGATTTTCACGCTGGCCAGAGGCAGTTCCTGTTTGCGACCAAACAGCTGAAACCGTTGCCTTCGCATTTTACGCAAGCTGGGTATCGAGATTTGGAGCGCCACAGATCGTAACGACTGATCAAGGAACTCAATTTGAGTCCGCGCTTTTCTCTTCACTCTCTAAACTCTTGGGATGTAAACGAACGCGAACTTCGCCATATCACCCAGCATCGAATGGGTTGGTCGAGCGATGGCATCGCACATTAAAAGCTGCCATCATGTGCCACGAGCGGAATTCTAACTGGCCCCATATCCTACCAACCGTTTTACTAGGACTCCGAAATGCATTTAAGGAGGATTTAGGAGCAAGTTGCGCTGAGCTGGTTTATGGAACTACATTAACACTTCCTGGCGAGTTTTTCGTGAGCGATGACAAACAGTTCGATCCGCACGCATTCGGATTGATGCTGAAGCAACACATGCGTGAATTACGACCAGTTCCAGTCAACCGTCGCATTGAACGAACAACCTTCGTGCATCCGCAGTTACATTCCTGTTCACACGTCTTCTTGAGGGTTGACGCCGTCAAGAGATCACTCTGCCAACCGTACACAGGACCTCACAAAGTGATCAACCGGATTTCGGATGTTTTGTTTACCATTGATGTCGAGGGTAGACAAATCAATGTGTCTACTGAACGTTTGAAACCAGCTTTCGTTGCCGTCGCCGCTACCCAGCACGTCGAAAATCCGTCATCCTTCATATTAAATCAAAATGCTTCTGTTCCTTGTCAGCCGAAATCAATTTCATGGCAACCCGTCACATCACGACCACGAATTATTAAGACGTATCCTCCTGCAAAACATCATCGTGACAATATCACTCGAGGGGGAGTACTGTAGCGATTGCCAGATGACAACCTAGTGTCAGGTTTCACCGCTAGATGATGGAGGTATAAATAGCGACAGCGAGAAATTGATCTCTCTCACTTTCAATTCAACTCATATAGACGCTTGACAACTGACGTAAAGTAGAAAGTTATTATAATCAACAAATTGTAATTAAATAAATTAATACATTACAAGCTTGAAGAGTCGCTTTATGCTTTAAGGAGTGACGTTGTACCCCGAAAATTCTGGCGAAGTTGCTTTCAGGATTTGAAGTAAATTGCCCTGAAGCAATTGGCATCATTGAAGTTCGGAAGCTCCTTGAACGCGTCGAGACCGGCAACAAAAAGGAGTTAGGTTAGTTACAAAATCATTTAAGAGGTTAACTTCGTCTGTTTGCTATTTTTAAATGGTTAATAAAATATTAAAAATTAAGAATTATTCAAAATCAAAAGTCAGTAGGTGCCTGAGATTTACCATTGAGAATTGAATGATTAACATGCATAAATAAGCCAAAAAAAACAATAAATTATTCGTTGGATCATCTGAGAACAGTCCAAACTGAAGGACATACATACGTATTTTCTAATTGCCGGAGGAAGTCAAATCGCAGAAAGCCTCGGGAATCAGTGAAGAGAGCGAAACAAATGGTATATTACATCTGTTAGCGAATATTCCAGAAAATCTGATAAGGTACATAGACCACGACAGGTAGACGCTGTAGATACTTTTCGAATGAAATTAATTGAATAGTTAATGGCAAAGCGCAAGTCCACCATTCTCGATTTATTTTGAGTTGGTGTAGCAAAATTTTAGTACTGTCTCTAAGTATGGGTGGTTGCGGACAAAAAAATTCTTAAATGAGACATTTTACCATTTTCTAAATTATCGAAGAAGGGAAATTAGAATAATTACATCAAATATTGTTTAGCATAAATTCTCATTCATAATACGAATTACTTCGTCATTGCAAACTGTTAAAGATTACGCAGTCAATGAGCAAGCATTAATTTTGCACTCGAGAATAAAGAAATGGAAAACATTCGCTAATTGCAAGGAAACAACACATTCCAATGAATTTAAATTTTTGCGCGTAATTTTCTTTTATCCCGTTATAGTGTCACCTATGTCTTACTGTGGTAAACTTCGGATTGAGAAACTTATGAAGCGAAGACATCTAAGGTTTTTGTATGTGCTAGAAGAAATGTTCACATATGACCACACAAGTATTAGCTACAAACTACGTCTGAAGGTATGGATAACATGAAAGAGAATAAAAACTCAATTTTTCAGACTCTTTCTCTCTTTAGTATAGTGTGTCCTACATAGATTTAAACTTGCATGAGCATTGGTTTTATGGTTTTCGTGGTTTCGTATTTATGAGGCTCAAATAATATAAAACAACCTGAATTTTCGAAAAAATTATTGCGAAAGACTTGTACAATGTCCATTTAAATAGACATTCGGTCCTTATCAACTTTAATGAACGTCCATTTAAATGTATAGTTGGTCTCTATAGCCTCTAACCTTAATCTAATTGAATGGTGAAAAAATCTTTTGAAATAAGTTTGGTCGACGAAATGGTTAAAAATCATGTTAAAAAACGCTTCAAATCATTCAAAAATCATTCAAATGTTCAAAAAACATAAAGCGATTTCTTATGAATCCGATCTCTTATGTTCATCCCTTAGTCTCTGATCGAATGATATATTATTCGTAATGTTGAATGATAAATTGAAAAGCAGTTCCTCTCACGAGTTGCACCCAAGTTTTTGATTAAAGTTTTGCAGACAAACTTAGTTTATTTTATCACATCCTTGTAACTTACATCGAGCTGAGTTCTTCGTGTCCGCAACATCCGGAAGGTGCATGGCGCCAGTTTTTGATAGTCTACTTCGTGGCAACTCTTCCTTACTTCTTCGAGCTCCTGAACGAAGAGTTAAGGATTCGGAAGAATCCTCGCTTAAGCCTTCATTGAAGAAAAGGAAATCGCCAGCCACAATTGTCTTGAACTCTAAGTACTGAAGTATCTCCTTTTTGCTTTTGTGTAGGATCATTTGATCTTGTTCGTATAAGATCCATACGTTTGCAAGAACGAAATCAACAAAACGAAATATAACCTTCACAGTCCATTTGTTGCTTCGAGCTCGAACACGGCGAAGGCTAATCAGGCGATCCATCAAATCTATTGCGCCCATGTTCAAATTGCACTCTGCAGCAGTGTTGAGTCGTGGAACATTTATGTATTTTTTTCTGCTTTAAAACATCTGCGGGATGAACCAATAGGCTCGGCACATAAAACATTTGATACAAGGAGAATAAGTTTGAAGTAAAACCATTTGTCCAATAAAAAATTGCCATCAGACTTCAATACTTGATTAGCGAAATACGTGGTCGAGGGTCGAGGGACGAAAAAATAAAAATTTCCACCGGAAATAAAAACAACTGTATTAAATCTAGCTTTCTTTATTTTAACACCGAATACTAGTATTGTACCTTTGGGCTAGGCGACAACCGAGAGAGAGGTTACTCCTCAGAGCAAATTTATAGTTTCGTAATTGCTGACACCTGCGTCTGGCTTCTTAGCATTTACTAGAAACGATTCTAATGTTTTCCAGCCGGTGTCAGTTTCACCTGAATCTGCAGATGCATGGAAATGTTTTTTATATGTAACTTCTCCCCCCTTTGACTTTGGATTCTCCTGAATTCTATTTTCAATTTTAACAATTTGATTTTTCTGTTTCATGTAATACAATATCAGCAATGCCATCGATATGAGTAATATAATACTTAAGCTTGCATTAATGCCAAAATTAGTGATTTTACTAAATTGCAGTTCTTCGATTTTAAGGTGTTCTCTAACTCTCTCGAAATTTATTTTATGGAATTGTACTTCGTTCGGAGTGCATTTAATTGTGGAGTGGTACCTTTCATTGTAGTTTCATACCGCGTGTTGCGTTGTTCTCTTGATAGATACTTTTCGTTTTTGATACGTTACGATCCGAGATTTTTCTATTATTGTCCCATAAATCCTTTCTATGTCTGCGATTCCTGTACTATTGTGCGGTTTCGTTAAGTGTAATTCCACGTTCTCCATATCTAAAAATTCTTTCATTAATATTCCATTAAATTCGTTCGCTGCTACGTTTTTTTGTGGTTTGCCTACTCGTGCAAAATGTTCCTCAAGAATCTCTATTAATGTCACATGGTTTCTATCGTTCAACCAGTATGCGGACCCAAAATTCGAAAATTTATCGCTAATTGTAAGAAAAGATTGTTTCATTATAGTAAAAAGGTCTATTTGGATTTTTTGGTTACTATCGTCTGCTGTTTCTGACGAATTAAATTTAGTTTTGATGGGTTTGCGATCGTATTTCACTGCTTGACATATTTCGCATTGGTTAATCACAATGTGAATGAGTTCGAATAATCTCGGATAATATATTTTGAATTTGACTGTTAAATGTTACTAAAATCCCGGAGTGTAAGCTTTTTTGAACGTGGTAAAGCGAAATTTGTTTAACGGCTTCTAGCTCCGTTTCAACGTCTTGAGCCCTAAATGAACATCGTATGAATTTAATTTGTTTATCATTCGAGAATAATTCCCGAAGTTTTTCTTGAACGATATTGTATTTATGATCTGATAGTTCAGAATATATGCCAGTGGTCCCTTTTCGGATGTAACTTCGAAGAATATCTCCGAGATTTTCAAAATCGTATTCGGCGATATAAATAATACGCTTCTTGTGCATAAATTATATTTCTGATACTTTATTGTTCGTAAGAATAATTTGTGTATTGTATTTGTTGACAATTTCTTCTTTGATTGGGATGTGGTCTAGGAGTTCCTCCTCCGCCGACTGTATTGTTGCCTACCATGGCAATCATGGTCGTCGTTTTCCATGTTTAAAAGCATTCCCAGGTCAGAAAATGTATTGGTGTTTGTTTTATGGGAATCGGATTTAACGGATTTGGATTCTTCCAATGGTTCCATTCTACTCAGAAAATCGGCTACGCGATGTTCCTTTCCTATGATATATTCGATGTGAAACTGATATTCGCCTAACTTCAATAACCACCTTTGGTGTCTTGGAGATAGGTCCTTGCTTTTATACTTCGCTTGCAAATATTTGATTGGTTGGTGATCCGTAAGGATTTTAAATTTATTGCCATCTAGGTATGGTCTGAAATATCCCACAAACCATATTGTAGCTAGAAATTCTTTATCTGTCGCGGAATAGTTACGCTCGTGACAGTTTAGTGTTCTAGATGCATAGCAAACAGGGTGACCATCTTGTGAAAGAACGGCGCCTATTGCATAATTTGAGGCATCTGTGGTGAGCTGAAAAGGCTTGCTGAAATTTGGAAAACGCAAAATTGGGTGCGAGCTTATTAATGTCTTAAGTTTTTCGAATGCTTCGATATAATTCGGATCTTTTGTATTTATTTTGCCATCTTTTCTTAGAAATTTCGTCATAGGCTGTGCCACTTTGGCGTAATCTCGTATGAATTTACGATAATAGTCTGTTAATCCTAGAAAGCTTTTGAGCTGTTTCTCGTTTCGAGGTATTTTTAATTCTTCAATAATTTTAATCTTTCCGGGGTTGGGTTTTATACCTTCTTTAGTAATAACATGTCCTAAAAACCTGGTTTCTCTTTGCATAAAATTGCATTTGTCGATTTGAACTTTAAGTCGATTTTCTTTAAAAACTTTAAAAATGTCTGTAATGGCAATAATGTGCTCATGTAATGAGGTACTGAATATGAGAACGTCGTCTAGATAGACGACGCAAGTTTTATTAATGAATTCTCGGAGCACCTCATTCATGAGTCTCTGGAATGAACCAAACGGCATTCTCACAAACTCTTAAAGACCGTGGGGAGTTACAAAGGCCGTTTTATGCCTGTCCCCCTCCTTCACCAAAATTTGATGATAGCCTTTGGCAAGGTCTATCGTCGAAAAATATTGAGCTCTACCAAGTTTGTCTAACAGAGATTCAAAATTTGGCAGAGGATATTTATCATCCACAGTAACATCATTAAGTTTTCGATATTCAATTTCTAACTGAAACTTTTTATTTCCTGAGTTGTCACTCTTTTTAGGAATTACAATCAATGGACTTGAGTATTTTGAACAGCTTTTTCGAATTATTCCTTGCGATTCCATCTCTTTTGTCTGTCTGCGTACCTCCTCTTCATGCTTAGGGGGGTACCGGTAAAGTCCTACGTTTATTTGAGCATCTTTGATTGTTTTAATTTCGTGCTCAATGGATGGAGTACTTGTTAATCTGTCTCCTTCTTTATAAAAAATACCTTCGAACTTTTTATCGCCTTTGTAATTTTCGTATATTCCTCTTCATTCAAATGATCTAGTTTTAGTCTTTCTAAAAAATTCTTTTGGGCACTTTCTAATGAACAAATTTCATTGAGAGTGTATGGGGTATTTATGAATTTAATTATTTGTCCATTTAAAGAAATTGTTTTTTCTTCGACATCAATAAAAGTTTCTAGTGTATTGAGAAGGTCCATACCAATTATGAACTGGTATTTTCTTCTCCATAAGGATTTAACTTTCCATCTAATTCTGGCTGCAGATGGTAGTTTAAATTCACTAGGAGCAACTGTATGTACTTCATACTTTATTATGTCTTTGATTGTAATTGTACTGAATACAATGGGTTCAATTGGAACTTTCTTAAAATAATCAATCATTGAAAATGATGAACCGGTATCGATAAATGCGGTAAACTGGTTTTCATTTATCGTTATTTTTATCATGGGAAGAATGTCCGAGGCTAGTTTTGAAAAAACAGGGACTCGTTGTTATTAACTTCTAGAAAATATTGACCTCCTTCGCATAGGATGGGGTTTGTATTTTCGTAAACAACGTTCTGAGAGAAATTTCGCGATAAATTTCTCGACTGAACTCTTTCTAGGTTATCAATTTCCATAGGCTCTGGCCTATTTGAAAAGAAATTTTCATTTCTGGCGAACCTGTTTTGACCCAATTGCCGACGTTGGCCAGAATTTCTGTTAAAAGTTTGGTTATTCGGTTCTGGATAACTATTATTACTTCGTTGTCTAGAATTTGTATTGAAACGGATTTGTCCGTCGAAATTGTTTGTTAGATTGCTCTGATTCCGATATTGACCCAAGTAGTTGTTCGATTGGTTATTAGTTAAGTTTGTGTTTTGGTTCTGTCTATTCTCGTTAGTCCTTTTAGATTGTCCCGGTCTACTAGATTGTTCAATATCAGAATTTTGATTATTTTAACATTCTCTTTTCACAATCACTTTTCAATTTTCTGTACTCATATCATATATTAGAATTTTCGAAACGCCTACTTGTCATAATATTGATTATATTATTAATATCATGTATTTCTATTATTTTATCTAGAAGGATTCCCTGTGTTATTTCTTTAGCAGTGTTGACGAGAATTGCGTCAACATTACCAAGATCCACGTACGGGGAATCCTTGTAGTAAATACATAACTCATCTTTTTTGTATTTAATTTTTTGCAAATTTAATGCTAAATCACTTACTATGTTAATTCTAAGATCACTGATCATCCGATAAATTTCGTATGGCTCTGTATCGGGTTTGTAGCGTAGATGTAGTGCTTTTTCGATGGAATTCGAATCGTTTGGCTCCCTTATATTGATAACAACGTCCTTCGCTGCTCCTTGGATCTTTTCACAAAAGATGTGCCGTGTTGCTACTCGTTTTAATTCCGGATCTGCGATACCGAGTCGATATCGAGTCTAAGGACAACAAATTTCTAATGACTTTGTCATTAGAAATTGTGTTTGTTCGGAACAAATTGCTTCATGACGCAAGCACAACCAGTAAATGTGATCATTTGCTCATCTACAGCAATATTATGTCTTCTAAGTAAGCGCAAACACCTCTTACCTTTTCTTTCTCGTACCCTTGCTGGAATCGGTTATATTCTCCAGAATTTATCTTTGTCTCGTTCTTGCTTCATAACAAGATTATTATGTGCTACTATGAGATGTTTTCTGATTGAGAAGAATTTTTCTTTGGACATTGCATCAGCAATACTAGCCACTCATTTTACTTTGAACATGCGAATTCTCGGATAATTTAATGCTCGTCGCTTTTGTCGTTTGGAAAATATTGTTTTACTGTTGTTTGGAAAATTTTCATTTGAGTGCACTATCTCATTCTCTTGATCATATCCAAATTAATAAATAGATCAACATTCTGCTTTGGTACCCATTTTTCTCGAACTGAAACAGTGACATTCTCCTCCTCATTGACTACTACAGGATGTAAGGTTGTTTTGTCCAATGTGTCAGTGCTTAACTTTTTCCTTTTTCGTTTCGACATTTTCGAATTCAATTACACTTTGATCAACCACTGGTTGAAGGTGGTGAATCAAGGATGCCTTCAACCTGCTCTTCTTCTTAGTCTATTTCCTCGTGGATGGACTCATCTGCGAAAACTTCCTGCTCAGTTCTTTCCAATATCTTCCCTGCTGGAACTCTTCCCTCAACTTCTGCGTCATCCAAGTTTAGATCCTCATCGATGTTTATCTGATCACCATCAAAGTTTATCTCTGAACAATCATCGGCCAGAAGGGCGTCGACAATGTCTTCTTCATTTGTTATTCTCTTTTTATGAGCAAAAATTTCTGAACAAATAACAAAGTTCACTGATTCACAAAGGTGAAAGTTCACCAATTGTAAGATTTATCTCCGAACTTCTGAGTTTATTGACTCGCTGCTTCCAACATTTTGTCTTTTATTTACCTTATAAAGCTGTTTAGGGTATATTGGGGTGCGAAATCAAAATCTGCAATTTGTTTTTTAAAAAACGGGTTAGGTTTCGAAATATTCAATGAATTCATTATTTCGCTATTTTTGACAATTAACAGCCATTCATTGAATGTATAAACCAGAAGTGAAGAATGTTGAACTTAATCTAGTAGTAGTAGTAGTAGTAGTAGTAGTAGTAGTAGTAGTAGTAGTAGTAGTAGTAGTAGTAGTAGTAGTAGTAGTAATAGTAGCAGTAGCAGTAGTAGTAGTAATAGTAATAGCAGGGATTAGTAGTATTAGTAGTAGTAGTAGTAGTAGTAGTAGTAGTAGTAGTAGTAGTAGTAGTGGTAGTTCCTTATAAAGACTTTTGTTTAACATATTTATCTTAACTTGCTATATTTATTTACAATTCATTTGACAATGATTCTATAATTAAATGTCATTTTTTTTCCGGAGACCATACGTGACTGGAGTCCGTATGTGCAAGTTTTTTTTTTTCTTTCAAGTATACTTTATTCTACCGTAACCTATTTTAAACCTTAAAAACTTATCTACTTAAATTTTAATCACGTTTCAACATTCTCTTTTGTTTTGGCTCGCCGTAATCTCTTTTCTCAGCGTTAAAACAATCCAAGTTTCTGAATACGACATAATTCCATCCGACCTGATCTCCAGGGTATGAAAAGATGCTTGGGAAACTCCTCGTTCATGGATTAACTCCTTTCAACCCCTACAGGTATTATCTGCCGCTATATGATAAAAATCCGGTTGTAAGGGACTATTTATAGATTTTGGATTGGGTTGATATTCTAATGCAATTCTGAATGGTGAGATATAACAAGAGTTTTCGGGGAACAAACAAACAAAATGGCAACAATATTTGTCTCTTTCTAGAGTTGTTAATTTTTTTAATATTTTTTGTTGGGGCGTCGGTATTTCGAAACACATTTTCGAAGTATCCTTCCGAATATTTCTATCTCTTCTGCCGCTGTCTGTGAACAGTGAAATAGGGAAGGAGTAAAAACGAATCTGGAAGAAAAGAGAGGTGAAATTAATGCTTGTGGTCCTTTAGCTCTGCTTACAGCTTTCTTTGCGTCGGGTTAATTTTGAACCCATTGGTGAAATTCACGCCTAGTTACTGATTTATTCACGCCTAGTTACTGATTACTGATGTCCTTGGGAGGTACTGTCTAACCATCACTTGCCACTCGTGTCGGCTTGCTTGCTGGACTGTCAGTCTGTCTCCTTTCCCGCTGGCGGTTCGGAAGCTTATTAATATAACTATTTCGAAGCATTTATTCTGAGCCCCCAATCTTTAAAGTTGCTTCATATTTCGTAGATTGCTCTTTGTAGCTTTTCTTCAGCGCTCATGGGAATGTCGTCTGCCAACATAATAACCTTCGGTTTGGAAGACGGGATTTGGTTTCTTCTCGTAGAGTTGCTGGGGTTTGTCATATCAGGAGGAACAAATTAAAAGGCAGGACCTGAGTATGGAACCTTGTAGCACCCGTGATAGAAGGGGGAATTGGTATTGAAGTTTCGTGCGCGGGTTTTTCAAGTTAAGTTTCTGTTTAGTAGAAAGTTATCGATGATTCTTGTAGGGGGAAGAGGGCAATTTGTGCAGATGAGCTTTCATTTCAGACCGTCAGTCCAAAAAGAGTCGAAAGCCTTTTGTTGATCCAATGCGCAAGCAATTGTGCATTGTTTGTTGCGCAAGTTTTTAGTGACCGTCTTGAAGTTTTTAGTGCTTCGGCTTTATTGCTTGTTTTGTTAACTTCCTGTTTTTGGAATCTCAGGAAACAGGTTTTGTGAAAACACCTTAAAGCTACGTAGGATGATTCTTTCCAGGAAATTACTGATATTATGTGCTAGCAAAATAGGTCTGAAATTTTTAATATTACCATCGCAGTGTGGCTTGGGAATGACAAGCTTCCCAAGCTTCTAGGCTTGAGGACAATAACCATTACTGATCCAGTTGTTACAGAAACATTGACGGTCGACAATGTTTTCGCAACAACTGCTTCACACTTCTTCAAAACATTGTTGGGTCTGCCATCTAGGCCAGCGGAGGGGTTGCTATTCATGCTGGCTAAGATTTCTTCAACTTTGGCTTCATGAGCGAAAAATTTACTGAAGATATCATGTCTAGGTGACACTGCCTTGTTGGTGTTGGAGAAGATGGTTAATTATGAGTCCGGTAGCCGATGTTTCTGACTTTTACAGAGGAAATTATTTCATGTGTTTCATTATTGCAGGTTTTCCGTTGTCCGTTCATGGAATAGATTTATATTAAAGGAGGAAATAAATTAGAGTTTCCTAATGACTGTAGGAAAGGAATACCCCCCGTCCGGTTTTTGACAGGATCTCTATCGATACTGAAATTTTGTTCCTTTTTTCTTGTTATTTCTTTAAAGATATTCGAACATGACGATAGACTACTCAGTCTTAATTTTAAACTTTTGTTTATTTCCTTTTTAATTTACTTATTGTCATCCGCCTCTCAGGTGTGACAATTCCGCCAAGATGATACACTTGAGAATCATAATTTATCAAAAACTCACCTCGCAAGTGTGACAATGCCGTCTGGGGGACACACTTGCGGAAGAAAAGCCACCATGACGGGAACACGCGGAAGATCCCGTTGCAGGAGAAGCGGTTGTTTTTCGAGCGGAGAAGTGTGTTATTGTGCGGGCATCGAAAAGGCAACAAAAAGAAAGGAAAAATGGAGTGCGTGTTCGTGCGGGCAATCAAACGGATTATAAATCAGACATTAAATCGATAAAGGTGATTTGAACAGATTCTGTTAGGTGGCTGTTGATAGTGATGAAGAGTGCGGGACAATCGATTGTGAAAAACCAAGACAAACACACCTGACAGCTGGTGAATTACAGAAATAGCAGATCGTACAAAGAAATGCAAGCTATTTGTGTAGTTCGAAGTCCCGTTGTAATTGCATTATGCAAAGATCTGTGGTCGCCTGATATGGACCGTGTGACAGCCACCTGCAAGCTAAAACGAAAAGACATTCAGGAGCGGTATCAGCATGAAATCAACAGGGTGTATGAAAATTACCAAAGACTTCGTATCCACGCTCATCGGTAGATACACAACAATCTGTTAAATATATTAGATATGCAAAAGTAAAAGAATATAACAGTGAAAACAACATCAGAAAAAGGATTTCAGTAACGCAATTTTTTTATTTAACGTGAAGATGGCATGCAAACAACGACAATGAAAAGTGATGAAAATTTGTTAAAAGTGTAGGAAGCGTTGAGGAATGATAATTCATCCAATACAGAAAAGCAAAACAACAAAAAGTGTTCTCTTTGGAAATGAACTAGTTAAACAATAAGCTATAACTTACATATGATGATATGATAATCATCATTTAAATAAACAAAATAAAATAAATATAATCGAAAGTATGTGTGACGATAAATGTTCGGAAAATTTACAAGAAAATTCGTAAAGAGAATACTGATAACCAATGGCAAGCTGATATTTTATGTTTGTTTGATGAAATTATTTTCCGTATGCATGTAATTGTTGCTCTGTTTGATTGTTTTTAAAAATTGTCAATTAATTATATTTTATATTATGTATATTTTATATTTTATCATTATATTTTATATAATATATGTTTCATATTTTAGATATTGTATATTTTGTTATTTAGAAAAAGAAAAAAAAACGTGAAAATATTCCCGATGCCAAATTGGAAATTTTTTATTGAGAGACAAAAAAAATGTTAAACGATTATTATTTCTTAACTAGAAATAATGTGTTTATATTTAAGCTAAAAACAAACCATACTTGAGATGAAGGCTGTATCCTTTGGTGTGGTGTTTAAGAATTTGAAGAAACTTAGATATCTCTTCAAATGTTCATTAGTCTTCAAAGGCAGAAAAAAGTATATACATATATATATAAAGATAAAATAAAGAAAAATATAGTTTGGTACAACGAGCATACATCAGTCTGTCTATTTCAGGAGGAAAGTGGTAGTGCGAAGGTAAGTCGGCTGGCAATGTAGGACAACAAGTGTTTCGCCGGTTCGGGTTCCGCAGTGCCGTAGTTCGGCAATTCGGGTATTAATCGTGTTATATTTGGGTGACAATTTAGAATTTGCAGTAGGTGTAGTAACGTGGTTTATTGTCGGGCACCGCGGGATTTCGGTTAATGGATCATTGTCGTTGTTTTTAGAATTTAATTGAGTAAGAAAAGGATAACGTAGATTAAAGCAATTTTCGAAATGTTGCCTTCGGAAGTCGGGTTTTTGATGACTGGTTCAATAATGGAACCAGAGAGGAGGCTCACTGCGGTAGTGAAGCTCCGAGTGGCCGAGTCGTTGACCCTCAGGGTACAACTCGTTACCACGCTTCTAGGACTTTGTCGGTGCTAGGCCGACATGTCCTGCAGTCGTCGACGTGACGATTGTGGACCTAAAATCTATCACAAACTCCCTTATTTTATTTGTATGGCATTGATTTCCGCTTTGAGTGTGAGATATTCCTATGACAAATATGCAATATGCAAAGCCTATGATAAATATGTTTTAGACTCTGGAGCATCCTTTTTTCTCAATAATAAGGGCTAGTGTATCATGTGCTTTGGTGGTTTTCTAGGGGCATGATAGTCCATGCAGCCTAGTATCAACGCAGAGGTTTTTGATGCGGGTGTCTATTCATTGGTTGGATGGTATTCTTTTTGCAGGAGGAAATTCTGGGCAGTCTACGTGGGCTCAGGAGCGGAATTTTTGCGGACATACGAAGGTGAGTGGGCTTAAGTGCTAGGAGTAGGCCATAGTGATCGAATATTAATGGGAAGGTTTAGCGGTCATAGAAAGTTGAATCTCGGGTTAACAGATTATGCGATACTATGAAGTTATCTAGGAAGGAACTGCTTCTTGGGTATGTCGGAGTTCCTGAATTTATGATGACATACGTCAAGAAGACGTTCGAATTTTACCACTGATGGACCCTTTTACCATTTTAGTTTGGGGTGGAGTCCCCTGTTGGTTGTGTTTCGCGTTTAGATGCCCACCCAGGATGATGGAGTCATAGTTAGAAGCTATATTCAAGATTCTGTTGAGAACATTTTGTAAAGGATTTCCAGGATTCGCTGGAATATATACTGCCCCTATGAGTATTATCCCACGATTCCCATTGGTTTTCCTCATATAAAGTGTGGCTAGTATGCAAGAGATGTCGGTGCATTTTCAGCAGCCTTTTCCTTTCGTGGCAAGAATAGTTTGCAAGATGGCCTTTCTTTTTGCAAAGGACGCGGAAAGGTGGCTCACTTTGCTGGCTGTTTGCCGTCTTGGGCAATCCCCGTTATTATGTCCTTCTCCACAAGCGACACATCTTGTATGAAATGCACAGTTTGCCGATACGTGGCTAAACCTCTGGAACCTAAAACATTGGAGCATTTCCGTAGCTTCAGAAGGCGATGTAAATCTTCTTCGTGTTCTACGTTCACTCTATAGAGATCTAAGCTCACACAATTTGTTTTAGACCAACAGTTGATCAGTGGCGAAACGGTGCATGCTTGAAGGCGGGGCAGAGATTCTCAATATCATCTTGTACTTACTTTTCTTCGAAAGCGAGTCTATTCCTCTGAGGATAGCAGAAAACATTCTACGCTGCTTTGGGGTGAATGAGTAGCCCTCGCAATTTGAGTTTCATATCGTCTCAAGAAGTTTTTCACGGGTGGCAACATTATCGACTATAATTTTATGTTTTTTGACGTTTAGTCGAGTTCTCTTTTATTCTGTGGTAAGTATTTTTTCCCATAATTGGTTGATCATCATGGCTCAAACACCTTCTTCAAATATTGGGGGACACCATGACGATTTTTTTTTGAGGTATGTTTAATGTTGGTGCATGCTTAAGGGTGTTTTTGAGAGAAGCGAAAGGGGATTTCCACTTTGGATTGAGGGTTTTTTACTAGTTGTTTGTTTTCATTCGTCATTTGGTGAGACGAATTTTCGGCAAGAGTGAATAAAACACGACTCCACGCTAGAGTTGCCTACCTGATGCTCTGAGTCTTATATACTGTCTGGGATCTGTTTGATGCATAAGGGTCCAGTCGTAGTCGCTCTCGCTAACCATACCTTCGTCTCAAAATCTTTGGCGTAGCTTTTTAATTTTCCCTATATCTTGTCGGTCATGTTGTTTGTCGCTCGTGTCGCCAATCTTTTGTGGGAGAAAATCAATACATGAATGCAGAAAATGTATATTGAGCCATATTCGAAAAAAAGTAGATTAGTTACTTATAGTCCGTTGATTTGTGGTTACTGAATTTGTGAACAACACCGCAATACTACAATACTACATGGTACTGGTGTACGGGTAGAAAAACTCAATTCTACTAAATTTTGACTCATTTGATATTTTAAATCATCGTATCTTAGTACATTCTTAATCAGAGCGATTCTTACTCAGTGGTTCAGTGCTTTTTTACTGAGAGCGTTTCATATATAAGGTACAAAGAGAATTCGTAAGGTGTATGTGAAATCGATAAATAAATATAATAAGTAATAAACAAAAAGATGATAGTAAAATAGATTAATGATGAATACGCAGGAACATTGAGAATAAACACGTGACGAGTTTGAATCCTTTTTTCCACTCATCGAATCATGTCGGGAATCGTTATGGTATACGAGGTCTGTTCAAAAAGAATCGCAAATTTTATGTTTTTTCAAAAATATTTCTTTATTCAACAATGTCTATTTTGTTCCCTTCAAAGAAATCCCTACCATTTAAGGAATATTGGATTTTATTAAGCCTTGTGTAAACGTGTTCTCTGATCTTTCAAGTAAATCGCGCATTACTTGTAGCCTAGGATGCACTACATCGCTGCAATCGGCGAAAACTGTAAGCGAAACCTTCACATTCGATGAACTTGGCGCGTTTTGTACAGTCTTTGGTCTTCTTCTTCATTTTATCCATGTTTTCGTCTGTTGTTGACGTGCTCGTGCGTTCGACACGTTCACGTTCACATCGTTCACGTTTTCTCAGCTCTTAATAAACATTTTACACCACCATTAAACGTTCATTGGGTCGAAGGTTGCTTTACCGTATGCCAGTGTCAACGTTCGGAATACTTTCAGGCATTTAAAGTAGCTTCAAACATAAAAGCTTGATTCCACGATTCTTTTCTTAGAATAGACAAAAGTTGAAGACAAGCCGAAACACGTCCAAGAAAAACACCCGTCAAAAATTAATTGAAGATTCAAAATGGCCGAACTTGTCAGCATACGTTAAGGACAAGAACACCAACGTAACGCCATCAAAATATTGAAAATCTTATAAGTGTAGCCCACAGATATTCTAAATTCGCGATACTTCTTGAACTGACCTCGTATTTTCCTAGTTGAATTGTAGTCGAACCTTGACCCGACCTCAATGAGACTTCCTTTCAAACTTTGATCCTGACCTCCAAAAGTTATCAACTTTATTTCAGTCCGTTCAACGACGTTGTCTGCCAATGGTTGATATCATGAAAATTAATGTGCAAATTGTAGCATGCAGACAATAACTGTCAACCCCAGACTTTCTCCCCCAACCCCCCGCCTCACAATAGGTTAACAGTTCTTGTGGTGATAAATCGTGTCCTCAATGTCCTTACTTAAATTAATGTTATATCTGCTAGTTGTTTGTTTTAGAGTGGTTTGCTCGGGTGGACCTCAAACATTTCATGCACAATTTTCTTGATATAACTCATACAAACGGTACACCTATTGAATGTTCATACAGAATCCTTCGCAACAATCGTATTCTATCCTTGTACTGCTCGTACGAGTAGAAATGGTGAAGTTGACATAATAACGCGAACTCCAGCTTTTCCAGCTTAAAGCCAACTACAAAACTATTATTGAGATGAATAAACGAATGAACGATGATGCCATTTATGCAATAAACAATAATATTTTCCCAGAAGCATTTTTAACGCAAGGACTCTAATAACTTTTATCCCAACCCAACTTGTTCTATAACCAATAATTTATTAATGGCCACTAAAAGTGACTCCCTCCCACACTCCTACCCGTAAGAAGAAAGCTGTTCGCTCGTATGGACACATCTCAACTTCTCTAGATTAAATCCAAGTGCCCGACGACCTTGTCAATTCCTCCTTGGACTAAAAACCCTTTCGATGAATGTCATGTATGGGAGCATCTCAACCATTATTCATGTAGTATTCCAGCTATGCATATGCATAGCGGAGCATCTCCCCAACGGAAAAATGTCATGTTTGCACACTTCCTATCGTCGTCGAATCTGAAAGTATGAAACAACTAGAAAGAGAATTTAAATGGGTTGGATGGGAGCGCTAGGAAAACAAAACTAGCTCCTCCACATTCTTGGCTACATATTTGGAAAGATAACACAAACAATCTTTCAGACGCAACATGATGCAGGTTTACCACGAGAGCAGCACAACGCTTCGCGGGTTGAGAGAGGGCGGCACGATTTAAGCTAGATAACATTCAAAGACACAAAGGTGTAACTCAAGTTTCTGCACTACGTCGAAGGACTCGTTGCACATATGAAGATGCGAGTCTATTTGTGAATCCTTAGTCGAGAATGCAGTAGAAAATCATCAGGACGCGTCGCTCGGGCTTGGATTAGTTGCTTGAACTTTCGTTTCTACCAAGGATCAAGTTCATTAGAAGGACCATCGATTTATGCGTTTCTCAGTTAACATCCTTAGTCGGGCGTCTTCACTAGTTAAAGGATGTGCAAGCAGCAAGTTATTTCCTGCCGTAATTGAATCAGCAAAGGGTTGCAATCGGTATTTAAAGCCTGTGCGTGAGGAGTTGGATGTAGCGTGAAGAACTCCAACTAACTTTTCCTGTTCTAATAGAAATTCGGTCGGAAAATTTGACGATTCACAGTGTGGTGTTTATCACTTTTCTCGTCACATGCCACGAATAAAGCTTGGCTGCGAATCTAGAACTCCTACCAACAAGCACTCAAGCGTATCTGCATTACAACAGAACTTCGTTACGTTCGCATGACCAGGCAATTGTTATTTCCATTCATTATTTTTGTTTTGGCGCTCACTCATATCGTGGAAAATTCTAAAATCTGGATGAGACTCACGGTTCAATTTAGCAATTTTCTAGATAATTTTGACGCGAAGATCCGCGGAAAATACAGTGGGTGACCTGATTTGTGCAAGTGAAGGTGTTAATTTGAAAGACTCATTGTTCTAATTGTAAGTCATGGAAGTTCACAGGCGCAACTACATTCAAATGCAAATAATCGCGTTAATTGTTGTGTAGTGGATTGCAGTTGGCGCAGCTGAATATTTTTACGCTCGTTTCACGAGAAAGTGCAATAATTTGTTATTCGACTTACCGTGAGTGAAATTCAGTTTTACAAATTGGAAAGCAGTCGAAATTTATCACCTGACCAGCTCATATCTTTAACTTGGAGGCTCAATAAATTCAGGATTTTAAAGTTTCAAGTCCGGTGGACTTAAGCGATTTTCTATTTCCTTTAAATGCAAAAATAGTCAACATTTTTAAAATTAACAGTTCTGCCAACTGTATAAACTATACATTATATTAGATTTCGCCTCTGGGACTGGTTGTAAAAAGAAATTAAAACAATTCTATGAAGATTGCTCATTAGGACATAAATTGCAAGGATTCGAACATTTTCTTAAATTCATTTTTCCTTTACAAAAGTGTAAAGTAAAGTAAGCATAAGTGGGAAAGAAGCCATACTTTTTGTAGAAAGGTCTAATATTTTAATTAGACCCTAATTTTTTCAATCATTTGATTTTTATTTGAAAAATTCATTGATAGTACATGTTATAATCATAAATTTTTTGTCTTTCGATAAGAAAATAAAAAACTGGAAAACCAAAAACGTAAGTCAGCAAATGGTCATCTCTCCTACATAGTATGGGGCAGATGCCATGCGGTGTGGGAGAAATGCCAACAATGAGATCACGACTTCTTTTGATTCTTTTTACGTATGCTTTCTCTTCCACAATTATTACAATTTACCGAATACAGAGTGCAGATTTGATGTAGCCATTTGAAGCAAAATAAGCACGGGATCCAATCCCCTCCCCTTCCTTCTTCGTCATAGTATAATTTTCCAAGCACTCACTGCACACATTGTTATCTGCAATATGGCTAGATACAATTTTCCAGTTTGAGCTGGATACTTCAATCCTGCTTTTAAGGTATCCAGCTCAAACTTGTTTTATCTCGATTTGATGTTTGGGTATTTATATTGTCCTGGGAAGTCAAAACACAGGCTCTCTGCTTCCGCCGAACCGTAGAGCAGGGATGTTTTGGAATCGGTTTTGACTCCTCGAGTAGTTTTGTAGGGTTATCATCTGGTTGTCTCGAATTTGAATGCATCGGTTGCGGTTGAGCTTCAGTTGAATGAGCTGATGAAGGTAATTCTTCAATCAAATCGGATATAGTGAGAAATGATCCGGTGGTTGCATTTGGATTAAGGAAACAGTACACCCCTGGATTGGAATTTTTCAACGTGTTTTTTGGCAGCTGCAGGTTTTTAAAAATAACATCAAAAAATCATGGCGGGCATGATTTTGGCTCACTGAAACGCCTGAAAAAAAATTGAAACGGGTTTTTTATCAGCATCAAAGCCGCTATAGACTGAACGAAAAGAAAATTTTTTTTTGGCCAAAATTGACAAAATGGCGGCATTTTTCCGAAATTAGCCGATTTTTGGGACCAAAAAATTTATTGAAAACCAAAAAATGCTTTACCGATCGTTCTATCCGTCGTTCGTTCTATTCAATCTAAAGATTTATTAGTGTTCAATAACATATTAAAATTTCATAACGTTAGGTCCAGTAGTTTTTTTTTAATCACGCCCGCCAAATAAAAACATGTGATTTCTTCCTGCTCAGACTGTTCCTCCATACGCGATTTTTCATCCCTAAGAGCAATCCTCGCTTCTTTACACGCCTCAGAGGAGCGGCGATTCCCCTGCTTGATTCGAACAGTGCCAACAACTTCCACGTGATGCATGGCTTGCAGGCCAATGGTGAGTTTACAATATCATTACAATATCTGCAAAATTGTAATGAATCCTTCATTGAAGATGCATGCAGAGGTATTGGCAGCAAGTTTATTGATATTTTTCCCGGCAAAAGTGTGTTTTGGGATCAGGTACCACACGCAGGCATTGTAGCTCTCATTACTATTTTGAGTGTTACTGCCCAAAAAACGCTTCAATACATCATCTGGAGCCAACTCTTGATAAATTAGTTTAAAAACTTCTTGAACTTCAAGATCTAATGCTGCTGGATGTTTATAGCTCTTTAAAACATTCGGTCCAGCGTCCTCTGCTTTATGCCATTTGCACCAAGAATCCTCGCTAATTGGGCAATTAAAATGTTGCGGATTTTCATCTGTGGAAATTTTAAGGTAATATCCGGCCCAAATTTCATGTCTCTTCAGGATAACATCAAGTCTTTTACCGGTAAATTTACCAATGAAAGAGACTACACCTAAGAGCGATGTAAATCTCCGTTTTGTCTACGGTCCATCACCAGATACACTGAACTCATTTTCTACATTATCAGCGGCTTCATTTTCGTCCTTTTCTTCGTTGCAAGATGTATTGAACACTATTTTGAGCAGTGCGTCAACTGCTATATTGATATTATCGACACATTTGTTATATGGTGTTTTGCTCCATGACGCTCCCAAATTCAAAAAACAACAAAAATTTGTATTGCATTTGAGTCCAGCACCAAGCAATCTATAGTCCAGTCAAATAAGACTTTGAAGGTTACAATAATTCCCATAGAGCTAAAAATTGGTATGAATGTTCAGAATACCATTATAAATGAATTGTGAAAAGTCCTTATCAATCCCCCTTGTGCAAAAAATTTTATCGATGGTGAAAGTTTGCAAAAATAGGTTTTTCGCGTTTTTCAGCTAAACGGTGAGTTTTACAGCAAAAATAGTTCAGACAAAAATTGTAGATCATCCGATTCTCTACAAAAAATGTACCTACACTTTTTTTCATAAGTATTGCCATTTCCGTGATATAGCGGTTGAAAGAATTGAAAAAAATATTTTATTCGTAATATGCACACGTTTCCAAACCACCTATGAGGTAGTGTGCTTGGCGCTTTTTTTTAACGTGGTTTCCCCGGTAGGCCTATTCCACGATCTATTATGATCCTATTGAATGCAAATGGAGTATTGAAAATGATGAAAGCTGCGTAAATTATGTAATATATAAATGAAAAAATTATTTGGAAAAATTATTCATCGGATTCATAATAATCCAATGGAACTTCTAGTATATTGTCTTCGTTATCTTCTTCTTCTTTTTCTTCATCTTCTTTTTCCTCATCTTCCTGCTGGATACAAATATGTTCTAAAAGTGATGCATCATATGTCTCATCACTGATATCGTAATTATCCTCATCTAGTATCGATTCAACATTGGAGCACGACTGTCCTTGACAATTGGTGCATGCTAAAGAACAAAACAGTCCAACCTTTTTACAGCCGCATTTAGCATTGCAACCTTTTTTGCAATTGCAAAAGATGGTGTTAAGGAGTTTTTCTGGTGCAGGTGGGAGTAACGTATGAATTGGTTCCAATGCATTGTCAACTAACTTCCAACCCTGTAAATGTTCTAAATTGGAGCGTTTATTTTTTAAAATGACCTTCTCTAAGAAATAAGTCAGTGACTTTGTAATGGACTTTGGATAATTAGAATTATCTAACACTGCACATTGAATATCCTCTCGAATAATTGCTTCTGCAGCTTCTAAGATGCGAAATCGCTCTTCTTTTTTACCGGTTTTTTTTTCGTACCAAGCTTGATTTAAAATATCATGGTGACTATCAATAAAACATACGAATGTTGATGATCCTGATTTTTCTGTAATATACTATATATATATAATATAATTCTGTAATATAAATTTCCATACTCCAACTTCAATCGCATTTTAATGGTTCTGTTATCTATTGTTGATTTTTTACAAATACTTTTCAATTCGTCTAATGTGAATTGACAATCATCGCTATTTTCAATATACTTAAATATTTCTCTCATCGCAATATTTGTAGCTTCATCTTTAGGACGACCGACTTTACCCCCAGTGGTCGGTTTCAGAAAAGAATTGTAGCAATCGTTATGATACTTAGCCTCGGCAGCGACTAAATCATATTCAAATTCAATTCGAGCAGGAACAGCTTTGGCTACATCATCACAACGAGTTTTAGCTATAGTTAGAATACTGTCTTTGAACGAAAGTGTAGTCACTTTAAAAATCTTACGTCGGTACTGCAGTGCTTTTTTCTTCTCCAACTCTTCATTTAATTCATTGCCGCAAAATAAACAACACTGGTTGAAGCAAAATGTAGTTTCACTTACTCGTGCTCTAGTACGAGAAGGACTTATTTTTGATGAACCAGCTTCTTCTTCTTGGCGCCGTCTTTTCACGGCATCAATGCTACTTTTTCGAGTATAATTTTTTCGACACTGCACATGAATTTTTACAGATGTCTGGTCTTTCAGGTACTCCGAAAACTCATCACCTCTTTCAATACTTGCATCAATTAATGCTTTCATGCCGCGATCAACAGTAACAACTCCACTTTCAGTCAAAGGTTGACTACAAATAAAGCAGAATTGCGACATTTTTTTTAAAAACAGTAAAATGCACAAACTTTGTTACAAAATATAAGCGATAGCCACGAGTTGTCACTACGAAGGAATGCTTACGACTAACAGTATTTTGTTGAGTATGAGACCTTCGAAACGGAGCAGGTATACGAGCATCGCCACGCTGACAATTGAATGGAAGACAGATGTTACTCAAGGCCATGCGACTAAATGAAAATAGGGGAGGAGTTTTTGACGTTCATTTATATTCTAAGAATTTTATAATTTGTATGTATAAGACATAGGGACTCATGTATTTACTCATATAACGGTTCAAAAATGTATACAAAAGTACATTAACGTGCATATTACGAATAAAATATTTTTTTCAATTCTTTCAACCGCTATATCACGGAAATGGCAATACTTATGAAAAAAAGTGTAGGTACATTTTTTGTAGAGAATCGGATGATCTACAATTTTTTTTTTGAACTATTTTTGCTGTAAAACTCACCGTTTAGCTGAAAAACGCGAAAAACCTATTTTTGCAAACTTTCACCATCGATAAAATTTTTTGCACAAGGGGGATTGATGGGGACTTTTCACAATTCATTTATAATGGTATTCTGAACATTCATACCAATTTTTAGCTCTATGGGAATTATTGTAACCTTACCTCTATTTTAAGGACTAATTTGACTGGACTACTAATAACAAACACAAGCCGTCTATTTATTTTTTAGGCTTGTTCGATTTTTGGACTTGATTAAGTAAAGCGACCACTGCACTTACATTTTACACAAAGTTTAAAACCCAACCCCCCCTTCGTCAGATTTTGAAAATTTTACATCGCCGTTAAAGTCTTTACATTTGAAAATTGTTTGTAAGTTCGTATATACACTGATCTGTAGGATACAATATTGGAAAGTTGAATCAGTTGAAACATTAAATTCATCACTTGTTTTCAACTTTGCTGCCGAAGCACTTGTAAATTCATTACTATGTTCACTGGTAAATCTATTTTTACAATATCCTCTCTTTTTTGGCTTTACACTTCGTGGATCACTACTTTCTCATAATTTGTTACCTATATTTGACAAATTTTAACTGAAAATATATTATATAAATGAGCAGTATAAGCGTAAATTAAGGTTTTATTCAAATACCAGAAAAAAGAATGATAAATTATTTACTAAAGATAGTTTATTTAACGCACATAACGTCATTATGTACTTAATATGAATACAAAACTGAGCCGTAACTTTACATTCTATCCTTTCTTATACTATTCTTTATTATGTCATTTTTAACACCTTTTAAGACATTCACAGTTATTGCGTAACCGCCATAAAGACATCTCAAATAAAATTTAGAAAGGTTGTTTCATTGCTTTATTTCATTTTATCCCTTTATGAATCTTATATTATCATGTTTTGCGAATTATCCGTAATTATTGTGTACTTGCAAAGTATTCCGAACATTTTTAGGAAATCATTTGGGTTTTGGGAAATCGACATATAAACATCACAAGAAAGATTCAGAAAAGGTTATTTTATTGTTTTATTGTATGTTGTTCTTTTCTGAATATTAAACTATAGATGCAATATGTGTTAAGGATAGGAAATATCCATAACTCGCGTGGCTTACACGAAATAAACGATGAAATATAGCAGTAAAACTACTCTCCAAAATGTTCCCCTCTACTTTTTTTAATGTGTTTGTTTTAGAGATGTGTGTAATTTGTACACTGCTGGTCAAAGATTTAAGACCACTAATTAAAAAAATTTTGTTATTAGTAAATATTTTCAAAATATTGGTCATAAAAAGTAACATGCAGACCTGCATATTCTATTCTTCATAAAGATTACCTAAAAGATCGTTTTGATTTTGCCGCAGGCCAAAATTAACTCTGGGTAGCTTGGGTCTACCGGGCCCACCCACGATGCAAGGCCCGGCGGACCCAAGCTACCCAGTGGGATTACTTAAAAGCTTATTCTTTTGTATTTAAGATAAGGAAACAGCAATAAACAACCATTGTTTCTAAGCTTCAATATCAGCCGAAGAAGAGCTAGTGCGATAATTGATTGTAAGAATTGTATTGCCTCATTACCACAACTGGCAATTCTTTTATTTTACATCAACTTACAATGCGAGTGTTCTAAATTTTTAAATATTTTTTTTATCTCGATATTTTCATGGTTATCAACGAATATCAGCAGTAATTCTGATTTTGTGATTCCTACAGTCAAGACGTCTCTAAAATGGGAAAAGTTCGTGAAATTAGTTTTGAAACGCAATCTGCCATCGTTTTTCTCCATAATGAAGGCAAATCAAAACGTGAGAATGCATCTCAACTCAAGTTGTCGAAGACTTGTGTGCATCGCACTATTGTGCGGTAGTAATCAAGATCGTCCGCGTTCGGAAGTGTGACTTCTAGTGAAGACAAGTTTATTGTGGTAACCAGCAAGCAAAATAGACGCCTAGATAACCTCGCCTAGATAATCTCGCGAAAAACCTGTGTCAGTGTCTACAGTGAAAAGACGATTGTGAGACGCCAAGTTGTATGGTCACATTGCTGTTTGAAAACATCTAAAACCGCAGAATAAGAAAAAACGTATGCAATGGATACTATCGAAGAAGATTTCAAAAAAGTACTTTGGAGTGACGAATCTAAATTTTATATATTCGGTTCAAAAAGAAGAATTTTCGTTCGACATTCCGCCGAAGAAAAGATGATGCCACAGTGTGTAGTTCGGATTGCTAAGTATGGTGGCGGATCCGTTATGGTCTGGGGTTGTTTCTCAGGGTATGGAACTGGAACTCTGGTACAAATTAAGAGAATTCTGAAAAAAAAGCAGTATAAAGAAATTTTGGAGAAAAATGCTATTCCTTCCGGGCTGAAGTTAATCGGCAAAGGATTTATTTTCTATCCAAATAATGATCCAAAGCATGATCAAAATTATGTAGGGGCTTTTTAAACAAGAAACAGTCAGAAAAAGTGTTGAAAAACATGACATGGCCACCCCAAAGCCGCGGTCTTAACCCTATAGAGCTTTTGTGGGAAGAGTTTGACCGAAGCGTTTGGGAACAATGTCCTTCTTCACAGCAGGCCATGGAAGATTATCTCTGGAGGAATATCTCGCAAGAGACCATAAATAAATTAATTGCTCGCATGCCAAGGCTGGTTAAACAGGTCATAAAATGTAAAGGAGGTTTCTTTTGATGAAAAATGTGTATGAAATCTCTTGTGTGTTTCTTAACGTTGCATTCATCAAGAATTCATGTAACTTTTAATTTTAAATCGTGTGTGCCACATGAAAATAAAAACTGTTTTTCAAAAAGTTTTAAAAATATTGAGTTTTATTATTTTTCTCAATTTTTATAGTTTCTTCTCAATTTTTATAGTGGTCTCAAACTTTAGACCGGCAGTGTACGGCAGTATACGAGGGTCAGTCAGAAAGTAAGTTTAAGGATCCGATTTGGGGTAGAAGGAGTGGTCAAAACAAAAACAAAAGGTCATTTTCGGAAAATTCAGACATTTTTTAAAATGTTCTACAAAGTCGCAATCTCTCACAATACAGTTTTTTTATCCACAAAATAATTTCGTAATTCTGACGTCGAAATGTTTTGCGTCCAAATTTTTAAAGTACGCTATGACTGCTTCGGTGCTGTCATCTGTCGTGTCGAATCATATGACGCCAAACGCTGTTTTCATCGCCCGGAAAAGGTGGAAATCACTTAAGGCCAAATCAGGGAAATAAATAGGATGCTCAAAAACGACACATGAGGCCAATTTATCTTGGGTAAAACGGGCTGCATGCGTACGAGCATTATCGTGAATCAAAAACACTTTGCGACTCAACTAACCTGGCCGTTTGTTTTTGATTGCTTTTCGTAAGCGGTCCAACGTTTTCGTAAACGTCTTGCCTTTGTCGAAGTAATTAATCAAAACAATATCTCGATAATCCCAAAACACTGTCGCTAACTTCGTCATGAGTTCTTTTCTTCCGTTTAGGTACGCTGTTCGCAAACGCGTAACCATTTTAAGGCTCATACACTGCTTATACTTATACACATACTAACCATTTCAACCAAGCTTTAAAGCCTGATGTGTCATTCTTCCCTAGTAAAGATCTAACTTGTAGTCTTGTGATAGTTCTATTAGGTGGTTGCACTGAAAGTGTCGGTTTAGGGATGAGTCATCTGTATACGTCTTTATTCCAGAACTTCAGGTTATTTTCCCGGAATCCATATACCTACCTGGAAAGGGATGTCGGCGGCCATTATAAAATGTCAAGTGTGATTCAAATGTATCTTTTGGGAAAATATTGAAGGGTTAAAATGGTCGGTGAAACTGTAAAAGAAAGGTGCGCTCTCTACTATCAGTTCAAATTACGGACAAATGCAGCAATGGCTGCCCGCAGGATATGTGACGCATTTGGAGACGATATTGTGTCAGAACGTACAGCTCAAAATGGTTTGCCCGATTCCGCACCGGGGATGACAGCCTTGAAGACGACCATCATCCTCGAGCGATGTTTCGGATAAATGACACGGAGCTTCTTGCCGATAAAGAGGACAATGCTCGCCAAACTTTGCACGAATTACGTTGACAAAAGTTTGACGACATTTGTTCGCACCATTAGTCACCATTTTCGATGCCTGGGAAAGAAACGATTGCTATATCAGTTGGTTCGTCATTAACTTACCGACAACAACAAAAGGCAGCGTATAGGGATCTGTACTTCGCTGTTGTTGCACAACGAACGGGAGGCGTTTTTGAATCGCATGATTACGTGCTATAAAAAATGGTTTATGTATGACAATAGCCGACGCACGTATCAGTGGTTCTCACAAGACGACCCTCCTGGAACTATCAAAAGCCAAGCCTTCTTCAGCGGAAGACCTTGTTGTGTGTATGGTGGCATCACACAGGCATCGTGTGATATCAACTGTCGTAACATGGCCAAAGCATTAGAGCTGAAGTTTACAGTCACCAATTAAGAGAAATTCATTAGGAATTGCAACGTACGCATGCAGCGCTCGTGAATAGGAGGGGAGTCTTGTTCCTCCACGATAACGCACGACCACATACAGCGGCATCTACCAGGAACACTATAAAGGAAATTGACTGGGAACTTTTACCACATCCACCATATTCTCTCGATATTTCGCCATCAGATTTTCAACTTTTCCGGGTGATGGATAACTTCATGCGACTTCATGCGATGGATAAATTCAGGACTTAGAAATAGCATTACGAAATTGCTTCGATGGGCGAGACAGAGACTTTTATCAAACAGGAATATATTGTTTACCATCACGTTGGCAACGAGTCATAGATTTTATTACCTTTTATTTAAAAAATTTACATACAAAATTTACATGTCCAAAACCGACAATTTCAATGCATCCACCCAACATTTTTGTGTCTGGCTATTCATGCATTAGCTTCTTGAATAAAAAAGGTCTTCTAAGGTTTAAAGAAACTACGATCCAAGGGTTGAAGTTAATATCTAATTTATTTGAATCCCGATAAGTGAAACGCGGTAACGAAGTAATATTTTATAGAGAGAAGAAGAACAAAAAAAAACAATGCAATTAAATATTGAAGTAGAGAAAAACAAAAAAAATAGTGAAATTAAATAAATTATAATGTATGTTTGCGCCGTATTATTCACCTCGATGACAGTGAAAACCAGGCACACAATAAAATATTCCTTGCTTGAAGCCTAGGGGACAAATCTCGTCCATCTTTTCTGCCTCAAGCACTCAGGGCATGCATGAGGCTCCGAGCTTCGGCATGAGAAGCTTATAAACCAAGCCCCACGGTCCCTGCTGAAGTCTTCAACTTTGTTTTTATTGATAAACCTACGGAGGGGTTTTCTAGCTAACCTGTTTGCCGACATTTTGTAATGTGACTCACCTCATTCTCTCGAAGGTTGGCTTCACGGTAAAGTCAGTGACATGCACGCTTATCATGCCGCGGTTGTTTCTTAGGCATAGAAAAGTCACACGCAGACGTCATGAGACTCCGATTGGTGTTCACTTCATTTTCGGCTGAGACTCCTCTAGTCTCCGTCCTGATCGTATCATGGTTTCACCCCTATGAAAACTGCGGCGACCACGTTGAAATCCATTTGGGTCCTAACCTACGGTTGAAGGTTGGGTCGGGCTGTACGGCGAGCGGCACAATTGCCAATTCAGAGTGCAATGTACCGATGATCACTAGCCGAGCGATCCTCCAATACCCTCTTTTCGCGAGTCACCGGCACTAAGGACTCCAAAGTGAACATCACGGCTGGGAAAATTCCCAAGCTGCCTCTCCGACAAAAGATTGTTGTATTTCCAACGTTCATAATGACAAGGTTCGTTCCATTTCTAGAGTTTATTTTCCCCTCAAATTTGAATGAGACATTCTCCATTCAACTGGCGTTGAATTCAAGCCACCATCATCAAAGATTCGACTTTCCGCTGTTAAAGCTGTTTCCGCCACTTCATCGAACAGCACAAAGCCATACCCGCCATTACATATCTGAATTGGAAGCAGAATGCTGTGTCGCACCCAGATATCAGCGATGCCCGATCGATCACAGTACCATCCAGTATCGTTCCTGTTGGGATGTTGTTCAAATACTAACAGCAAGTCGGCTTCTATTTCCCTCGCAACCTGTTTAGGTAAGTTCTGTAAGGTAGCACTACGATATAGGTTCATCTAATGGATTTGAATCATAATTTTGCTTTGCCCTTGGCTCTTTGAATTTTAGATACCCCATTCTGTAATTTGAGCCACGTGTTAACGTTTCAGGCCATTCTTTTTTCTAAGATGTAGCTTAGTTTATTTGTGCACTCTCACGCCTTATGGTCAAGAGTGTCGTACCTGTAACACAGGTTGCTTCCATCTATCCCCGTGCAGTTCAAGGAGTTGTTTCCGAAGCTAAGGCACTTGTAGCATCGAGAAAAGGCTACCCTTCGACGTATCCTGCACACATCCCAGCCGACTTTTGTTTTCTTTGGCCAGGATTTGCACAGCGTCTTTCTCTGGGATGTCTATTATTGCGATCTTTTGCCCTCTAGGATTGGTAGACGTCAGCCTTACCCCAAAAGCTCTCTGCCGTAGGAAGAATTTTCCAAATAAAATCTTCTACTTCTTTGGCATCTGCAATGCAGTCAAGGTCTCTTATTTCCAAAGAGGCCATTGGCTGTAATGTTGAGATAACAGCTTTAGAGCCAAGAAGATCCTTGACAGCGCTCTCGAACAAGCCCTTGTTGGTCGATTCCGCCCGAGTTCTACGAGCAGGCTGCCTGTTTTGGTCGCTCTTACCGTGCGTATACAGACACCTTTTTTCGTGTTATACATTTTGCCTGATCTCCTTGAAGACCTCGGCATAAGTCCTCTCGGGTGCAGGCTTGATCAATAGGGCATCCCTGCGCTGCTTGCGCCTGGTCTTTTTGAGCAGCGCGTTATGTTTTGTGCCTTGGCGCTTTTCGGGCGTCTGTTTCAAATCTTTTGCTGGCACGCGCTGTATCTTCTTCGCAGCCTTCCTTTGCGATTTTGAGCGCACCAATTGAAACTCAACATATCTCTCCTCCCCTCGACTGATGTCTCGTGTCTCGACTGGTGTCGGCCCCTTTGCCTTTTTCCTGCGATCAGGTTTAATTGGGCTACATGCCGCCCTTTTGGCTTTTACGAAAGGAGTAGTATTTTAGATGAAGTTATTTTCAGGAACTTTCTTAAGCTCTTTCAGCTCACTCTCTGCCCGTAGCCACCTGCGGCGATAGTGCTGGATCGTATCAACGAGGTCCTCCAGTTCGCCAATCCCATTTTTGATATCCTTGTTGCCTTTTTTTGGACATTCGTTGAATTTCTCATCACGTTTTAGATTGCGCTTATGTTTCTTGTTAGCCGCTCTTCCTCACTTCTGTCAACTGGTATTTTCGTGATCAGGTCGTCCTCAGGTGACGTTTTCGGTATACTGTCAGCGAGAGGGTCTTGTTGCTGCAAAGCATCATTGTTTCCGCTTTACAAGTTTGTGACTTTCGACGATCCCCGGAGAATGGCACTTTGGATCGATGGCTCCAGTCCCCAAAGCCTCCACTACGCTTCTTTTATCATTCGCTCCGTCAACTTGAGCAGGAGGAATGTTGCGGACAAGCACCTTTTTCACTAATGCAAAGCGGTTGATGGAAGTCTGCTTGTTCGATCTTTTTTCACTGCTCTGGGTAGGCTTGGCTACTCTCTGAGGCGGAGTTCACATTACTTTTGGCCTCCGGGCGAACATGCCTGCCTCGTTGATTTTTTCACTTGTAGTTTTTGATTCTTCAGTGGCCAAGTGTTCCACCACTGAAAAATGCCCTGGCGACTTATCCCCAGCGACATTGCTGGAGAGAAGCCCGCATGAGAAAGTAGCACAGGGATCGTGCTTAAACACCGCCAAGGAATCATCGGCAGTGAAATCCGGCATTAGAACGCCACGTTCGACCAGTCGTCTGGGGACCCCCGTCACACCGTTTTAAAGTAGGACCTAGCAGTAAGAACTTTAATTAAGTAATAATTTACTTAATTTTGTTAATAAAAGCTCTTAGTTTCCGTTGCCATTCAGGGTATTCTTGTTTTAAATATTATGGTGATAGTGATAACGTTTGCCTGTGTGTGAAGTGAACAGCTCACGGCAAAGTGTTTCGTGTTCGTTCGTTTGTTGCGCGGTGGAAGCTTGGCGGCGGCAGAACACCCGCCAGGATTTGCAAGTTGCCGACTTCCGAGGCGAGCTCAACTCCTCTCAGGGCTCGGGGCTTTCTGATTGGGTAGAGGAGTGGCTCCCACGCCGATTTCCGACGGGGCTTGCCCGGGACCTAAATATCCCCACCTCGGAGGTGGATTCGTTTCCTCTTGTCCGGCAACATTTTCAGTTACGCCCGGCTATTGAAATAATTGCGGGGATAATAATAATATATAGATATATATAAAATATATATATATATTTCGGGTGGAAAAGTGCTCCCTTCTCCAATGTTTTTACATTTGGTTGCTTGTTGTTAGTTGTTGTCTATGGTTTGACAGTTGAGAATGTCAACGAAAGAAAAATCTGTTCGCAAAGCTCAGAGAGCACATTGTCCACTTTTCGGTCAACATAATTAACCTAGCGGGCAAGAAATTCTAGTAATTAATAGTTTTCACACTGATTTTACTCTTCTCGATACAAAACCATCAACAAGGTAAAGAAATGTGCGTACCGAAGAGAATATTGCCGCTGTAGTGTGTTGAAAGAGTTGAAAGTGTTGAAAGAGACGCCGAAATGTCGATTCGTCGCCGTTTTCAACTTGTTGGCCTTTGTCCTTCGACTACGTGGACAATTTTACGCAACGATCTTCGCGTACGTATCTATAAAACACAGCTCAGATAAGAATTAAAGCCAAAAGACATACATTTACGTCTCTGGTTTTCTGATTAGGAAATTTGAAACTGATTCAAGACGAGCCGATGAATTTTATTTAGTAATGAAGCTCATTTCCGTTAAATGGCTTCGTCAGTAAGCAAAATTGTCGTATATGGAGCGAAGATAATCCTCAAGCCAGTAACTAATCACCTACCTCCTCCTCCACCACTAATCACCGCTTCCTTGATGTGCTCATTGTGTTTTGGTGTGCTTAGTCTGGAAACCATTGTGAACTCATGGTTCGTGGGTATAGCTTCCGAATCTTCGCAGTCTTGATAAAGACATTCCAATAAGTTACTGCTGTTCCTAAATTCTGCTCAATACCCTTGTTCGACTCCCTTTGAGTCTTCTCTCGATCTATTTTGATGTTGACAGTATGTGTATATCCAGTGATTAAATTAGACTGAATCTTCCGGATGGATTCAGTCTAATCTATTCACTGGCATCTGGCAATGGAAACTGGTGGAGATTAATAGTGGCGGAACAAATGTTCCACCAACATTCATACACACAGCCACAAAATATCCGCTTTTAACTGTATCTAATGTGCCAACTTGTCGTTTCCCTTTGAGTCTTATGACACTTTAAATTTTCGACTGGAAACAGAAATTTCAGATTCATCCACATTGAGCACTCTATCTGCAGGATACCTGTGTTTCTTGCCCTCACCTTCTAGAAGGTTAAAAAACGCATAGATAGCTTCGTTACTGAATCCATTCGCTCTGGAAAAAGATGTAGCTGAGGGTTTCAACAATGACAAAAGATCGTTATGGCGATTCATAAAATGACCAAACCATGCTCTACCTGCTAGTCCTTCCGTGAATGGATGCCGTATTCCATTTTTTCACAGAGTTCGTAAGATATACGACGAACATCTTGCCTAGTAAGTCCGTGGAACTTACTTTCCACAATAACTACATATTCAACTAATTTACTTTCAAATGTGTCATCTATGATCGGCTTATGTCCCAATTTAAGTGCTGCTGCTTTTGATGGCAATGCATCTCCACGAGCTAGTCTCAGAAGAGTAGCGAGTGGTACATTGAATTGTTTTACTGCTCGTTTTTGGACCCATTCACCACATTTACTACTTTGACTCCATAGCTTTCTCTTTTTGCACACCCCTGTTTTGCGTTGAGCACTTTTCTTGACATCTGCGGAAATCAAGGAAAGCAATATGTAATGTACATAATATGAGCCTTTTCCACCCGGGGCTCATATACCAAACATACTAAGGGGCTCATATTAGAACACTCATTGTATTTAGCGGAAAAAAAAGCAATCCGTGCTGTTCATTTGAGCAAAGTTTAACCTCAATCACAGTTTTGTTTTCCTTAAGTACTGCTGATTATAAACTAATCCCGTGAATAGAAAGTCGAGCAAATGTGAAGTAAATACTCACCTTCCAAACTTTCCTTCACTGCGAAAAACAAAAACAAAGTATAGGACACAACATACAAATATGAACTGAATCAAAGCGCTAAAGACTAGTTGCCACTAGTTTGCACCTTATTTAAAACGGTATGTGTGGGGCTCATATTATAAACAGCGTCCATATGACTACCTTTACCTGTACATGATCAAAAAGATAGGATGCTTCGTTTAATTTTGTGAATTTTTTTTATTTTTAAATTTTTATGTACAAACTCGATTTTCAACCGTAATCGTTCGGTCTTGTTCAGAATTCTTACAATGAGAACTATTACTATTATACAAACATCATCAACATGTTCCACAAGAAAATGTTGCGAGTCACAGAAGTAGTCTAGTCCGCATAGTAAATAATCATAATGTAAGCAACGTTAACGGTACTTTACCGTCTTATAAGGGTAGCCAAAATCGATTTATACATCAAAACCCAGCCAATTAGGATATTCCGGTAGTTTGACGTCCGTCAATGCTTTTAATAAAAAAGTGGATGTAAACAACCATTCTTTCATTGGACATCAGGGAAATTTTCTCAAATTGTTGAGTGGGAAGTTTTTCTATTGCCGAAATAAGTATTTAAAAGTCAAGAAGACGTTGCCTGGGGCAGTGAAGAAAATAAATTAAACGGATGTACAGTTCGCAAGTAAATAAGGCAGCAAAAAAACCATCGATTGTACAAAGCCCACAACGGAAATGTGTGAAATTAGTAGCTTGTATCAAGTAAACGCGTTGGAGAGTCCGCAAGCAATAAATTGAACAGCGAAGTTATTGACAAGTAGCTCTGAATAATGATAGGACAAGGCAGTATCAACAAAAATTACTGAGATTTCGTGAATATCGATTTCATGATGGATGTGACTTTGAAATTATCATATGTATAATAATGGCGCAGCACTCAGCTCTCCTGTACCCATAACATTTCACAATGCTTTCCTAACTAAAACATCACTGTAGGCACTAGTCTTCTATATAATAAAGTCATTAGACACTCCGAACTCCATAAATTCCCGATTAGTATGAGGAAGACTATTGCAACTCACTTGAATAATAAAACTTACCAAAAACAACATACTCGAACGCAAATGCAAGTGGTTGTAGACAATTTAAAGTTTCTTCAGGTGGCAATTGTTATAATTCATGTGTACTTGAGTGCGACGAAAGCTTGTGCTGGGGCACATTACCGGAATGCAATGAACACTGTGAAACCCAATCGTTTGTCTTAGAGGTGCAAGAAGATTTTCTAGCTTGGATAGAATAATTGCAATGGGTTTCCATAAAATCTTTCTATAAAAGGTGCATAACATTTCCACTTTCCCCTTGTTAACTTCCGTTTCTTTTATATGCAACGCCTTCGAAGTTGTAAATGCAGCGTTGAATTTCTCGACCGTGACATAATGGTTTAGAATTTGATTAGCATTCCTAAGGCCTGCAATTATGGAAGCATATATTATGAATTATAGCAATGTTTGTTGTGCAATATTATCCCCTTTTATTAATTCCTTACGCATTGTACCCATGTCTTATGTTCTTTCTTATCTGAGCTCCGGGAACAATGAACCGTGTTTTTGGAATTTTTATTATTTAGACAAGAGGGAAGGTGAAAATTTCTCTATATTGGAGGTAAATTTTATAAAAGAAACTCAAAATTACTTTTCCTTTCAACAAAGCCCCTGATAATTCCAATTTTGCTATACCTATTACCTTCGTCAATTTATCTTCGAATAAATTTTTTAGTCTTTATCGACAAAATTGCCCTTTTTTTTATCACTAATTTTTTCCTCCCGAAAGGAGACAGCTTATAAGCTTAAAATAAGAAATTTAAGCTTTTAAAAGATTTTTTGAAGCGTTCGAAGCAAAATCATTGAAGCAACCACATGACCATGATGCACGGCGTCATTGTCATGGAACTGCAGTATCCCTTTGGTTAAAAAGTATCCTTTGTTAAAAGTGCAGTATCCTTTGCACTCCGAACGATTTTTGAGATGAGGTTCCAGCAACTCCGGGTCATTTTGACCATGAGCTACCACCTGCTACGTAAGTATTTACAATGTTGCGAGCTCCGGGTGATTTTAACCGTGACCTATCCGGTTATCTGATAGTATTTACAATGTTGGGAAGACCCTGCCTTGTTATTAAAGAAAGCTTGTATACATTTGAAAGTTGTGTTTTATTAACAAAATTATAATATAAAGAATACAACAATACCAAAGTACAACAATAAAAACATATAGAATAAAACAAAACATAAAGAATATAACAGTACAAGAGTATAATAATGAAAATAAGCATATAAAAAAAACCATATAACAATACAAAAGATATAACAATATACAAAAATAACAATTATTTTTTGAAATTTTTCATTGAATGGTATCTTGAAAAACAATCCCCGAGATGCATTCGTGGTTTACCAGGACAGGTTTCGCAATATTCGCTGTTTTCGTGTCTTTCGCCTTTCTTCTGCCTGTTGGCGCACACAACGCAATCTGTTTCCTCCTCCGCATTTCGTGAAGCTTTCCGTTCAGACTTACTTCAACAGAAGCAGACGAAGAAGTTGACGCTCTCGACTTCTGTTGCCGGAAATTATTAACCAGTTGATTGACCAGTAATTTGACATACTTTAGGTGCGTCAACAGTTTCTCACATCGATTTTTCTTTAATAGTTTTATATAAAATAAAGGAGTTAATGACAGACACCTCCATGCCCCAGAAAAACATTTTTCTCCACCACTTAAGGGATCTTCGTAAAAAACAATACGTGAATGCGTATTGATCGGCTCGATCAACGCCGCCTATGGAAGTTGTGTAGCTGGTAATTGCATTAGGCTTCCTAATGTTAATCTCTTTCCCTCCTCGTAGAATTCTTACTGAATCCACCATACCAGTATCATTCCACGTGCTCAAGAGGGAGACGATTCTTTTTTCTTTCCAGGCTAGGAACATGACATTCCCTTTTTTGCTGGCGAAGGTATTTTCTTCAGAAAACTTTGCTTTTTTTTGAGAACGATGGAATACCTTTCATATTGGCTTTTATAGTGCCAGTTAAGTGGCAATTCATTTTCCTGAGCTCTTCTGCCAAAGGGATACTGGTATAGTACCTATCGGTGAACATGTGATAACCCTGTGCCTCGGGAATATTATTTAAGAGTTTTTGGTACAGATGCAGCGGAATCCTGATGGTAACTGGTAGATCTGGACGAACATGGTTTTGTGATGTGAGACTTCCATAATAAGGTAAAATGGTGTAAATATATCCGGTTTCTGAGTCCACCATCGAATAAATTCTTATGCCCCACTTCGTTAGCTTAATAGGGTTATAAGTGATGAAGGAGACTTTACCTTTAAACTGGACTATGGATTCGTCCACACAAATATTTTTTCCAGGAATAAAATATTCTGAAAATTCCGAATCCAGGTATTCCAACAAAATGCTGACCCGTTGTATGCGGGTGTTTAGATCCGTACTACCTGAGTCCAGTGTTTTTAGGTGGAGCATCCAAAATATTTGTTGAAATCGAGCTCTTGTATATACACTTAAAAAAAAGGGATTCTGCTATTATTCCTCGTAGACCAATACTCTTGCATATTGGCGAGAGGCATTGTACCCATATTCAGGATGACTCCGATAAATGCCCAGAATTCATCTGTATCAACATCATGCCACGTATGCCATACAGAGTCTTTGCTAAGATTTTTTGATGCCAACACGGATCTTGCATAATTATTCGTTTCTATTATTATATCATGAACCAGCTCGTCCGTGAAAAACACCTGTCATTTTTGATCCAATGGAAAAATTGTTTCGATGGGGCCTGTACCCATCCTCCGTAACGTCGACCCAGTCATCATTTCCCATTGAGGCGCCTGCGTCATCATCGGTATCGGATTCGATACGCCGTACCTTTCGTCTTTGGTGAACTATAACATTGCTGTCGTCACTATCGCCCTCAGTATCACTATATCCATCTTCATTTCCGTCACTTTGAATCAAATTCTTTCGATATATCGTGACGTCCAATTCATCCTCACTTTCCGAAAATCCACTTTCGTAACTATTATTTCCTGCCATTTTACGGTTAAGAAATATTCTAGCGTGGACGAATTTGAAAATGAAGGATCGGTTTGGCACTGGGCAAACGTGTATCGCAAAGGAAACTTTTCAGAGATCTTATCACCACAAAATGTTTGTCGTAAGTGCCGTGGGGTTCGTTACAGTCCTCTTACCAGAAATCATCCCTGGTTTCCCTACTCCGTGGCCAAATGAGTTAGCGTTCAGATAGTGAATTTTCAGGCAGGGCGACGTAGTACCACTTTTCTAACGTCAACATGAGGACTAATAAACAAACAATAATCGTCTTACCCACTCGACAGATACGCTATTTTCGACCAGCAACCATCAATGGTTCAAGGCCTGGTCTGCGGTACAGATTTACCCTGTAGCGGACCGTCTTCGGGAGGACCCTACCATAAATCAGTCTTAAGGCCGAAATACAATACTGCGTGATGGCGATACGTGAGTGCGATGTGATTCTACCTCGTCGTTACGTAACGCATTCAATTTACAATGCACGCAATGCGGGGAACATTAATGCTAATATGACAAATGTCAAATTGGTGACATTTTAAATTCAATTTGTTGGAAATTGATTTTGATTTTTTTAAAGTTTTGAATTTGGAATGTTCCTTCATTAAGCAAATAAAAGCCTTAGCAAGGATGCACGAAATTTTCATTCAAAATTTATTCATAGTAACCAATGTACTTAACCCTAGAAAGATAACCTTATTTTTTAATACAGAAAAGATAAACATACGCCTGAGAGGCGCACAATTTAAAAACAATTGTTTTTACAGATGTAAGTATTTTTCCTTTATTTTTATAATGCCAATGGTATGTTACATTGTCAATAAGTGAATTAAACAAAAATATAAATTATTATCATATGAAAATAGTAGGCTTTTCTAAGTCCTAACCGTAAAGTAACAAAAATTAGAAGACTTCTGCTTATAAGTAGGCATTTTTAAAACAAGGTAACATTTATCTGCTTTTTTCTTACTAACTAATGAATTATAAAATAATCAGTCTCAAATATGAAAAAAAACTGACAAAAATTATATTTAGAGACATTTGTAGCAAACACCTCGTTTGTGTTCACCACACACTGTATTTTTGCATTTTGTACACGTCATCTTAGACATTCTTTTCTTTTTCATTGTACAATAACTACACTAACGTCGCATTTTAACCGGAGGCTCCTCAGCAGTTACCTCAGACACTTCTTGATTGGTCTGTGGGAGTAGATTCACAATATTTTCTCTCAAACGTCTTGACAATGTCAGAATTTACAATCTAGACTTCATCCACGGTGTACAAAGTTCATTACTTAGGTTTTTCATATGCTCTCCCCGGTTTAATGGCTTATCTCCTTTTGATAAGACATTGTGAGAGTAAATTATATACTAGTTAATAAAAGATATGTTCAATATACCATAAAATATTGTCATGGGCGATCTATTTGTTTTTCTCGAACAAGACATCAGTGAACACATTTGGTCTAATGTATCGACGCCAGCTTTAGTCTGATTGTAGCACCTTCATCGCATGAGGACAACATATACACCATCTTTGATGGCTTCGGCTTATATGACACGAGAGTCAAGCATCCATCGTAACAAAAAATAGATGTACCTACTGGTCGAAACGGGTATTTTTTATCTCCTCAGGAATCTCGCGTTTGTTTGACCTTACCATGCCCACAAGTGTCAACTTGTATGGTTCAAGAATCAATGACTTCGCTAGAGGGATGGAAGTGAACCAATTGTCACATGTTATATTGCGGTTGGTCCCATGAATTGGTCGTGATAGTTCCTTAATGTAAAATTCTCCTTGTGGCAAACTATTTGTGTATGAAGCTTTTCCGATATATGGAATAGCATTCAGCATGTAATTGGTTCCACTATCACACATCATTGGAATTTTTATGCCGTACTTACTTGGCTTATTTGGTATATACATTCTAAAGGGGCATCTACCTCGGAACCCAAGTAACTGTTCATCAATGGTGACATTGCTTCCCGGAGAGTAGTTCATTTGGCATTGAGCTATAAAAAGTTCCCAAACTTTTCGAACTGGAATAAATGGATCTTGCTGTCGATGAGCAGGGCGAAGAGTCTTGTCATCCATTCTTAGACACCGGACAATAAAATCAAATCGATCTCTGCTCATTACTGTCACATATCTGCTACCCGTAAACGAACTACCAAATAACTCGACGGTTGTCAAATGATTATCTTTCATTGCAGCACTGAGAGTAAGTATTCCAATGCAGGCTTTGATTTCAGCGGAGTTCGTGTCTCTAAATGTAGAACTAGTCATATTGTCATTACGTTTTTTGGATATCTCCACATTTGTCCAGTGAACGAGCTCTTGAACTATTTCGTTCGTGATAAATGATTCAAAGCACATAAGTGGTTCAAAAATATGGCGGCACATCTGACTAGGACCTCTACTAGAGCGAATTATATTAATAGCAGAAGTTCTTCCACTACCTTGACCCTTAGAAGTAGCCCAGACGTGTTTATTCTTACCTCTGATAACTCTATGAGGCGGAAGAACTACGCAGTTGTCATGTCTGGGAGGTGTTGAGGTATTGCTCAAGTCATCATCGCTTACTTCATCAACATACTCGTCTTCGGTATCACTTTGAAAGTCGTCTTCGCTTACATGCGCTTACATGTCCTCTATCTCACTGCCACTGCCATCATCAGCAATTTCATCTTCTTGTTGCAGTAAAGAATTTCTTTTTCGGTCAATCCCCTTTTATTTGTCATGATATTAAAACCTTCCTAAAAATCTATAAAATTAATCAATATTAATAACCTATTTATATTTAACACGCATGAGAAGAAATGATTTAAAAGTAACAAAAACAAAATGACAAAACAAATACATAAAAGTTACATAGAAGATAAACATACGCCTCTCGAGCGCATCGCGTCCACATAACAACGAAATTGTGGTACTTACCGAGCTAAAGGGACCGTTCTTGGAGAGTATTGACTGACGACTAAGTCGACTAAGTTAACAAATGACAGCGAAACATCTGTTTTGCGTGCGCCTCTGAGGCACACGTTATCTTTCTAGGGTTAAAAAGTAATTAAGGCGTTTGAATTTCAAATTTCATTTAAGCGCCATATTGCATTTGACAAACGTCACGCACCTCGTTGCGAGGAATTTTCGTTTTTCCGAATATTTCCCGCCTAGCATCGACGCATCGCAATCATTGTACGATGTCGCATACAAATGCATGTTACGAAAAGTGCTTGACTTGCTGCGAGACTCTCGTTGCGCTCTCGTATCGCAGTCTTGCACTATTGTATTTCGGCCTTTACGCTCAATAGCGCTGGCCTGATCGCTCTTCAACTTTCGTTTTCCGTGTTTTACGCTACAGACAAAAATACGATCGAAAGAAATGGAGCAAGCTTGGTCACCGGACTGATCGGATTACACTAAGCGTGTGCCGAAACATTTTCCTACCTGCATAAAGATACAATGTTGCCTCTAGATGCTGGCGTGCCTCAGCGGCGACAACGGAGTGCTAAGGGTTAAATTTCTTCACGCTTCTTTCAAATTACACTGTTACCATTTTCTTGATGTTGACCAAAAAGATATTTCTCAGTTTCTAAGAAAATAGCGTCTATAGGTTTCCCAGCCAAGGGAGACACCTCGATAATCTTTAAGAACGATGTGTACTTTTTGTCGCTTTGCTTAGGGTTCTGCATGAACTTAGACTCAGACTTTATTACCTGTGACAGTTTGGACCAAAACTGTCTTCTTGCTTTTAACGCAAAGTGCAAAATTTTTAAAAACGAAATTCAACTTATAGCTCTAGTGTATCGTAAGCAAACCTGCGATGTGTAAAGTTTATCTTAAAGGGTATTAAAAATGTACTAGCTGGTACAATTTATATTCCTTGAAGTTGCGATTTCTTTTAGTTTGTTTTTATTTCCTGCTCTCAATGTCACTAGAGACATCCCTGAATCTCTTCTGGAATCTCAATTCGCACTACCTTGAAAATAATTGTCAATTAGAAATGTCCCCCGCCTTGCTCGCAAACCAAGGTTTCACTAGCGCGAGAGAATACATAATTAATAGACATTCCTTTTAAAGTAATCAAGGTTTGTTCTTGGCTTGGTAGTGAGATAGTGACCAGCCCTGATTTGCTTGAAACAAATCATTTCCAAATTTATTATTGCGACCTGGTGTTTGACTTCTGGTATTCCCTTCCAGCGCTTTTCTAATAAGGAAATTCTGATAAGCCTTACTCAGGAGTTTTGACAACTTTAGTTTGACATCCATGGATGCTTTCCTTCCTATACATCCGAGTGTTAATCTTCGTCAAATTGGCACTGTATTTTTCATCTTTCTAGGCAAAAGACGTTTCCCAATTATACCTCTATGTAAGGCTTTCAACTTTGCCAACGTCCGTCGATCTAATAGCTTTTGATTCATCAGAATATATTTCAACGATTGTACTAAACAAATCGTTTATTTCCTGCTATGGCTCTGTCATCCCAAGTGCATAAAGTTGAAATTGACGCTAATCCCAAATAAGCTTCGAATTTGAATATGAATATACATATGATCTCGAAACCAAGCGACAAAGTGCCGAAAACCACTGGAACAATCTTCTCACCAACGTTGACTACAATGCACGAAAAGCAATGGGAAAGAATGAGCAACAACATGACAGGATGAATAGTAGCTAAATAGATGAAAACGGACGCGTATACAGATATTTTACCTCCCGGGGATGTTATAAAAGCGAAGCATATAAGCATTGAGCTAATTTAGAAGCTGAACAATGGGAAAGCTCCCTCATTCGACGGAATACCCAATATATCCATCAAAATAAGTGGAAAACTGCCTCGTATTTAATGCCTGTGTCATAACTTCGCACTTACCCAACTGCTGGATCCGCGAGATTCTAATAACTACAGGCTAATAAGTAAGCTTGTAACAAGGCTCTTGGTAAGCTATTCGAGAAGCTTATCTTGAAAACTTTGGCTTATTACGTCGACTTACTCCCAAAGTTTCAGTTTGCCTCCAGACAGATTCGAAAATAGAGCACTTCAAAAACATCAAAACAGCATTTAATACAAAACTGTTGGTGGCCCCACTGATCATCGATATTGAAAAAACCTACGATACCGTCTAGCACGACTGCCTACTTCAAAAGATCAAAGAGTGCAGTACCTTTGCTTACACCTTTGCTACTCAAACTGATTTAATGCATTCCAAGGGACAGAAGATATCACGTTCAAGGTTGACGTTCAATATTCACTACAAAAACCGCTCGTGCTGGTGTTCCACAAGGTTCATGCTTAAGCTCAACACTTTTCAACATATACACGTCTGACACACCCACAAGCCAGAACTGCCAACTCACTTCTTTTGCGGACAACTCACTTCTTTTGTTTCAACACTTCTGGCAACAACTCTAACCGGATCATCTGTAACGTAGAGGAAATGCTAGAAAACATCTACAAATACGTGTGGGAAAAAGGGTTAAAACGTAAGTTCACAATGCAGCCTCCTAGAACCATCAACCTCCTAGGCAAAATGATTCCCTGGTGCGAAGATCTGACCGATTTGGGTCAAAAACTCGATTACAATCTTACATTTAAAAACCACATCGAACATAAAAGTTTTAAGGCACTTAAGTGTATTCTGCCTCTATACCATGACTCAATCGAAAGTTGCTCATGAGCCTTCGCAATGAATTCCGAATCTTTAAAACGAGCATCAAACCAGTAACAATCTACGGAAGTTCACATGGAACCAATGCGCTAAATTCCTTAACGCTAAGCTTCAAGTCACCCAAAATCGATATTTAAAAATGGCCCTTTATAAATGCTACTACTTCTCTTCCAGATTGCTACACAAAGTAGCTGATGTTTGCCCTATTAACAAGCTTGTGGATTCGCACAAAGCTTATCAGCTTAAAAAACTAAAAACTCCTTAAATCCCCTTATCAAATCACTCAATGGTATGTGAAGTCCACGGGAAAGAAGAAAAAGGAGTGTCAGAAGAAAGCACCATGTATCATTTGCAAGGATGCTGATCCGGGAGCAGATCTCGGACCCGTTGGGATCAGGAAAGAGTAAAGTTTTTGAGGAGGCCCTAGCTAAGGCAAAAGTAAATCTCGGTAAATCTAAACCGAACACTGAGAGGATGGACGTTGAGAAGTGAGTCAAGGTACTCACGGCAAGTGGCGTGGCGCTGCTGAAGTATTCGCAGGGGATCGAAGAGCTAGCAGCTCTAGATTTGGTGAACTCAACTATGAGTATCAGAAACCCCGGGAAGGCAAGTCCCCAGTGTGCTGGTGGTCGACTGGAGTCGCTTAAAAAGCGAATGGAATGTCATAGGCTTCGTCGTGAAGCTAAACGGACTCGGAACCGTGACAAGGTATGTAACCGAGAAGAAGCATATAAGTCGACTTGGAAATGTCTTCGTAAACTGATTAACAAAACAGAGCACACCTCTGACAAGGTTTAGTGGACAATGTGAACACGAATCGGTGGGGCCTTGGCTATAAGCTAGTTATGCGGAAGCTTAGTGCCCCACGGTAGCCTTGCATACATGAAGCGGAAAAGTTGGACGAGATAGTGCGGGCACTTTCCCCCGCCCACCTTGTCTCTGTGTTAACGCTGTCCACGATGAAACAGCAATCAGTTCTCCACTGTTCACCGAGTCGGAATTGGAAGAAAATATTCCATTGAAGAAGATATTCCAGCCGAAATATTGTAGCTCGTATATCACCTTTGTCCTGAATTGCTCCTCAGCACATACAACGCCTGTCTACGGGAAGAGGATTTCGCAGAACCATTAAAAGTGACGAGACTTGTGCTGATTAGCAAGGAGAAGCGAAATCTCGAATCGTCGTCCGAAAACCGTCCGTTATGCATCTAAGTCCGTTATGCGTGCAGCTGGGAACTTATCTCTTAGGCAGTATGTTTTTAGAGCAAGTCGATTCACCATCGGTGTGATATCCGAAGTGGGGGCGCGGTCCAAAAAACAAAGGCATATAACCGCACCAATAGACGGATCATTCTTTTGGTGATGCTAGTAACACAGGGACCAAAAGTTGCTTTACTTACGACACAGGGCCAGCGCAGGGCAAAGATTACATCGAGTGTTACCCAGGGATCTATCCTTGGTACAAACCTGTGGAACCTGTCTTTCGCGCAGTATCGGCTACGCAAACTATGTTGCGGCTTTAGTTGCTGGACTCGATACCGAACAAGCACAACTTAGGAATAGGTAGGCTAATACGCAGAGTGAGGGACGCTTTCATTTAGAAGACTTTATTGAGGTCTTTATTGAGATTTTATCGTACATTGTGTTGTTATTTGACATGTAGCATAGTTATTTGACAGCGACTCTATTGTCAAGCACCTTATTTGTCTAAATCCGACCGTGGTCGATGCTGATTTAATTTTGCTATTTTATGACAATGTGGTAAATACGTTACCTTTGCTCACAGGGTGTTACAGTAATGTGCTTATTCCTAACTTAATCTAGAATAACTTAAACATATCTACAATTTTCAGAATTTTAAGGGAGTGGGGGAGTGTTTGGAATAGGTGAATTGCCGCAATAGAGTTATCCTCGATCACCCTGGTTTGAATTTGTATAAAAGGATGGTTTCAAATTAGGCCTCAGGGGACGTGCAGTAAACTCGGAATGGTTGGCGCAGATAAGTTGTACGGGAGATACGTAATTTGACGAGTTGTTTAGGGACAGATACCGATCATACATTTCCCTGATCATGTGTTCTGGATGGTCAGACCACTTTTTGAGTCGTTATGTTGCCTGTTCGATCATATAATCCAGGCTAGGGTTTATTTCAGACTCTTTGTAGAGAAGGTAGCTCCTAAAATGCCTATAATTGTTGGCCTATATTGTCCTATATATTGGCGGCCTATGTTTTGAAAGGCACTTCCGAAGAATTTTTCTTTCGAAGATTTGTATTTCTTCCGCAGTAGAGGGGGATATCGTGATCCACACGGGGAAACAGTACGTAATTATAGGACGTATTAGCGTCTTGTATATGAGCAGCTTCGTACTTTTGTCGAAAGACTTGCTTGACAACAGAGGTGCTAGTGCAGCCGATGCTCTGGTGGCTTTATCGAGTGCTTGGCGGGCATGGGGGTTGAATTTTAAGCGATGATGGAAATTGACTCCCAGGTATTTGAAAGATGTTTTTAAAGGGACGTTCATTCCATTTAACGATAGACTTTACTTTCTGCAGGAGCGGCCCGCTGGCCTTTCCCGTAGGCATTTCGGAAGCAAATTAGTTCGCATTTTTCTGCGTTTACGTTTAGAGCCCATCTTTCGAAGTAATTGTCGAGAGATTCGATGAGCGAAGTTAACATGCGAAGAGCTACCATCGGACTAAAGTGCTTGGAGAGCACAAGGACGTCGTCGGCATACAAAATTGCTAGGGGAGATACCCGGTTACGAGGAATGTGGTTTGTGCTGTTTCCGTCAGCTAGTTGGCGAATGCTTGTGGGGGCATATAGTGTAGGAAAAAATTAAATAGATATGGTCCAAGGATCGAGTTCTGTGGGACTCCGGAGCGAACATCGATAGCTTCTGAAAAGGTGTTGGCGATTTTTATCCTTAAAGAACGTTTATGCAGGATATTTGTGATTATCCCGCTGAGGGGAATTGGGCATGAAGCCTGGAAAAGTTTGTATATAAGTCCTTTTGACCAGACTGAGTCAAAAGCCTTTTCTAGGTCAATCGTGCATGCTACGGTGGCAGTGTTCTTTCTTAAGTCGGTGGAGATGTAGTCATGTAAGAAGACAGTAGACACTTTTTCAGTAGACACTTTTTCCTTGAACCCGGATTGCTCACAGGAGATTAGGGGTTTTTCGAATATCTTGAAAGGTTTAAGTACTGCCTTTTCCAGTATTTTGCCAAGGTTATAAAGTAGTGATATTGGCCTGAATTTGCTTAGGTTCCCTTTCGACCCTTTCTTGGGGTTAGGAAGAAGCGTAGCGGTTTTCCAGGCATTAGGGAAATAACCGTTGTTGATGCAATGGTCGATGATCGTGGTGAGTGGTCTATAGATGGCCTCGCTACATTTCTTAAGTATGTAATTGGGAATGCCGTCCGGGCCGGCCGAATTTTTGCTGTTGAGAGATTGAAAGTAGAAGAGTACTTCATCTGGTATTGTGAAGAATTCTTTGAATTTGCAGCATGTAGGATTGGAAGCGCTATTGTTTGGTGAGAAGATGGTTAAAAGGGAGCCTTGCTATACATTGATGAAGGTGCGCACTTTCATTTAGGCGGCAGCAGTTATTGATTCATCTTCAGGGGCCTTTTCAGGGATGGACTAGCTGTAGAAGGATGAGCAAATGATTATCTTTTCCTCAAGGGTGGTATATGTCTGACCATTATGTTTTATTTGGTCTTTGTTTATGTTGAACGCAGCAGTGAGGCGTACTGTCAGTGAGTTGATCGCTCTGAAAACGTGAGGGGCAGATTTCATAGCGGCCAGACGAATTTTGAATGCCGTGCTGGTCTTGGCTCGTGCTTTTATTCTGATGAGTGTGTCTAAACAGCTAATTTGCGATTTTAGCCTCGCTATTCAGACGGTTCCAGTTCCGATGAAACGTACGTTTTAGTCGTTTCTGCCACCTGGCCCGGGTGCGTATTAGATGTAAGATGTTGGGAAACTTCTCTGAACTTTGCTAACACGGGCGCCTTTTCTGGGGCATGCATATCGTTCGAATTGCGGATATGCGAGGACAGAATTTGAACCTTGTTTTCTTTATGTTGGTCACTGTATACCTGAGTTTCAGCGACTTTTCCCTCTAATTGAAACGACTATTCAACATTTAGTCTGCTCCAAACCACACTGGCGTATTAACGGGAGAGTATAGCGGGGGAGTGATTGGAGCGGTTTCTGGCAGACAAATGTTGAGTATCAAAGCATGGTGGTCGGAGGGAGCCGGCACACTTATGCAATTGATGTTACTAGTGTCCGGACTGATGAGAGCTGCGGACACCGGTAAGTTATCTAGAAAGGAGCTTCCTCTGGGAAATGTACGCACTCCAGCATTGATAACGCACAGAGAAGTTTGGTTTCCTGAGAAGATCTAGTCGAAGAGAGAGGCTTCGTTGGCATTCTAATGTGATCTCCTCAATTCGTGTGTCTCGCATTTAGGTCTCCACCTAAAATTACACCATCGTGACTACCTACTCTATTTAAAATACTATTGAGGTCGGATTCTATCGTTTGACCTGTCCCACAGAGTATGTATAAAGATCCCAACAATATTTTGTGAGTTGCTCCCCAAGGCTTTCGCAGGTAAAGGGAGGCTAGAGTGCAAGATAGGTTAGTTGCCTGGCAACGAATCTGTAGAGCGGTGTGCTTGGATCTTGCTAGAATTGCTGTTCCTCGCCCATTGCCATTGCGAAACAAAGCATAGTTCGGAAAGTGTGGCCTGTGCCTTGCGTGAAGCCGTCTCGTTCAGAAACACCAAGTCAGGGGAATAGTGTTCCAGCATATGTTGGAGAGCTATTCTTTTGTCTTGTCCCTGTAGCGAATTTATATTGCACGCTAAAATCTTGAGGCTATTATCCGGTGACATGGATACAGAAGTTGAAAAGTGCCTCTGATTTTTTTCCTCAGGAAGATTTCTATATACAGGCCAGAATTCCCGCGCTTTTTCTAAGAGTACCATAAAGGAGATCCCGAATTGGTTAAATGTTTCTTGGGCAATAAGGCTCGGCACATTTTCACTTGACACTGTGCTTTCTTGAGGATGACTGTGAGTATGTCCGCTCGTTTGCTTCAGAACGGAGGAATAGAGGGTCGCGTTCGTTACTTCGCGATTGACCTCAGTTCCTTAATTTGGAATTTTGCGGTTTAGCTGCGGTACTGGCTGAAAATTGCTCAGGTTAACTGTGTGTGTGTTGTTTAAATGTCACGTGCACTTCTCAGCGATACGGGCTCTAAGTTTGACCCTCTGAGGACATTTTGAATAATTGGCTGGATGGCCTATTGACGTGCATAGTACGCAAAAAACTGGGGGGATTTAAGCATCTTTTGGGGACTCTTCCCAAGGATTGGCAAGGGTTTTTCGGGGACAATCCGTTCCCTGATGTTCCTACCCACATGCCACGCATCTAGGGGAGTACCCAAAGTTCACGGCTACATGACCAAAACGTTGGCATCTAAAGCACTGTGTGACATCTCCTTTCCTAGGTTTTTCCCAGGTTATTGCGCAGTTGAGGATGTACCTCAACTTTATGAGTCTTTTCAAGTCTTCTTCAGACGAGAGTTCAACCCTGAAAAGTTTAAGCGCTATTTTGTTCTGCTGAGACCAGGCAGTTGACATTTGTGCAATACCAAGTTGGTTTATTTCCGGTAATTGTGTTTTTATATCGCTAGATATTTCGAAAGGGGTGAACAAAGAGCTTAAACCTTTTAAAATAGCAACCGGTTATCTGCGGTTGGCTGGAGTAAATGAATGGCCACTTACGTTCTTTTTCTTATGATGTTCATTATTCCATCATAAGCGTCGCAATGATTTACGATTAATTTCAGATATGAATCTGAGAAGGATTTCATGCGATATTTAGCTTCCGGGAAGCTTCGCATCATCAGTCTTACCGTGGGTGGTGTTATATTGTCGATAAAAATGGGGGGTAGCCAGTTTCGAGTATTTTCCTCGTTTGGCTCGCAGGGCTCTTGCTGCATCGGGCTTGGGGAATTTTCTGAGAGGGTTAGATCCTTAAATCTATTGTTTCATAAGTCTACTACTTTTTTACGTCATTACTACTACTGTTGTTCCTCCTATTGTATTTTTGATAAATAGCCTACCAGTAGCTATCCTGAACCTTTCGGTGTCAACTTCTATCGCTTGCTGCGCTTCTTCGCTGATGTTGTGGTTGCGTACGTCGATCACCATTCCCACGTCTGTGCGATCATTGCTACCGCCTGGCGGTATGAGTTTGGATGGTTGCCCCATCGATGGTCGTTTTTTTGTGCCACTGACATTGCGTGTCCTGATTTTCCTTAAATTTCTAATTTCTGTTCGCTTGTGGCTCACGGAGACTGTTGCTTCGATATGATAACTTTTAGTTCTCGTTCAATCACCCTTTGCACTTCTGTAGACACTTTCTTCGTATGGAGTTCAAATTCTTTGGTGTGTTTTGCGGCTGTCTAGCCGCTTGCTGTTTCCCGCTAGGATATTGGCTGTCACTTACCACTTTTGCCTTTGGAGAGCTAAAACGAGAAAGAGAAGAAAAAATGAAGAATGAAGAAGAAGAAGAAATGGCGCGTTTTTTTCGCGACAAGGGGTATGATTTTCTTCTAATTATTTATAAATGAAAATACTCCTGTTGAATTCCGTATAGGATAGGGCTTCTACTTCCGCTTTTGATTCAGATGTCAAAATCGACAATTTATGCGCAAAACGATCGTCGTAACAGCTGTCAATACTTCCAGAACGAATAGACGTCCGAACGCTAAGGCCGTCAAAGCCGATCTCGACGTACCCAAAGCGACTGGCGCATGTGCAGAGAAGAGGAGCATTGTTTCGCCATATCCGACAGTCTCTGATTCGGTAGTAGTAAACGCCGCGCCATTTTTCTGCATAGAAACGAAGATCCGCGAGAGACAATTACCCGCCAGGAAAGAAAACTCTCAAGGCCCAGATACTATACTACGTGACGGCGATGCGAGAGCGCGATGCGATTCTCGCTTGTCTTCGCGCAACGCATTCAATTTACAATGCACGTGATGCGAGGAAGAATAATGTTCATATGACTAATGTCATATTGGTGACGTTTTAAATGAAATTTGATTGAAATTGTTTTTGTTTGTTAAAAGTTTGGAATTTGGAATTTTCCTTCGTTTGGCAAATAATAGCAACTCAACAACGATGCACGAAATTTTCATTCAAAATTCATTCCAAATAAACCTCCTACTTAAAAAGTAATTAAGGCGTTTGAATTTCAAATTTCGTTTAAGCGCCATCAAGCATCTGACAAACGTCAACGCATCTCGTTGCGAGGAATTTTCGTTTTTCCGAATATTTCTCGCATCGACGCATCGCAATGATTGTACGATTTTGTATACAAACGCATGTTGCGAAAACGGGTTATTTGCTGCGAGACTCTCGTCGCGCTCTCGCATCGCAATATTGTATTTTGGCCTTCACTCAACGATTGGCAGCAGTCTTAGGTGTATTGCACGAAGGAAAAGTGGACTGTATTGCTCATCTTGGTTCTGAAGCTGTGGCTACATCGATGGGATAGTGAGATTGACTTCTACCTGGGCCAGCTATTAAGCGGGCATGGGTGTTTCAATTTTACCTACACAAGATCTATAAAGCATAAAACCCCGACTGTAAATTTTGCCCAGGAAACGAGGTTTAAGCTTGTCACAATTTTTTCATGCAAAAGATGGGACAGGCTGCGGCAGGACCTATACAGGGAATCAGAAGAGCTCACTCCGGATAATTTTATAACTGGGATGCTTGGATCGGTTGAATGGAACCATGTGGTACATTATGTTTGGGCAGTCCTGAAAAATAAAAAGAACTCGTGGCAAGGGAAGGCCCACACTCCGTGCGTAAATGCATTCACCTCTCAACCCAAAAAAAGTCTACCAAAATGAAGACCAAGTCTCCTCACGCATTGATCTGCTTACAATGATTAGCTTATAAATTTGATCGTAGTTGAGACAGTAAAAATGTTTTTAAGTTAGATGTAAGCCTACCAAAAGGAGTCGGTGAATTTTTTTTTTTATTTTTTTTTTAAATTTTTCTCTCAATGTAGTTATTGTCCAAGAAAATTAATCACGAATTAATTATAATTTTATGTCAACAAAGATGTGATGAATTTCGTTTCTTAGATATCTAGATATAAGCAATCAACTGTTAAAAACGTACAAACGACAATGTCAACAAAGAGTTTCATATATGTATAATCGGTTTAGATATTTTCGTCTTTTGTATCAAAGCTATAACATTACTGCAGTTCAGCCAATTTTATGAACACGAATATTCGAACGCTCCCAGTCAACTGAAGAATTCAAACTTAGTACTAAAATCTTACTACTCAAATTTCGCTTTTAACCATGGGGTTTCCTATCAATGTTACATCCGCTGCAAATGGTAGATATTCACAGATACCATCCAAAACGATACAAAAGTTATTTCATTTTCCATTTGGGGCTCAATAAAGCCAACACAATTTTCCGATTTGTCAGTTACGTTTTCGGAATTAATGTTAATTCCCACTATGATGATGCGTCACTCGTCAACTTTTAAGGAATATAAAAATTCATTACCTCAGCAAATAAATTGCAAAATTGCTTCATAACTTAGCATAGGCGATTGTTCCATTCTTAACAGCATCTCAAATGCGATTCAGTGGGCACATGGGATCATATGATGATGATCGCGCCTACTCCTACGTTTATTGCATCTTTCGTAAGAAGCATCAAGGTCGCGTGCTGATTCAAATGAGCATTAACACGATGATAGGTAAATCTTAAGAAGTTAAATAAAGGTAAGTCGTAGTTTGATAGTACGGAGTATAGACTCAAGTTCCGATGCTGATTTCTGATGGGCGAGTATAGATTTGAATATTACTTTCAAAGATGCACCTACTTGCAGTTTCAATTTTTTACAAAAATTAGTGGACCTACTACAAACGCACGCATAGCAACTGCACTGTAATTGATGGTGTTTCTATCAAGCAAAAATACACCAATCTAATCATCAACAATATTTATTACCAAGCAACATCAATAACATTTTATATGTTTTTCAATTGAATAGAACGTGCCTGGCATCCAATTGCTTGCATGGCGAACCTTGAAATTTCAATATGACATTCAGTCGTAGAAATTTGCCGTGTGTAATCATCTCCCACATTACCCGATTCTCGCTTGATTTTTATCATGTATCTTTTTCTTGTTTCGCTATTTTCCCGATGCGCTGAAAGTGCAGATAGTAGCATAATTTACAACAGGTGAAATCCTTAGAAGAAACGAATGTGAAACTGCGAGCATATCAATGTGCCTGCATATGCGTAATCAAATGAGTGTGCATTTAGATTGGCGAGCGAGCTTGCATGTAGGTACATTGTGGAGCGCATTTACGCACTCGTGTGAGAATCGATAAATTAATGTTTGTGCGCATTGCTCAGCTCCGACAGCTAAATTGGACTGAATGAACAGCAGTTTTGAGGGAAATCCACTGAGACCACTTACGAAATGCAACGCCAATGCCTCAGGTGTTTGCGTCAGTGCAACCTCAGCCGACTATTTGTCATTTTGGAAAGTGTTGCTCAGACAAGATGAATGCAATCGCGGTTACCACTTTTATAAATATTTCCAATTCAATGTTCGTCCGTCGGCGTACGGGGCCGTCTGACTGCCTATCTTTTTCGTCTAGTTAATCACTACTACAGAGGGAACTCCTCATCGTCTTGTAATCTGCAAATGATTTATCTCTGCCGATTTTATCTTCCCTTTGTTAAACTAACATTAAAATTTAATATGAAAGAGTTGCTCCAATATATAAACGAAAAAAATAATCTTTCCAGTTATTAATAATTAACTCATACTGATAAATTCCATAGCGACAACTTCAAATGCTCAAGAGAAAGCTCAAGAACAAGAAGTACAACATTTGGAATCGATGATTAATACCCAAAATCCGATGATTTAGAATTTTCTAAATAAAGGGATCCTTCTAACCTGCCATTTATTTAATGCATGCCTAAGACATTCTTACTTTCCTCTTTTCTAGAGGCAAGCAGTTGTTATTGCAATTATATATGCTATACCAATTCTTGAGCCCAGCAAAAACCAGAAAGTAACAGACTAATAAGCCTATCGCCAGCTTTTGGTAAACTCTTCGAAGGTTTTAATATTTAATAGATTCCCTGACTTTGGGGAAAGTAACAATATGCTTCCCATCTTTTACTTTGGCTTTAGCATGGAGTCTGAACCGAGCACCGGTCGTAATATGTCTCAAATGATATGAAGAGTGTGTTGGTCAGGTAGCAATCAGCTGAAATGGTTTCTATTGGTGGTCTATCAGAACCTTAAAGGTAAGGGTTGGAGATAATACATCTCAAGTGGGAAGTATTCCGGCCCGTGTACCTCAAGGTTCTTGTCTGATCCCGACTCTTTTTAACATCTGTACATGTCCAAGGGGAAATTTGGATGTAAAGGTAGAAAATAAGTATCAATACTGGAAAAACTAAATAAATATTTTCAATTCAGGCAATAATATTTTTGAGAGGACCACAAAAGTGTATAAAATGCTTTTTGAATAAAGAGCTCCTGCTCGAACAGTTCACGGAGGATACGAAGGCCGACCTACTGCTGCTTTGCGAACACCACCGAGCTGAAATCACATGGTGCTCTGATTAATCAGGTACAGGGTGGGCCATATAAACGGCTTGATATTTTTCAAAGGTTGAACATTTATTTGAAAAGTTATTTTATTAAATTTATTTGTGGAAAACAATTTCGCACAAATGACCACCACGGCTGAGTTTACAGTTAGTCATCCGATCCACCCGATTTTTGAGTACTTTCTCGATGGGTTCAGGTCTTATGGCAGCAACAGCAGCTTGAATCTCGTACTTTAGATCTTGAATTGTTTTTGGATGATTGGCGCAACATTTATCTTTAGCAGCTCCCCAAAGAAAATAGTCCAACGGCGTTAAATCGCAGCTTCTGGGAGGCCAATACACATTACCTCTTTTGCTGATTATGTAATTTCTGAAGATAGGGCGCAAAAGATTGAGTGTAGCGTTTGATTTATGGCACGTAGCGCCGTCCTGCTTGAACCAAATGTTGTCCAAGTCTTCCTCTTCAATTTGCTTGAAGAAAAATTCGGATAACATTGCGCGATATCGCTCACCATTGATGGTTACGGCGGCTCCTTCTTCATTTTCGAACAAAAATGGGCCGATGATCCCATCAGACCAAAATCCGCACCATGCAGTGACTCGTGAATTACGTGCGGGTTTTCTGTGCCCCAAATGCGACAATTATGCTTGTTAACGTAACCATCGAGGTGGAAATGAGCCTCGTCCGAAAAGATGACTTTTCGGTAAAATTGACCATCCTCGGTCAAACGATCTTCCGCCCAATCTGCGAACTGTAGACGGCTCGGATGGTCAAGTAGCTTCAGCTGCTGCACCAATTGAACTTTATACGGCTTCAAAGTGAGGCCTTGTTGCAAAATTTGTAGCAAAGTACTTCGGGGAATGTTCAATTCTTGTGATCGACGGCGAATTGAGGTGGATGGATTCTCACTAACACTTTCAGCCACAGTCGCAATATTTTCGGTTGAACGCGCGGGAAAAGGACGTTGACGTTTTGGTTTATCCACCAACGAGCCAGTTTCACGCACACGCTTGACAAATTGTTGCACAAATTGAACTGATGGCACTTTTTGTCTGTCCATTTTTTTGCCAAATTTCTCACAGTTTCGGTTGAAGACTCACCACTTTGGAAAAAAGTTTTCATTATTTTCCAGTTTTCTTCTAGCAAATAGCAACCCATATAGTAAATTTTATACTTTTCACTGAATATCTATCTCTTTCCGAATGGTATTTGACGTTTCCAATGTCGAAATATAGATAGTTCCAATTTAAAACGCTAGATGGCCCACCGTATATTTGCACCAACTAAATTCAAGACAGTATACATTTGAAACTTCAGAGCTCCGGCTGAAGAGATGCTTGCATGTTGTCACCGAACGAACCAGGTGATGTTCAACTCTTTAATAGACGCTTTCTCGAGCACAGAGAGTCATGTTCTTGTTGAGGAAGGGTGTGGGTATAGAATTTAACGCAAAGCTATTAAATGGGACTTTTCCCAGCCCGACTCAAGAGGAAAACTAATCATGAAGATGAAAGATGAAATCCCGGGGCTATTCGCTGATAACACTTCAACTTTCCGCCACTTAGGCTACGTTGCTACCATTCCGAACGTGACATCCACTTCGGAGTTCCTCTTCGCAAAGACATACAATTGGAGAGTTGTCGAGTACTTTCTAGCCAGTGCATTTGAGATCCATGATTATACTCCAACACTCCCACATACTCAGAGCCCTCATTTGGAATGGTGGGAAAATGGACGTATGACTTTTCGTCCGGGATCGGAATGCCGGCTGTTGAAGGCATGGTAAACCCTAAATTAAGTAGCAACTAATCTACTTGTATGTCATCTATACTCTGCAGAGGACCTCGACACGGCAAGCTTCTGGTGTACTGGTAGTGAACTGAAGCTGCCGAATAACAAAGGACGGCTCATAAATTATGGCGCAAAAGCAAGACCCATTGTTGGCAGAACCTTGCTGAATACGCGCATAGGAATCCGTCAGGCTTGGCTATAAGCTAGTTATGCGGCAGATCGGTTATGTACGTACACATGCACATTTACATGAAGCGGACAATATGAAGAAGATAGCATTAGTTCTCTATTACCAATGCAAATTAGTATATTGCCCACACTTTACTTGGAACGAACTGGGATTAGCAGTTCTTTCGATGAAGTCGAAAAAACTCCTAAGCTGGATGGTATTCCGGTCGAGGTATTGCAATTAATCTATCACTTTTTTGGCCTTGAACTTTTTGCTTAGAACCTTTAATGCCTTTCTTGTGGGAAGAGATTTTCCCAGGACAATGTAAGGCGGCAAGACTCATGCTGATCAGCATGTTGAATGGAATTCCGGAACTCGCTGTCAGCAGTTGTGCATGCTAGCTACAGACAGGATATTGCTCGAGAAAGTCACGAAGGGGAAGACTAATGTTATCTAGACCGTCGGGGATTTTTCTAGATGGTAGCACGGTTTCCAGCAGGGTGTGTCCTTACCATCATAAGTTTAGTACCATTCGATGGAAAATTTGATAGTCGGCACTTTTTAGTTGAGCTTTTTCGAAAAAACGATTTATTTTCGCATCATTCTCACTCACAACATTTTCACCCTTCAAAAATCGACCATCCCGGGTCATTAACCCCACAATTTTCACCCTAACATCATAATTTTGGTACCATCATATATTTTAGTATGACATCCTATTTCAGTTCTTAGTGCAATGATATGCGTGGACTATATGCTCTAATGCTGTCTTACATGTCTGACAAAGAAGGAATTTCTTATGTACTAACTAACGTGTTTACTCGTATGATTCCTTGCAAAATCATGGTCATTGCGTACCATTCCATGAGATCGATTACTAAAAAATTGCATGTTAGCAGAAGATCATATTGCGCAAGAGAAAATATTGACGGGTTCGTATGGAGCGAGCCGTGAGCGTGACCATGGAGTTGGTGGTTTCGGTACTAGGTACAGCCACGCAGCCCGTCCAACTGGCGGGCAGCCCTTTTTGTGACGTTGATCATCATCAATTCGCTCAAGTCCGCTAGATGGGCGGGTGTTCTGGATGCAAAATAGAAAAATACTCAAAGAAAACTCATTCCAACTATCAGAATTGCTCGATCTTGGAGAAATTAGTTATATAGTTCGAAATAGTTCGAAATTATTTGGAGGATCACATTCAGATCTAGGACATGGAGCAGGATGAACGGAGGATTCCAATTGCATCAGCTGTGGCTAAAAGCTCCTTCCTCAGTTCCAGACATGTGGAACATCAGCCAGGACTGACCAGACTCCATCCACCGCTGAAGTCATAACTGATTGGCTAAATGGATGATGTTTCAGCCCTGGTTGCGGCACTGATTGCTGCGCGCAAAGTCGATCTTTTGATACCAAACACGCTAATATACAGGTTAGGGAGCTGAAGGACTAAGTGACTAAAGTCGTCATCCAAAAACAGCAAAGGATTCCTGAGATTGGAGCTATCAGTGTTGGGGATTTATTAGTACAGTTGAAACTAGCGATTAAGTACCTGGGCTTGCTGATAGACTCTAAGTTGAGTTTCTGGGAGCGAATCAGCGCAACAGCAGATAAGGCTGTAGCGGGGTATCGGCAATCTTTGCCAGTGTGCGTAAAACCATCTTTCTCCGAAAACACGAGGTTAACATAAAATCAGTCGCTAGCCATGAAAGATGACGCACTTTTGATGAGTGGCAACAATCTTGGGATCGTGAGCCAAAAGGTAGATGAACAGCACGACTCATCAACAATGTGAGATCGTCGCTCAGTCAAAAGCACAGTGAGACTGACTTCTATCCGATCCTGCCATTGAATTTACATGATTGTATTCATGTGCGTAAGATTGATAAGTCACGGTCTCCAGTTTGCATATCCCGATTGCATATTCGTTTTTTCTTTTCATGGTGAATATGGGACAGACAGCCTGCCGAAAAAAAGAGAGAGCACCGTACAGAAAGCCTAAAGTTACAAAAACTATAGGGACTATAACGTACGTATATGGGACAAAGTGATCAAGAGCAGATTTTGATAACAAAAATGTTTAGTAAGAGCACAAAAATGGAATGAAATTTGGCGGGAAAATGCTCGGTATGCTTACTTTATGATCGAGAAATAGCAGAGTAAGCAATTGTTGAAGTTAAGGGTAGTTTGCCATTTGTATATCCTGGAAATAAATAAATAAAACATGCCAAAACGTAATCGTAGTTCCTCGGAATTAACCTAAACATGTTTGTTAATTTGACTATTTGGCAATTCGAATGAATTTTGGGGCATTTTTGTTATTAAGTCCTGCTGTACGGCAATTTGACATCTTTCGGTGCAACATAAACAGCTAGGTGGATGGAAATTCTCGGTACTCTGGAATATTTAAGTTTGCTGAGAATCTGATTTGGATATTGCACAACGACAACCTTGAGGACCGGAAGCCCATCTTTAACACATTGGGGTAGTCAGTGAAGAACGGATGTCATATCAGAGGTGGAGCAACGTTCCATTGTACGAGGGTGCTCTTAACAGTTTCTGATCACGACGTAAGGATGACTGCAGTCGTCAATAAAAGCAAGTGAATGTAGTATCTTTTGGTAGTTACTCACCAAATTTTAGCCTTTTTGTATCATAGTTTGTGATTGAATGTGGCCGTAAGAGGTTGGGAGATGATCAACGGTAGGGACGTCCAAAAACTGCCACTACTGATGAAAACATTGCTAAAGTTCACCAAATGGTATTAGATGATCACCAATTTAAAGTGAGAGAAATAGCAGAGGCTATGAAAATTTTCAAAGAATGCGTTTGTCACAAATCAAGATTTAGGCATCAAATCAAGAAAGCTGTCCGCGGGTTAGGTGCCGTGTTCGAGCACGTTAGACCAAAAACGTATTCGAATAACATTTCCAACGTTGTGATGGCGAAATTTAGGCCATTAATTACTGTAGATGAAACTTGTATACATCATTCTATCCCCGAAAAAAAAGACAGTCAAAACAGTGAAATTCAAAAGGGAAGCCGGCTACGAAAGCAGCAAAGGCTTTTTTCGGCTGAAGAAGTGATGGCGATTGTTTTTGGGGTGGTCATGGAATAATCTTAATCTTTTATCATCAGTAACGAAACCCCCTCACAAGAACATAATACGGCAGGAATTGCGGAATAATGACCACATTCACAGAAAAAGAAAATCTTGTTTACCATGACAATGTCTTACACCTCAGTGGTTGCCCTGGCGAAAACCCACGAGTTCTACTTTGAACAGCTTGAAGATCCTGCTTACTCACAAAATCTAGCCCCGAGCGGCTTCTTTTTATTTCCTTATCTGAAAGCTGCGCTCGGAGGACAGACATTTTCGTGAAATGAGGAGGCAATCACCTTCGTGAACAATAATTTTGTATAGAAAAACGCCGAATACCATTTGGACGGAAAAAGAAAAAACTGATGGTTGCATCGCTGAGAGAATTGTGTAAAGTAACAAGGAGACCATGTAGAAGAACGAAAACAAAGTCACATCTGATCAGCTATGCTGATGGCGTAGCAGCATTAGCCGTCAAACGTACCGTAAAACAGGTGCGCAGCAAACGAGGTATAATACGGCGCTGAGGAGTTCAGTGGATAACCTGGCGCGGGTTTAGTCTATCGTAGCAAAAAAATCGAGTTCCTGTTACCATTAGATTGGAAAAACGTTCATCAAGTTATCGATAAAATCGATAAAATAGCTTACCTTGATGATTGAGTGCAATGAAGGCGATGCTCTTGCACGGCTCGAAGTTTGGACTGAAGTTCTTAGTGAAGAGTCGTATCGAGTGCGGCTCCACATAGGTAGAGAGGCAAGGATCTTTGAGATACTCCTTGCCTCTGTATTGAGGTATTGGCCTAGTGAAGACCGAAAGTGAATCAACTAACGTTTGGAGAAGCTGGAGAGAGAAATTGTTAGCCAAGAAGAAAGAAGAAGGACTCTAGACTTCTCGTATGAAATGTGGGTTTTCGAGATGCGAGGAAGGAAATCCGAAAACCGGGTGACACTGATTATTACTTGATCCTACTACTCAGTGGGCACTGGCATTTTCAGTCTAATCTGCATTAGATCAGAAAAGCACTGTACCCTATTTACTTGCTTTTCCTGGGGACACAGATGGCGCCTTCTCTATCTTATCGCATGAGGATGGTAGTCCTGGCTCCGTTCACACGGCTCGGGTGTAGCCTTCTGTCTGCAGAAAGTATAACGGGAAAGATCTTGACATCTAAAGACAATTGGAACTACTTGTCAGACGATTCACTAACGGTTCTTCTTATACAGAAGGGCATCATGGATCCTTTGGCGGCAAAGAGGAAAGGGGGTTCCTCTACTGTCAATCCCTCAAACTGTTTCAGAATTGGCTCTCAATGTGGAAGGATAAATCTTTAGTTAGTAGTATGGCTGCCATTGGGATTCATAAACTCAGAGACTAAATAGCATTCACCTACCAACAAAAAAATACACAAAATAAAATAATATACAAAAAAAATTTAAATATTCAAATTAAATCTTTATGTTTGAATTTAAGTTTTTCTTTTAATTTAAATTATTTTCATTTCAACTTTGAGTCTTGGAGGGGATCATGTCATTGTCTATACAAGTGGAATTGAGCCTGTTGAATGATTCCGTCAGCTTGATGGTTAATCGCGTAGCTCTATGCATTGAATACTCCCCTAAAATAAAGAGCATTATTCTGTTGCAAATTAAAGTATTCCAGGATTCTCTTTGATTCAATTTCACCTGCAATTCTGTATTTATTATCCAAACTGAATCTATGCAAAATCAAAACTTGATTTTTCAGTATCAAACCAACCACACCAAGCCGGTGGAAAAACGATCCACTCTTTTGGACTAGTTCTGTAGCAACAAAATATTCGCCTCGTTAAAGCGGCCGAACTTTACCTTTTGCGTAATTGCAAGCCCATTTATTGTCTGTAACATATTATATAAATTCGCCTCACTCTAATCTGCTTGTGCTGTTTAGCGAGTGATATTTTTTTGGTCCTGGCAAGTAGATATACACCAACACTTGCGTGTTTCCAGCGACTCTTCTAATTTTATGAAGCTAAATTGAATTTTCTGTTTGTAGCAAAAACATAATTTGAAAAAATCTTGAATATATTTGAATGCATTAACTCCTGTTTATCCATTACTTTCAAGATCAGGCTTCGATACGAATATATTAGGCAGACAGCATGGCTTCAGTTATTGTAAGAATAAAAGAAACATATCAACAAACGAGTTATAATCATGCAATGAAGAACCTGTCCTAGACCGATATTTCAATGATATCACAAGTGTGATACGAAATCAATTTAGGTTGACAGAATGGTCTCATTTACATTTAAACGAGGACGACTTGCTTAAGCACAACATGGCAAACTGACTTATCGGTTTCCTGTTTCGATTCATTTGAGCTTGCCTTCAAAGTCACTTTATCGGGCTCCGAACTCCCAACCATTGTCCTGACGTTCTGATTTGATTACGCTGCTTATCACCTACTCACACATTACATGCTAATTGCAAGAAGGAAGTCAACCATAACAAACATTTAAATTCACCTAAGACAGTTCAATACCGCCTTTGATAGTGTGTTCGGCATTTCCGAACTAGAGGTAGAATAATGAGATGATGTCACGCATTGTGGTTCCTTCGTTGAGCCGCGTCTACCTGTTTGCTGCCAAAGAGAATGTGTTTGAGTAGTGGCGTAGTGCCTTTATGACGAGCCGATTGGGATGTCTGCAGGTCGAAGGCGCCCAGAAAACCAATATCACACGGGATAGGAATGCCGACACCTGAGTACACTCAGAAAGTGACACCGAATTGCCGGAGAAATGAAGAATTTGATATGTGAACAACCGCGGATCTGTGGAATGTATAAAAGCACGTACACGAAGTGAATACGTAACCACGTGTTTCGCTGTTAATAAAAGGGCTATTGACGAAACCAACTCAGCGTTGTACACAGTTTAAACAAAAATATCAAAAGATACTGCATCCAAGGAGAATGTCTTAGGAAAGCACGCACAGGTCACTTATCTGTACCGGTAACGTAGCTTGGAGGTATAGCATGCCTTGAGTTAAGAGGTGAAACAACACCTTATAGATTCATCAGGCAAGAAGTCGCCAAACTAAAAGTGTTAGGGTGAGCCGACCGAAAAAATTTTTACTCATCTTTTTCTGCTCGCACGTAACGGCATCATCACATATACAACCGCGATGTCTCAGATCGTGAATTGATCTCGATTGCACTATTTTATTCATACACTTTTTGAGCATTAATGGCGTCTTATAGAAAGCAAAGAGTGTAATTAAATTAACACAATAAAAAATATCATATATCAGTTAAACTTAACACTATTTGGTAAAAACAGTCTTCTAGCTCAATGTCTTGAAAAAGAATATGATTTTTTGTTATGAAAGAGAACAGTGGGCTTTCATAACAAAATTTAGTTTAAGCAAAAGTCATTTTAATTTTCTAAATTTAAAAAAAAAAACTTATATCAAACAAATATAAGCAATTTTTGAATTGGGAGGGGAAGGCTTTTTATGCCTTGAGTAACGGACTCCCTCTAGCACAAGCCTACTGGACTATTGAGTTAACACCTCCCCTGTTAATCGGAGTACTTGGCCTGGAACTGTTTGACACATTACTTCTGTCTAAGCCTCCTTATTCGATGCCAGTGGTCCCTTCGGGTTAGAGGAATTCCTCCAGCCGATCAAGTATGCCTTTTTTGTAGTTAAAATTGCAAGAGCATAATTGACTCCATTTGCCAACCGATTTCAGTATCTCTTCAATTACGTAATCCGGACAAAGCCCTACTATTATTTCCGCAAAATCACCGCTCAGGCTTTCTCATTTTCCACATGAAAAGAAGTATATCAAAGTCCCTATCTTTCTCTCCTCTGTAGAATATGCATTCTGGACATCATAGCTTATTGATCTTATGCAGGTGAGACTGAAAATAATCCTGCCCACTCAATAGCTGCGAGTGTGCGTGGTCTTGCATCGTTAGCAACTAGTTCTTTGTCACCCTTGTATCTTAAGAGGTAAATTGTTCTATGCCCTCGACTATGAGTTTCACCGCTATGCGAATGTTGCGACTCGACTCAGGAAATGACCGTCCGAAGATTATACGACTCGCATCAATAGTCTTCGTTTGTTGGTCTTGATGAACATCAATTACTAGTCTTGTCTGCGACGGTGCCGCTTTAGTCCGAGAAACTCAGTTTATAGTCGGTCAGTAAACCCAGATACTTAACAGATAGTTTCGACACTGATCGCACTTACTCTAGGGATGCTCTTCTATGCCTGAATGATAACTTCAACTGTTTCGAGGGCTAGGCTGAATCCAAGAGTGGTCATCCTGCTTTTAGCCTTTATTGCGTTTGAATGTATAGTCGAGTAGTCGCGAATCATGCGGCAGTTCCAGTCTGGCCAACCCGACATTTGGGGCACACCTGACTTAACTTGCACTCTCCGTTAACTTTATGCTGTGTTGTAAATCAGAGAGTGAACCTTCAGGTAATTCTACCTCTACCTAAGTACATAACAGTGTGAGTTTTCTGGGGCACCCAAAATATCTGTACAACCAGCGTCACTAGGAGGACTACCCGAACTGACTGCGTGCCTTCGCCAGTTGGACCGCAGTCACCACCTCCACATTTCCATCCATAGCACCCTACTCTGAAACCGCACTGTCGTCGAGAATAATGTCCAGTGGCATGTATAACGTCAGTGAGTCTTCACTTTATGAGTTTCTTGAACACCTTCCAAGCTTTTTCATACATAATGGATGAGATGCTGATAGCAATTCGATATTTTCTTCCCCTTGCAGATCAGCACCAGTCTTGCACTAGTTAGCACCATTTTCTATTGCTAAGGGAAAACCCCTTCTCTTAAGCAGTTATCAAGGGTATCTAACCGCAAGTTAGGGAATACCAGAGTACCGTCTGGTTCTAGGACATGCTTCAGCTTTATCAAAAGAATTTTTAATTCGAATTCTTAGCAGCTTCACACAGACGAAATGTGTGAGGAAGAGAGCCCGTATTGTCTCATCCAAATTGTCCGCTTGTGTATGCATGGAACCTGCTAGCCACCGAACTTCCACATAACTTGTTCATAGCCCTGGTCCCAGGAGTTTGTACACGTATTCAGCGCAGTCTTGTTAGGGTATCCTTAGTTCTATCAATCAGTCTGTGAAGACATTTCCTGGCCGATGAATATGCTGTCATTTTGGTGCAGTCTTCTTCCTGGCTCGCAGCAGATGAGCTAATCGCCTGTGTGTGTAACATTCACTTCATTGTTTAGTGATTGCAGTAGACCACCAGTACATCCGTGGTTTTTAGCCCTAGGTCTCTGACGGGACTTATACAACTTCAAAAGATAACTCATTTTAGGTCGGACGATGTTTTCCGCAGCCAGTCATCCCTGACAAAGAACCATACTATGATCTGCGTCTTATAAACGTTTCGGCGAACTTTTCCATATCAATCTTTCTAGTAATCCACCCGCACATGAAGCCCTGGGTGTGTAGGAATGTAGGAACATTCTCACGTGTAGCTTATGCTATGTATTGATGATCACTGGCTGAATTGGTCACTCTAGATCTGTACAATTCTTGGTCTTTGTGTAGCGGAAGTCTAAAGCGAAGATCTTATTCGAGATGGTACCCAGTCAGCACAAGTGACGGAAAGTGGGAATGATACCAGTGCTCACAATAACTGCTTTCACATGTTGCCATGTTCAGGATTCGCTTCCTCCTTAGATCGGGCGGAGGCATCCCCATCCAATAGTTTTAGCTTCAACTTCCTGTGCCTCTCCTCTCTCTCAATCGAAACAGAAATGCACTGAGAAGACAATGAACGTCCACAAGAGATCCATCGTTCACACTATTTCAGGTCACATACTAGTAACCAGGTTAACAAGCATGAATCGAGTGAAAATCTCTAGAAACTTACTGAGGAACAATAATTTGAGCCCTTTTCTCAACAAACCTGACAAAAACTACAGAAATACTTTGTAATTCAATGTTTTTTTATGAAAAAAAAAAATAATTATGCTCGCTTATCTCACTTAGTAATGCCAATGGTCAAGTATTTTATTGCTCCAGTACCAAAGATGAGTTAACAGTAGAAATTTTTTAGTGATTTTACACTGAATGGCTTGTCTCGAACTACTTACATCTCTCTCCCTTAGGAGAAAAGTATGTCGTAAGAGAGGAGGTCCCCATTCTTTCGACTATAGATAAGATGATCTCGATGCTATGCACCCAAGGCATCTAGTTTTCCTTAAAGAACTAAGTAATAATTAGTTACTACTAATTGAGATTGTCCAGTCTCAATTCAAAACTCGATATTCCTCGGTTCGGGTCCAGTCTTATGTAGTTTATAACGCGAGTGACAACTATCAATTCCAAAGTACTAGTTACACAATCGATATTTCTTTTACCGAAGCCAGTAGGCCCTGTAATATCCTTGTATGCCCCTTTAAACGGGCGTCCTACCACTAGGTTTTTCTGCTTTCAATTTTATCTCCTGTATTTGGTGAGCTGCAATATTTTCCATTACATAAAGGCAATGGTTTGGAATACTCGTTCTCTCATCCTTGATATCAGACCAAGAAATAAAACGCACTTACAAGAAGTTTTCCTGTTGACCAGTCAGAAGATTTTTTTTCCATTTTCAGTGCATCAGAATATCCACTTCTAATCTTCACTTTGACTCAATTCATACATCAGAAAATCAGTTCTTAGGAGGTACCCACAGAACAATGTTTATTAGTGTTGGTTATTGCGGTCGATGCGTTATATCCCCTATTTTTAATTAAGGATAATTAGAAAAGAGTAATTAGTTAAAAAAAAAAGTACTGACCACGAATACAATTAACGTTTTGTAAATCTCCATAATAAGGTTCCGTGTGTGAGCACGAACAAATGAACCAAATGTTGAGGGTGTTTTCTTAGAGGCATCGAACTTTGAAATGAAATAAAATACTAGTGAATTGTTTTATTGCCTTAAATTGGTTTTATAGAAAGGGAATTCTTCGCCATTTTCAGTAAAGTCATAACACAATGACATGTGAACGCCTCGACTAACGCGAATAATGTCCAAACTAGAGGTTAAATTTTCAATTACTCCGAACAATAATTGGGAACATATCTTCCATATCCTGGGTGTTCCAAATGGTCAAGCGTCTCGGGCTTGCTGATGTAGACGAGTGAGTTGACGTGTCTCCACAAGAAATAGTCTTGCGGTGTTAAATAAAAACATTTTGCAATCCATTCCAAAGGTGCAAAACGAGAAATTATGTGCACAATAAATGGCATTTTCAATAATAGTTGGTTGCCCGAGCTGTATGACACGCCCGCCATCCTGTGTTAAACCGGAGGTCCTCTGCATTCTGGCGAGGTAATTCCGGAACGGGAAAGTCAATGATTCAGTTCATAAAGCACACGTATGATTGCTCAACACTCCGACTGCGCAGGTTTGGCATAGTAGTCCACCAGAAACGATCCTCATCATTGAATACATCTCCTAGGTTATCGGCTTTATCTTCTGCACGAGTTGGATTTTGTTAAATGGCGAGATGACTCTTCCGTAAAATCTTCTAACATCCTACCATAAAATCTTCCATAATATGGATATACACAGATCTTATTTTTGAGCAAGATGACGCATGGACTTACTTGCGTTCTCGTCGATATTACAGTCTACAGCTGCTACGGTTTATGGTGTACGTAAACGGTTTATGGTGTATGATGTCTGAATTCATGCATATTATCAGTGAGATTGAACGTTCTGTGGAAACGCTCTATCGCTTATTGAATTAATTGTTCTGATAGGTGATTATGTTGGCCACAAAATTTACGGAAATTACGACAAGTTTTCCGATCAGAACTGTTTTTACAAAATCTGAAGACGTTGCTCACGCGTCAACATATTCATATAAATTGCGAACCAAACTAACCATAAAACGCATGACAACTATCACATCTTATGTAGGATTGAAAAGTTTTGCCGACATAAAGTTCTATACCTCTAAAAAACATCCTTAACTTTTTATATGACTTGATTTAAGTTTCGAATGGCGAGAGGGTCACTTTCCTTTTTTTCGTGTGTTTACTATTGAAGAAATGATTTATTAAAGCGTCCGCGCTTTGCCGTCTATCTCTTTAGCTTCAATTCCATACTTGAACGAAAGTCCAAGGAACCTAACTCATAAATTCATCATTTATATTTGATTCGAATGAACTATTTATCATTGCTTTTAACTTAATCGGAAGGAACTCTTATGTTGACAGATCTGATACATGTCGAGCAGTGGACACAATCAGCTAACTAATAAAATCCTTAACACATAGATGAATTAAAAAGCGAACATACGAAAATGCAAAATTACATATCAAGGCACATCCAGTCTTGTGGTATTTGTTGACAATATATACGTTAGTACAAAAAATTTCATTTAAAGGTTAACAGTTGAAAAACGAAAATAACGAATTTTTTTACATGACTTAACCATCTATCGAAAATGAAGTCGTATCGGAGTTATGTTCCTAATTAATGATTTGTATCCTATATGGTATCCTATTAGATGAGGGGTAGAGAGGTAGATTTTCAGGTTAAAACAATTTTTCTTCTTCTACTTCTTCATAACACTAGGACTCCTCTCGGGCCTTCATTTACTGCAACAAGCACCTCCAACTGTCTCGGTCCATTGACCGAGTCCATTAATTTTGAAATCCAAGCAGCGATGAACTGTCTTCAACAACAAAGTCAGACCAGTGTCTCCTCGGTTGTTCCCACTGGTATCCGCCCTTCAGTTCTCCCAACGAATACCTTTTGGGTATCCGCTGTTCGTCCATACGATTCATATGGCCAGTCTATTGCAGCTTCCGCAGTCTAACACACAACAGTCTAACGGCTCGTGAAAAAGTTCATACAGCACATGGTTTTATCGAATTCCCCTTTGGTCCCCGTCTAGCTTCACTCCAATTAACCCCGCCTTAGGACTCGTCGCTTAAAGGCGTTCAATATATTGGTGGATTCTTGGGTTAGGGTCCATGTTTCACACCAACGCATGACACAGGTCTAATTAAAGATGTATATACTTGTTTCCCTGTCCATGCAGTTGCTCTTAATAATCGTGAGATCTGTATAAAACGTCTTTTTTACATGCTGTATTCGGCGTGTTACTTCTCTTTCACTTGCCACTCTTGTACCGAAAGGTCGCTTTCTTATAACACATTCCCGAGCCAGATTAAAGGGGTCAGTCCATCTGGTTATGGATTCAGATTTGAGAGATTGTCGAGGTCATTGCTATTGAAGAAGGACGGACTTACTTGGCAGGGATACCAAAGCGAACCATTATTTGATACAGTACGTTACGATCAATACTGTCGTATGCTTGCTTGCAGTCAACAAAACTCTGGGAAGGGTATGAATTGGACACCCAACCCAGTAAACAATTGGTATATTGATGTATCGATAACCCCAATAAAAGTTTTGGCGGATCATCTGTTCCGCGTGAACGTACGTTTGGTACTGAACATACGTTTGGTACGCACTGCAACTTGTCATTTTATTTTATTATTGTTTGTGATATTTTTTATATTTATTTTATTTTATTTGTGGATAAGAAATATTATTAATTAACTTCCTTCGTTCGGGAAATGTTCTTCTTGCCAGATTTGCAGCGTGATTTTGTGAATAGCTTTCCGAACACAGCTATCACCACATTTAATGAGCTCTACTGAACATTTCATCGATTTCCGGCACTATATTATTCTTTTGGGCTTTGATTGCGGAAAAGACTTCATCAAGAGTTGGTGGAGCCAATGGAAACTCTCCAGAAATATTAATATATATATGCTGCAATGTTCTGAAGTTATATGAAGGATTAAGAAGACTTCTTTGAAACATAAGTTTTTCTGATCAGTCTCTTCGTTTCCTCTTTTTTAAGGCACCAATCCAGATCAGAAAATTGCTACAAAAAATTTTTTAAAAAAACTTACCCACTGACGTTAATTGATTTTTGTTTTTCTTTCTTTTCTTCCCTGCACACAAAGGGAAGTAGCTTCTCTCTTGAACGGGCTTGAATTTTAATTGAGAACTATTATATTGTAGAAAAAACCCGTTTGAATTATTGAATATAACAAAAAAAGAAAAATATAACCCCAAATTGGTTTGCTCCCAGCGAAATTGAAACTTTAAGATTATCTTCATTTAAGACTTACAACACCTGATATTGTTGTCACATCTGTTCAACCTATTGCAAATAGTCGGTTTATTTTCTTATTCATTTTGCTTTATACGAACCACCCTAAGATATTTTTGGTCTTATAAGACACAGTTTACCTATCGAAACGTGGCTTGCTTACAACCTACCCGACGTCTTGGATTGTCGACTTGACCATGCCTTGAGAAACTCGAACTCTCTCAGTTAGTTATGTTATTCCACTTCGTATAGTCGAAGACACCATTTCGCTTAGCTCGCCCCGCGTATGCTTAAGACTCAAGCAACATTTCACTTACAAACTTTGTAAAAGTAACTGACTGTAACATAGTTTAGTGCGTATTTGCCTCCAGTCACGCTTAGTCCTTGCTCCGCGCTGTAATTCAAACCAGTCAACTAATTCGGGCCAGTACCCATTCAGTGCTATAGCAATTCAGTTCTGTTTTTGTAATTTTATATAATTGTATTAACCACCAATTAATCGATCCATAAGTGTTTTAATTCACTCTGCAACTCACCGCCAAACATGAAGAGGATTCCTATATGTACTGAAGACAATGGACTCGTTCTTTAAGTGGGTCTTCAGCGATCTCGGTCGGCTCGACGTCTTCTCACGTCACAATTTTCTATTTGTACAACACTGACTCTACGCGAAAATCAAAGTGCTCTGAAGAATCTGAAAAACCAGTTTCACAACGTGGATCAAAACGATTTTCTTACGGTCTCTGTCTTTCGTTCGAATTCGTCCCTAGCTTTTAGCACGGTCTGGAGGAATGTATGAGTGGCTCAAGTGCTTTATTTATTTGTAAAATTTTTAACAATTCCAAAAGTTTACAACTTTTGAGGATTTTGCAAAAAACAAGGTTACAGCAGAAGTGTATGTTGCAGCATATTGTGCGATAAGAATACTCTACACACTTGGAGAGAACGATGACATGAGACAAGAAATTACAGTGAAAGTGGCAATTCGGATTAGACTCGAGAAAATATTCAAAAGATGTGCCAAATACCAAGAAAATCTTAATCGAAAATAAGAAATTTGAAAGCTAGTGAGAAAAGCAAAGTTACTTGTGTGATTCTGTTCTAAATGTGTTCACGTGTTTTATTTGAATAAGTTGTGAGTTTAGTGCCGAAGAAAACCATCACCAACATGGGATACTATAATGTGATGCCGCTCATTCTTGGAATATTGTTGCTAAACGGATTAATCAAAGCTGAAGGAGAAACAGGCAGCACTGTTAGAAATGAAGAAGGTAATTTTCTGATCCTAAATTTTGACTTTCAGTTATAACTTTGTACAATAAATACGAGATCAACAGCCAGCCAAACGAAAGACTCAAGCGAGTAACTCGATTAAATCATTTACGTTACAGAATCGTTGATCCATTACAGCTTATGTTGGTCCGACATAGTTTGATTGATGGTCTGAGCATTCCAATCATTCGGTTTATCTGACTTAACTGAAAACACGAAAAGGAGTTGACCCATGAGAATATAGAAAAGGTTCACGCCTCTTCTCAAACAATAGTTATACGAGTATATGAGTGCCAAGAACTCAGCAGATATTAGGTTCTTCGTATATCAGAAAGATGCGTGATCTTTTCAAATCATAATAAATACCATGGCCAACGCTCAAGTGTTGGTGTTGAGCATAGGTCTTCCGTAGCAAGACCATACATCGGACATTTGTATTTTTTTGCTTTTCGCTTCATAATGAACTGGTAAAGATTACTTCAAGCAGAAGCCTAATTCAAGAAGAAGCCATTGTTTTTGCTACAATGGATAAAGAATGTGAATTGTGTAAACAAAATGTTGATAAGTATGAAATGCAGCTCATTATATGTTAATTTAATTTTCTGCAATGAGAAATATGTTTTGTAACTGTTCAAGCACGTTATAACACTAAATTGAGTTGTGCAAATTGAATAGTCTACGCGCAACTCCTTCATATTGCTATGAGATATACAGTTTATGTTATTTGCAGCTTTTAATTTGCACTAATTTCACTTTTTGTTAATAATTATCATTCATGCCAAGTCCAGGCATTCTTGACCAACGAACGGATCCACTAGAAGTATGTGATAGCTGGCATAGTGTTCCTTAAAATATTGAATGGTGAAAGCTAACCAAAATTAGGATTATTTGTTAGTTTTTGTTATTCAACTGTGAGGAGAAAAAACTCTAAGTCATCCCTAAAGTCTGAATGTCCTCTATAGCCTTCTCATGCTATCAACTATACGATCTAGTAATAAACTGCGGATATATCGAAGTTTTCTTCTGGATTACATTTTGACTTTTAGTGTCACTGCTCTACTTTGAAAATTTTATGTACTTAAATAGGTATCATGAAATCTAACCACGATCAAACAGTCACCATAGACATAGGGAAATTCTACTCTTCTTTCATTCAATGAATACTTTCCGTAATCAATTTCACAGTGCCACTATTTTCTGATGACAGGAAATGATGTACTGGTAGAGGTAGTCCTTAAAAAAAATCAATATCACTGGTCAACACAATTTTTTACTTTTACTCCAACACATTCTGATATCTCTAATTTTTAATATAAAATGTTTTAAAATAAGAAGAAATAATAAGAGTATTCCAGTAAATTAAGACAACTAAATAAATTATACATTAGAAATTTGGCATACAACTTCAAAAAAGTAGCATAAAAATATGTCAAAAAAGTCATCGTATTTGGTCATAATACCACAAATCAGAATATTTTTTCTAAGCGCATTATAAACCCTCTTTTTCATTACGATATATTGTTAGTTCATGACGCAACATTACTACAACAACCACTGCAGTTAAAGGAGCCCTATTCCAAATTATTTTTCAACTTGATTTGGTTAAATTTGACAAATTTTTCAGGTAATTCTATACATCTTTATTTTGAAGAAGTGCAAGCTACATATCAATTTGAATATGAAACAAAAATGCCCAAATTCACCGGATCGTCTTTATTTTATTTCTGGATTTCTTGCTCAAATTGAATTCTTGCTCAAATTGAGAACGGCTTAACCTTTATTAAATAACATTTACAATTTGTATTTACAATTCGTATTGTACATAGATTTGGGGAATTCCCGAGACTATTAACAAATTTTAGGCACCAACATATTTTGGTGATAAGGTTGGTCTAAAGTTACCTACCCAGCAATGCCATTTTCTAAATCTGTGATTTGCAGGAAACAAAAAGACCATATGGCAGGATATTATTTTATCTTGTCCAGGAATATTCTTACAAATTAAGAGATAAAATTGTATAATCTAATGTAGAATCAGTAACTGAACCTCTTCCTCACACTCAAGAGAGCTTACCATCGCAACCTTCAATGAAAAAAGAAGGTGGAAAATCAGATTTTCCAAATGAGACCACCTCTCCTTCACAAGATTTTCTTGTAAATGATAATGAACCGCATTGAATATGTCAAATTGAACTAAACAATTTAGTCAGATAACTGAATTTGTCTGAAGCTCGAGTTTAACTCTTGGGTTAAAGACTTGAATGAAATAAAATTTATTTCACTCGTACACAAATGTCTATTCATCGGCAACGTGATGCTGAATTTATAGACTTTTTCGCGGAAGAAAATGGTCTTACATATTACAATAATGTGCAAGGCCTTATAAATGAACAAGTCTTTGACTATTGACCAGATAAATGGAGGCTATTCATTGTCTCTTCCAAATTAACTAAGAAAGTAGTTTGTGTAATGGCAATGATCTTTCGTCTGCCACCTTAGCACATGACGTCCACATAAAAAAAACATAGAAAATCTACTCGAGGAAAGCCAGTACAACCATCATATTTGAAAATTAACGCGGATTTAAAATTTGTTTGAATATTGCAGGTGTTGCAACGAGACTACCCGAAATTATCTTCATTTTTCGCAAGTGAGAAAGAAGAAAGCGAAGGCCCGAGAGGGGTTTTAGTGCTAAGAAGAAAGAGACAGTGAAGCAAGAATTCAATTCACTATTAAATGGAATTAGAAAATGAGTAAATGAAAGTCCCTCTCTAGAACAGAACAATATTATTTGATCGACTTGCCATCTAAAATTAAGAGTCTTCAAAAAAAGACGTTCAAGACAATGAATAAGGTATTCCTTATTTGAAATATTTATTTCTTAGACTGAATGAAGTGAAATTAAAAGAAGATATTTTTGCTGGTCCGGATATAAGAAAGATCATGATGGATTTCAGGATGGATCAGGATTTTATTTCTTTTTTGTTTTTGGAAATAAGAAAGCTGCGAACTATTAGGGGATGATTCCTAGCCTACTACAGGATTATAAAGCCATAGCCTTATATAATATACTTTCTAAATATTCTATGCCAAAACTCCTACTTCAACTTTTTCTCAAAAAACTTACGTACGGTAAGGGACGAACTCGAGGAAAGGTTTGAATAGGAGTTCATGGCTATGAAAAAAAATATATCAACGAAAATAGTCACCGAAAATCGTCACAGATTTTCGTTGAGCATTAAAACGAGATCTCCCATAGTATAATTTTAAGAGACAAGCAAAACGACAAAAATATTTTTTCAAAACATAAATAAATTTTTCAAAACATGATTCCTGTCAAAAATAAATAACATTTAACATTTTAAGTAAACCCTTATCCAACATAAATGGGTGTTTGAATATCTATTCCACGTACGTTTCTTGACTAATCTAACCCAAGGTATGAAAAAATACTTTTTCAATGTATAAAATTCGTTCTCCAGTTGGGGACCATGGTAAATTTTTTATTTTTATGCGCTAGCAATCTATTTATAAAGTGCTTTGAAGCACTATACAATGAATCGTTGAAGCCAGTACTTACCTCATAAGACAGAATGCGATTTAATGGTGTACAGGTGTGTTTCAGGACGTCTGTGTTAACGTTTATTGGACAGTTTCGGTTTTGAACGAGGCTTGCCCACTATGCGCAATATGCAAATGGCTTCCTGGTAGACGTCTATGGGCAACATGAAAGTAAAACTATAAAGATGTAAACAATCTACGATTAAATCGAGAGTCTTTCTATGTTGTTGCTATTCACTCAAAAATTTCAGTCATAAGGTTAACATTTATTCGAGACAGACCGACTCTTGTTCAAAGAGGAATCGGGAAAACAAAACAGAACACTAACTTTCTACAAAGGCAGATCTACTTAAGGTACTCAGTTGCACCTGAAATGAAGGCAAAATAATCATCAATCTGACCCGGAAAACCAATCTATTTCAATTGTCTACTTTTAAATTTTTTTGTTAAATATAGAACCTTAAATGAGACACTTTCCTCAAAAAGGGGGGCCTTTTGTTTCTGTTACGATTTTCACGAGGTCTTGAACTTTTGGTTTGGAATATTACTTTACTTTGTCATAAACTTTGGCTTCGCACTGGATATCTTTTTTATAATAATTTTAGCATATAGCATATTTAGCGTCAAATAATTAAGAACAAGATAAACTGGAAATTCACGAAAACCGAAAGACCCCCTTGAAATTCCGGACTTTCGGGAAAGCCCTTTATGAGGGTTTTCCCAAGACTCCGTTAAAAACCCTTTAAACCCTAATTCAAATATTATTCGCAGAGAAAAGTATTCGTCCAATTTTCTTCAATAAGAAAGTCACTCTCATATATGGGAAACGACAGAGATATTTGAAACTACTATATGAACCCAAATCACTCGTATAATGAATATATAATTACATTTTATTCTCCATAACTTAGGCGATCTATTTGCCCCTAAAATCCATAGATGAACAGTAAGTGATACAAAAGTGGTATCCTTTTATATTTAACCAAAATAATTTCTTGCAACAAAAAAATTCATCATCATATGAATTTTTTCCGCGCTAAGGATGAATTCAGTTCGCTAGGTAATGTAACTATATATTCTGTCACCAGGACTTTGGCTTTTATCGAAGAGCACTAATCTTTGTGCAATGGCAAATGGCATTCGAAAATTCCCCTTCATAGACTAACTACGAAGGCGGTCCTATAAATATTTAGCCTAGAAATGAAAAAACAAAATTTTTGAACAAATGCAATTTATTTTCCAATATAATCTCCTTTTAATTCGATACACTTGACCAGGCGATTCAAATCCTTTAACCCGTCTAATAAAGTTTTCTCGAGGTCTGCAAAGTCAGCCTCCGTGGCGGCGATTACTTCCTCGTTCTAGTGAAATTTCTGCCCAGCAAATGACTTTTTCAAGTTGAGAAACAAAAGGAAGTCGCACGAGGCCAAATCTGGAGAATACTATTGACCATTGGTATGGTCTATAGCGGGCATGATAAATTTAGACCATTGGTTTGATTTTCAACGAGAAAGTCATCTTGTAGCACTTAAAAGTTACGGAAGGTGGAAAAGTCATCTTGAAGAATTTGATAATCCTAAAGTGAACGGGCCCAATCGACTGATAAATTTTCGGATCATCGGCATACAGGAGACAAGGAGAAGGAATCACATGGGGAAGGACATTTATAAAAAGAAAAACTGATCCAAACATCGAGCCTTAAGGGACACTAGGTAAAGGATTTAAAGTTGTTGAAGTTATACCGCAGAGGCTTTAACAACAGAAAAAATGGAGCGAGTAAGACTGCATTCATGTCAATAATGTGGCCAAGATTTCAAGAGACCTTATTTCAGACAAAGCAAATGGTGTAACAGTAGCAAATGACTTGGGAAATTCCATGAAGATCCCATCGACTTGTGACTGTCATTCCAACGCCATTGCAATGTTATTTGCGTATATAGTCAAAAGATTATAGGTAGATGTACTTGCTGTCATGCCATATTGACATGTTACTCAGGGTCACTAACTGATCCGAATCCAGCAGGGAGTTGGTTGTCGAGAAAACGCACCGATAACTTCGCAAAGCAGGAAATTTGCTATATAGGACGATAGTTGGATACTTCGGTAGCATTATCACTTTTAAGAATGGGAACAATGAACTCTTTTTTCCAATTAGCGGCCAATACATCAGTATTTACACTGAGATTCAAATGAAGTGACAGACAGAATGTGAATGCAAAGAATGCCTTTATGGTCGGGACTTACATAATGATCAATAGAGTTAAAATTTTTAGAAATAGTATTCGAGGATGCCAAAGGTTTTAGGATGTTAGAACTCTAGAAGATCTTGAAAAACTCCTAACAAAAAAATTGTATTCACTTTATATTGAATACTACCCACACCATAGTAGCACTCAAATGAAACACACTAAGAAAGTAGCGCAAGGATTCACTTTTGGCTGAGCTGATTCCAAAACACTTCGAAGCTTCACGGCAAACAGAAAATTTGATTGATTTGATTCAAAATTATTATAAGATTAAATTAACGGGAGATTATTATGTACTTCATTAATTCATGGCCTGCAAGTAGAAAATTCACACCCAAACTTAAGAGCAAAAAATTACAAGGTGTGTCTCGAAATTCCTGGACTGGTCAAGAATAAAGAAAACTACGAATTATTTCGGTAAAACGGATTTATTTTATTCAAAGTAGTTCTCTTCCACCTCTCTACACCGCTTTGCACGGTATATAAGCATGTCAAAAGATTTATTTAAATCTTTCTTTGATATCATGTTTACAATAGCGGTCATCAACTTTTGGATGTCTTTAATATTCGCAAAACGCTTTCCTTTCATGACTAAATGAATTTTTCGTGAAGCCAAGTGAGTTTTCCGAACAGAAAAAATCACATGGTGGCAAATCAGACGAAAACGGCGAGTAGTTGATGGACAGAATGCCATTTTTTATTTAAAAATCGTTCACAAGCGTTGAACGATGAGTCAGCGAATTGTCATTCACATTAGCGATATTCTGGCCGAACACGACGTATTCCCGAAAGCAAACGCTTCACAACCGTTTGGCCTTGCGGAATGAACTCTTTGTGGACAATCTCCTTGGAATCGTAACTTCTTCGTTTGACTTCTCCAAATGCGACTTTTTGGGTTTGGGGTAATCCGGATACTGCCGTACGGCACTTTGTCGCTTGGTTTCGGGATCATATTGATAAAACCACGTCTCGTCAACCGTTAGAACGGATTTTCGGTAGTTTGAGTTGTTTTTGTCTCCCTTAATCAAGTCTTTCCAATGTTGAATGCGAAACAATTTTTGGTCAACAGTCAAATTGTGAGAACGAATCGCGCACAAGGCTTTCTGAGGGCCAAGTGCTCCGTCAAAATGCAATGAATTGACTCACGGGGCATATAAAGCTCCATTATCATGTAACGCAATCAGCATTTCGGCTCATTTTTAATAAATTCACGGACAAATTTAAAATTCACTTCGTTCACAACTGATCTTGAACGACTAGAACGTTGTTCGCCAACCAGTACATCTCACTACCTTAAGCATTCTGCATCATTTGATGCGTCTGAGCCGCCGTTTTAACCGAGTTTAAAACTAAACTTAATATTCGCTCTTTGTTCAAAATTCATTGTTCGACCGATGATGCAAAAGTACTGTCACTAAGAGCGCAATAACTTGGATTCTATTCATCCAAATGTCATGAAATTTTGACACAACTTCTATGATGAATGTTAAAATAAATTCCGAAAAGATCTTAAAGATGCCACCACCAGTTTTCCTTATTTTTGACCAGTTCGAGAACTTTTGGGACAGACCTTGTAGAACTATCTAAGGTGATAATGATGAATAAAATTAGTCGGACTCCTCAATACTAGCGGCGAAGAAACTCTGATAGGCAAGAGTCAACGGTGATACTGAATTGCGCTGAATTGAAGGAAACAGTGCTATTATTGGTAATACGTTACAAGGTATACAAATAATAGTTTTCATAGATAATTTACTTATTAACTTGAACAAAACCAATAAGAACTTTTTTAAAATACAACTTAACGAGATCTGCTTGCAGATGTATCTCCAAAATTACATGATAGAACTTTCTACAAGTTTTTCTATCGATCAAAAACGTTTACTGATCACTGCATATAATGTATATAATGCTTTGTGAGCTCCGGATTTCACTAGACATGAGTGTGGTATGTTCGTTTCTAAGTTTCTTACATGCGTCTATCGACTATGAACTATTTTTTACATTATATCCGACCCAAGAATATTAAGCTTACAAATTCTTCAGAAGATTAACTCGAAACGTATAATATAAAAAAGTATGTGTCAGCATTTCTTCTTTTTCGATATTCGAATCATATGTTGTACTAATAAATTTGTGGCTCACATTAGTCAAGACGGGTATCACGACGTTCAGAGAGGTAGTAAGCTTCAAGGAAAAACTGAGTCCAAAAAAAAAAATGTTGATTTTCGTTCCATCTTCCATAAAATTTAGCCCACAGCTAAGATGTTTTCTTCAAGATTAATGTCAATACCATTGCGGAAGTATGAAAATTGATTTCATCATCATAAACGTGTTCGATTGCGGAAGTCGTTCAACAAAATTATAGTAATGAAACTAAATTAAATCAAAAATCGCCATGAAACTCCAATGGCTGGTCAAATTAGGAATAAGATTTTCGCAATAATGAAAATAAATGTATCTATGAGCATAACTTGGTATTAAAGCGAAAAAAATAATCTGCAAGTTGAACGCTAGTCGGTTTACACGATTTGGTGCAAAATACATAATGGTATATTTTTTGCTGGTAGTCAAGTCATTTGCCGACGCTAAATCAAAGTTTTTTCAAAAAGAAACTTGTGAACTTGTATCTCAATACATGTACGTATATACATGATGCAAGAAGTTTGAAAGGACAATATCCTACAAATTTAATAGTAAGCAAAAAACTGATTTCGAAGTTATTTAAATAGTCCAATCTATGGCTTGGTAGCAAAGAAATCGATGGTAATTGCACTGAAATGTACAACCAGCCAGCAACAATTTATTATTGTTACTCAAGACTATGCCGAACCCATCAACTAATCGTAATCAGCCTTAAATCGACAGGTGGCACAATTGTTATTCAACACATATGCTAACATAACTTGTCGAACAAAGAATCTTAAAAAAAAGAACGACGTTCGCAAGAATATGCTGGCAAGTGAGTGCATAATAAAATCTTTTACAACGTCAAAGCCATTGTATCGATCCAGAAGTCAACGATCTCCAGAATCTCATGCAAGTTGCTACCAAGGTAATGGATACACTATCATCCATCCATCTAAGCCACCATGTAACCCAAGACATTGTGTGAGACTTTTCTGCTTATGTTGCGAAAATTACATTTAGCTGCCAACTGTGCATAATTCGCGTAATCCACGCTTAAAATCGCAATCCTCGTTCTGAAACTTCTGAAACTTCTTGTTCTAGTTCCAATCCTCAGCACCAGCGCGTTACAGGAATGCAAAGTTTTGAGCGCAAATTGGTTTCGCTATGTTATGCTAATCAAACGATTCGTACAAATGAATCATTGTTTGCTTAATCGCTACCGTCAAAAGACGTACGACCGTACGCGCTACTTTTAAAGGCGTTAACGGATTCCGTGGTAGTATCTCTTACATAAAAATTTAATTGAACAAACACAAGAAGCGGTAAAGCGTGCTTAATTCGTGAATGCGAACAGTTACCAATTGGCCAAACAACAATTGCAGTGGTAGCTTGAGTTTAACAACAATAAAACGCTTCCCAGTTGCAGTTCTTTTGCTTTTTCGTTGTTAAATGGAATGTGATACACATTCCGAAATAAGGCGCTAGAAAATTGAAAAGTCCACGAATAAATCGTTCATTTACACAGACACATATGCAGCCCATATGCTGTAGAATGAGAAATTTCAACCGAAATCTTGCAGAAAGCGTTGTTTCGTTTTCTGCTATCAAAAATTTGATGCCGTGGATTTTCACGGTTGTATCGATTTTTGTACGAAAAACGCGACATCTGGATGTCAATATAAGTTTCGCACTTGGTACTTGAAACGCTTTTATGACCTCATTATTTCTTAGAACCCCGTTGTGTGAACGCCTTAAAAATATACTTAAAAACGATATGGCATTCAATTGCGAACTACGGGACATTTTAATCCGCAGCCACGAGCGCTACAATTGATAACATGCAACTGTAATTGGTAAGCCTAACATAAATCCCATATTGTGAATTGGTGGAGTTCGTTATAATTGACAGGAACGTAGAAAAATGGTGACGAGCCAACAACGCGTTGCGAACGACGCTTACCCAGATACTCTTAAAACCCCGCTAAATATCGCTCGTGGTCTGGCAGTAATGCTCCGCGACTTGAGGATGCTGGAGGAGGATCACAAATGGAGCTGTGGTTTTCAGAAATTGGATCGAAATTCAACTCCGATACAGCAAAGCTCAATGCAGTTATGATATCGCTGGACATAACGGTATTGGCACAAATGGCAGATGCTGTTAAAAATCCTTCGACTACAAACGAATTCGAAGAACAGAAATAAAATTCTTTCGCCCGACTTAAGCTGCTGTAGAACAATCAATTCTGGGAACCGATTTCCTACGACATTTCAACTTGCTGGTGGACGTGAAGCGGAAGCGACTGGTAGACGACAATACTAATCTTAAAACAAACGCAATAATTCCAAATGGTTTTTCGATTTCGATAAAAATTATTAAAACAGGAACACCGTATTGCCAAATCCTATTTGAGTTACCGGATATTATAAATCCAGCAATTGCTATAATAACGCGCGACACGGCGCTTAAACATCGTATTCTCACCAAAGCACCCCCCATCGATGAAAAAGCTCGTCGCTTATTACAGGATAAATACCAACCTGCTAATATGGAAAACGACTTCATGGTGGATAAAGGAATTTGTTGACCTTCGAGCGGCCCTGTTCATTTGGTTTTGAAGTAATCAGGAGAATGGAGGACATGCGGCAATTACAGAAAATTGAAGACAGTAACAATTCTAAATCGGTACCCCATTGCCAGTGTTGAAGGTTTCACCCATACTTTGACTTTGATTAAATTTTCTCTACTATCGACTTTGTTTGCGCCTATCATCAAGTTTGGTAACGTTTGGTCGTTATGAGTTCCAAAGAATGCCTAATCGACTCAGGAAGGCAGCTCAGACTTTAAAGCGATATCGTACTATCCGGTTTGACCTGCTGCTTCGGCTATTTAGATGAAATGATTGCCGCATCGAAGTCGGAAGAAGAAAATGAAGAAAACATAAGGAACATCACAATCGAGCGATATTTCAACAATTTCAAGAATACGGTATCAAAATATATCCTTCGAAATGCAGATTCGGACAATCGGAAGTGAAGTCTCTACAATTCACAGTTACCAAGGATGAAATCAAGCCTTTCACTCAGAAAGTAGACATAATCCTCAAATACGAAAAGCCAGGTACGATTCACAACTTAAGAAAATATCTAGGAATATAAAACTTCTACCAAAAAATTTCCGAAAAATGTTGCAGAAATCATAGCGCCTCTAAACAAATTTCTACACGAGTCTCGTGAAAACGATAAGAGACCAGTAGAGTGGACTCCTACAGCTATGTATGCATTCGAAAAAAGCATGCAGTTCTTAATAGATGCAACAGTTCTAATACATTCGGTAAAGGATACATCTTTGGCTATCACAACGGACGCTTTAAGTTTTGCAATTGGGGCAGTGTTGGAGCAGTTTGTAGACAATCAATGACAGCCACTTGGTTACTTCAGCAAAAAGTTGAATAAAGCGCAACTGGATTATAGCATTTATGACAAGGAGTTGCTAACCATCTATTCTGCAATTAAATATTTCTGTGATCGAATAGGAGGGCAGGAATTCGTGATCAGAACAGATCATTAGCCATTATGACACGCGTTTACCCAATTAACATCAAAACTGTCGTCCCGGGAAACGCACCAATGGGAATATGTATCGCAATTTACCACCGACATAATACACATCAAAGTAGACTCCAACACACTTACTGCTGCCCGGTCGCGGCTAGGCCCACTAACTACAAATAAGTTCTTAAAATAATAGACGGGTTTTCGCGATGGACAGAAGTAGTGCTAATCAGCAATACAACTCCGAGAATTTTAACAACAGATTTTGAAAGTCAGTTTGAATCCATAACGCTCAATCCATCCATAAGGCCTTACAAAGCTGATTGGGTGTAAATACTTTCGGACGACTGCATATTATTCAGCCTCAAATGGCATGATTGAGCGACTTCATCGATCTTTGAGAGCAGAGTTAATATGCGACGAAGATACCACATGGATACAAACGTTAACAATTGTTCCACTGGGTCTAAGTTCTGCCTACAAAGAAGACATCAAATGCTCCGCTACAGAAATGTTATATGGCACGATGCTGCGAATAACAGGGGCATTTATAATTGAAGAGCAAATGATTCCCGTAAACGAACCTATCTTTGTAGAAAAATATCGAATAGATATGAAAAATCTTCAACCGACTCCTGTGAACCATTACCATCCAGGACACGTTTTTAATTACAAGGATCTGAAGACATGCAGTCACATATTTGATCGCGTACGTACAAAAAAGAAGATTACCAGTACTTAAAACGTATTCTGGGCCCCGAAAATCGAGCAGCAATGAAGTGACGTTTCAATTGTTTTATTGACAATTCTAAAGAGGAATGTATGCAGCGATTCTCAAACCATCGATGCGATATCTGGATGTCGATATAAGTTTTGCACTTGATAATTGAAACGCTTTTGTAACCTCACTCCTTCTTAGAACGGAATTGTGAGAACGCCTTTAAAAAATACTTAAAACCGATAATGTGTTTAACTGCGAACTACGGAACAAGAGCTAAGAGCTTCCTCAACTACTCAACTACTCTCCCTTGCTCAGCTACGAGCAAGGGAGAATTTTACGTGCTTGTGATGCACATTGTCAAAATTACAGTGCTCTTCGTTGGTCTTACATGGAGTTGAGGTGACAGAACGTTCTTACTGCCTTGTGTCTAAGGGTGTAGATCGTCCACCTGTTGAATATATCAAAAAGGAGCTACGATTTTATTTATTTGGTTTTTTTGCATTTCTTTTCTGCAAGGTTATCTTTACTTTACTGACTGATTGACCTGAAGCACGGGTGCATATTCCATCCTCCCAGGTCCTTGCGTCTTAGCACTTCCAAACTATCGTTGCCATGTTACTCTATTTTCTTGCCGAATAATTTTAGCGCACGGTCACTTATGCATTCGTCAATTGTGCCTGTTTCAATGTCCTTTTCTTTGTCGACGTTCCTTACTTACCATGGAATTCAGAAGATTATTCTTCTTGCCTTATTCTGGAAGATTTGGAGTGCTTTCTTGTTTGATAGGGTCGTTTGGCTCAGTGGCTATACTGCCCTATAGTAGTGTCGGCCTTATGACTTGGTTGTAAATCAGGAGTTTGTTCTTATTGTTTGAGGGACCTTTGCTCATGAGGAGCTCTAGGGAATCGATAATATGCATACATTGACCTCTATTTGTGCGTATATGTTGTATCCAGTTTCGTTTTAGTTTTTTTTTTTTCAACGATAAGTTAAGGTATTTTGTTGTTGGTTTCCATGCTGGTTTCACACTGTTGATGGTAAGTGAGGCTTGTCTTTCATCCTTGCGATGAAGATACGTTGCATTTCGTCGGTGTTAGTATCTATTGTCCACTTATTAAAATATCCCAGGATAGTATCAATAGAGCTTTACAGTTTTAAAGTGATGATTTCTGCTTGTCTGGCTGAGTAATAGATTCAAGTGTCGTCAGCATATACGGCTGTGTGGACATTATTTGGTAGGCGAGGCATATCCGCTATATAGAGGTTATAAAGACCGGGCGATATGGGTGGTTCTTGTGGATCGGTCGCAGGTTGGAAAAATGATTGTGAATTTTGACACCAAATTTTCTGCCATGTAGAAATAAGTAGAAAAATTGAATGATGGAAAGCGGAATTCCGAATACATTCATTTTGTGGATAAGTCTTGCATGCTAGGCTATGTCAAAAACTTAAGATATGTTAAACATAACTAGTCCGGTTAACTTTCTGCGGGTCAGCCCATACCGTATGTGTTGGACCATCCTTGCAAGCTAGAGTTCTGTAGAGTGTGCTGCTCGAAAGCCATACTGTGGATCAGTAATGAGGTGCTTTTCTTTAATCAGTTCATTCAGCCGGTTAAGCAATGCTCCTTCCACTAGTTTTGATACAGCTGAGAGAAGACTTATGGGCCGCCAGTTCTGGGGGATGGTTAAATCTTTACCTGTTTTTTTTTTCTACTGTTTTCCACCCTTCTGCGTATTGTGATGGACGGTAACTGGCATTAATGGTGTCCATTTTGTTCTGTACCAGATTATCTGGGAAACATCATTAAATTGTGTTTGTCACGTCCAGTGGCCATATAATTTGCGGAATTTTCCACCTAGTCCTCGTGGTTGAAGAACTATGGTTCGGCAGCATTTACTCGAAATCGCATCTCAAAGGTGTCTGCAAATGCTTTACCCTTGCCCTATTTGTAAAATTGCAGTCTGTTGGGGCCATGAAAAGGTGGCATGACTGATTTGTTTTACACTTTGAAGTGTGTGGCAAGTCTTCAGAATGGAGATGTACCATTAGACTGGCTCTAGACTTTGCAGGAATCTCTCTCTCTGACGATTGTTGAATTCAAATATACGCTCTCTTACTTGGTTAGTTATATAGTTTGCTTTCGTTAGCAATCTAGGATCACCCGTGCTCATAGCTCTTCTCCGAATTTGTTTCTTCCTCCTTATCGAAAGTTTTATTTCCTAAGGGAGTTTATAGGGATTATAAGCCGTTGCCGGATATTTGAATGTTATGTCCTATTTAGCTTGCTTTATTTTATTTAATTGCTCGATCGTCGAGTTTACATCTCTGACTGTGTTTAAATTTTGGGTGTAACTGCTTTAAATTTTGTGTGTAAAGCTGTTTGGAAAGCCAGTTTGTTTTTCCTCTCTTTTGGGGGCTCATCTATAAAGATGTCTTTTATTAGGAAGTGAACCAGTTTATGACATGATATGAGCTCATCGAGGATATTTATCTCCATGCGTGGTGAAAATCGCGTGATAATGCAAATTCCAGTTACCGTGTATTCTGCCAACGTGTGTCGGTTATTTTGGTTGGTGCAGGCTTATTTGTTCGTTTGTGATAAATCTATTTAGCTCAGTCCAAGCTTGAATGCTTCTCACCGCACCCTAGCCCCTATAATACGCATGTTTCCTATTATTAATAGAGGACCTTCTTTTGTGAGTAGTTGCTCAAAATCTTGTTTCATCAAAGGATTCTTTACAGGGTTGTACAAAGAAGTAATTTTGAATTCGAAGGAGTTCGTTTGCACTTTTAATGCCGTGGCTACCATGCATTGCAAGCGTTGCACGTTAATTTGCGAATGCTCCAAATTTCTCCTCAATAGTCTGGCCGTACCGCCTCCTCTGCTGACCATTGGACTATCACATAGACATTGGTCTATGTTTGCTGCCATGTTGTTTGATGTTTGTGCTGTATTTTGATTATTGTGAGGTGATGTTGGTTGAGTCGTTTTTGTGGGTGGTAAGTTTTTCGCAGTGACTTGTACAAACGTCTTCCTTATATTTTTAGGGTTTTTCACGCAACACCCGTAGCTTGCGGGATGTTTTCCTCCGCAGTTACCCATTTGATCTTTTGCTCAGGTGTCTGCTAACACTCAGAGAAGTAATGGAGCCTTTCGGATTTTCCGCATCTTGCTTGCGCATAACAGTTAATCGAGAATTTTGCAAACATTGTTTTTGAGAATTTTGCAAAAATCAAGGACTTTTACCAGTTTCTAGCGGGCTTATTGTAATTTGAGGAAGTCTACCGCTATTGGATGGAAGCGTTGTTGCTCCAGATGGAGTTTTATATCTTCAACCTCCAAGCCGTGTAGTCCCTGATTATAAGATCCAGTTTTCTCTCCTCAGGAAGATAATTTGTGCCGTATTGCCACTTTACTTCAGTAAACATTCTTGTTAGTTTTCGGTAGTCTGTGGACGTTTTTAGAGTTTTTTTTAATGCCTATGTACATTCGTTTAGCAGTTTCTGATTTAGTGTTGTTTGCCTTCATTAGTCGATTGAGTTTGATCTATTTGTCGGGTTCCCTTTATGTAACAGGTACAGTCCGTCGTTTAGCTTCCTAAAGGACGGACTATGAGGGGTGTGCAGTGCAATCCGATGGATGAACTTGTTTAGCTTAGGGTTTGTTGGGGATGGATAATTCTGGATTGACTTGGGGCTTTTTGGGTGGTGATAAGGAAGGAAATTCCTCAAAGTCCTACATTCTCTTCTTCTTTTTCTCCATGTCGTTGTCCATTTGGTGTTCTGTTTCTTCGACGATTTCTGCATTGCTTAGATCTTCGTCAGAGGAGACAATCTCAGATTTAGGAGTTTCAATTTTGCGCTTTTTGTGTCTTTTGTGCTTTTCAGGTTTGGACTTGATGGAGTGTAGCAGTCTCATTGTCAATTCGTGATTTTTGCGGCGCTCTTCTTTTGCAGCCAGCTCAGCATGACATTTGTCTTATTTAGCTCTCGTTTCTTTGAGCTCTTCCCGAGTAAGTTAAAGTGTATTACAAACTTACTGGAGTTGCTTCTCCATGCGTTTTGTCATGCTAAGCTGCTCGATAAGTAACGCAACTAGTCAGTTTTTGTCTTCCATTCCCCGGCTCTAGGCTTCAGGTAGGACGGGAAAAACAACGAGCGTCACTCGATTTGTAATAATTTTAACTCGAGAAATATTATTTTTTTAAATATTATATATTATATTACTTTGTTTTATAAAATATAATATTGTTATCAGTTGCAGCTCCTTCTATAGGTATAAAACAACTGAAAAATAGCGCTCACGCAAAGTTGCCAATTGTACTGTAATTAATTTCTTTTTTTCACTCCCACTTTTCGAGTTTGTCCTTTTTTATACAATCATTTCCACATTATTTTCATTTCAATAATAATAGTAATAGTAAAAAAGGAATAGATGAAATAGAAATAACGCGGAGAGCTTGCGTCATCAGGGAGTAAATTCCTGGAATAAGTGCATAATTGGAAAAAAAGCATCGTTATATTAGTCATCACCAATTGAGAATATCGGTGTTATGATTGAAGGCATCAATATTAAGATTTTCTCTGTTTACTTTTCAGGTACTGAAATTAATCCCGAAAAATTGACAAGCTTTGAAAGATGTATAAAATAGTTTATTCATGATAACCAAGGGTATTTACTTTGTGGTGATTTGAATGCCAAACATCAACAGTGGAATTGCCCGCGGTCAAATAAGCTTGGCAGAGTTCTCTACAGCAGTTCTCTCTTTTTACATTCACCAAACGAGCCAACGTTCTATTAATTTAACAATACTGGTTCAATATTAGATATCGCCTTAAGTCATGGGAAACATAATTTTACAGAGTTCTTTCTTCCCTGCATTTTCCAAGCCCTTTCTTCACTGTATCTTCCAGTGGCTTTCTCGTTTAAAACAGATGAACGGATGGAGGATCCTTCACGAAGCATTTTCGCCTTCAAAGAGACAAATTGGGCAATGTACCGGAAACTCATAAACGACAGTACAACAATAACTCGGTACACTCCAGAGTTGATGAGAACCCATAATCAAATTGATGAGCACATCAAAGTCTTCAATAACTCTATTTTGAATGTAATCCAGCGTAGTCCACCCAAAAATAACCATGGTTTCAAAGTCTTAACATTGGATGCCGAAACATACAAGCTTATCCAAATGAGGAAGTCCCTCAAAAGGCAATGGCAAAGAACCAGGGACATCCAATTAGAAGTCGGAATCCATAGCCTAACAACTGCTATTCGAGTAAAAATCCACAATCTCCGGAATTCAATGCTCGGTAAACTTGAATTCAATACAGAAAATATGCAAAGGAAATCAAATTTCTATTCCCCCAACGCTAGAGCGTAATAACGTCAAAGAATTTTCGAACCAAGGCAAAGCCGAGCTCCTTCCTGAAACCTTCCTTATGAATCATAACATCATCCAAACTAGGCAATCGAAGATGAAAGAGCTGTTGGTAGTACAAACATTAAAATCACTACCCTTAATTACTTCTGTTCCCGTTAGCGATCGAATTAAGCCAAGAGAATAAGCTAAATTAATAATAAAGCTCAAACACAAAAAATCACCAAGCCAATATATATATAGTCATGACGCATACATTCTTGACATGTCATAAAAAAAGGGATGCACTTGTCCATAAGATTTCTCAGCAACGGAGAGTCTGAAACACAAAATTCAAAAAGATTCTTAATTTGTATAATTACTACTAGATGGTACTATAATCATGAAGTTATATGCAAAATCAGCAAACTGGCGACAGTTGAAAATTTGAATTTTTTTGAAAAAATGAATTTTTTCAAAAAAACCGTTTTTTCCGATTTTTTGTTGAAAAAAAAATAGAAAAAATCAATATTTTGACACGATTCTACAGCTATAGTACTAACTATAGCTGTATGTTTGACAAATATGTGGTAAAAATTTCAGGAGGATCGGTTCATTAGTTTCTGAGAAAAGCTTTGGACAGTATCGAAAAACATGATTTTGAGAAAAACGTGTTTAAAGTTTTTTTATTGAAAATTTATATAAAAATGATACTTACAGCTAATCAGCGACCCCTGCTCCTTACAGAATACTTTCTGCTACGTCAAATAACTCATTTTGTTCCATTCTGGCATCTCTGCGGCTTGCTCTTGCTTTCTGAGAAGCTTCAGGGCTTTGGCGCTCGGCTAATGTAATACGACATAATGATGGGCGTTTGGGCCAATTTTTACATTCATTATGTCCAATATTTTCAATACAGATTATTCAATACAAATCCTTCATTATAAATGCATGCTGTTATTTTGATTCCAATCTCAACGATCTTTGCACCAGACAAAATGTGTTTAGGTGTTATAGACCACACGCACTGATTAAAACTTTCGTTATTATTTTGAGTGTTGCCGCCTAAGCATCTTTTTAATAAATCATCCTTCGTCAAATCGGTATAAATAGGCTTCATAATTTCTTGTGCTTCTACATCTAAAGCAGGAGGATTCTTATATTTTCGGTTATTGATCTTTATGGCCTTCGTACCAAGCACTGCACTCAACTATTTCTTCTTTACCTTTCCAATACTCACAAACTTTGCAATAAGACGATCGTACAGTCACATCTATAACTTTCCCGCAATATTTTCCAATCAGTGAAACGATGCCTACAAGAGAACTGAATCCTCTTTTCGCCCAAGAACCATCCCCAGAAACTGATAAAATATCTTGAATACCTCCTTTTTCGACATTTAAAGATTTTTCTTCATCGACAGCTTTGCGAGTCACCAAGTCAAATACACAATTTGTAGCAACCTTTATATGTTCGATTATGTCATAATATGTTTTGATATTGAATCGGTTGCCTAAATCCATTAAACCACAAAACCGTGTATTCCTATACCAATTAATCTCATTACAAAACCAAATCGGCGGTTCACTTCATAGCCGTTGCCAATCATCGGGCACGAGTCTATATGTCTTTCTCCGCAATTCTCACAGTTGACACACACTTTAAATCCTAAACCTCGTTGCCCATATTGAGAAAAAGATATATTCCCGTCACATTCTTTACACTTAACAAACGTTTTTAACACAGAAAACACTAAAACAAAGTTTAAAATACAGTAACATCACGTCTAATCAATGTTTACATCTAATGAGGGATTACTCGATTTTCTAATTCTTTTTTTAGGTCTAGTTGTACCCCTAGCTTCTCGAGATCCTTTTCTTTCCATTTTTATACAAAAAAATTTGTTCAAGATCGATACTTTTACTATGGGATGCGAAGTGAGACTAAGCGTACAAATAAGAGTTCAGGGTCAACTTTCTCTTTCAAAAATCAATGTAATATACTAAGAGGAAACTAATATATCTATATTTATCTATCATAACAACAGCTGCGAGTTTATATAAAGCCTAAAATCGACGGGAGGGGCCGAGCGCTTGAACGACGTACACGCCTCAAAATGAACTAAGACGCGCTCGAGTAAAATGATGAAATAGAATGCTCGGATCATTCTGAAATTTTAATACGATATTTAAAACGATTTTTTTTTAAATTGACAAACTAGAATACCCCCTTTTTAGGGGGTAATCGAAAATATTCTGTCGAGACACCTTATCTCACTTTCGCAGTACACCTGCTGGAGTTCCCCAAAGCTAATGGTTAGGTCCATTACTTTTCAATCTATATACGTCAGATTTGCCATCTGCTAATAAATGTAAGCTAGCCACTTTTGCGGACAACACATGCTTTTACCCAAGCTCAGTAGACCCGAACAAAATAATTGCTAACTTAGAGACGCTGCTTGAAAAAAAATATTCCAATATTTTTATCGGTGGGAAATTAAAATCAATATTCCGAAAACCAAAGCTATGTTCTTGACAAAGAAAAGGAAACCGAGCCTACTGCCTAGTCGGTGTATAAAATTCGTAGGTCCAGAAATTCATTGGTCAAATGAAATTTCATATGTTGGGCTCACTCTCAATAAGAAACTGACATTCAGAGACCACATTGAATCGACACCAAGGCATCCAAGGCAATATTGGCGTTATACACCTTGTCGAAACGAAAATCAATCCTCGACCCAAGAAACAACATCCTCATCATCAAAATGGTGATTATGCCTACTATGCTGTATGGAGCTCCTGCCTGGAGCTCAGGCGCGAAGTACTTAAAATCTCAACTTCAAGTCTCACAAAACCGATGCCTGAAAATAGTGCTGAATAAACCTTTTTATTCCTCCTCTGAAAAACTATATCACGTTGCTGGAACACATAACATCGAGAAACTCCTGAGTGGACGACGAAATAAAATGTTGTTCAAAGCTACTAGTTCTACCAACCCATTAATAATAACTCTTTCTACCAACTTTCGAATAATAACTCTTTGAAGCCGTCTTGTTTTTTAACCCCTAGCATAAATTGAGCTAATTTATTTAGATTGAGGGTATTGTGAGCTAGAATAAGAGAGGGTATTTTTTCTTAAAAAATTAAATACTTTTTCTAGAGAAACAATTAAGCAAGCTAAGCTAGTTTATATATAATTAAGGTTGCATTGAATTAAATTCAGGTCTCCTAAATAAGTAACTGAATTGTAAGTGTTATAAATCAATAAATAAATAAATAAACTAAACAAACTAACTAGAAAGTTCCCAACAATTGACTCATATAAAGACTGAATTGTAATAAGTAAATAAAGTTCGAACTCGTGATTGAAAATATTACTTTTAAATAATTTTTTTCTTAATAAATTGTTAATGAACACAGATTGTACGGAATGTTTTTCCGACTAGTGTGTCGGTAGACTTTGCTGCTTTAAGGGGGGAAGATATTTCCTCCATAAAAATTATCTGAGCATCCCAATTACGTATGGAATTTGACTATTATTATCCTTCCTATTTGCTGATATTGCGGTTTCTCACTAAAATTAGAAATGAAGACACCAGTTCGTTTCTTTCATGACTTCATTGATATTCTCGATATTCCGCAAGTTTCGCCAAATCTGTCACTTCTTTTACAGCTGAAGAGACCTTATTTATCATCCTTTTAAGTTTAAAACAACTCATAATTTTATGAAAGTAGGTAAGCCACCAAACTCTGTCATGCGGATGAAAATGTAAATCACCTTGCGCCACGGATCTAGATAACAGTGGGCGGCGAATATGTCTCGCAAACCAACTTGAGATGGTGACCAGTTTGCAACAGCGGCAACGGGAAGAAATAGTGAAATGCGAAAAAATTCATTTTATTTGAGGAAACGCAATCTTGAGACGAACTTGTCGATGAGTAACAGGTTACTGACATCTTAAAAGAAAGTCATCGTAACCTTGTAAGATGATGATCGAAAGCGAATGAAATTTTACCATCGTCTTTGGCGTCTTCATCGGCACCATCCGCATGCAGCGCAAATGCAAAGAGAATGTTGCTTCGAAATGGTCAAGTAAATTGCAGTGTGGTAAGTGCAGAAAAGTGGTTAGTAATGCTGTCGATTTTATTGAATTACATTGTTGTTTTCCACGACCACGGGCAGCAAAGATTACGTACTTATTTGTTTTTATAAAGAATGGCGTATTGTTTCTTTGCAAAGGTTTTTATCATTGAACACTTGTAATGGATTGTGTTTTATCAGACCCAATACGGGAGAAACCCAGAAAGTCGTACCAGCTTTCAACTTGAAATTTGATTGGCAAAATTGAATATGGTTTTCTGAAGAATACTTACAATTTAAGACATTTAATCTGTTGATTTCGAGGACTCTTTGAGGACAATACCGTATAAATTAAAAAGTTTCAGGACAGCAACATTCGACGAGCTTTATGTCTATCGTGAATAACGAGAAAACATCACAATATATAACACATGACAGTATGGTAACATTTGTTGTTGTTGCCATACTGTCGACACAAAATATCATCTATGGAAACTTTTAAAGGAAAATCTCGAACAAACAAAAGCATTGGACAATAGAAACGATTTCCCACGTTTTCAAACTATTAATTTATTAGTCCGTTTACCTGCTCTTCAAATAAATTTCAATTTTGAGAACTGCACATTCGCCATTTCCGCGCCCGAATGTACTAGAGAAAGTAAATGCTAATTAGTCTCATAAAAATACTACGGTCCGTTCAATCAAAGTGAATTCTGATATTGTTACAATATTTTCCTTGAAAAGTGAAATGCGTTGTTGGTTTTAGCAAACATTGATGGAACCAAATGGCCACAGTTGAAATTTAATTAAAATTCAACACCAAACTGTGTTTGATTTTATTTGCGAATTTTCATTGTATCCGATTATAAAACAAATGAATAGGCGAGATCGATTTCCTTCCACACAAAATATGAATGAGTGGTTTTCGGTGAATTATTATTGGAGATATTAATCACGTCTGACATACCATGCCAAACTTTTAGCTTTTTGGAATTAAAATTAGAAAATCATTGTTGAATAGTGAAAACAAACAGACTTTTCACACTTACATATGTGACCAGGGGAATATCAAAGGCGGAAGGGGTAAAAGATTTTACAATATTTCGCAGATAAAAACTTTAAACAGTTTCGTTTGGGAGTTTTCTGAAATTTTTTCAAACAATATTGAAGGATGCTTTGCTCTTCAGCCTACAATCGGATACTAATCATTTTGTATTTCTTTTTATTCTTCTTATTTTTACTTTTTTCTTGAAAAAATAGTTGATGGAGTGTATGGATCCTGAATTGGATCCCCCGGAGGAGATGCTTAAAAGTATAAAGTTTAAAAATTAAATTATATTAGACGGGAATAAGACGCGTATCTAGTTCTCCTATCAACCAATAATTATTCTTCTATTTTTGCTTTTTTATTTAATTTAGTAGATTAAAATTAATTTTGTATTAATATTGAGAGTAAGTGGGCGGGAAATTCAAATAGTAGATTCACCACATTAGATTCGCCAATGAACTCGTCATTACAGTAACGTTTCTGGTAGTTTTATCTGACAACCATAACGTTGTGAGACTAACGCGGGAGATTGGTTCGAAATCTCACAGTCCTCTTTGGTATAGGAGCTTCTTGGATTGGCATCTTTATCAAGTGAATTGTTCTTCTCGTCCGTGTTGCTTTGAGCCGTTGAGCTAAATTAGTTCCTTTTGCTTCTTCCTATTTTATGTTTGTGATATTGGTGGATTTTCCTCAACGAGGAACTTCCATTGGTCTACCGTAAAGTAGAGTCAAATGTGGCCGAAAGCTCAAACTAGCCCAATACATCAAAGGGATTCGCACTTTCACCGACAAGTTAATGAGATAATTGAAAGGACTTACCGTTAGATTGGTGGTGGAGGCGTTCAACGTGGGGTCACTCGATGAAGGACGGGGAAAAGGGAAAGATTGGATGGTGGATCGATAGTTGGCTTAGATAAAACGAACCAGACAAAGGTTGAAGGTTCACAGGTTGCGATGATGAAAGTATTGATTCGAACTCAATCTGTTTCTTAGACTTCAACTGAAATCTCGTAGATGATACCTTTTTTCGAAGATAATTGATGTGGAATAATGATGATGTTCTTTCGAAAATCACGTTTTTCACTTTCTGATAGTCCAAAAGACACGAGCCACGGAAGTTGACTTAAATGAAGTCAGAAACAGACGCAGGAAGGGCGCGCTCAAAAACAGCGCGATCGAAAAAGGACCCGTTCGAAAAGGTCGCGACTTAATAGTGGCAACAATGCATCGTTTCAGAGCAAACCATAGTCTCAAGTTTCGAGATTCTTTTGAAAAAAGATTGTTCTTGTATTATTTGAAGTCGGCTGCGAGTCCCAATTCATACCTAGATTCCTTCAGCTTAAACCGAACTCGTTGTGGTCTTCGCCGATTCGGTCCTCAAAAATCTTTCCAGGTAATTTAAGTGACAGTTGGTGGGACTTTGACATCTTCTTTAAATACAGAACGACATCCCAAGAAAAATATAGCTAACAAATCGATCTTATTGTAAGAGTTGTGACGTTTGGTTGAGGTCTTCACCCGTTCTGTATATGCGGTCAATCAACCCAGCTCTTTGAGGACGGTAGGTTCGCAGGTGCTTGATTCAGAGCAGGTTGAATAGAAAAAACTCGGATTGTCTTAAAATGTCCTTGTCTTCCTAGGTCAGTTGAAATGGAAAGAGGGACATTGAAAGCACTGACGAGATTTTGAATCTGTCACAGCAAACCAACAATGAAAATCATACCAAGGAGATGATGGTTTAACAATGTCAATTATGATGTGACCAAATGTGACCATTCGCTTGGAAAAAAGAATTTCATAAAAGGAGGCTTATTGTGGCGTTGAAATTTGGCTCGTTTCCAAGCAAAATAAGTTTTGGCTCATTTACAAGCAAGATAAATTCTTGTCATCTCCTTACCATCCTTCTCGTTTGACAGCCAGTCAAAACGACCGGTAATCATTTTAACAGTATTCACAATACTGGATTGAAAACTCAACAAATGATATCAAATCAGCTTGTCGTATATACTTGGCAATCAACGGTCGGATTCGATTAGTTGAGTAGTCACAGTATACAAGTGTTTTTTGCATTAAGGAAAGCCCAAAGTTTAGGTTGCAATGACAACTTATATTAATGATTTCTACTGAAACTGCCTCCACTCTTGCTAAGATATCTGGAGTCACATTTTCGGATAATGTATTATGAATCGACTAATGACATCAATTAAGTGAAGTTGTAGAGGTGTTTTTTTCTGGATTTCTGTGACTATAGAAATTGGATTCTAGATTAGATCTGAAAAGATGAATGTTTACATTACTGCCGTATATGATTCGCAAGGTTATCAGCCATCATCAAAGTTATTCTTCAGTATTGACAAGTAAATCTAGGGTTTTTAGATTAACCAATGGTTAAAAAAGTTTGTTTTTTCAGTTCGCAATAGATTTCCTGCAACAAGAACAGTTACTCGCTCTTTTAAAAACATAAAATGGAATGGAATAAAATGGAATGCTCCTGTGGAATGGGTCTTATTTGGCCATACAGCGGTTAAAAGTATCTTAAAGCGCGGGCCATTTTGACATCAACCAGTCATCAACCACTTCCTTGTCTACGGTGGCAGTTTCTTCGGAACTGATGGCATGTCAGTTTTTTTACCATCCAATCTAGCTTTTTCGATTTAGACTAATTTCTTTGTATCGGAATTTCTGCATCTGTTCCACGATTTCTCCATATTGTAACTATTTTTGGAATTTATGAATCCATTTTATGGCATAAATTACTTTGTTTAATTCCTTTGACACAAATACCGGGCTAAAGCAGAGAGATGGGCTAACCTCTTTGCTGTTTAATTTGGCTCTGGAATATGTCATGAGAAAGCTACCTGTCGATATAAGAGACAGGCTATTATACAAATCAAGCAAAGCGGTAACGAATGCGAATGACATCAATATTTTGTCACAGTCGTTAATAACCGTCAAAGAATGCTTAATGAAACTCGATCGCGAAGCTACACAAGTAGGGCTTCAACTCAATGAGAAGGAAGCAAAAATCATACATTCGAGAAAAAATACTTCAAATGCCCGAAATATTACAGTTGGTGTATAAAGTATTGAAAATGTTGGCGAATCTGTGTATCTAGGCGCCGAAACAACGAGAACGGCCAATATAAGAGACGAAATACGTCGAACAGTACAACTCGCAAATAGTACCTTTTATTGAGTTCCGACCATTTTTTGTTTTGTTTGGGAGGTGAAGGCTATTTACGCCCTAAGTGTCGGACATCCCCGCTACCGGACTACCGACTAAACACCTCCCCTGTCACACCGAGAACCTAGCCTGGAACTGTTTGTCACATTACTTCGGACTAGGCCTCATTAATCATCGCTTAGCGATGTCTTTAGGCTAAGGGAAATCTCCCTTTCTCCACGGATGGATAGGAAGGAATTGCGATTAGTAACTATAATATTGCGTTACAGAGATGTTCCCTCCCTCGCCAAGCGATCCATTATGTCCTTCTTTATAATTAGTACTGCCCGTGCGTAATGCGACAGACAGTTCCAATTGTCCTTTGATTTCATCATTTTTCCCGTTAAATTTTCTGGGGAAACTACGCCAATTTTCTCCGAGATATGCGAACGGAGTCTTGTGAATCTATTACACGTAAAGAACGTATGGCAGGCATCATCCGTCATCCCCGGGCAGAACACGCAAATTGGGGATGGTGTCTTTCCCATCTTATACAGGCAAGACTGAAAATACCCGTGACCACTGAGTAGTTGCGTCAGATAATAATCAGTCTCACCATGCATTCTGTAGAACCACGGTCCCAAGTCACTTATCAGCCGTGCGGTCCACCTGCCTCGCGTTTCGTTTTCCCATGTTTGCTGCCATAAGATAAGGGTTCTTCTCCGTTCCTCTCGGCTGACGGTTTCTCTCGCCGACTCCCCCCTACGTAAGTATACACGTTTCCGTTCGTCTGCAAGTAACTTAATAGGAACCACCCTCGAGATTACCAGCACTGCAGGTTCAGTGACAGTGCGGTATGCAGCGGCTATCCGCAAAGCTCCTTGCCTCTGCACCTGTGCCAGATGCCTTCGGTACGTCTCTTTACTAAGAGCGTCAGCCCAAACCTCGGAGCCATACAAGAGCACTGACTCCATTGCACTCATCAGTAGACGTCTTTTGCTCGAGGTTGGCCCATGCGTGTTCCAACCATTATGAAGACCAGCTGCATACATAGAAAAACAGAACTGCAAGTATACAAAGCTGTGATAAGACATATGCTACGATAAGAACTGTGCTGTGCTGTGCCTTGGATGCGAAACACGGACCCTAACCCAAGCATCCGCAAATGCAATGGCGCCTTTGAGCAATGGGTCCTAAGTCCGGATAATTGAAGCAAAGCTAAACGGAGTCCAATGGCGAATTCCATCCAACCATGAGCTTAGCAAAGCTTTGATGAGCCGAAGGTTTCAATTGGCCGGACAAATGAAGCATATGGACGAACAATGGATGCCCATAAAGTTATTCGTTGGAAGAACTGTGGAAAAACCGAGGGAACGCTAACGTCTGAATCAGTTGACGAAAGTTTAGTCCTGATCGGATGTAAAAATTGGAGGACGCGGTCAATGGACCGAGGTAATTGGAGGGGCTTGTTGCAACACGTGAAGACCCGAGAAGGGCTGTAGTGCTGAAAGGAAACAACCACTTTCAATTTTCTCTGGGTAGCTTGGGTCCGCCGGGCCTTGCTTTGTGGGTCTCGAGGACGCGTTTCGGCTGCATACAGCCATCTTCAGCTCGTTCTGATGTCTTTGTCGCGGTGTCCATCTTTTTATATGTGAAACTTTTTTCGGAGGGGTAGGTCTGGTTTATTAGGTGCAATACAAAGCAAGGCCCGGCGGACCCAAGCTACCCAGAGTTAATTTTGGCCTGCGGCAACACCAAAACGAACTTTCAATTTTCTTTACTACATCAAATTTCTCTTTTGATGATATGCCTCTACGCGTATGTTTTACACTACGAGCAGATGAACTCTTGTCAGTATCACTCACGATTGAAATAAACAAACACAAAACGCTCCCAGCGGAATTCGTATAAAAGTTCGTTATAAGCGTAAATTTTTTTAATTTATTTTTTCTTCTTGGATTTGGTTCGCAACATCCGGAAAGTTCGTTGACACTAGGTTTATTATATCCGGTAAGAAATGAACTGAATTTATGTATATTTTTCGTTGGATGGTTTGAAATTGGATCATCATAAACGGAAGTTATAATGTCATTCAATATAATTTAATAACAATAATCATAATCATAACCATCAGTCATTCAAACTAAATTTGAAAATCGGAGCGGCTGTATTGCTGCGAACAATGGATTGATAGGTGGGGCTGAGCAACTGCCCCTGTGCCGGTGTGAAACACCGTCAATATCATTATGAAAACTTGGCAACATTTTCTCTAAACTTTATACTTTTGAAATTGGGAAAAATACTTTTGGATAGACCACCGGGTTGTCCTAATTTTCTCTCGTTAATATAGACAAAACGTTACATGTTAATAAACTATTTCTAACATATACAATGGATCCATACTTCTTATAACCTGAAACAATATCTACGGAAGATGAGTCGAATTGGATACAGAACAAAAAATTAGGTGGATACAAAGTGTCTTTTTTTCTGCACTGATTGGCCTTTGCGTAGATGACTAATATTTTGTTTATATATAAAAGTTTTGTCAATTATATGATGACGTTAACTTGACCACCAACTCGCAGAGTTTCGTGAATAATTAAAATTAATTTTGTTTCCTGGAAGCTGATGTTTGCTAAACTAAGAAAAATTGCGCTTGATTTTTAGAACAAACAAATGGTAAATAGTCAAGGACTTTCCCTTTTATTTACCTTTGCCTTAGCATTTACCTAATGCTCTTCAATAATTCATTTTGCACTGTTCTGAGTGAAAGTGGCAATAAAATAGGCAAACAATTAAATATTTAATGGTACTCAAATGTTTTCGCAATAAACATTTGTATCCCACTTCCGACAATATTCAGACCAGCATACTAAGCTAAGCAGCAAACGCAACTGACTCATTTGTAACCTTTATCATCATTCATTGGATGCACTTAAACATTTTATACATATTTGAGCTTGTAGTCATTGTTAGCTTTAACTGTAAATCCGGAAAATGCTAATGTAAAAACAATATTGAGTGGACGTCATCTGCGGCCTTCAGAAAATCCAAACAGCAGCCATTGAAAATTTTTGGTGACAATTGCTGCAAATATGCGGCAAGCGAAAGCAGCTCATAAGTTTTCTACGCACGATGCTTTCCGTGGCTTAGCGACATATGTATCGAGTTCAAGGTATTTGTTTTGTGTACTTAGTGTTGAAGCAGCATCAGAGTATTTGCCGAATCATTTATACCAATAGCACTCTTCGTTTTTGGGCTGCTTGAATTGACGAATTAAATAGGAAGCAAACTTATGCCATGCCTTATATTATCTGATTTCAAGAAGCAATGAAACTTTAAAACTCTTGGATCGGCAAATAAAAGGACTCACAAGTAATTTGATACCTTGAAAGCTTCGATAGGCACTCCATGATCGCAATGTAATAGAAATAATCAGAAAAAAATTTTTCGTTCTAATCAACGTCTCAAAAGCAACAACTTTTTGCACCGTATACCCCAATCGAAACTATGTTTTTTTTTCTGTTAGACACTTATAATTAACCAAAAAACATTTCCACTCCAACTAATTGACGATTCTGAAGTTGTTCCTCTATTAAATGTACACCAATCAACCGAGGTAATTTACTATCAAAAGTTTTCATTCTCAACTCAATGGACTTTTTTTCGTTCGATCTTTTTCAGATACAACAATACCATCGCTTTCATTAATCAATCCATCGACATTAGAGCTATCATCTCCGGCCGATCTCGGCCTTTCAGTGCTACCACTCAACTCATCAAGCCAAACAAATAACATCAACCCAGAAAGTCAATCAAAACCTGCAACTTCAGCTTCTGATGTGTTGCAGACAAATATCATCCCAAGTCCAAGCCAAACTACCGATGGGGCTACAACCTCAAGACCTGAAGAAGCATTGACCACGGTCAAGACCAATGGAATGGAGTCAATGACCGTGAATGCGGAAGACCAACAAAATTCACTCTTTGGTCCAACTTCAACTCCAATCGACAATCGTTTTGGCGCACAAGGCGACGATAGTGATCAGATAGTTTTTAGGGATGACGCTTTTCAACCACCACATCTGGCACAGTCCATACAGGCTGCCACACCAATTGCAAGCGCCAGTAATGACGTGACCGAAGAGACACTGGTTCCCGAAAAGAGCCATACGTTACCACCAGCTCCTCCGCTCATACATCATGCAAACAAAGAGGAGCGCCAACAAGAAATGCGGGCGCGTGCCTTAAACATTACCCAGAACGGCGCTAGTGGATCAGGTGAGTTGCTAAATTATGAAATAGAGCTTGATCTTTTATTTCTAAGCTGTCCCAGGTTCTTTCACATATTTGCAATGGTTCGCGTGGACAAAACGAGCCATAGCGGTACCATAAATACCTCAAGTCCTTCGATTCGAAAAGCACTATATGAATACAGAACTGAATTTCTCATTTATGTCCATCTATTCTCGCTTCTTACATCCAAAGCGTATGCGTGTTATTAGTTAGGATGTGCATAAGATCGACAACGTACAAACGATCCAGAAAAAATTTTCGGGTTACAGACTGGATCTCGGCATCGAAATCTTTCCTATAGAAATTTTAGCAGTCATTTTTAAATACTGCTGGACATTACCGCATTTAGTTCGTACTCATCATAGAAAATGTCGTGAAATAGAATTCAAAACTGTCATCTCTTGGATTGCCGAGAAATATTGTCCTTCATTAAACCATCATCGAAAATACGGCCGAAGAAAACCCTGAACAGGCGATTGTATGTGTTACTTCAAATTGAACTTCATTTCCTCAAAGTTTTGAATTGATAATTTTTTTTCCTTGCATTTTGTCCGATAAGGATGGAAATGTTGTTTTTCAGTTTTCAGATCGAAATTTCTATCAACTGCCGTCTGTGTTTCTGTACCGTTCTCATTCGCGATGCGCCATCTTCGGTTGCTGGTATTGTTCTGAGATTGTCATTCTAAGTGTCCTCATTAATAAGTCTATCATTTCTACAAGCTGGTCGGGGTTCTTTCATGCATTATGAAAAAGCTCATAGTTTTTCTTTTTTCAGGGAGTTTTTGGGTTTGGACGCACCCTCTTTTGTCTGCTGTCATTGTCTGTCAAAATTCAAAAAACCTCATCGTATTTTCAATTTTGTAAAGTGTCTTACCGTCTCGAAGATTGCGTCTGAATGGAAGCTTATCTTTTCGTTTATAGTTCGTCGGCCGAACGTATTATGTTTATATGTTTCCATGTTTTTGAGTCTGTTAAAACTCCATTCTTTCGGCTGTATATTTAACACTCTAACGGAAAACTGTGAGGGGGTATACATTTGTTGTTAACCATGTGGTTTGCAAAGTTGTCCTCAATTGTTTCATGTGACCTCCGTATCCTTTTGCTGTAGTCCCTCATGCGCTGACGAAATCGTGTTATTATTTCACGTCCTGATTAACCGGTGAAGTTAACCCTAAAGGTAATTCATCCACACCTTGTTTGTTTGTTCACCTTCATTTGTGCGTAACATTTGTCCTAAGCTGCTCCTAGTTGTCGTATTTTTTGAATAATTTGATTCCCCGGAGTATGTCAATGTTGTCCATGCTCTGTTGTCGCGTTCATCTTCTTTTCTGTGCTTTCTGGGTACTGTTGCTTCTTATGTTGTCCGCCAGATCTATTTTAACCATTTTGTTCTGCAATCATGTGTATTGTATTAAACTTTTTTTATAGGCGGCATCTATAAGAGGTGTAGGTTATTAGCTGTCCTATTGCTTGGTTTTGTGCAATCAGGGTTAACTGGATGAGTTGTGTATTATTATGTCTATGGCTGTGGGTTTTCTATATAGTTTATACTCGAATTACTTTAATTTTCGATTGTTCTTTATTGTTTGCCTTGCCTTTTCTTCCTCTATTGTCAAATTTGGATTTTTATATTCTTTGTTATGGAATTCCAGAATTTTATTGTTATTTTTTACCATTCTACATATTATGTCGTCCACATATCTTACAAAAATATCATTCCGAGCAAGATGTTAGTTCCCCTATGAATGTTTGTTCTAGGCTTCGTACTTTCTTTCACAAGGATCGCTGAAATAGGAATTCCAATGAAGAAATTGATTTTTGTAATTGTAATTTTTATTAAAATAAATTTCGTGCATGGGAGCGCCATAACTGGCATCGTGGTGCAAAGTAGGGGTCTAATTTCCGACTCGCCAATCTCTACAAAAACGCTGTGAATGTTGTCTTCCAAAAGATCAAATGTCTAGGGGTTGTCAAGGTAGACGACTAGAAATAGTTTAGGGGCAGTAAATCACAAAATCTTCCTGGCTTGTTCGCAGGTCCAGAACGAGAAATTATACGCTCATCAAATGATTTTTCAAAAAATTCGATGGTTGTACGAACCGTATAGCATGTTGCGCCATCCTTTTGAAGTCTGAGGTGCCCGGCATTATGGTACGTCAATCCCAGAACGGGAAAGTCATTGATCATGGTACTTAAGCTGGCAGATTTGACTGTAATGTTATTCCCAGCAACATATTTGCCTTTTTCCGGATGTAAGAGAAGCATTACTTGTAAATACCAGATTGAAGCCTACTTAAAATTAACTTCTGAATTTTGAAACATATGGAGAAAATGGCCGGTTCAATCAAAAGCATGCAAGATAGAATTCAAAAAGAAAATCGTGGAAACCAATCCGAAACACAGAAAAAATTTGCGATAAAAGAAACCACAAAAGTAACAACTCAAAATTTTATGGAGGAATACCGCAAGTCAGCACTGTCGGCGCTTGTTTCTGACCGTATAATTTCAAACGTAGTGCAGGATGCTTGCTTAAAGTCAACGAAAAGCTGAAAAACGTCAATATTGAATTCCTAGTCTTTCTCAAGTACCTGCTTGACAGAAAAAATTGGTTTATCGTCGATCTAAAACCACCTTAATACTCCACAATAATAGTGTTGGCGTATAATCTGATTTGATTTTCTTGGATTTTCGAAAATATTTTGCACGCCGTAGAAAGTAGGAATATGCCTCTATAGTTTTCACACTGTAGCTTGTCACCTTTTTTGTGGACAGGAAATACAGTTGATTGACTCCACTTGTTTGACATATATTTTTCTTGCCAGCTTTGCTTTCTGAACACTGATGCCACCATATTCAATGGGTTACACTGAAAACTCATCGATGCCCGGTGCTTTATTATTCTTTTGGACTTTGATGGCGAGAAAAACTACATCCAGAGTCGCTGGTTCCAATAGAAGCTCTCCAGGAATATTTATATCGATAAGTTCCTCTGTGCGGGGGGTTGTGTGAAGGATTAACGAGTATCTTGAATTATGAAGCCCATCTTTCCTTAACCACTTTTCCCGATGTTGTTGTCGATTTCATCTCGGCAGAGCGTGATCTTGGACTGTCTTATTTTGTTGCTAGCGAGACTTAAATCGATGCTCCTAAATTGGCCGTCAGAATATTTCCTTTCCTTATTTCTAATTGACTTTTCTGTCCTCGTCCAGACTTTGCTACATATTTATTTTTTACCCCTGATTTTTTTTGTCTAACGCATGTTTCACCGGACTCCATGACAGATCATCTGTTCTGTGACGATCTTAATCGCCGCTTTCACTTCTACCCATAGGTCTTTACAGGTGATTGTAAAACGTTTCCTTCGTTCCTTCGTCCTTTTCTTCGATCGGGGCGTGTACGTTTATCAGCCAAATTTCTCAAAAATTTCACTCCAATACCGACCGGACACAACGTTCATTAACAGCCTTCAAGTCAACGACATGTGATTTGAAGATTTAAACTTCCTATCCACATAAAGCCACTCCAAATTCTCTCTTTCCAGCAGGCTTCCCAGTTATGAATATTGGAAGTCCAGTTTGTCCAGTTCATCCAGTCCAGTTTGTTTACTGAATTGCCAGCCTGTTGTAAACGGTCCTTTACAGCGTCACGGTTATTTAGTGATCTGACACTCCAAAATTCAATGCCATAATCTTTTTTTCGATTGCGAGGTCGTAAGTCCAATCCATTCCTAGACTCTGCTGCGTGTTTCAAATGATGGGGCTTTAATTTTAAGGGGGAAATTAAGGCGTTTCACAGATACAGGGAGTCAACCCTTCGCCCAACCTTCACTCTAGTGGCATGGTTATTGCATTGATTCTGTGACTTGGTGCGGAATTCTCGACTTCATCCATTTACAGCCTTACAAGGAAGTGTAAATAGGATTTAGTAGCACAACTGTAGGCGTATATACAGTTATTGGCATTTCTTGGCATTTAATGTCCCATCTTTTGGAAACATTATGCTAACCCGAGGTCATTTGTTACCATTTATTCGTGGAATTTAGGATGAGCAACTATGCAAACTGTGAGCTGGGAATGAAGGAAATCCCTCCTCCTTTCTCAACCGGGCTTGGGGCCATCTTTGGCGGAGTTGTCGTTTGTATTCCACCTTATTTCCAAGTGCGAAGCAACACTGGTCGCTTAATTTGTACTTTTTAAAAATTCTCATCAAATCGTTCGTCAGTTTCTGTTGCTGCCTGCTCTTTAGAAAAAGTAGAAGCTAAATTTCTTGGTTAAAGTTTTTTCTTGGTTTCTATTATCTTTTTTAACCATATGATCATCATAGTTCTTCTACTCAAAAGTTTTTTTTTTTTGTTGGAGGGTGAAGACAGTTTACGCCCGGAGTATGGGACTCCTAGTAATGCATGCTACCAGACTACCCACTAAATACCCACCCCCCTGTCAAGAGACCCTAGCCTGGAACTGTTTGACACATTACTTCGAGCTAGGCCTCCTTTTTCTTCGCCGTAGGGCGCCGTCAGCGTATAGAAATCCCCCCCCCCCAGCGGGAGGGGGCAGGATGGAGGAGGACTGCTGGAAAGCAGACCCCCAGACCCCGCACCCCAAGGCTATCCATGATACCCTTTTTCGCTGTATGTATTGCCCGAAAGTAATGTTCCTCACAGGTCCATTAGTCAAAAGTTTTCAGCATTTTTCCGACCAGATTGTCTAGAGACAACTCACCCATTACCTCCCACAAGTCCTGCCGCATATTGTTCCACCTCCTACTTGCTCAAAAGTATTGGTAAAACAGTTATTTACTCCAAATATTTGTGGGTTCATGAACTGGGTTCTGTCTTTTGGATTTTCGTCGATTTTCGAGAAGTATTTATATCTAAGTTGTTGCTAATTCTCGAAACAGAAAGACACCATCGAAGCTTGTTACTTTACTGTTCATTCACTTCGGATATCGTTTTAATCTTCGACAACATTCAACTTTGAAGATGCGCGCTGAATCAAGTTCGAAAGTGCTTAACCTCATTATCACACCATCATTATATGAAAGCAATACGGTCAGTTCCACGATTGGTGTCTACTGCATCCATCACTTTCCAATCATATGATCTTTACTTACGTTTTCTTAGTCTATAGATAATGTTGCGAGTTGGTACGTCTCCTTATTTATTTAAATTAATGCTTTAATTGAAATTAATTCATGAGGATACCGTCAATTTAGTTATTATAATCACAGTTTGGTAATACTAATTACGACACGCTGAAACTTTAAAATCATTTCATACCAATACTAAGTTATACTAATCAAACTATTCCACACATTACAGAAAATAAATCCAAGGACAAAATAACGATGGATTTAAGTGATGTCAGTATGGATGATGATGATGATGATGAAAGACTTGATAACGAAGCTAGAAACACCCTAACAATGGTATCGGCGGCAGCAAATGAGTGCATGGAAAATGGGAAAAGTTACCAGGTGAGTTAATCTTGCAGACATGCTTGTGAATTTCTTTTTAATGGATAATAATAAACAATATGCATGATAACTTGATTGTCGTTCTAAAGCTTTGGATAGCTTTAGAGCATGTGTATACATACAAGAAATATTTGTGGCAGCAATTTTCATCTTTTGATTAAATATAATTAGTCGTCTTGAGAAGGTCAAATACATCATTTACTCATAGCTTCATACGAACTCTTCTGCTGCCGGTGTTTCCGCGGAAAAAAGTTAATAGACCATGTTATTAACATCAAGAAAACTTGTATTTCCTGATATTGTCCACTGTCACGTGCAATACTCGAAGCGACTCATTTTTGAAGAATTAAAGATTAACTCAGATTTTCATTTCCAACCAAACCAACATGTAAATTAAAGTTTTATTAACGGACTCTTATGAAGTAGACAAATTCGTAATGACTATAAAATATTTTAAGATGTTGGTGGGAATTGGCTTTCAGAAGCATTTATCGAGGCAAAGAATTACAAAAGATATAAACAAGTTCAGTTTGACAAAGTTTTATTATGTGGTTTCAAAAATTATTCCTGATTATAAAAATTTTTTTCATGATTTATCACTCATTTAGCGGCTGATGTACTTATACACGTTTTCCTACATATATTATTCCCCGACATGTAAACATTCGTAATGATAGTTTTAATAACTGCATTTTCGAAACGACAATAACTTTGTAATATACGAGGTGTGGAGAAAGTAATGAAACTGACTTTTCATTTCCTAAATTTTTTGTTTCCTTTTTAACACAATAATATTGATCCATTCAAATGAGTTCACTTGGGTATAGCTTCAGTGAAATCGTTTATCCCACTCATGTCGACTGGAAGTCTTCAAGTCTTGGCTCGATTGGTCGGTCACAGTCTTTTGATTAATCAGCAGAGTTCAAAATGACGTCTTTCCAAGACATGATTCAATTTCAGGAAAAGGAAAAAGTCACAAGGACTCTAGTTATGGAAATAATGGAGATGAAGAACAACACAATGCGTTTTGAGATGAAAGACCATTCACTGATGGGAACGGCCGTATTACACGGAACATCTGGGCCTTTCGAGGATACTTTTTGAAACACTTTGTTGGTAGTATGTCCTGGTGGAATAAATTTTAACTGAAAAATACCGTTACTGTCAAAAATCATAATTACCTTGGTTTTAATCTTTGATTTGCTCATTTAAAATTTTTGCAGTCGAAGAGATGACGAAAAGTGCCACACTTCAGCTTGCTGCTTTGGTTCAAAATCATACTCAAATATCGATGATTTATCACCTGTGATCAAACAATCGAAGAAAATTTGGTAATGGCCAATACTTTCAAGAAGATCAATGGCCACGTTTCTTACATGGCCCTCTGTTCTGTTCATATGTTTTTCGGCAATATCTTGGCACAAATCTTGCGCCCAAGTCTGTCAAAATTGAATGCACGGCAAAATTGTTTAAATTTAATTGGCCACTCAGCATCATTATTATTAAAGAACAGTGTGATCAATGACGGCAGGGCAATAAAAGATATAATGATTATCGGTCGGATAGTTCAAATTAATTTAATGGTTTCTCCATGTAAAAGAAACCGGAGAATTGCATTTGGGCGATTACCACCAGATTGGGTCTGATCAGTAGCAATTAGCACAGTATTATTATTACCTTCATTACCAGTGTTAGCTGTAGCCATTACGATATTATTAAAAGACCGAAACTTAAATATTTCGTTTTTCCTCCCTCCGCCTGTAGGGGAGACCCTTTTTTTATGCCAACATTAATTTAGATTTTTTGGGCACCCCGAAATTTATATTTTAATTCTACCAGGATTAGGGATAATCTCACATATTATTAGCCAAGACAGAAGATAGAAGGAAACATTTGGAGTACTGGGGATGGTACTGGTACACATGGACTGGTATTTTACATCTGCAAGTATAATTATTGCCGTACTAACAAGAGGTGAAATTTTTAGTTGACTAGCCACACTACACGGAACATTAAATTATTTCCCAGCAGTAATTTGAGCGTTAGGATTCGTATTCCTTTTTACTGTAGGAGGACTAACCGGAGTCGTATTGGCTAAATTATCAATTGACATCATCTTACATGACACGTATCACGAAGTCGCCCACTTTAATTATGTGCTATCAATAGGAGCAGTATTCGCCATGATAAGAGGATTCGTCCACTGAATACCCCTATTTACGAGTTCAGGACTAACCCTAAACGCCAAATGACTAAAAAGACGATTTTTTATTATATTTGTAGGGTTGAATTTTACATCTTAAACGTTTTCCCGGACATCCAAAAGTCATAACTAAATTGAACGATGCATCGTTTTTGTAAAACTGTTGCTGTCAAAAATAATTTGTTCGCAGTACGATATTAAGACTCGGACTGAAAAAGTGACGCATTAAACAAAACGGGCTAGAACAGTCGAGTAGACGCAATGTTACCAAATTGACCCTAATGATGTCGATCGCATCCCTTTTCTCACACACATAGTACACTTAAGAGTCTAATACGTAAAGTACAGGAGCTTGGTTCCAAATTTATATTTTAATTAAAAATTCATGATAAGGAGCACCTCCTTAAGCCAGATCGTAAGCCTGAAGTTCAATCTGAACCATATTAAACAATTATAAGGGGTTTGGAAAAGCATCATAGTATTTGTAAAAGTTTTCGTTTCCAAAATACTAAAACTGGTCAAAAAGATAAAATGCTTCCTTTGAATTTTGTGATTCTTTTATTTTCCAAATCGATTTTTGAACGTAATCTTTCTGTCTTCTTCAGCTACTTAGCTTACTTTGCTTACAATTTTTGGTTAGTAACAAACAGATCTAAAAATACTTAATCTATGACATGCGATAAAACGTAATTTTTAAAAGTAATTAAAGCTTTAAAAATTAATCACAAAAAGTCTTGGATTTTTTCTACAAGGATTTTACTCAATTAGTTAGAATAACCACTTAAAGTTTCTCTAATCCTGGTTCCTCGGCATTTTCTTTTCCCGGCTTATTGTGAGGCTTTCCATGATATCCAATTCGCGAGTATCTCTAGTTTCCTTGATGATTGTTGTTATTTCGGGTCCTTCTGTGATATCTTCCGCTACGGCCGACTTGAAATTTAAAGTTCTCCCCTTCTTTCTCGCGGTTGCTGCTTCACCTAGATCCTCCTTAATTCTCGTGCGAATGAGTCTCTTCGTTTGTCCTATGTACACTTCTTCGCAAGTAGAACGAATCTATACGATAAATGACAGATTTTTCTTGAGATTCACGTTTGTCCTTCGTTGATCTGAGAATGTTCTTGATCTGGTTCTTCCTACTTGATTCGGTGAGCTGCACAGAATTATGTCGATTGATTTTCTTTTTTATCTTGTTGCTCATGTGCCATTCTCTTAATTGTGGAGAGCTGGAATCCGTTTAATATGACTGTTTTACTGATGTGCTGGCATTCTCTTTCTTTAAATTCTTTGCTTAGCGGCAAATCGACCATTCGATGAATCATAGCTCTGTATGAAGAAACGTTTAGTTTCTGTGGCTGCCTTGATATGTTTAGAATCGTTCTCTACGTCTATGTTGCCCTTGGGTAAACTTCGAATGTACGGTTTGCTTGTATCCCTTTTATGACCGTGTCTACCTTCTGCAATTCACTCCTTTTCACGTATGCAAAAACATCGTCCACATATCACATCCAGCATGTGGATAATATGTTTTTATTCTGGAGTCCCTCTTCTAAACGTGTCGTGGATATTCCGCCTAAGAATGGCAAAAGTAGATTTCTCATCGCTACTTTTCCTTTTGTCTTGTGCAATTTCCGCTTGAAAGTTAAATAATTTTCCGTCATAAAAAGCTCTGCAAACTTTATACACTGTCTGACGCGTGTGGTGGAGCTACACGTCGCGTCACCACAAAAACTTATATAAAAAAATGGTAAGAGTAAATAAATAAAAAGGTTCGTTTTGGTGTTGCCGCAGGCCAAAATTAACTCTGGGTTAATTCGTCTCGGCCTCGAGACCAACGAAGCAAGGCCCGAAGGACCCAAGCTACCCAGAAATAAAAAGGTCATCGCGACTTACCGTTTCCAGTTACAGGAGTGGCGGCTTCTTTCGATGTGTCGACGGGGTTATATGGAAAGAGGAGATGGATTTAATGTCGACGATGCCCTTAGGGCTGTTTTGTCTGAAGAATGGAAATAAATAACGCCTTCGACGAAGAGAAAAACGATGAGCGATGATGTAAAGCACCTGGCCTTGTCACCGTCGATTATTGTCGTAGGATTGAACGGCGGATACGACATTTAACAGGTCGATTCGTAGCACGGGTGGGAACTCCCACCAATTTTTCGAATTCAATAAAACTGACAAGAGTCACACGAACGTGCTCACGGAATGAAAATGTAAAGGCAGAAATACAATAGTGCGAGACTGCGATACGAGAGTCTTGCAGCAAATGTCAAGCAGTTATCTCAACATACATTTATATGCGACATCGTACAATGATTGCGATGCGTCGATGCTAGGCGGGAAATATTCCGAAAAACGAAAATTCCTCGCAACGATGTGCGTGACGTTAGTCAAATGCAATATGCCGCTCAAATAAAATTTGAAATTCAAACGCCTTAATTACTTTTTCAGTACATTGGTTATTATTTTGAATGAAAATTTCGTGCATCCTAATTAAGGCTTTTATTTGCTAAACGAAGGAACATTCCAAATTCAAAAATTTAAAAAAATCAAAAACAATTTCCAGCAAATTTCATTTAAAATGTCACCAATTTGACATTTGTCATATTGCGATGCAGGGAACGCGATGCGGGGAACATTAATGTTCCCCGCATCGCGTGCATTGTAAATTGAATGCGTTGCATGACGCCGAGGAAGAATCGCATCGCCGTCACGCAGTATTGTATTTCGGCCCTAATGTTTTTCTCAAACACGAGGAAAGCGAGAGAGCGCTAAAACGGAAGTATCCCAAATCATGAAGTTAGTCGGAAAAAACAAAAAAAAAATCCGACAGAAGTCAGCGACAAACGAAAAAAAGGGGCTCGTTCGATAAAGGGCGCGTTCGACAAAAAAGGTCGTGCCCAAACACTGTCTGATTTTTATCTTCCATGACGGTGATTTTTCTTAGTGTAAGATCCACTCTTCTACGATCCCTAATGTTTCCATAACCGGAATACTCGAGAAACAAGCTTTCAGGACAAAAGAGACCATAATTTCGTCTTGTGCTGGTGGACCAAACTATAGTAGCTTCCCTGAGAATTGCATGCTGTTATGGCAGAATTGATGTTCATTGATTCCGTTTCCTTAAACTTGTCACTGATTCAGATGGGTTTAAGGTACATTTGGTTCTTCAACTAACGACTGTAAGGTCCGTATTTTTAAAAATTTATCGCCTCCAGATACTTGCTTTCATTCTGCAAAACTTCAGATGATCATCACGTGTCTTGACGATTACACCCTCTTTTCTACTTTAAAGAGATGTTTTCTTCGAATAGCAAGGCCCTTTGAATTTAACTGTTCAGGTATGAATAAGAGTCAAAAGGATATATATCAATTATCAATAGGACAAAATCACAATCCTAAATTCAAAAATAAAAAATTCATTAAAATTTTCGATTTTTAATTGGAAAAAATATAATAAATAATAAATACCAAATTCGAGTAATTAGAGTTCTTTATAGAGAGCATTACTCTTACTGTATGAATTAGGACCAAGTCTTTAAATATATTTGAAACATCTTAACGTCAATACCAAAGTATCCTTGCTGTAAACCTGCAACAGTTTACACAAGAGTTGATTGGAAATGTATAGTTTTATGTCAAAGAATTGACATGTTCCGGAAGTTATTTTATAGTTTAATAATTTAATTTTTCATCGTTCATTTGTACATGTGAATATCTGGATATGTCTTGTGTGACATATACAACAACGAATGAATATTTGAGCCCTGAAAACGTTGAACATGTAGGTAACCGAAAAAGTTAAAGCAGTAATACATACTTAAGTATCGTTCAAATAAGAACACCTTGATATGTCGTGCCGGTCTAATCGGGTGTCTAAGCCTCTTCGATTATTTTCTTCTAGTTCTTCTAGAACTCAGAAGGAGGTTGGTTCTTATCCTTCTCGCTGAAGTAGGATTAGAGATTGAATGAGCCCAGACCAGGGCGATGTGTCATGCTATTCGAAAAATTTATCTATTGCTATTCTATTGCTACATGCTATTCGTTTATTTATCGCCGGCTACAGCACAATTTTCTTCAGTTGTAATTCTTGTTCTCGTCCTTTATTTAATTCATGCATTCTCTCTGTACAGTGCAAAGATTCACAGTAAGCCTTCTAAACGCTTCTTTTGATACTTCTTTTGTCCCTTCTTTCGCTTATTAGTATTTCTAGCTCTTATTTACCATGCACTGTCACTTTCAAAAACTCGACTTGATTGGTTATTTTCATTTTCAGCGAAATGACATATGACGCTGACATGTTCAGAGATTTCAATTAATGTACGATCAATTTAATAAACCGTCTGTGAAACTTAGAACACCCATGTAGGCTCCACCAGTTATACAGTAGCTTTAACAAATGAAGGCTAGCAAATCACATGTTTAAGCCACGGTTTCCATACCAATTTCAACCCATATTTATATTTTAAGCAACCGTGGTACGTTTTATGTCATGTTCGTTGGAAAACCAAAGACAGAAAATAATATGCCCTTATACCAAGAAATACACATTCAATGCGAAAATATGAGGGTGTAGTTAAACTGAAGAGGAACAGAAATCTAAAACATTCAATTACATTGGTATGAAAACTGGAAACTATCACGAATTGAATATAAAGTCGAAACGATATCAATTTTTTTGCTGCATCACAGAGAAGGTGTGAAGACGGTTTTCATACACCATGACTAACCTAAGAACACACAACTAGGATAGGCAAGGAAGAGACCAACAGCAAGCTGTCGAAAAAAATGAGGTAGGAAACGGACATAACATAGTTACAAATTGACTCGAAGCTCTGGAACGCATTGTTCCAAAAAATAGGTAATTTTATGTTAACATTTTCCGGAACTTATGTTAATTCAAGAAGTTAGCAAGTCCATGGAATGGTGACCAGGATCTCCTTGTTATGACCGCAAGTAGCACTACCACTTTATGTTCATAAGAACAATCCTAGTTATGATATTCGATTAAGAATCCCATTAAGCCAGTGACCATCAGTAAATAACAGTCGATATCACCGACCCTCCTTGTCCAGGTGCATTACTCCAATTCCCTGACACAAGAAAGACACATTGCAGAAATGTATCTGAAGAGGCTCCTTGATTTACATTTTAGGGGTGAACTCATACTAATGACTTTTACGAGGACTAGAGAGGCCACAAATAAAGGTATAGTTAAATTCAGGTATAAGTAAATCCTAAATCGTCTGCTGCGACTAACCTTATTAGTACATCAGAATCATCATGCGATACTAGCTATACAAGTGGCAGTCCCCAGAAATCTCTGAAACCCATCTCTCAATGCCTGAAGGACATTTACTTAAAGTAGAAAAAGTGTACGAGATATATTCAGCACTTTTCTCTGCATCGTCTTATTTCAAGTTTGTGGAAAATCTACCTAATTAATAGGACTAATCTGCCTAAAGGGATCAAAAAAATTTAAACCGTAATTAGAGAGCATTTCAACATTCCATTTTCATTACATCTTCACGCAGATACAGTTTAATGCATTCAAGTCCTACCTGAAAAAGTTTTCTATGGATGCTGGTAGAAGGCGAGACTGATAGTTACTGGGTAGTGAGTTTAAAAGAGAACTCGGAGTAGTCTTTTGCATACAAACCTTTATACATGCTGAACGTCCCTGAGAGAGTACTTGGAAGCCTTATATATGATAGAACTACCACGTAAAACTCGGCGAATCTATCTACTCAGCAATCTGGTTATGAAAGTAGGCAACTCACCGTCAACACTACCATGGAAGTATCTAAAATCGGTCAGTGAACAAAAGTCTACAACCATCAGTCAAGATAAATCATGCTTTTGTGACGCTCGATGTCAATTTTGCATTTTATTGGGAAGTTTTCCTACGCCCACAAAGAGCCTTACAAACTGCCAAACTAATTAATGTCACTTCCTAAACCCCAGGAAGTTAGTCTGACGCATCAGCAAGATGGTGGGAAAAGGACATTATATTTTTCAAATTGGCTAGAACCTATGAAACGCATTATGTAAGGAGATTTTGAGGTTACAGCAGTCGGAGAAGGCGTAATTAATCGTTTACATAAGCCTTACAGGGACTGCAGTGTCTCTGTATTTGCAGCAAGCGTAACTCAAAATGATCAAAGTGCTGCATCGAATGATGGAAAAAGCTGAGATTTCTCCATACATCTTTGTATCTCCATCGTCATTTCTGATCTGTTAATGTTTCGTTCTTACCAGGCATTTCACATTGGGAACATTATCCCTAAGCCATCTTCTAGCCAATATTTCAGCCCAAGACAAAATCAATGCTCTCGTAAGACGAATAAGGAACCGCTCAGAACAGTAATGGTGTATTTTTGTGTGGCTCCTTATTTAAATCATTCTAAATGTAAACTACGAAAAAGTTGTTTTTATTGTGATAAAATCGATTTGATTCGAAAAGCAAAGGCATTTTTATTTGAATATGATTTTCGTTTTTCATGGCTGGTGTTCAATTTTCGACTACTCTTTCAAACGGTCCAATTTTCGACTACTCTGATCAATAATGGGCTGTATCTCGTCAATAATTGGCAAACGTTGTCTTCCAAATCGTCAAGCGTTTAAAGCTTATTGGTGTAAAAGGGTGATTGTACGAGACTCCACTATAAATAGTCCAATGGTGTTAAATCATATGATATTGCAGGGCAGTTCACAGGTTCAAACGAGAAACTTTGTGCTAAATTATCGTGCTATCCTGTTGAAACTAGAGATGCGGGACAGGGAGCGTGACAGCAAGTCAGTTTCGGAACGAGAAAGTGATTGATCATGACTCTAAAGCGGTCAACATTGACTGTAATGTCATTCCCTGTAGCATTTTGAAGACAAATGGAGCAACAAATCATCCGGCCCATAAAGCACACCAAACAGCGACTTTCTCCGGATGTAAGGGAGAAAGCCCATCACTCCAAATGTGGCAGCTTTGTTTATTGAAGTAGCCATTCAATCAAAAATGATTTTCATGAATAAACAAAATTCTCTTTTGAAATTCGGGATCTGCAAAAATTTTCTCCCATTCACCAAATCTACGCCATGCTCTGGGGTTGTTGGGCTTCAATCTTTGAAAATCTACAAAGTCCGCGAACCAAGATTCTTCCATAATGTAGATGAGAGCAGGTCTGAGCAAAATATGGAATGGAGTCACTTGGGTCTTCGTCGATACCACAGTCTACACCTGCTCTAGTTTCTTCATATGCACTGTACGATGTCTCAATCTATGCGTATTATCAGTGAGAATAAACGCGGCGCGGAAATGATACATGGTTAATTGAATTCATTGTTCTAATGAACGATTATGTTGGCATTAAAATTAAGGAGTGAGTGCTGAGTTTTTCGAACAAATCCGTTTTTTTCGAATTGATTTGACATAATTTGCAGATTTTGGTCAAACGGCAACTTATTGATAATTCAATTGCAAACGAAACTAACCATAAAACGTTTCACAGCTGTCACACTATACGTAGCTTTTAAATAGTGTTGCCAACTTTATGTTCTATGCCATTTTGAAAAACACCCTTTTTTCATAACAGTTGAATAAACAACTGTAGAAAAGGTACGATAACAGGGTGAAGACGACGGAAATGCAATAAAAATAAAACATTTTATTGATTAACCGCATCATACGTGAAATACTACGCAGACTAAGCATTTATATCAGTTTTTATAATCCATAGTAAAGTTAGTCGTCTATAATTGCTCCACTAGTTTTATGAATGATAATTATATTTATTCCATTTTGCCCTAGTTAAATTGCACTTCAAGTTAGAGACAAGCCAAGGTATAACTCAAACTAGTATTTTTTGCTGGAGCTTATCTACCGACCAAAGAAATTCCTTGTAATAGTACAAGGAATTTGTAGTGATATCGTGGAACACATATGTGCAATAATAGGGTAAAAAAATGGTAGTTTTATGTAATGAAAATCAAACATGGACAGCTTTTAGCATTTTAATTCTGATATTCAATAATATATAAAGAAATTATCTCCATAAAGCTTCAAAGCGTACCATTGCTTCCATCAATTTACAATGTTTGTTACTAAGCCACCCGTGCTGTTCAACAAATCATGAACAAGACTCACTTTTTAATACATAATGAAGCAAATACCGAGAAACCCATATGCACAATTTGTCAATCATAGATAAACTTTCCATTTACATAGATAAATTCGCCTGGAAAGAGATCGGAGATCGGATCGCCAGGAAAATGCGTTTGAATGCTTTTTCGGCGCGAAATGGCGTTACGCAATGGCGGTTTGTTAATAGCAAGCACTCACCATTTGCAGTTAAGTCGTCAATTGCAGCTGAAATTGTCACCCAACCGACTAACATACCAAACCTGAAAGGCGTAATGTTGAACGTATGTCTGCAATATGTGTCGTTTAGAGAAGGTTTCATACGCAATGAGCAAAGTAAACCATGGGGAAATTCAATGAGCAACTTCGCTTACGTAACAATTTAAGCAAACAATAAAAAGCAGTAAACAAGTTGCCTATTTACATACGATTTATTGCAAATTTAATTTAAACAAATAATCAGAGATTCTGTCACGTCCATACTCTTGAATTATACTAACCGCCACCTTAATCTCGAACACAATCATCAATTAATTCTCGAAACGATGAATCCATTCATGCATGGATCTATCACACATGTATGTATGAGAACAAGGTTACCAGAATAAGTCCTTCATTCTCCGAACAGCATCATCACGTGTGCAATAAAGATGTATTTACAATGATAATTTAAGTTGCTGAACTTCGAATGTCTTGCTGCAAGTCAATCAATTGCAACAAACCTTACCAGTGAGTCGCCTTGCGATCGATATGTATCTTGGCTAAATTTATAAAGATTATAACATACAATGGTGGCCAAAAGTCTACATATAGCACCTTATACCGAGTTTCTGAATGATTGGAAGCTTTAATCAAAAAACCATTGATGCAATTTCTTTGATTATCGAAAATATATATGTTTGAAAAACAAAAATAAAGACTTTTCATAACAAACTTAAAAAGAAATTCATTAAAACGAAAAAAATGACGTGACAAAAGTCTACGTACAGTTATTGTACTGGGAAACATAACAGCATTTTTCTAAAAATCTTTTTAATTACTTTTTGTGCACTCTGGGAAACATAACTGAATTTTTCTAAGAAACTTTTCGTTTATTCGTTGTGGAAGTGCAGCTGCAACGCTTTTATAGTTTTGTGCTAGTTTTGGAAGGTCGGAAAAATGTTGTCCGGGAGAGAAATTTGAAGTGATGTGCGAAAATTGGTTGTTCAATATAGAAAAGACAATAAGTCGTATGGTGAAATAGCGAAATTATTGAAGATAAAACGAAGTTCAGTGCAAACAATGAGTAAAAAACTTTGAAATCATCAGTTCTGCCATATTAAGAAAAAACCACGAACAGATCGACAGTCAAACATGGTGAAGGCAATGTCATGATTTAGGGAGCCATAGTACCATCTGGAGTCGGAAGATTATCATTGGTCCACAATGGATCGCTTTGTATATGAAAGCCTGTTGGAACAACATTTAAAGCAATCCGTGGAGAAGTTGTGCCTTGGAAGGAGTTGGATTTTTCAACAAGACAACGATCTAAAGCACACAGCTCATATCGTTAGGGATTAATTGTTATATTACGCTCCCAGACAGTTTAATCATCCTCCCCAAAGCCCGGATTTAAATCCGATAGAGCATGTATGGGAGCTTCTTGATCGAAAAATTCGGAAGTACTTGAAAAAAACAAGTATTCGCTGAATGATGTACTCCTAGCAGCATGGGAGAGAATAACAAATGAGTAAATCAGTAATTGAGTCACCTCTATGCCCCGAAGACTGTAGTACTTGATGCTCAAGGGGCCCAAAAAAATACTAAAACAAATAATATTTAGAAAAATTATGCTAACATTTGTACAAATAAATTGACTGTACGTAGACTTTTGTCACGTCATTTTTTTGGTTTTTATGAAATTCTTTTTAAGTTTGTTATGAAAAGTTTTTTTTTTTGTATTTTAAGCATATATATTTTCGATAATGAAAAAAATTTCATCAATGGTTTTTTTGATTAAAGCTTCCAATCACTCAGAAACTCAGTATAAGATGCTGTATGTAGATTTTGGCCGCCACTGTATGTGAAACTCCCGTGATACTAATATCACCGTGGCGCGGTGAAACGCTCAAAACGAATTCAAGTCTTTCTTCTCGTTTCCCCATTATTTGTTTGTAGGGAAAATTGAAATTTGATGAAGTTTTTTATTTATTTTTATACATTTTTCTTAATAAATAAACAATTATTGCATCATTGGAAGGAAATTCAAAGTTAAACTAAATACTACCACAATTTTCAATAATTTAAACTGGTACAAGAATAAATTAAATACTCCAAAGACTTTTGGACAAAAAGAATGCTTCGCATTATTATAACTGATACAATCAGTTCATTTGTTTATTTATGTTTAATAACGTTGCAAGGTTTAATAATTCCTATGTGTATTGCATTCCCACACGAAGAACAAAAGACCGATTTAATCGTTCTTCACCAATTGAGCGTGACAAATGAATTTTGATTTCCATTGAAGATACTCCAACATTGATGGAGCGGATTCTTGTTAAATATTTATGATCTAATCCTCCAGCACTAATCAATATAATATTGTTTTTGTTTTCAGAATGGCGAAACAATAGACCGTGGCTGTGATGAGAAATGTAAATGCCATAATAGTGAATGGATCTGCGAGGCAAGATGTACTGGTGTCTTCTTTAAGCGTGGCCGCGCCATTGAGGATCCCGCGTGCTTCGAAAGACCCTCACCTGAAGACGATTGTTGTGCTATTATGGTCTGCAGTGAAAAACCCGATCAAACCGATGGTAAATAAACTTTTCATTTCTTTTGCGTCAATTTCACTTAGCGTTCCGCAGTTTGCCTGTTGGATACAATAGAGTTTATAAACGACATGTTAATTTGCAATAACTTATTTAGTAAATCCGTCAATGTGACCGGTTTCAATTAAGGCCTATACATAACTTCATTTATCAGCTATTATTTTGTGTCGGTTTTGCAAAAATCAAATATTGAATTGCTTAGATTGTGTTAATTAAACAGCTTCATTAAATGTTAAATAAAAGTGACAAAGAAGTTGTTATGAATCAACGGCTACAGATTCAAAGATTCTGCCGCGACGTGAAGCCTTGAATTCATGCGTAACACAACACTTTCATTTTTCCTTGAAGGCACCGAATCAGAAATCGTTTTGCAGTGTTTCGTGATTTTATTAATAACCCAAGTCAAGAATATGCTACATTTGTTGTTCAAAGGAAAGTGGACTTAAAAACGGACATGAAATATTCAGTTGTATTCAATGACATTCAAAATCATGCAAATTTCTTGAATCATTTCATCCTTTTTTCGCAGGTCAGTTTACACAAATCGGTTTGAATACACTCTTTGAAGATTGTTAAAATGCATAGTACTGAATAAAAGTATTACATTGGTGAAATAAAAGGACTAAAATAGTAAATTTTACGCTTGAGCTCACCGCTCTGCAAATTTCAACTCTTTTTTCCGCGTTTGGATTTGAATTTGCTGAATCATATCATTATCGTATCACCCTCAGTTTTTTTTTCTTTATTTTCGGAAAATCCCTTTGTGCTAATTCAATTACACGATTTTAATACATTAAAAATAAAATCAATGGGTCACAATTAAATATAATAAAAATATTAAATACTGCTGGGGTATCACAGAAGTGGTATATTATATTTTTGACCCACGCTACGATTGTAAGATTATCGTTGAATTTCCGAATTGGATCATTTTGCTTTAAAAACCAACGACAGTCGGCCATCATTATTTTACATCACTTTCCATGAAAGCGACGTTCCATCCCTCCACTCGAATTCACTTCACCCAAGTTATCAGGAATTTAATCCAAATGCATACATATAGTGAAGTAAATCTGATGCTCACTGAAGATCCCATTTTCTGCACTTTTCCTATCATTTTCATTGTAATTCCTCTTGAATTGGATTTTTGTGGTTATATAGAAACTTTTGAATTTTGAATTTTTCCTGGCTTCTCATTCATTTTCACTATATTTTTCACCGACAGCTATTAAGTAGTAGTTCATTCTTCAGTGGCTTTTATTCCTTCGTCCAATGTTGTCTTCTCCTGTGACTATGGGAATTGGCAGAGAAAGCAAAGGAATTCGACCACGACACCTTCGGCCACCTTGTTTACCAAGCAGCATATTTAAAACGTTCAACTCTCCACTCGAAAAGACTTACTTATACGTTTTATTTTACTTATTTTGTACTTATTTTGCCCAACACATTTTTCAAACTGTCGTAAGATTCCCTCAGAAAGTAAACAGAGTGGGCGACTGGCATGGTGCTTACTGCATTTTGCAAAAGAACTGCTTTCAACTTTGTTTTGAAAAGTCTTTGAACCAATCTTCAGTTGCAAAGTATACAACGTTAAACATTTTCATTAAGCCAGTGATGTCTTCGCAATACACTAGATCACAATCTCCAGCAAAATATGGACTCAAGTCTTCTTCTCTATTACGATACCAAGAATAGAAAGTGACAGGAGCAAGCCTGTTCCTTTCGTAAAATCTTGATACGATGAGATTAGCTACATCTTGTGGTAGATCAAGTTCAATCGTTAAGTCTTTCAGTTCTGATTGTGAAAATAATTGCATTCGAATTATGCGAGGCTCAAATTCAGCATCAGGTTGACATATCTCATCGTCTTCAGCTTGCAATGATTTCGGTGCAATGTTCTGGTCAGCACGCACAGCTGGTATTACTGGTGGCAATGTTTGACCTGCCAAGCCCTTTGTCTTTAAATTGTAGCCTGTAGACTTGTAGCACCATTAATACCAGTCTTCAGTATGATTCTGAGGTTCTCTCCATAACACAGGCGATAGAAGATCAAAGGTATTGCTGTTCTCTTTCAACCACCTTCGAAGTTCACGAACGCATGTCTTAGAAACGATATGCGGAAACCACTGATTATCTTAATTGGTGAGTGTTAAGCCAAACTAGATACTACAAACGTTCCTTATAAATTCACTAATGTTATGCTGTTGTTTTCTCAGCATAAAGTGGCCACAAATTTAGCAAAAATTGTCCGAAAAGTTTAAACATTCTCGCTTGGTGAAAATTATTTTCAAATGAGCGTTACGAGCTGAATGGAAGTACTGATTTTGTATAAACGCTGATGAATCTGAAAAAATATTCTACATTTTTCAGCACTATTTTAAAAATTTAAGTTAGTTTGATGATATTCCTTTGAAATAAGAGACTTCACCAGAGTCATTCTTCAGAAATTCACCAGCATTTTATTTTTGTTTTCTTTTGATCATGAGGGTATGTGACTTAGTTGAATAAGTTATATTAAAATAATTTTTAAATGGAAACTCTAACTAATTAATAATGAAAAATCATTGATGTCTGCTGCAGGCTATCAGTTTTTTTTCTCTCTAAATGAAACGATTCTAATAAAATACCAAGAAGGTCTAGACGATTGCAAAGAAAAACGTTGCTAAATAACTAAAAATACTGACGTCCTATCCAAATAAATCATCAAAACTACAAGAGGAAAATCATAACAAACCTGTGTAATTAAGTCAACCGTCGAGTTCCCAAGTTTGATCGGGATAAATCAATTCATGCTTCTCCTTGACAAAATGAAATTTTTTTATAGCTTTCACATACACTTGCCAAACATTCCATGTACAAAGTGACGAAGTTGAAGAGAAGTTTTCCTGGGAAAAGGGGAATTAGACCTAAGGAAATTCTTGACTTCTCTGTGTGAAGCGATTTTTAAGACAAATAAACTAAATTACGGTTTTATAGAAACTTAAGAAGCTTTAGATAAATTAAAAATAGAACAACAGCAGAAAACAACCAAGAACAATATATAAGATGAAACGAAGCAACCAGGAACTATCTAGTAAGCACAATAACAGGAGAAACGACAAAAAGGACTAGCTGAAGAACGTAATCAAGAGATTGCACCCCACGCAAGAAAATACCACCTCAAAATTAAATTTTTCCACCCACCTACAATTGACAGAATGAATGCCATCCAACATTCTATTGGGCATATTTGGCTGCGTCAAGTTAAATATTTCAAAAGCCATGCAGCAGAAATACCAAACCTTGAACAAAAAGCTAATCAAACTGACCAAGAGAAAAGAAGAAGCAACAAACAAAAAGAAATGGAAATCAATTATTACCAGAAATTATGGAAGAATTACCAGAAATGGTAATCCACAATTCAGAAAGCGAAAATACTAGATCGAGTCCCCAAGCACAACGTCCATCAACAACAAGAAAAATTTGTGGACGCAGAAGTTAGTATATCAGCTCTCCCAGACGAAGAACAAAACAAGACCACGCACGAGTGCAGACGAATTATTGAAAAAGAAATCAATTCCAAGAAGGAACAGAACAAGGAAGCAAAAACATTAAAACTCCTTAAGAAGAAACTGAAAAAAAAACAAAACTATAACAAAAAAAGCTGACAAGGGAAAAACAACAGTGCTAATCAGTATGGAAACATACATCGCAACAACGAACAACTCATTGACGAAATGAAATTAAGGAAAACAGGTGATCGTACAGAAAGTTTAAACCAAGATAAGAGAACCAAGATAGAAGACAACAAGGATACAGTAGACCCCAAATCACACACACATGAACAACAATGAACCTTTTGGCTCCATCACTGACCGCACTAAGAAAACTACACAAGCAAAACACTCCGATCAGAGCGAATGTTCATTACAATTCAGCGCCAGGATATAAACTAGCCAAACACTTAGCAACAGTACTAAGAAGCCCCCATGAACGCCAAGGGGCGAAGAGCTAATGGGCGAAATAACCAAAGTCAAGTCTACAAAAAACACTTAACTGGTTCTTTTCGATATAAAAGCTTTAGAATAATCAATGCAGCTAAAAGAAACGATGAATATACTGCAAGAATTGCTACTTAACAAAAAGAAGGCTCAGCTCACAAACATCCTCAAAACATTATTGCAACAATATTACTTTCGGTTCAACAACAATATTTATAGACAAACAATGGGGGTAGAATTGGCAGCTCCAACATCAGCGATTCTTATGAAAGTCTTCACACAAAACCTAGAATTCTTGGAGGAACTGACATCTAGGTTTGAAGTGATATTTTATGTAAGATATGTGGAAGATATAAAATGTATTGCGTTTAAAAATAAAGGAGAACAAAGTCGGGAATGGCTCAACTGAAAAATCTAAAACTCACAATGATGAAAAAAGGAAGGAAGGATAAATTACCTTGATGAAAGATAAACGAAATATATAAGAAATATATATAAGAAATCCAAAGACACGATGATACACAACTCGCCCAAACACCCCTTCAGAAAAAAACGCAGCAATAAGGCAATTAATAGACTGGAGTGAACACCTATACATACTACAAGCATTCTGATAACCCCTATAACAAGGAGGTAAACATAACATACATTATAGCAGGAAACAATGGATACAAGCAGACCTAATAGACAAGTTCAGATGGAACTTCAAAATACTCAAAATTCGCGCAGAGAAGAAAAAAGGGTGGACAACGTTGACATATGTCAGGAAATGAGTCAACAAATTAGCGAAATTATTCAAAAAATACAACATAAACACAACATTCAAAACAAGGAGCAATTCGGAACAAATATTACGTATAAATGCAGAGGAAGAAGACCCGCTTGACAAACAAGGTATGTGAATTACCTGGTGTATGTCAATACAGCTACATCAGTCTTTAAGGGCGTCAGACTTTGCATACCACATGATTAACAACAAATGTATACTAATTTACGAGGGGAAAACATTGAAAGCGCTATATGTTCAACATAAAAGACGGTTTTCGAAATCTCTCGACAACATAGAAATATACAAACCAAAAAAAACAATAACAATAACAACTAACGGAGAAGAACTAAGACGGACGAACTATAAACGAACAGACAATTACTCATAATCTTCGAACCTTTAAACCAAGTTTACAAAAAAAAGCAAATACCGGACAATGACCAGTGACAAACGAGCGCGGGACCAAATTGAAAGACTCCCTAAAAAATAAAAATGGCGGACTTTATCCTACCTGCCTGTGTAATCGACAGATCAACAAATAAGGACCGATAAACAAGCAGAATGAAACTACACACCAATGATCGCATATAGCCGAAACCCCAAACGAAAAAAAATCGTAAACATAATGAATAAAAAACGGAGAGTTACGAAAACAAACAACAAAAATGTTATCCCTGTCAGAACAAGCAAATATGTCCAAGATAAGGAGGAATGTTAAAAGAGATTTACATTTAATTAATTTCCAAGTTGTTTATGTTTTGGTTTTTGTTTGTTCAAGTTTTTATGACGTGAAGTTCAGGGGCATTGGAAACGATCCTTATGCTTACAGTTATCCGATTGTCCATTTTGTTGGTAGATGAGCTCTATGGTCTGATATAGAGTTCATCTACTGTGGACTACTACTCCAAATCCATTGCAGGAAGTTACTCCTCAGTTACTGGTGTTCATGTCGGTGCTCTGGAACATTTCACTTACTTCTAACTGAGGTTTCATGCGTTCAGATAGGCCACTGTGTAAAACAATCAAGTATGATGATTTAATTTTTATTTCTCTAGGCACAGCTTAGTCTACTCCTGTGTTTGGAGCTCATGTCTTGCTGCAAATCCCGGGCATAGCGTAACAACAAACAGCGAGAACACTCCGACCATCGACCAACCTAACGGATTTTGCAGAATTGTATGAGTGTTAGTAAAAATATTTATTTTTTGCTTGTTTTGTTTACAAGCACAATGTAAACAGATAGACAAAATAGAGAAAAATAAACATTTTTACGAACACCAATGCAATTCTCCAGAATTTTTTGAATACCGTTAGATCGGTCGTTTGTTCGGAGTGTTAGCGCTGTTTGTTGTTACGCTATGTCCCGGGCTTCAATTTTTCTACTGAAATGACCTTCGGAAGTTGGTTAAAAGTCTAATTTGTAAATTTCCATCATTGTGGAAACACTGAGGTTTTTGTTAAAGCCGTATAACCCAACTAAATGAGATGCACCTTAATTGGATTTGTGACATATTGCTGGACGAACTGGTTTGAATTTAAAGACCATACCCATCAAATGATGTCAAAACCCCAAACAGAAGCTTCGTCGTTTATTATATATACGACTTTATTACGTCAGTTATCATCAATGTATTCATGTGCCCAAGCGAGTCTTTTGACACCATGAGTTTCAGGAAGCAGTTGTTCTTCCACCATTTCTTGTTTCTCGCTGAATTAACTATTATAACAAAGATTCCAAAAAAAACATTGATACTAGAAATATATTAACCCGTTTTCGATCAAGTGTTTACGACTTTTTTATGAACCTCTACAAAAAATGCGTTTTGACCATTGAATTAGAGCAATAAAACACGTAAGCTTAGCGGCTTTTGTATTTCTTTTACAAGAAAATCGACAAAGACTTTTAGATGTTTTCGTCACAAACGCGCCATAGTTTAAGGTTTCCTCATCCAGAAAAAGAAACAGTAAGGGTTGCCTAACTAACTTCGAGTTCTATCATACAGACTCTTACACAATTTACTTCACGAGGGAGTAGTCAAAAAAACCAAAGCTATTGATTTCATTTATTTATTTAATTTATAAACAAAGATCCTTTGACCCCTTTCAAAGTCTTCTCCACCGGCACAAGTAAACCTGTTCAATCTTTTATTTCATTGCTTAACACATTTCTTCGTCGTCTGTTCTGCCCAAGAACACCTCAGTGGTTTTTTCCATGACTTTAGTGATGTCAGCTAAACTTTTTGCTCTCATGATTGTTTTAATTCAGGGAAATCAAGAATAGTCACAGTGGTAAGGTTGGGTGAGTAAAGCATATGAAGAAATTTTCCAAACGGGAAAAACACTCAAAAACCTGAGTTTCCCAAGCATTCTCAGGTAAGACCTTTTTAACCATTTCAAGAGTTTAAATGGCCGTTTTTCTGAGCATGTAGCAAAACTTTACAGGCACACGCTTTTCTGGAAAATTAGCCATTACAAAAACGACGAGCACACAAAACAAATGCCACTGAAAAGTTCGAAAATCAAATGGTCCTTCCATTGCAACGCCGTTTTGCTTATTGGCTCGGCAATTGTGGGCTTCTTGTCTTTATACGCCCCTTGCGACAGCACGCAGTCCTACGAAAAGACCCCACCACAACATCAATTCGAACATTATGATAACATTGTTGCTCCAAGCAGGGTAAAATAATTACATTTCTGGTTCTTGTCTTCAAAATATTTAAATTTTCATTATCTCGGTTTTTCTTTTAATTCTTCTTCTTCATAGCACTACACCCCTTTTCAGACCTTCGTTTCTCGCAAATAGTGGTAACAACTGTCTCGGCCCATTGACCGCGTCCTCCAGTTTTGAAACTCGAACAGCGGTGAACTATCTTCATCGACAAAGTCAAACCAGCGTGTTCTTAAGAGAGCTAAGAACTGGTACGGATTCCCCTGTGGATACCTTTTAAGGTGCCCATTATTGACCCATATTACTCACAAAGCCAACCCGATGCAGCTACCGCAGTATTAGAACGTTTGAGGCCTCCGGCTCGTGAAATATTTAACGCATCTCATGTTTATTTCGAATTCGCCACTTGGCCAACTTCTCATTTCGGTTCAGTAATCTGCCTTAAGACTGGCCTTTCGGAAGCATTAAATATATTTGCGGGTGTCTACATAAGGGTATATGTTCCATTCTCTTAAAATGGCACATATCTTATCGCAGCTTTATATCCTTCAAACATTTTTTTCTTTTATATGCAGTTGGTCTTTAATATCGTCAGAACTCAACCAAACAGGTTATTTGCGGGCTGTTTTCTTAAGGGGTTATACCTATGTGAAGGCTAAAAAACAAGCCTTTTTTCAGAATTTTTTTTTTTGAAGGATTTTGAAAACAGCTTTTATAAATAATATATCAATATAAAGGGCAACTTTTCTGAAGTGCAAGAAAAAATTTTTATTTTAAATTCAATACAAAATGGCGGCTGTAGTGCACGTCAAAGTCACTAGTATTTACAAAAGACGTTCCGCGGCCGGACAAAGCTCTCAGCCCCATCTGCATCTGGAACAATTAGGAACAAAATTAATTTTAAGCTAGTGAAGTACACAAGATAATAGTTTAATATCGATTTTTCGCAAAATGGCGACCATTTAACAAAAAAATTGCATTTTCGACCCAAAAAAATGACTTCAATTGTTTATAACTTTTTTTAAATAAAACCAATCGCTAAAATCGTGTGTACTTCACTAGATAATCATATCAAAAAGCTACAGTTATAACGGCAAGTCAATCGGATGAAAACTGAAAGAGTTTCGTTTCCGGCAAATTTCAAAAATACGCTTTCGAGATAAACGCGTTTAAAGTTTCAAAACCTTATAAAGTTGTGAATTTTCAAAATTTTACTATATACAAATTTTTTTACCTTTACTCTGCTATCCCAGCACCATACAGTTGGCCTTCCAAGGCCGTGGATTTCTCCTCCTCTTCCTTTCTTGATGCTAAAAGGCCGCGTCTCGCCTCTTCTACAACGTCGGAAATTGAGCGCTCAGCAGCCTTTATTCGCTCGGCGTCTGTTTCTAAGCAGAAATTGTAAAAATTAGGTCCTGCAGCCTAATGAGTCGTAGATGGGGAGAAGGCCCGACAGTCCATCATTAAATAAGATAACCGCGATATGGAGCACCTTCTTGCCGCTCGACACATGTTTCGGCGCGATGGACCACACGACTGAATTGAACGATTCACTATAGTATTTTAACCTCAAATGCAGCGTGTAGTCGATCGAGCTCTGTAGTCGAGAAGCTCTCCTAGCGTCGTTTACGAAGGAACGTGCCCTATACAGTGTCTATTAATTACTATATAGTATAAAGCGAGCAAATTTTACGTTTTTCGAGCATTGGAGTTTCTTCAGAAAATTGATTCTCAAAAATTTTCTGAAGTATATTAATAATTGGACCTTTTTGATTTCAATTCTAGGGATGTGTTAGCATACTTTTAGCTAATAAATAAAATTGAAAAAAAATCACATAGGTATAACCCCTTAACTCATTTCGTATGTTACTTTTTCTAAATGTAAATCTTTTTCTTCAACGTTTTGAACATTGAAATTTCGACAATTATTACTTCAAATACTTTTTACATAAATTTGAAACCATATTGCTTCATAGTCCATTCAATTCATATTGCTTCATAGTCCAGTTTCAAGGATAGTTATTTCGCAGCTGTTAAAAGCGTGACAAGATGTTGATGTCTTCTGCACAAGCTTCCTCCTGGCTCGACTTGTATAGTGGTGTACCTCTAGTTTAGACAAGTAGCTTTCTAGCTTTCTAGTAGCTTTTCTAGACAGGACGTTTTCCAGATCCAGATTTAATAATACTGGAACCAGCCGCTTTCCAAGCACGGTATTTGTTTCAAAGGTGATATCGATAAGTTGGTTCTTCAAGTGGACTTGGAAAGGATTCGGCATCATTGTCATTTTGCTGAGATCCACTAATTTCGTATGAATACCAAAATGCAACATTATTTGTTACAGTATATTACGGTCAATACCATTGAAAGCTTAAGTTTACAAAATAGGTATACGTCAGTATCGAACTCTCAGCATTTTTCAAGTCCTCACTTGACCGTAATTAGTAGGTCCTTCGTCGATCTACCTATGAAGCCATCTTGATACTCCCCAATAAAAGTGATGGCGTCTGATCAGATAACAGTTCTATTTATTTTTAACAGTGTTCTTAATGCCATACAAAGTAGTGATACACATCTCTAGTATTCGCAATTTAACTTTTCACAATTTTAATGGGTAAGGAATAGAATTGATTGCTTACAACCTCGCGGCATTTACCTTTGATCTCAAATAACTGAATTCACTATATGAATTGCTTTCTCAACGCCGTTACCACCATATTTGATGATCTCATGTGGATTACAACATATGCTTTGCACTTGAATATACTTTTGGGTGTTGGTGGTAGACCATACTTCGTCCGAAGTTGATGGTTCCAATGGAAGCTGTTTAGAGATTTCTTATGATTCCGGTTTTTTTTATTGGCTGTTAATTAATATGATAAAACATTGTCAAATTACGGAATATCATCGTAGCATTCTGAATACAATCCTAATTGTCGATTTATTTGTCACGAAGTAAGAACTGAATAAAGGATGGAGTATAATTGGTCATTCCACCTCCGCAATGGTTGGCTTTGTCTTTTGTAACACCAAAACTCCTTCTTATTGATTATTTTTGAGAAATTTCAATTGAGGTTGGACAGTTGATTCGCTTGAATCAAATACATCACAGTAAAGACCATTCTGAGTTTGTCCAGACTAATAGATTACTTCATAATTTTGATTCTTGATTTTTCGTGTTTTGTTTTTTAAACCTTTCTTTATATTCAAAAGAATTCTTATTCAATTTAATTAAATAAGCATGACATATTCAACATAATTCTATCATGAAACATTGTAAATGGCTTTTATTTTATCTGAAGTGACCCGATTCCTTTATATTTTATTTTATTATCCCTTTATATTCCCTATGCCCTTAAGCAAAATTCAAAAAACTAAAACCAAAAAAAAAACAAAAACAATAGTAACTAACTTCTTTTCAATTTTCATTCCAGCTCCTTTCCTGCCAACTGTCCAACCAACAGAATCAGGATGCACTTTTAATGGACGTCAGTACAGTTACCACGAAAAACTTGAAATAGGTTGTGAAAAAGTTTGTCACTGTAAAGAAGAAACATCGCAAATGGAATGCTCACCACGCTGCCCACCAAGAAACCACACACGTTTAGAAAAATGTGTTGTTGTAAAGGATCCGAAAGATACATGTTGTGAACTAGAATTGTGTGATGTTACATTGGATGACCACGAACAATCGGTGCCAGTCATGACGACTAGTACAGAAAAAGTTGAAAAGGATGCGTATTCCACCGGTCCATGCGAACATAAGGGACGACATTACCAAATTGGCGACCAATTCCACGAGGAATGCGATGCATTATGCATTTGCTCTGAGGAAGGTGTTCATTGTGCAAAACTCCAGTGTCCATCTAATTTCGGATTGGACGTCTTAGATCCTCATTGTTTGAGATGGGAACCAGAACCAGCCACATTCCGTGCAATTGCTCCGAAATGTTGTCCGGAACGAATGCGATGCGTGGATAATGGAACTTGTACCTATGAAGGACAAATGTTTGACAACTGGTCCGAAATCCCGAGTAATCTAACTGGTCAGTTCTATTTCAGGATTAAATCATTATATATATAAAGAATAGCATGATTAAAATATTCCTCAACTATAGGCTGTGAACAACATTGTTACTGTGAAGGGGGAAAAGTTGAATGTCGGCCGGCTTGTTCCCCAGTTCCAGCATTACCACCTGCACATCTTCCTTGCCATCCTAGTCAAGCACGTCTCATGCCAATTCCAGATGATGAATGCTGCAAGCACTGGTCCTGTATGATTTCGCCTGACGTCGGAGATGGTAAGTGTAAATTCTTTCCATATTTACTGAATGCAAAAAGCACGGTTTTGTTTGACTCTCTCCTATCAAACCATCTCATATTCTAACCAACATTCAAATATTCGACTTACCATTTTCCATCACTTTCAAAACAACCTTCAGGTAAACCAGTCGGTAAATCAGATAAAAAGGCTACCACAAAGACTGAAAAGGACGATAAGGACATATTGAATTCATTAAGTCCTTTCTATCCGACATTGGATGGCAAACCACCCAAATCAGTGCCGCAAAAGCCTTCGAAAAAAGGCTCGAATGATTCGGAAGACAAAGAAAATAAAACAAAATATCAACAACCACCTTATATTCCAGTTGACAGTGGACCTGGAGGGTTCAATTTGGGTGGTTTCAACGAAAACTTAAACGAAGGTCAATCGCCAGGATTTTTCCATCCAGGTCTAGGCAAAGGTCAATTTGATCCTTACAACCCGTATGGACAAAATCCTAATGTCATTCAGGATAAACCAGGACAGCCAGAACTATATAATATTGTGGGTCCCAATGCCCCGTCCAATATTTCTCCCCACGTTCGTATCGAACACTTATTGCAGCATTTGCAAGGGAACGAGCAAAATCAAGGACCACTTTTACATCTACCACCATCAGCAATCGCCGGAGTAGATAAAGATGGCGCATTACCGCAACATGAAACATCGATTGCCAATTTCCCATTTAATGGATTCCCTCTTCATCAAATTCAACCTGATCAAGGACTACAACCAAGACCAGAAACAGGTTGACTATTGTCATCTCTATCATAGTCATATTTTCTTGCATGTTTGATCCTTAGATGGTGTGGTAGATGTAGGCTGTTTGTACTTATTGAATGCATTTAATTACTAACCGTGTGGTTTCTATGGGAACATGGCGCAACATAATTTTGGATTTAATACGCTTCAGGAAAATTCTCATTAGCTAACATTCAATTTAAACTATATTTACTAAATGCTGAGATTATAATAAAAATTAACCTTAGTGATCGTGTTCCACATAGATTTATATACATTTAATTTTTAATATTATCGGTAAGTAAAACGCAGTAAGTTTAATGATACTCTGTAAACTTTAAATCAATGAATTTCTATTTCAAATCAATAGTTACGATATGCTTCAAGCACTGCGTCTTAAGAGCAAAATCATGGTTGCTTGGAAACAAAATTTTATAATCGGAGACTCAATGCCCAATCCATTGAATTCAAGGGACTTTAAACATATTTCATCCTTCAGAACATTAAAAGAATAGTAAAACTTATAAGCCAGAAGCAACGCTTTTCAGCTTTTTCAGTATTTGCTGGTATCCCACTAGACATTAATTATATCTTCCAACTAAATCCTCTTTCCTTTCGAAGGTAAATGTCTCTTGACACAGCTTCACTGCTGCGCTATCCTTGAAAAGAGTTTGCGAGAAATTTAAATTTGTTTCTTGTTGAAAAATATTTACGATACCGGCTTTGCTTTTTGCCAACATTAAAAATATTTAGTGGTTAGTTTGAACGCAACAATCACCCTTAAATTAATTTCAAAAACTTTATTGAACAACGAAAGGCTCTCATACACCAGAGAACTATCAGTCAATCTCTTAACTTCACAGATTATGTATGAGGGCGAAATTGATTCCAAGCTAACAACATTCGCACGAACTTCTTCACTACCTTCGATTCAAACCCTATTCTACAAGGTCGGTCTCAAAAGTTACGGGACTGGTCAAGAATAACGAAAACTTGTGGTGGCATCTTTTAGATCTTTTCGGCATTTCATCAAAAATCCATCATAGACGTTGTGTCAAAATTTCATGACATTTGGATGAATAAAAACCAAGTTATTGCACTCTTAGTGACAGTACTTCTGCATCATCGGTCGAAAAATGAATTTTAAACAAAGAGCGAATATTAAATTCTGTAAAACGGCGGCCCAGACGCATCAAATGATGCAAAATGCTTATGATAATGAGTGTTTATCCGTTACCTCCGTCTTCGAGTGATTTAAACGTTTTGAACAAGGCCGCGAATTTATCAAAATTTGAATTTATTTGTGCGTGAGACAAAAGACAAAAATGAGACAAAATCCTCCTTGCGTTTCATGGAAATGGAGCTTAATATGTCCCGTGAGTCGATTCATCGCATTTTGACGGAGCACTTGGGCTTCAGAAAGAAATACCCATGACTGAAAATACCCATGCCCATTGGACAGTTGCTTCAGGCAATAATCGGTCTCATCATGTCCACTACTAAACCCCATGTTAATGATGAAATGTGCAGTCGACCTACCTCGCCTTTCGCTAACCCACTTTTCCTGAAACAAAGTTACATTCGTTCTTCACTTTTCTCCATTGGCAGCTCTCTCCCCAGCTGTCCAGGCGCAGGGAGACTCTTTTCCGCCATCCAGCAAGCACTTGAAGATGCACAAGACATTAAAATGGCAGAAAAAGTCCTTGCAAGAGTATTGGCTCTCAGGTGCCCCAAGACCATTAATTGGAGATTAACCCCAGGTATTAAGCGTACACTCATGAGTGTGATGGAACCAGTGGTCGGGTCTGATCCCAAGTTTGAGCTGGCGTTCTCTATAAGGAAGAAAATGCCACGAAAGTGTCTTACGCAGGTACTGAGGTGAAGAGATATCTGGATTGCGGTTGCAGATGGTATCCAACCCTGGCGTGCTAGTTATATGACACGATCTGTCCGGACTGTTATATTCATAAAGATGGGCATCTAAGATTGCTTTTCGGAGTAAGCCGAAAAGGACTACTCTCTTTGTAACCCTTCTCTTTTGAATCCGTCTTTGCTGTTGCCTTTCCTTTTAGGAATCACCCTTAAAAAGGAAGGCAAGGCTCTCTTAATGCTTGCCAAGTTTTTTACTGGTCCTACAAAGAAGATTTTTTATCAATAATTTAACTAGTTTGTGCCGGTTAGAGTGACATTCAGGGCGTAAATAAGCTTCACCTCCGAACCATAAAAATTATTGTGATTTCTAATATTTTTATAAGTTTTATATTTGTTTTTTTTCTTGTGTTGATCTTTAAGGATACCATCAGCATATATAATATGCTACATAACATGCTACATATATACATAACAAGCTATGGGATGATTGGCGCAATAACAGAAGTGGTGAACGTGATCCACCAAAACTTGTGGCGTTCGACCTGAAGAAGACCTTCAAGTCCGCTAGGCCCACTGAAATTCTTCGTGCAGCAAAACCCTTCATAGTTTCGATGTATTGGATATAATATGCGGATATGCAAGGACTCCGGAAAAGTCTCAAGCTAATCTATGATACAATGCTTTGTAGGGGAAGAAGGGGTTTGCTATCAGAACTATCGCAAGATTCCATTCTTGGCCCAGACCTATGGAATATTTCATATGATGAGTTTTTTAGGCTGCACTGGATAAGCCGCTTCCCCTCACTAACCATTAGTCACCAGGCGTAACTAAGATTTGTAGTGGTAAGGCGACGAGTGAGCGAGCTTATGAGAAACTGTGGACTAAACATAGGGCTTGAAATATCTGTGGTTGTCATTCTGACTAGAAGGCAAACCCCTAGAATCAAACCCTTTCGGATTGAGTATGCGGCCATCGCAATATACCTTTCCCTGATGATTCACTCATAAATGAGCTTTTTTGATAAAACAGAGCAGAGTTTTGACAATCAATAGTCCAATAACCATCAACAAGGTAAGCACTGATATCTTCCGCCGGTTCCAAGATACTGGCTGAAACAGAAAGTAGGGATTCTTAACAGATTCTGTCTAATGTAGGTATAGAGGCGAGGTACGCTGTGCGTTTAGTCTTGACACAGCACTATTTCTTAGGCGGCAATGCTGGTTAACGCGGGTGCGTTATGGTTCTCCTTTCCTAAGAACGTAAGAGGATCTGCCTACGCAGGAGAAGAACAAGGATAGACTAGTCCAAGAGAGGAGAGCCAAAGGACTTCCTCTCTGCCGCATAAAGATTTGACCAATGAAACCGAGGCAAATGAACTGTGCACCTAATCATTGACCTGAATCAGTGGCTCAACCGACAGCATAGCGAGACTGGTTAATACCTTATGCAGCTTCTCTCCCATGGAGCATGGATATTTCCAGAATTGCGTGCAAAAAACCATAAATTCAAAGTCACCTTACTACCTGTTTTGTCCAGATATCGCGCGTGACGCCGGCTTCACCTTCTTCCCATGTGAAAGGGGTGGGTAAGACACTGTTTACATATGGTTACGAGCTCTCTTCCTACACCTGGGTGGAAAAATTGATACAATTATAGATCAAATGGAACCGTGTGTTGTGTAGTTCTTCTTATTAAGTAAGGTCGCTTCAATCGCTTATCAGCCCAAAGAGAAGAAGCCTCAATCCCTCAGAAATCCCTCTTGTTTCCTTCGATCCCTGCTGTATGAGCCGACTCCTAAAGTCGGAAGCACTGCCAGGGAAGACATAAGAGTTTTTTTTCGATAAAATGTGACAAACTGTTCCAGGCTATGTTCGTAGTGTGGTTGGTGTTTAGTCAGTATTCTAGTTGCCGAGTGCTATAGTGGAAATTCCACATCCAGAGCGTAAATAGCTTTCTCCTCCCAGTCACAACATAAATGTTATTATGATATTCCACCATGAAATTATATATGTACTTACAAATAATATAATCTATAGACATTGCACATCGGATAGTTTACTTGCTTTACATTTGTTTGTTACAACTGGGTTCAAAGATTTGATGTCCTTCAGATGGTAGATTCATGTTTGCATATTTATGTTTGAATTCGCGTATCGACACATTATCGAAATCCGAACATATTTGGGTTAATCTTCCCTACATGAATCCGCGCTTGAGACAATTAAATTCGTTTTGGCGTGGTTTAACATCTATAACATGGGAGTGTACCTAGATTCTTTCAATGTACGATTGAATTCAAAAAAGTTAATGGAAAATTCAAGGTTTACATGCCGCGTTTTTATGATGTACCTTATCTTCTCCTTATTCTTATCCTTAAATTTAGGAATAATAATGTGAAAAATAATGCGAACGTATAAAGTGTGCTTATCGTTTTATGTGTACAAATTTGATTAACAATTCCTAGTGACTTTTCCACTCTACTAATTACAAGTTTGCTTTCAAATTATGAATATTGCTCAAATTTTTTTCTGGCTTCGTTGCACACATTAAACTATTAGAAATTTCTAAAAGTTCAAGCGAAACATATCACTGAAATTAAAAATCCAATTCTATTCCAGGTCTACCATTTGACAATCTGCAACCAGACCTCCAGGTGATTGCCTTGGAAGCAATCGATCCACGAACAATACGAATAGTATTTATAGTACCGCAAGTATTCGTGAATCTTCATGGACGTGTTGAGTTACGTTACACAAACACAGCAAACAATGATACCAACAGTTGGAATACTCAAATTTTCGCTCCTCCTGAAGATTTAATAGCCACGCCCCAACTAGAGTTCGAGCTTCCAGGGCTAGAACCAAATTCTCGCTATAAAATCAAAATAACGCTGATTCTTCGCGACATCAACTCGCAGCCATCAAGCAAAGTTTACACTGTCACCACTCCACCGGAGAGAACAATCACTCCACCTCCGCAAGTTAGTGATTACCGACCAGATTTCCAGGATATCTTCAAGAATATCGATGATCCTGAGCTTAATGTCAGTGAAACGAACTCCACATGGCTGCATGTTAGCTGGCGCAAACTTTCAGACGAAGAGCTGGAATACATTGATGGGCTACAACTTCGATACAAGGAGCTGACGGGAATGATTTATGATGCAAGCCCCTTAATACATCGAACGCTTACAAGTTACACAATTGAGAACCTCACGCCTGATACTGCCTACGAAATAGGCATGTACTTTATTCCGTTCCCAGGACATGGAGCTGAGATCAGAGCTGGCGACATGATTAAAGTTAGGACTTCACCTAAAGTTGATATCTACGGATTCGATGTGGTAGTGAATGTTACCAAAGTGAAAGCAACAAGCGTTGAAGTATTCTGGACAGGCGTTCCCTACCCTGAAGACAAATACGTCAATATTTATCGGGCCATCTACCAAAGCGATGCTGGCAAGGAGGATTCGAGTGTATTCAAAGTTGCGAAGAGGGACTCAACTACTGGAACCCTCATCATGGATCTCAAACCCGGAACAAGATATCGATTATGGCTGGAAATGTATTTGACTAACGGCAATATTAAGAAAAGTAACGTTGTGAATTTCCTAACTAAACCAGGAGGACTAGCAGTTCCAGGAAAGACAGGTAACTTTTTTCTCAGATCGCAAGGTTTGATACCCGAATAAAATTACATATTAAATCAATATAAGAGAAATACATTTAGAAGCATTGATTTTTTCGCTTTCTTCAACTGAAAAGAACACATTTCACTGCTTCTCTTGACCAATTTCCATGACGGTATTTTCCACAAATTCCAGGTAAACTCTTAAAAGCTGGCCTTGATGGAGAGCCTGTTGGAGACTACTATGGAGCTTTAGTAGTTGTTGCCGTGATTGCTGCACTGGCCATTATGACTATTCTGATTCTTTTATTAATCTTAACACGACGACGGGGCCATCAGACGGCGTCAATAACGCCGCCAAGGAAAAATGATGCTGTCTACGATAATCCTAGTTATAAAGTGGAAATTCAACAAGAAACTATGAGTAAGGAAGTTTATTTGCATCAAGGAAACTTACAATAATTTTTTTATTTCCAATTTTTGTTATAGATCTGTAGCTACAACTCAGACCACAAGACGCAACGGGCACAAAATGTACATAAAATAGTCTAAATCCGTCCGGGATGTGCTCAAAATCAGTTGAAACAGGACCAAAATTTCCACAAATTCTACCCTCCATAGTTAAGTGAAGACACCTGATATCAAAAACCAATCAAATCGTTTCAGTATCTTTCAATGTTCATGTACATAAAGCAAAAACAAAAAGATTGAACTGAACCAGGAGCGCACAATTAATCTTTCAGATAAACTTCTTAAATTATAAACAGTTTTTATCCTTCGACTCTAAGGACATATGTGTGTGCGTATTATCATATGCATAATGTTTTTAATTGATTGTTATTATAAACTAAAGATGTACCCATCCTCTACCATCTACCCATGCATAACATATATTCAAAGCATTTACATAATATTACCTGGCTAGGGAACTCTTATTGGTTCCTCAGCCACTCATCCAAATAAAGTAATAGTAGTTGAAAAATATCATAAGAATTGATAATGCAGTTAGAACTTGTTATCTGCGTAAACGTTTTCCAATGTGCATTAAAAGTGGCGAAAGATATGATGTATAATTTATTTTTTCTGTTTATTTTATAGATACTTTTGTATGATTTTGTATTTGAAATAGAGACCAGAAATGAAGATATTACTATTAATATAAAAACTTGTTTTAATCGCATATATTTAACATTCTTTCCATATGTTACTGCCCTGCCACACCAAATCCTTTACGATTCTCATTATTGATTCATGTATATAGTATTCACAACCCAAAAGCACTTGCAGGATTCTTTGAAGAGCCATGATCGGAGGAACAGGAGTCGTCTTTACTGCACTTCAGTTTTCCTTTCGATTAAGCCCGCCTTGTGAAAGATAAAATAGGCTCTTGCGTCCCAAGAAGTAAAATTACTAATAAATGCTACTGTTGTGTATTTTTTTATTTCTTCCGTTTCGATCTGTATATCGTGTACATTTTTTCGAGGTTAACATTTTTTTCATGTTTACAATTATGATATATGACTGCTTATTTATGTCAGCGCCTCTAGTGGTGGTTATTACAAGGGTTTGACGGATTAATACATAATAGTCTCCCCCACAATTAATTGAATTCACAAATTGAAAATTAAAAAAGATCCAGGGTTGTAACAACTGTTTGAATCACATAGCATAGTCTCGAAAACGTTCTGGAGGACGGCGAGTTCGAGCAGATAGCCAGGCGGATTCCACTGTTGGAGATTGTCCAGTTTCTGGAGGTTCAGTTTCGGCATCAGGAATCACGTCCGATCCAGGATTGGCTGGTAGGAGCAGGGGCGCTAATTTTTCGTGGTGGTGATTGATTTCAGGTGATTCCGGATCTGAAGATGCTTGAAGAGGTTGCAAGGGTGGCTGATGGTTGGGGCTGGTATCGACATTGGTTTTTCTCAACTGGTTAGTGTGTCGTTTGAGACGCTAGCCATTATCGAGTTCGACTTGGTAGTGGAAATGGCCGAATTTTTGGATGATCGAACCAATTTTCCAAGTATCCTTGTTGTTCGAATACCATCTTGCGAGTACCCTGTCTCCAATTTTGAAGTGTCGTGATGGTGGCAGGTCGAATCGCACTCGTTTTTGGATTTTGGGAGTAGGAGGCTTGAAAACGTCGAGCTGGCACCTAATGTTCCGATTCAAATACAATTCGGCTGGAGTTTTGCCATTCTGGAGAGGGATGGCTCTGTATCTGAATAATATTTCACGGACCTTTTGTTGAATAGTACCTGGCTCGGTCATACAGTTAAGTTTTGATTTCAAGCTTTGTATATATCGTTCAGCCAAACCGTTGGTTGCAGGATGCCCTGGTGCTATGAACTTTTGCAAAATACCATTGTTCAGGCAGAAGGTTTTGAAAACGTCACTATGAAAAACTGTCGCATTATCCGATACCATGATTTCCGGGAACCCATTAGTGCAAAAAATGTCCAAGAGCAGCTCTATGGTAGTTGCAGTGGGCGGGGCGTCTTTGATGATGCGAATCTCGGCCCACTTCGACTTGGAATCAACAAGAACGAGAAAATGGTGATTCAAAAAGGGCCCAGCATAATCAATATGCACGCGTTCAAAATTATGCTGGGGATCATCCCATTGATGAAGAGGGACTTTAGCTGGACTTTTCTGCGATAGTGCGCATTCCTGGCAGTTTTTTACCATTGCTTCTATATTTTTGTCGATGTTTTTCCAGAAGCAGTGCTGTCTGGCCAACTGCTTCATTTTTACTATGCCCACATGTGTTCGATGCAGTTGCAAGAGAACTTTATTTTGAAGGGCTTTAAGTATGAATACACGTTGATTCTTGAAAATGATACCATATGAAGTGCTGTACTCGGGGTCACGTAGTTTTCCAGAAATGAGGTCATGATGAAGGTTTGAAAGAATCGCGTCTTTGGCTGTTTCTTCAGCAATAGTTCAACTGGTGATGACATCAGTAGAAATTTGGTTGATGATCTGGTCTTCCATGTTTGAAACTTCGAGGCTCATGGTGCATTCTGTAGAGGAACTAACTTGTGATGTAGCGTAAGTAGCTCTGGAGACACAGTCAACATGTGCGTGATCCTCTGCTTTCCGGTGGATGACTTTGTAGTCGAAGTCTTGAAGGAAAAATGCGTATCGAAGAAGTCTCGCTGATGTGAAAGATGTGTTTCGTTTCCGGGTGGAAAATTCTGGTCAGTGGCTATCCGTGGTTATCCGTAATTAGCGTGAATGAACGACCAGTGAGATACATGTATAGTCTTGAAACACAGAAAATTATTGCGAGCGCTTCCCGGTCAAGTTGGGAGTAATTTTTTTCTGCGTTTGTCAAGGATCTTGATATGAAGGTAATTGGCCTTTCTACGCCATTAATGTCGTGAGATAAAACTCCAGCGATCCCTGTGGGACCGGCATCGCAAGCCAAACTCACTGGCAGCGATGGATCATATGGCATGAGGACTCGATCGCTGATGATTTCTGTTTTGAGCTGCTGGAATGCCTTTTGGCATTTTTGGGTCCAAACCCATTGGCTTCCTTGGTGAAGCAATTGACGCAGAGGATAGGTTATGGAAGACAGGCTAGGTATGAACCTTGCATAATAGGTAACCATCCCTAAGAAACGGTGTAATTTGTCAGGATTTTTTAGTTCCTCCATGTTGGCAATAACCTCAACTTTCTTAGGGCATTTCGAAATTTCATTATATCTGACACAGTACCCTAAATATTGAACTTGAGTTTTGAAAAATGAACATTTTGATTTGTTCAGATGCAAGTCGTTCTTTTTTAACCTTCCAAGGTAAGCTATCAGCCTCTGCTTGCACTCTTCAAATGTAGAGCTGTGGACGATTATGTCGTCATAATACGACATGACTCAATCTGGGTTAGCCAAAATCTGATCGAGGATTCTGTTCAATTCGCTTGGCGCGGTTTTGATTCCAAACGATAGACGATTCGTGAGGTACGTACCCCGATGTGTTGAGATGGTTTGAATTACCTTGCTTTTGTCGCAGACTTGAATATGTAAATATGCTTTGAAGAGATCCAGATGGCAGAAAAATTTTGAATGTCGAAGGTTATTAAGAATGTCATCAATCTTCCGTATAGGATAATGAGCCGATTTGAGTTGTTTATTTACGCCAATCTTGTAGTCAACACAAAGGCGAAGCGAGTTGTCAGTCTTTGGAATAGTGACAAGGGAAGAACCCCAGTCACTAGTTTCGATTTTTGAGATGATGCCTGATTTTTCGAGGTTGCCCAGTTCGATGTTAACCTTGTCCAGTAGAGCGTATGGGACAGGTCGTTCTTTGATGAAAACTGGTCTTGAATTAGGACGCAACTCGAGGGAGCAAGTGAAACCCGGCACGCATCCAACTTTGGGCTCAAATATATCAGCGAAATCTCTCATTATCTCTGTAACAACGTTAAGTGAATTAATATTCGATAATGCATGGTTTTGTTTATCAAGATCTCCAAGGCTAATTTTCAAGTGTTGAATCCAGGTTCTACCCAGGAGTGGGGAACACTGGGCTGGTACAATGAACAGCAGTTCAGTCGATTTTCGATCACGGTATTGGACTGTAACTTCTGCGGCACCAAGAGGTTTGAAAATTCCTGATGTGTAGGAACGAAATTGAACATGGGTCGGCCTGAGCACTGCCTTATTGAAATTCAGTTTTTTAAAATCTGGTTCCGGGAGAAGCGTCAGACCAGCGCCGGAATCCACTTCGAAGCTATGACTATGGTGTTGTGCAGAGTAGCTAGCGTTTTTGGATCTCAATGCTCTGAGAATTGTTGTTGTTCGCGACCTTTGGGGTAGTTCAATGCGATTTTTAGTGTCCTTATTAGTTTGTTGGTATTATATTTGTCTGGTTGGTTCGTAGGATAACCTACTTGGGAATGTTGTTTTGATTAGAATGTGAATATATGTGAAGATTGAATTTTGACTGATCACAGCTCTGCCTTGACATCCTCTAGGAATTCGCCCAGTTTCCTGTTCTTGATCTTGTTTTTCTTGCTCGAGTTGCAAATTAGTTAATCTGGTTGGCAAGCGAAAACTTGTAGCGGGGCCAGAGTTTGCTTACGCTGGGAAGGGGCCGCCAACGTCGGGAAGTTCCAAGACACCACAGATATATGAACTGTGAACTCGTGCGATTTGTGTTTTCTTTTTGTAAACATTGACCGAAAACGCATCGAAATCACCGGAAAAGTGAAAGTTCATGAGAAATCAGTATGTACAAAGTGTACAGTACAAAGTGAGTACTAATTTTTTTTCAATCAAGCGATGCGGCATTTGATTTGAAGTGTGAACCAACGTCAAATTGCTGCACTTTGAAGTTGTTTTTTAGTTTTTTCTGAATTTTAGAATCCAAAGGCGGCAAACCATGGTTCTATCGCAGGAAGATCAGTCTATCGCAGGAAGATCAATCAAAACGAGAGTACTTACGAACAGAGCCTACAACAGGGAAAGACTCTACAAAACCAAGCAAACAACTTCGAACCTATGCACCTACTGATAACAGGTTGATTATATAGACCACCGCATTTTTAACTGCACCAGATATAAGGATATCCGGGCAAAATACAAGCTTTTCAAACATTACAACAAAATCTACAACCTATTAACCACAAATAACATGAACTTCCTGGGGGAACTTGATTCCTTCCTATCAGAAACGAACATCATCATCTAAAACCTCCAGATTCCTATAATTTAATCACTCTTTCAACAAACTTCCTCCAACGTAAAACACATTAAAGAAATAGCAAATGCAGATATATCAAGCTCGAAAATAACATTCAACATCAACTATAACCATACAAAGAGCGATAAACGCTGGCCAGTGCTACGGTGACAGGACCAATATCATCGGTTGTTTTTTAACCGATCCTAAGGGGGAAAAAAAGAATTCTAGAATAGTGTGGAACGTAAAGATTATAGTGATTAGGTATTGCATTTACTTTCGCAGGTTATTATAATATAGTGAAACATATCAACACCGCAGTGGACTGTTTCAGTTTCCAGTTAGTCGCGCTACGAGCTATCATTACAGAGAAATGATTCAATGTCCACAATGGAAAATATTTTATCAGCTTCCGGTGCGGGTCGTGGGCGAAAAGGGTCTTTCTCAATATGGTAGTAAAGTTTTGGATGTTATTGTTCGTTAGAGTTATTGCAAGATTTGCCATATATGAAGACCTCACTAATGGCGATAGATAGATGATGCTTAGGCGGCCTTACCCAAAATAACAAGGAGAGTTAAACAAAATTTTCTGTGCCAACACAATAGTTGAAATCGCAATGCGAAATAGCTCTTTGCATATTTAATGAAGAAGTCCTGTGTATCAAAATCGGTTCAATTGTACTACAATACGCCAGCCATCATAAAGCTAACCACATATGGAAAGTGGATCGTGACAGACCTGATGCTTCAAATATGTATTGAAAATGCGTTATATGAAGAAAGTGAAGGGATTTAATGTGGATCCGGCATCCCTGATTAGCTAGAGAATAAGCAGATTATTTTTTTAATACTTTTTGAATAAAATAAATTTTCAAAAATAGAATGCGTTTTACTTGAAACCACGTTTTCCCATCAAGTACCACAGATTTCTCCGGAACGGCCGAATTGAACTTTCTGAAATTTTTACCACATATTCCTCATATTTATTACTATCGAATGAAGCACGACGCCGTTTTGTTATTTTTGTTTTTAATAATTTTGCTTCACGCGATACCCAACATGATAATAAGTGTAATATTTTTTGATTTTTGTCTTTCAGATAATTTCTCGCTGCATAATCTGTCGGACCGTTGACCATCCTTTTTTATATGGCAATATTGAAGGTGACATTTTGTTAGTAATAACAAAAAAAATTGAATAAAAAATTTTTTTTAAGAGTAATCATGTACTGGTATTGGGGGCTTATAAAAAATTCTTCAAAATAGCGCTTTTTGGGTTGATAAATGGATGTAATGAAACCAGGGGTTTTTTATCAAATATAAGGCTGCTTTTTTGCCATGGGCAGTATTTTAGACTTTTGTACTTTCCTTGTACTTCTTTATCATTCTTTATTTACTTTTTCTTGGATTAGTTTCAATGTGTCGTAACATTATGTGTAGTTGGGGGCAAAGTTTCCCTCACTAATAACTTTTTTGGTGGCAGCATCGGTAAGATTCAATCACAATTTTTTAGACTGCTTTTTACTATTGCGGGTGTGGAATTTGTGACATGATCGTGTAAGGGCAAGTTGTGTATGAAGTTGTTTCCTATAGCCTTTGATAGTTCATGGGGTTTTTAGGTTGACAAAGTTTTTTCAATAATTCTTTTCAGCTTTTCACAGTTTATAGGTTGTTTGTTTCATCATGGTTATGGTATGGTTTTAAAGTTTGAGCTTTTGACTGCATTGTTCATGATTATCCGACGGATATGATGAAGGGCTTGGTTTAAGACTTTGGGTAAGACGGAGTCGTCTAGTTGTTTCTTGATCTTTGATCTATTCATGGTGAAGAAATTATTAGAGGTTGCGTTTATTTGGGAAATTAGGGTGCTGTGATCGCGTTTTGAAATTTTGTCCGTAGCATCTCCCCAATTGTTCTTTTCACTGTTAAAATTGGTGGTGTAATGTCTATGTTACGTCTGTAGGTTCTTCCGTTTGTGTATAGCCTATGGAAGTTGGAGCCCATAAGTTGAGTATATATGGTTTGTGCATGTTGATATCTTTCAGTATTTTTTCCTTGGGCAGCAGTAAGTGTAGCCCTACATGCTATGTCTAGCATTCACATCACCTCCTAAGATCCGCGATTTGTTTTTGTTAATGCCTTGCAAAAGTTTTTCAATTTGCTGTTTTAGCTCAACTTTGTTTGCATCCGGGGGGATTTATCTTGATACTACTACGAGGTCAAGGATGATATTTGTTGTCTCGATGGCTATTAGTTCTGCCACTTCGTCGGTAGGAACTGTTTTGTAATTGATATTTTCATAACTATAGTTACTCCTCCTCAAAATTAACTGTTTCGCTCAGTTTTTTTCTTGTGACTGTAGGTTGCCTTAAATTTATCTTATTTGTTTTTAGTGTTATTTCCAGCGGCTTGTCAATTATTTGGCTTCTTTGTTTCATTATTGTGCAATCGTGCTCGTTTACTTACCACAAGTTGGCATGCAACATTAATTATACACATTTCTTACCATTACTTATACCATTTCTTTAATGTAAATGTTCTTTAATGTAATGTTTCTATTGCAGGAATGTCAAGCCTTATATGTATTAAATAACCTATTTCGGAAAATATAATAGGTGTATAAATATAAAATGCGGATTTTTTCTGCTTGAAATATACATTTATTTGAATAACAGAACGAATAAATTCAATAATCAAAGTATTTGCCATCGTTAGCTACGACTTTTTCCCATCTTTCTGTCAACTGATGGATCCCGTCTCAGTACCACTTCTAATTTTTTGGGGCTAACCACTCATCGAGCCAATTTTTAACTTCTTGGTAAGAATGGAAGTGCTGTTCCGAAAGTCCGTGCTGTATCGATCGAAACAAGTAGTAGTCAGAAGGAGCCAAGTCTGGTGAATACGGCGCATTGGGCAGAACTTCCCAATTAATGTTTCTCAAGTAGTTCTGGACAGGTATTGCAACATGCGGCCGAGCATTGTCATGTTGAAAAATGACTTTATCATGTCTTTGGTGAAATTCTGTTCGTTTTTCCTTAAGTGCGCGGTTCAATTTGATCAGTTGTCACGGTAACGTTCGCCAGTAAAAGTCTCACCGGGTTTCACCAGTTCGTAATACAAAGGTCCCTTACTATCTCATCAAATTCTTCTTTCTTCTTTCCATCAATATTTCGGACTGGTTGTGATGTTGACGGCTTGCCTCGGTCTACCCATGATTTTTCCCGCTTGGAATTGTCGAAATAAATCCACTTTTCATCGCCAGTAACAATCCGATGCAAAAAATACCTTTTCTTTTCTGTCTGACAAACAAAATTTCACAAATGGTTTTTCGCCTTTCGATATCTCTTTCTTTCAATTAATACGGTACCCATTTTCCAGCTTTTTGGATCTTTCACATAGCTTTTAAACATTGTGTAATGGCTGCCTGAGTAACTTTCAACGCTTCTGCCAACTGTTTTTCAGTTTGTGTGTTGTCTTCATCCAATAATGCTTGCAAATCTGTATCTTCGAATTTTTTTGGTGGTTTTCCACGGTCTTTGCTGCTGACATCGAAATCGCCACTTTTAAATCTTTTAAACCATCGTTCACAAGTGTCTTGGCTTGGGGCATGTTCACCATATGCTTTCACTAACAATCGATAAGTTTCTGCTGCCGTTCTCTTCAAATGAAAGAAGGTTATCAGACTTCCCCGCGAAACCTCTTTCTATGGCACGTAATTCGACATTTTTGAAGCGAAAAAAAACTATGTTGTTTGTACAATCAAACCTTTGACATACTGGAATTTGTTGACAGATGTTTACCCTCCAAAATGCCATATTAGTTATCCCCGACAGAAACCATATGTAATGGTTATGCCAATTAAATAATAAGAAATATGTGAAGTTCTTTATTTGGTTTCACGTTTAACACTCATTTCTTAAGACCTAGACATTGTATTTATATCTTACCAACTAAACTATTTCTTACAAATACATCTTTATCCTAATCTATCCTTAATTACTTAACTAATTGTATGGAAGGACGAAGACGTACTTCAGAGAAAAACCTAATTATCATGCCCGACAAAAGCATCATAAACCATGAAATATTAGAAAAGGTCAGTCAGGGTTTATGATAGGCATGTAATTAGTAAAAAGGGTCAATTTCACGGAAATGCGTTAATGCATTCGTTTATGACCCTTTACCAGGATTCATGTCATTAGTGACTGGTTCCATAACTCCTCCCTCTTCAAGTTCAAAGTTGTCCTCGACTTTGCTTGGAATTGTTTTATTTTATTTACTTTTTTTTTTTTTTTTCGAATCTTATCAATTCATTTTACATAGTTTTCGATTGGGTCCAAAAATTTGTAAGTGATTAATATTTAACAAAAACATCCTTTGAAATTTGAACAATTGGGTTTTGTGTGTTTTTAATGAAAGTACAATTATTTGGTTTTCTTTTTAATATACTTATAAGATAGTTGTCATGAACCGGTAAATTTAACACCAAGTGATATAGAATGCATGCTGTTTATTTTAAGTTATTGTTGTTTGGCACAGGAAATATCTGATAGATTGGGTAGTCTGTTAGTTCTAAAAAAATGTTACTAATTTATGTTGTTCAATGAGGACGTCAGTTTTTATATGTTCCAATTTATGTGGCATAAATTTATAAGATAATTATTTATTTTTTTTTTTTTTTTTTTGTGTTGCTTTAAACAGGTTACCCGTTTTCATTAAGATGTAGCCGTTCTGTTGGGGGAATAATGTTATAAGCATTTGTGCTCGGACCAGAGCTGGAGATATTATCATTAATACAAGCAGTATCCCCGGGAAAATTATAATGCTTCCTTAATTTCTTTTTCCTTTGTGGATGTGTTTTGGAGTTGTGTTTATCAAATACATATCTAAGATCTAATTTATTTTTAGGAATGTTTCTGCGATATTTATTGTCAAGAGGGAAATGTTTACGATTCACATTTGCTTTGGAAATCCACTTTTCTTTATTGCTTTGAATATTTTTCAGTATTTTTTCTTTGTCCAATTTTGTTCTGCCAAAAAATATATTGAACGGAGTTTCATCGGTCGTTGAGTGGATGTTATTATTATAATAATATAAACATTCTTCTATTGGATCCAATAGTTTTAAATCTGAATCTTCTAGATTTTGCCTTTGTAAAAATATTCGTAGTTGCTCATTTAGGGTTCTATGAGCAACCTCAATATCGGAATTTCCTGTTTTATGATACGGTGAGCATAAGTGATAAGATATTCCTTGTTTGTCTAACCATTCTTTTGTTTTGATACTTGTTATAGCTCCCTCGTTATCAAAAACTATGAATTTGGGACTTCCTATTCTATTAAATATTGTTTGCAACGTATTAATAATTGTATCCCATTGCCTATTAGCTAGCTTTTGTATCGTAAGGAACTTACTAAATTTATCTATGCAGGTAAGATAAGGACTCTTATTATCACGAAGCCATATATCAACATGATAGATTTCTCTTATATCAGATGGAGTAAGTGTCATTCTGAATGGTTCCTTTGGAGGATGTCTGTCATATTTTGCTGTTGCGCAGATAGTACATTTATTAACATAATTTGTTATGGCTAGTTTCATATTCGGATAGTAATATTTTTTGCGTAATCTATTATATAATTTGTTAATACCTAGATGGTTTGTTTCTTGATGTTCCTTAGCTATGATTTCCAATATATCTGAGTGCGAACAATCATATAGAATATAGTTACAATTCTCAATAGTTAATTTAGGATGATTTAATTTCCAGTTTACATATTCATTCTGAAAAGTTGCTAAAATAGATTTATTAGGAACTTTAAGTCCTATTTTTCCAGTGATCGGAACATGATTTTCTAATATATACCTTGCTTCTTTGGCGGTGAATCGTTTATAATAAAAAACTATCCTTTTTCCACTATGAAATGTTTGGGTAGTGCAACGAATGCGTTTTCCATTTTTTATAACTATTTGTAATTTAAAACAGTTCAATGGTTTTTCGGAAATGCTGATATAGTTCGTGTTGTCTTCACGAGCTGTATGCTGTGTAGCCATAGAGTCAGATCTTTTATTCATCACATCTATCGCATTTACTTCAATTCTTGAAAGTGCATCTGCTACAACATTTGCTTTGCCTTTAATATATTTGATAGTAAAATCATACTCAGCTAATTTCAGTTTCCATCTGAAAAGTTTAGGTGTATCCTCCTTTATACTTTGTAGAAATGTAAGAGGCTTGTGATCAGTTTCTAATATGAATCTTCGTCCGTATAAATAGGGTCTGAAATATTTGACCGCCCAAACTATCGCTAAAAGTTCTTTCTCGATAGTTGCCATGCGTGTTTCAGAATCATTTAGAGTTCGTGATGCATAACATATTGCATTACTTCCTTGAGATAAAACAGCTCCCAATGCAAAGTTTGAGGCATCAGTTGTTACAGTAAATATTTTATTAAAATCAGGGTGGGTTAAAATAGGTTCATTTAAAATATAATTCCTTAATTTCTCAAATGATGCAATATAATCTGAGTCATTTATATTTACTGAATTAGTTTTTTTTAAAGTGAGTGTAAGTGGTTTTGCTATCAAAGCATAGTCTTTAATAAATTTCCGGTAAAAACCAGTGAGGCCTAAAAAGGATTTGACCTCTTTTGTAGTTTTTGGTAAAGGAAATTTGCGAATTGCTTCTATTTTCTTAGGATTTGGTCTGATACCGTCTTTAGTAATAATATGTCCTAGAAATTCTGTAGATTTTTTTAAAAATTGAGTTTTTGACATTTGAATTTTCAAGTTGGCTGAACGTAATGCAGATAAAATCTTACGCAATCCAACTTCGTGCTCCTCCAATGAAGTGCTAAAAACTAAAATATCGTCCATATATACGATACATATTTTATAAACGTACTCCTGTAAGATTGTGTTCATCAATCTTTGGAAAGTTGCAGGAGAGTTCTTTAATCCGAAAGGCATTCGGGTAAATTCAAAATGCCCTTCGTCAGTCGAAAATGCTGTTTTATGGCGATCTTTAGGTTCTATTTCAATTTGATGAAATCCTTTCGCCAGGTCAATTGTAGTGAAATAATTTGCATTACCCAATTTGCCCAGGATGTCATCAATTTGGGGAATTGGATATTTATCTTCGACAGTTACTAAGTTGATTTTACGGAAATCAATGACTAATCTGTATGTGTTTTCCTTTTTGGGTACCACCAATATCGGTGAATTATACGGACTGGAAGATGGCTGAATAATTCCTTGTGCCAAATCTTCTTGAATTTGTTTTTTTATGAAATCTTTCACATGATATGGCAACTTATAATTGCGCTGATAAATTGGCTCATCAGTTTTTAATTTCAATGTATGTTTAATTTTGTGTGTAAATGTTAATCTACATTGCGGATCATATTCTAAATCTTTAAACTCGTTCTTAATTCTAGCTATAACATCTATCTCCTGAAAAGCGTAGCTATTAGGATCAGGGTGTTGATCTATTTGTTTGTCAAAACTATCAATTATATTTGAGAACTCCTGAATAATTTGAGTTGGAATATCAGTTCCAAATGGTATCACGTAGCCGTTGACTTTAAGTTCAGAACGAGATATGCAAATATTAGCACCTAAAGCTATTAAAATATCCATTCCAATTATAGCATCGAAATTTGAGAAAGAAATATTGGCTATTTTCCAACTAATTGTAGCTTTTACACCAAACTCTTCAGGTGCAAACGTCCTAAATGTCTCTGTACACGCAATTTTCCCATGAAGTGTATGAAGATAAATTGGGTGTCGTAATTTTTCTCTACCTGAGATATGGACCTTTTCAGCAGACATGATACTCGTTGAAGATCCTGTATCAATCAGACAGCGTAATATATGACCCTGAATACTTAATTTAATGATGGGTAATATTGTAGACATTCCGAGGCATGTAAAGGAAAATCCTGATTACAATTTTCTACATGCAAAGAAGATTCATTTGTATTTACTGTATTCATCGACCTATCAGTTGACAGAAAGTGATCAGCAGGCTGATTATGAAATCTTCTTGAGTTCGAACATGTGTTCCGTGAAGGATCGTAGTTCGTTTGTGGAATGTTTTCAATATTTGGCTGTTTATTTATTATATGGTGTGGTTGTTGACTCAACCACTGTGGGTTCATTGTGTAACTTACGGGGGGAACTGCACTTGAACTATTTTCAACTGTATCCACATTGAACCTATGAAAATTTGATTTTTTCAATTTTTGAGGTTTTCCAAAATTTAAGTACCCTGTCTCATGAAGGATAATTCTAACTTCTTCCAAACTAGCAGGGTTCCTAGCCAACAGTACACTCTTGAGTGGTTCTGGACATTTATTTATGTAAATGTTTTTTGCCATTAAATACCTACTTTTAACTATATCACTTTTTTGGTTGCTGGTATAATTACTATCATTTAAAATTTTTTGACTAATCAAACATAAACACTTACAAAAATAATCATATAGTTGATTTGCTGTGTAAAACGTCGCACTGCATAGTCTCTCCTGTAGTTGTAGCTCCGTTTCCGCTGTGTCAAAATGTGCAATCAATGTTCTTCTTACTTCATCCCATGAGCTCGGGTTATAGGTGAGTATCGCTTCCCTGGCCTTTCCTGTAATCCTTAAGAGCACTTGCTGCGTTAGCTGAACCTTGAAATCACTAGCATTTAAATCGTCCTTGATAGCATCTACGGCACGAACAAATGGATATAAATCCGATTGATTTCCATCAAACTGAGGGATGGATGAAATAAACGCGTTCAATTTCCCGTAGTCCATTTTTGCTTCTCTTAAATTGATTGACGTAAATTTTGCGATTAATGCGTCCAGTTCTAGTTCTATCACGTTCTACTGATTTTATGAAAGTAAATCTTTCTTTATCGTATCGAACAAAACTAACGCGGAGATTCTTTTTGTCTGGTTATAATAACTTGCGTAAAATATGAATTTTTACTCAATTATAAAAACCGCGACCCGACTGCGCCAATTAAATAATAAGAAATATGTGAAGTTCTTTATTTGGTTTCACGTTTAACACTCATTTCTTAAGACCTAGACATTGTATTTATATCTTACCAACTAAACTATTTCTTACAAATACATCTTTATCCTAATCTATCCTTAATTACTTAACTAATTGTATGGAAGGACGAAGACGTACTTCAGAGAAAAACCTAATTATCATGCCCGACAAAAGCATCATAAACCATGAAATATTAGAAAAGGTCAGTCAGGGTTTATGATAGGCATGTAATTAGTAAAAAGGGTCAATTTCACGGAAATGCGTTAATGCATTCGTTTATGACCCTTTACCAGGATTCATGTCATTAGTGACTGGTTCCATAACTATGCCATCTGTTAGTAAAATCCCCAGTTCATATTTATACATCTAATACAAAACGTTCCTTTTAATGGAATAGACACTTGCCCTCAAAGTATCGAGTCTATTTTTGTATCTCTCCCCTGGTGTTATTCTTTATCATCCAGTGACATATTTTAAAGCAGCCGCCGTGAGTGAACAATATGCTCTCAACGGTGTTTTCTCTTCCAAAAGCAATCCTAGGACACAGCCTTCGCATTTGTCTGCGCCGAATTAATTACATTAGTTTTAAGTGCCAATTTGTCATTGAATCGATGACTTTTGACCGACAATTTTATATGGGAAAGTGCCAAATGACGTAAGGACATATGTGGGAAATATACGAGGCTGTGCGAAACTGTACGATTTGATACTTTGTTAAATATTTTTACACTATTCTCGATGATCGCGCTGGCGCAGTGTCTTGGTGATGCAGCAATCACCGCATCACTAATTTTTTTCAATAATTACATAATTACATTTCAATAATTACATAGTACTCTTTAAAGATCGTTTGTGGTTCATAATCAAAGAAAACACTCACAATAATTTGCACTTTGCCACACAGTTATGGAGATTTTTTTCTTGCCTTAGTGATACAGACTGCTTCCACTATGACATCGATCGCTTTGTTTCTAGATCATAGCTGTGGAGATATGATTCATAATCTATAAAAATCTTCTTGAGTACATTTTCGTCATCATAACCCATTTCTAAGTTGTTTTGAGTGAGACCAAGGCTGATGGTTCCAAAACTGATTTCAATATGAGTTTCGCACAACGCGAGTTATTCCCAAGTACCCGGTTAAAATTATCCAAACGATAGTTGTTAGTGTTGCATGATCGATTTTAAGTTCGCGTTGCGTCAACCGACGATCACCCTAAATTTGCATGCTCGAAATTTCTTAATGTTTGCACTCGAAGTGCGGCCTGAGTGAGAATCACTGCCAATGGATATTCAGCTTTCTTGAAACCGCTTATACCACTCTTTTATTCTTGCTTTGCATACACGTCTCTCCAGATGGCTTATTCAAGATTAAAACAATACTTAAAGCGAATTTGTTAATATACTTTCTCTGTCATTTCTACTTATAAACAAATCTGACACATTATTGTTGGAATGGTTAATGTAATCAATATTTCACACATAATTCCTGCTTACGGTAACTCGGTGTTCATCCATACCAGTATTTACATAATAAAGAAAATGTTAAAACCAACCTCAGCAAAGCACAGAAAGTGGTGATATTCCTTCAAACACTCTATCATTGCAGACACATTGATCGAAAAGTGAATATTTTTTGTTTCGAAACCTTGGTTAGACCAGTTTTGACATATGGATGTCAGATCTGGTACTATCTGAGTGCTAATGCAAATGGAAAGACAAAGAGTTTTTGAAAGGGAATTTATTCGTTCACATTCGTGTGTGAACCGTCAGCTGAAGAGTATCGATTTCAGCGAACAGAAATCAAGAAAATCAAGGGCGTCCGCCATTCTCAGACCTACATCTAACGCGATGTTTACTCCATTCGAAAGAAAGTTTAAAATATACAGTGTCTATGGCATTTTTGGTGAACCCAATAAACGCCATAGCAAAAGGCTGCAAGGCGGAGTAAGCGACAGTAGATGATCTATAGCTTTAGCCCTTGATCACTTCTCATTCGTGGTAGGTTTTAAAATATCACTTTTTTATAATAATTTGTAACATATTTATGATAAATATAGTGTAATATTACTTTTGCTAAGTTAAAGCCCCTGTTTAGTTACATTTTTTTTTATTTATAAAAGAAACGTATTCTGGAGTTTTAATTTTTGATGAATTTAGATTGAATCATATGGCGTACTCTGGCCGAATATGATAGCAGCGATGCTGAAAAAGAAGGGTTACTCGAAAATGTCTCCGATGGTCATAAATCTACTCCTAAGACAATTTAGAACAAGATTTAGTGGTCGTAATCGATCAAGTAATAGAGGAGTCTTCTGATTCTGAGCAAAATTTATTTATTATTAGAAGCCATATCGCACAGAAGCGCTCATTTGCTAACTTAAAGCCAACATGAACCAATCCAAATTGAAGGCCACTCCAAATTTTCGTTTTCCAGCGGGCTTCCCAGTTTTATATACTGTGTGCAATCTCAGATCTTGAATATCACTCCCAGTTCCTTTGATTGCCAGTATGTTTAATTGATAGTGGCTATCTATCATTCCAGGGTCCAATGCCATTGTCCTTTTTACGGTCGATTCCGAGGCTCAGCTATAGGTTTTGAAACTATTAAAGGGTTTTACAGGGCTAGTGAGTTAACCCGTCGCCCAACCTTCAAAACACCTCCCCTACCAACCGGAGCGCCTAGCCTGGATCCGTTTGACACAAAAAGGTATTTAATATTTATAAAGAATTGTGGAAAGAGCTCAAGCTGGTTTCGAACACGCGTCCCGGCCGCTTCTCATCAGGTGCCAACTCACAGGCTGGGACGCGTCCATTGGCACTACCAGCTTAGGTGGATGTCGACTGGTTATTTACTAGTTATGAATATTGCTCTACAGCTTTGAACTTTTTCCTATATTCCAAATTGCCTTCGGTCTGGCTTTATCAATTTCAGAAGTTTTTTGGTAGATCAATTTTTCCATTTTCACTTACAACTTATAAGTGATTTATACCCTTGCTAAGCTAACTCAGCGAAGACTCATGGGTGTAAGTGAAAATGGAAAAATTGATCTACCAAAAAACTTCTGAAATTGATAAAGCCAGACCGAAGGCAATTTGGAATATAGGAAAAAGTTCAAAGCTGTAGAGCAATATTCATAACTAGTAAATAACCAGTCGACATCCACCTAAGCTGGTAGTGCCAATCGACGCGTCCCAGCCTGTGAGTTGGCACCTGATGAGAAGCGGCCGGGACGCGTGTTCGAAACCAGCTTGAGCTCTTTCCACAATTCTTTATAAATATTAAATTCACTATCGAGGTACTCGAAACATTTGATCAGAACTTCCGCATCCATGAGTCTTCGCTGAGTTAGCTTAGCAAGGGTATAAATCACTTATAAGTTGTAAGTGAAAATGGAAAAATTGATCTACCAAAAAACTTCTGAAATTGACAAAAAGGTTTGTATATAATTCATAGCTTTATTTAGGTAAAGGAAATGTCACTGGAAACGAGCCTATTGGGATATACTCAATGAAAAGTCTGTGGAGCCTTTATATGGAAGCAACAGAAACGTAACCATGGAGACTTACGTAGGTGCCTTTGACAGCGTTGCTACGTGATCTCGATAAATAAGCTGTTGTAGGCACAGCACGCAAAAAAGGAGGGTGGGTACTTCAATGTTTCTTTTTCGGTTCTGCAATGACATTGGTGTCGTTCAAGCCAACGAATAAAGTGAAATGGTTTATCTTCTTTCTAAGCCCACTATCAGCTCAATATCTAGCACGATGAACATGTCAGAAATCGTGCAATTTTATATTAGCCCCATAGGTGCCCTCGATACAGTCGATCAAATGTGCTCAGAAATGTGTAATAGATGACCTCAGATCATATTAGTTAACATTTTAATTTTAACATGGTGATTGCATATGTCATTTATGTATCAAATTTGGTAAAGTCAGGTCGGAGACCTTTGAAGCACAAAGATTTTATCCAAAACATTGCAGATGATCTTATAGAACCATTTTTCCACGAACGCTACAATTTCTACACAACTACACACTACAAAACTTCAAAGATTACCTGCGAGACATAAGTTGATAGTGTTCCTGCGAGTTCCATTCAAGAAAAGACGATTAAAAAAAAAATGTTTGCAGATTTTGTCTATACAACATTTCATTTTCATACAACAATCATTTGTGATGAAAACACGGTTCCGACGTGTAATAACTGCACGATCTGAAAAAGATACTTTTTATGTCATTGATATAATCTGTAAGAATAACTTTAGATACATCCATTAGTTCTTTTTTTCTCAATAAATATAATACATTAAATATTTGAGTTATTTGTTAGTATGTCAGTCGAATGTTTAGTGATAGACTTACACCAAAATATGTTTAATGATCTACCTTTAACTACAAAATGAGTATGCCAAGAATGATATATTTATTTGGAGGAGGAATCACGCCCACGGCGCTTCATACCCGCAAACAAACAAGCAAAATTCATATCCGCAAACAAACAATTGTTAAAAAAAATTCAAAGGTTTTGTCAAAAGGTTTCGTGCGTTTACAAAATAAGTACACAAGAATTCAAATAATTAAATTTAATTTCATGTAAACAATAAGATTTTCAACAATATTCTATTCACTAATAAATTTGTAGATACTCTGTCCTTTCTTCAGCAAAAATCCCTGAATGTTCAGCGAGTCGAGAATATTCGCAAACTTCCCAACCACACCAGCTTGCATCGCAACCTCCCTGAGTTCCTCCAGTTCGAAAACCGTCTTACCCAATGCATTGGAACGAGTCTGAAGAAAACGCATAAACTTCTTTACTTGCCCGGCTTGACTCATTCCGCAGCCATTGATATTGCGTTCCACTTGCAACATTCCCTCGTCTGTGCTGAAAACATCCACTAAACTGTGCCGCACTATTTCCAAAACGTCAAGAGCATGGCGATGCGTTGCCGTTGCAGAAAGTTCCAGACGAGCTCGTGCTTGGGTGAGACGAATAAGCGCCTCAAGTTGTCTGCGAAAATAATGAAGGTCCTTACAAATGTAAAATGTAGTTCGTTGATTCGTACCTTGTTGTTACTGGAATAGCATCCACTCCCGCACGGACTGTTCGCAATTCGAGATAGAACTTTTTCAGTTCTTGAGCAGCTTCTACCGACAAATGTGGATTGACATTCTTCCTGGCATAAGCTAAACAAAACGAAATCAATTTAAGTGTAAGTAATCCTGGTCGCAGTAAAACAAACCGATATATTTCTGGAATAGTACATGGGGCAACAGGTCAAGTTTTTCATTGACTTCCAACCGAAGCCTCTCCGCCAACGGTCTGCATGAACTTTCATCTTCAGGAGCTGTTGCCTTGTAGCTCTTGTTTGCTAGAAATGAACTCCCGCTGCTACTGGGGGTGGCCGCATTCTTAGATGGCTTAGAATGCAAGGCCTGAATGTGTGCGGTTAACAAATTATCAAGGTGGGGATTCGGACGATCGAGCAGAATGAAGACTAAATCGAAACGGGATAAAAGAGCAGGATTAATCTTCAAATTTTCGGAAACTGTCTTCGACCGATCATAGTGACCCCCGGCAGGATTGGCTGCTGCCAAAACACACGTTCGAGCAGGCAAGGAGCATAAAACGCCAGCTTTAGCGACGCTGACAGTTTGTTGTTCCATAACTTCCAGGAGCGCCTGATGATTCGCCGACATTTTATCGAACTCGTCGATGCAACAAACACCTTGATCAGCTAAAACCAATGCGCCTGCTTCCAGCGAGCCTCCACCTTTTTCTTGACGAACTGTAACAGTCAGACCAGCACTTGAGCTGCTGTTTCCACAAACGAATACACCTGAAATGAATGCTTCGAAATTTTCAGGATTCCAAATATCACAAAAAACGTTACCTCTAGGTGATACATTAGCACAAGCTTGAAGCATGTGACTTTTTCCTACTCCTGGGTCTCCTACGACGAGAACATGAGCTTCAGTACGTTTCCCTGGCTGAAACGAGCAACCCCCGAACAACCCTAGTATCAATCCTGCTTTCACCATCTCATGTCCATAAATTGTGGGACATAGAGAATTAACCAACAGACGAAACGGGCAGGGTTCTCTACTTATTAGTTGTATTACTTCCATATCCTTTTCTGTGAATTCTGACTTACGGCTCGCCATCGTATTCTTGTTGCTAGACAAAGAAACAGCTCGAATGTATATTTTGTACATACTCGCCTGTCCTTTGCGTTGAAACTCTTCTTGTGGACGAACCTTCAAGATCCCCGTCAATGTTACATCATCCCCTGGACAGACCGAGTCCACCAAGTCCTCAGCAAGTTCTGCTTCAATACTTCGTGGTATTCTTCCGGAATCGTACTGTCCGCCCAACATGGACTCCTGAATTCGAATGGTTTGGAAGGGTTCAGTTTGAGTGTAGGGTGACGATAGGAGTTCGGTAAAATTACTCCTTGTACGACATCCGCTCTTACAGGAATTTGGAGTAGTGAAGATGCCCTCGGGTTGTCTTATTGCTTGCTCAGCCCCACAATTGGGACAAGCGAACGCCATCCACTTGCAAAGCGTTTGAGTTGCGCCTGCACGGATCACCGTCCCTCTGATCGCAACGAGTCGGTCATAATTATTAACCTTGAGCGCTCGAATATTCACTACTGGTCCATACCCAAAGATCCTTGCACGGATCGTTCTTAGGCAAGTGTTAATACAAAACTGATATTGCGATGAACTTGGACCTGGCTCACTGTTCGATGCATTCGAAACAATTCCGTGCATCGCCAGACCAAGAATAGCCAATGTTGAATCAGGGCTTTCAATTAGATCCTGTTGGAATGTAGACCAGCTTTTAGTAAATTGCTCATCGCCAACTAAATTCGGAATCTGCAGAGCAAACCAGAATTGCTTTCTTATTTTTGCTAGTTCATAGTGCTCTGGTCGTCGCTTAAAATGTGAACGAATTGCCTCGATTTTGCGAACGATGGGCGAGCTGGCGTCATATTTTTCTTGAGGAAAGTACAATTGCCATCCGGGGTACGGTGTAGATGCTTTCTCGACAAAGAATGAACTTATTGGCTCTTGAACTGTGATAGGACAATCAGACGTTGATATCGTTCTCAATGAAGATCCGCCGCCAGCTGATGATGACGAGGGAATCGGCAATGTTACAGGACGTTCGGAAGGAACAGCACTGGGACCGCCTGCGCGCCGGAAGTATGGTCGCCATGATCTATTGCCGCGACTTTGTCGCTTCCCGACACTACCCCGACCCCGAGAACTCGTTGCCGGCGGATTTGATGTCATCTAGTTTTGATTGTTTTTTTCTCTCCTAGTTTCGGTTATGATAATCTAGGCCCTGGCTCTGTCAGTACTGGCCAGCGATGCTCGAACTTTTGATTTGCTTCAGTTCTTTTTTTAATGTTGCTTTCCGCTTCTTTGGAGCAGTCTACTAACTGTTTTGTAGTCCGCTTAGTTCGCTAATGTTACTATAACGTTTAAGAAGTTTATGTTTTGGATGGGAGGCGTGTTTAATGTTGGTGTGGTTTGTATGTGTGAGGTCAATAAGGTTGTTGTTCCCCCAGGAGATTCATATTATTTGTGGTCAGTATGTTGTAAGCCCTATTGAATTTGTTAAAAAATTTATTTTACCCTTACTTCATTGTACCTGGTGGATTTAAATATACGGCGGTGTACATCATCTATTTTTTGTAGTAATTGCATAGGGCTGAAGTAGTCTGTTTCATTTTGTATAGTCTTTCACTGTTGTACGTAATGTTTGTCTGTTGATGATTTTATTAGATTCCCCAGTCAGTTTTTGACCATGAAATTATTGTTTTGGTTGTCGGATTTTTGTTTGCTATGGTATAATATCAATTTGAAAAAAAAAAAAATAAAATTTATCTGTGACCATAGAATATTGTATTTTTATTCAGATACTTATTTCGAACCCTGTTGTGAGTTCTTCCTCAGTGATAACTAACCATTGTTTGTTCCCTTTTAGGCGGTATGCTTGTTGCCAGGCGCATTGTTAGAAATTTTCTTGTTTGTTTGTTATTTTTAGTGTTCCATGTTTTCTTTATTTTGTTCAGTATATCGTCTAGTATTTCATCTAGTTCTCAACGCGTTTCAATTTGTTCGTCGGTTGATACTCCTTTTATTGTTTTGCAGTCTGTCTGTGTAACGTCCATCAGTGAGTCCTTTGAGCCCCGATATCCACCGTAGGATCATTTTTGTTGTTGTTTTTGAGGATGTCTTCTACCACTAGCTTGTGTTCCTTGTTTTTTGTGTATTGTCTAAGGTATTCGTTGATTGGGTGTAGATATATACATCGTTTTTGTTCCTGGGAGTGCTGTCTCGAAGCGCAATTAGGATTGCCACTAGATCATCGTTGTTCTGGTGTTTCTGATGTTGAAAGCTGCAGCTATTTCGAAAGTTTAACTATTTGATGTGCTGGGATAAGTCATTTTCAGGGCCTTGGCTTTAATATTGTTTATTTTTTTAAAGAAATATTTTAGAGGTTATGCTGCAGTTTAGTGTCAATTATCTTTTTCAGAAAAGTTTTTGTAACAATCCATCTTTTATAGCAGTTTTAATTCCATCAGCGTCTTTTCAAGTGCGCTCAGGTCTCCACATTTTTTTTTGTTTTTTTTTTTTATATTGTTCCTCCATTGTATTCTGATTTCGTCGAATTCGGGTCAACTTAATGCGCTTTTAATTTTATTGTATTTCTTAAGGGCCTTGTTTTTGTTATTCCATATCTGTTTCAATTCTTGTTCTACCAAGCATTTTGTTGGAAACTGTATTTGTGTTTCCCTGTGTTATAGTATAATGTGTCGGTAATTTCTGACAGGTTAGATATGTATGTTGTATTCAGTATGTTTATATGTACTTTGTGTTTGAGTTTTTGTGCAGCTGTTATCCTGTTACATTCATGATGTATTTTCCTTCGCTTAACTTTTATTCGTATGGTTTTGTCCATCAGTTTTATTGAAATGCCAGTAGGAATACTGATACTGTCCTGATTTACTGTACGCGATGTTATTTCGTCGGTTTGAATGTTGGTAAGAGTAATGTCAGTGGTCGAGTTTAGCCATTTACCAGCTTCAGAATGGGTGGTAAGATGTATTAATTATTTCCAAGTCCATCTAGGTTGCCCATTTTTCAAGCGTACTTCCTTTAGCTTTAATGATGTAATAGCCCAATATGTGATTACTTGCGTTTCCGTCCACTGCTATGATGATTTTATTGTTTGGGTCTATCTGACTAGTTATTGGATATATAGTTTGAGGTCCTCAGCTGTAAAATTGGATGGTTTGTATACAAACATTATTGTTATGCTATTTTTCAGATTTAGTGCTAGCATTGTTAATGTTTCTTACTATATGTTCATTTGATTTTGTCTGTACTTTATGTCTTCCTTGATAAGGATGGCTGCACCTCCTCCTATGCTGTCGTCTCTGAGATGGCAAAACGAGTTGTAATTGAGGACTTTGTTATTAGTGTTGTGATTTCCTTGTTCTTCTTGTTGTAGTGCACATGTCCTGTTATTTATGTTTCAGTAGAATTCTAAGTTTTTCTTATGTTCCTGTAGGCTTAGTATATTAAGTCGGAGAATATCATGTCCGTTAATTTCAGTTTTTAATTAATTTGTTTCTATTACTATGCTTTTTGATAAGTCCGGAGGATTTGATTTGTAATTTTTATTTTTAATTAGATTCGCGATGGTCTTTTCCCATTCTATCAGTACATTTGGTTCTTTGTTGTTATTGGTTAATTTTTTGATTTGGACCACGAGTTGACTGAGAAGTTTTCTCATTTCCGTTGTTTTCTAAGGGTGTTCTTTTGTTGGTTCCGCTGCTAAGCGAATTCTCTCCGGAGATGAGAAATAGTTTTTGTGATAAAATTCTAAAATTAGAGATTTTTCGAAGGCTGTTAATCCTCTGACTCTTTGATTAGAGAAAATGAAAAAGTCCATGTTTTTGTGTAACGTGCTAATTTAAAATAGGATATATTGTGAACGTCTTGATCTACTCCCTTCATGAATCTATTATTGTCTAAAATACATGATTATTTCTTGATGGTCTGCAGAGAATTTTCCCTTTTTGCTGTACTATCGAATATTTTGGCACTATGAATGTTTAATATCATATTTACATTCCTCCTTCCATTATTCCATACTTGTAATTATATATCATTTTTGTGTTAGAAAGTGGTTTCGAATGCTTTTTGTTTCGAAGTTTTGAAATTCTTAGGCTGTCGGAATCTATTTCTTGTCAGTTTTCACAAAAAAAGTGTTTCTATAATGGGATCCGTCGACCTGTAATCATCTTTGACGCTGTGGCGCCACCGTTTCAGCAACCCTCGTCCGAGAGTGTACGTAAGGTTTTATCGTGCATTGGTGGCGCCACCATTCAGCAACTCCCGTCCGGGAGTGTACATGACTTTAAAAATAAAGAAAAACGGCAGCTCGCTCTCACTCCTCGAACATTGTTTCAAGTAGCAACATCATAAATGTACATAAATCAAATAAAGTCTATTTGTTTACTCTTGTAATTCACGTGTGGATTAATTTATTTTTCATCACACATGCGGGATAACTACTAGGTTACCGCACGCGTTTTCGGGTGGTAACTTACCGATTGCCCACTGTAGACCTGTCGAAAATAAAACACGGATAGTTTTAAATAACCCACGCGCCATTTAGGATAACGCACGTGATCCTCAACAGAAATGCACTCTTATATGAATCTTTCCTCAAAAAATGCCTTTTGTTTATACACCCGCATGTGTTGAAGATACTTTTAACACTTTTCAGGTACCTGAAGGAATTACTTAAAGTAAGTAAAATAAATATAGTATAGTCACCAGGGTAAATGAAGACAATTGAAAAAATTCCATTTCGTAAAATTGTTTTTGTTAACAATCATAAACATCTTCCCTTTCTTTTATTGAACAATATTTATTTATCTTTTAAAACGCTATTTGTACTTTTTTTTTGCCCCACACCCCCGTTCTTAGGTTAGTACGATTGTCATTCATTATTATACCAAGTTTCAGCGCGAACTGTCAACCAGTTTGTTTACAACAGCTGGTTAAGTCAGTAAACCTCGTTAGTGCGTGCCGATTCTTAACATGAACGACATTATTGAACAAAGAGTTTGCCTTAAATTTTGTGTTCCAAACGAAATTTCATGTGCTGACGCATTGAAAATATTGGAAAAGGCTTATGTTGATTCAATTTTATCCAAAGCCCGTGCATATGAGTGGTACAAAGCGTGGTACAGACTTCGTTTTGAACGGCCTTCGATCCCTCCAACCGAGATTAACGTCGATTTAGCGAAGGAAATTGCGGTCGAAAATCGTCATGCCAGCTTAAGATAGATAGCCACCATCCTCAACATTTCTCAAGACTCTGTTCGTACCATTTTGATTGAGCATTTGGGCATGAGACGTTCCAAAAGACCTCAATTTTCTTCAAAAACAGTACCGTGACCAAGTCTCTTGGGACAAGTTTGATCGCTCGAATTCCGACCCAACATTCATGAAGCGAATCATAACTAGTGATGAGACGTGGGTGTATGAATTTGGCACTCTCACCAGTAAACCGGCTTCCGGATGGCCCGCGAAGACTGAGTCGAATCCCAAAAAAGCACGTCAAAGTCCGTCAAAAATCACGGTAATACTCATTATTTTCTTCAATATTCGTGGTCTTGGTTCACCTTAATTTTTTTTCACAGTGTCAGACGGTGAATAAGGAGTTTTATGTGAGCCTACTAAGGTGTTTACGTGAACGAATTCGGAAGAAATAGCCGGAGTTATGGGTAAACACCTCGTGGATTTTTGTTGAGATTTGATCAATTAACAGCTGATCTAACCAAACTTAACCTAGACCCTATCCTTACATTACACCAATCATTTGTTTGACCAAGCTAAGTTGGCAGTAGTTAAGTTGTTAGTTGACAACTTCATGTGCCAGTGTACAAAGAAAAGCGAAATTAAAATCAGCGACAAGAAAACGTGCTCAAGAGTTGTACCTTTTAATTTAGTTTAATAAAGTGAACTTTCTGTAAACTCTGGACTCGACTTTTGTAGACTTTGAGAAGCCCAAATCCACTCAATCATAACCAACAGGTTATGGGCCCAGGACAGCTGTAAAAGGGTTTCTTCAAAAGTAAGGAAAGAAAATTGTCAGACAAGTCGAGAAAGCAGTCCAAGACGTCAGAACCAGCAAGGACAACATAACGTACAAATCAGCGACATTGGAGCAGCCATCGCACAGCAAGTAGACGTCAAGCAACGAACACGCAAGTCGCTTTAAAAATTGTCAGAAGTCAGTCAAATTAAAAGCAAAATGGATACTGTAAAGTCTCAATTGGAAATGTTAAGTGATGATAGTCAAGGAAATGTCAATTTTATTTCATGGCGATTTAAATTAAACCTAGCACTTAAGAACAGAGATCTGTATGATATGATAACGGGTGCAAAACTCAGACCAGCAGGTGCTGCGTCAACTGATAGTCGCCGCTTGGTTAAAGAAAGATGTTGAGGCTAAAACTTTGATAGGTTTAAATGTAAACAGCAAGATTGCAAACAAAATTGTAAATTGTAAAACTGCCAAAGATATGACAGACAAACTAGTTAGTTTATATGGTACAAAGACTGATGTAACCCTAGAAACGTCCCGAATCAAATTCTTTACCTATGAGTATGATGAAAACAAGTCAGCTGTCGAGAATTGTATGGAGATTTTGGATCTCGCGGGTCAACTGAAAATGATCCTGTAAAGGAAAGTTGGATCATGACGAGGATCATGAGTGTGCTACCACCAAAACTGGCTCATTTGAGGACATCCTGGGACAATGTGACCGCAGCAGCAAAGAACGTGGTAACTCTTATGGAACGCCTGAGACTCGAGGACGAGCGACTTATAGAAACGACGACAAACGCAGAGGGCAACACCAACAACGCTCGCATGGCTAGACGCAGGAAACAAGGACAGTCGTCGAATAGCAAGCAAGAAAAGTCACAGTTTGCATGCTACAAATGTGGGAAGAAAGGTCATGTGCTCAAAGAGTGCAGAGGGAAACCGTGTGATGAATACATTGCCTATTGCAAGAAGAAATACTCGTGTAACATCTGTAAGAAGAAAGGACACTTCGCAAAATACTGTGAATCTCTAGAAGAAGCGAATTAGTCAACAAACGGGAAACAAAATAGGAGACTTGTTGAAAACCAGCTAGGGAGGAGAGTGAAAAGTCGAAGGTCTGACAACGGCACCGAACTGAAGAATGCAAAAACCAAACAGATGATGGACAAGTTGGGAATTTTCCACACCTTTACGAATGTACACACGCCAGAGCAGAACGGCAGGATTGAGAGAGAAATGCGAACGATTGTCGAGACAGCCAGGACAGCAATACACATGAACGAGTTAGACGAGAAACTGTAGGCAGAAGCAATGAACCATGCGATCTTCACGATCAACCAGATTGGAAACAGCAACGTACCAAACAAAAGTCCAGCAGAACTTTGGTTCGGAAGGAAAATGAAGATTGAGAAGCTGCGACCCTTTGGATGCGAATGTTACGTGCTGTAACAGAAACAGAAAAGAGGCAAGATGGATAGAAAATCAGAAAAGGGAATTCTGGTTGGCTATGATATTGATTCACCCTGTTACCGGGTTTATCTGAAAGAGAAAAGAGAAATTATCAGCTCAGACAATCTGATCTTCGACAAGGAAAAGATGAGACTGAGGCAAGGTACTGAACTTGAGACACTAGCACCAGAGGACATACCTGAGAAGCATGAAGAAAGCAGCACCGAGACAGACGAAGAAGACGAAGACTGGGGAACTGGAGAAAATGCTGAGGAGCCGAGTGACAACGAGAAGGAGACACCAGCGCCAGGAGAAGAGTCAGAAAAGAGAGTTTTGCGAGATCGTCGGACTCTGCAACCGCCACCGAAACTGAGAGACTGTGTGCTTGACTCGCGTCGTGGAGGAAAGAGTGCCAGAGTAGCCATGATTGGTGAAACGGAGGACATCCCGGTGAGTGAGGCGCTTAGAGACGAGAAGTGGAGACAAACGATGCAGGAGGAATACGACTCGCTCATGGAAATGAAAACTTGGAAGCTGGTGGACTGTCCAGAAGGAGCGAAACCAATCACCTGTCGTTGGGTACTTCGAGAGAAGGCGGACGGGAGATTCAAGGCCAGACTAGTGGCAAGGGGCTTTGAACAGAAGGAGGGAGTGGACTACACGGAGACTTTCAGTCCAGTAGCCCGTCATGCATCGATTCGCCTACTCCTAAGTCACGCAGCGTCGGAGAAAATGAAGTTGGTATCGTTCGATGTGAAAACGGCTTTCTTGTATGGGAACTTAGAGCAAGACATCTATATGCACCAGCCTGAAGGTTTCGACGACGGAACCAGGAAAGTCTGCAAGCTAAACAAGAGTCTCTACGGACTCAAACAAGCTCCGAGTTTGTGGAACGAGAGGGTCACCACTCACTTTGAGAAGAAGATAGGCTTGATCAACACAGATGACGACCCGTGTATATACTATAACAAGGACAAGAGCATTATGCTCTCACTCTTCGTGGATGATGGATTGGTAGTCGGCAAAGATGAAGAAGAAATATACAAACTCTTAGACGAGATAAGCAAGGAATTCGAGATAACATTCAGCAAGAAAGTACAAGACAAGTTAACGTATTTGGGCATGGAAATCAAGATCGACCAGAACGGTATCTTCGTGAGTCAGCCTCGCTACACGGAGAAGATTTTGAGAAAGATGAAACTCGAGCAGTGCAATCCAACATCCACACCCACTGAGCCAGGAATGATCAACCACAAGACAGACTTCAAGAACGACGAGGCACTCCCAGCGAACAACAACTATCGCGAGGCGATAGGAAGTTTATTGTACTTAGCTACAATAACCAGGCCATACATAAGCTTCGCCGTGAACTACCTCAGTCGATTCTGCAACAAGCCCATGAGGTGAAACGTGTTTTCCAGTACCTGAGAGGGACCACGACAGCTGGAATTCATTTTGGAGGAGACAAGACACTCGTGGCCTACACCGATTCAGACTTTGGAGGAGACTCTGAGACAGGACAGTCAACGAGTGGAGTGTTAGTGATTAGAGGAGGGCCAGTGATCTGGTATTCACAAAAGCAGCGTCTGATAGCAACTTCAACCGCCGAAGCTGAGTACCGAGCAGCAGTGTCAGTGATTGACGACGTGTGCTGGATCAAACGAATTGCACTGGAACTTGGCATTCTAGAAGCTGAGCAGCCGATCACCCTGTACGTCGACAATATGTCAGCCACACACATGCTACAGAATACACACGAAGGAAAGACGAGCAGAGGAAAGAAGCATATCGAAATACCACGAAAGTACATCCAGCAACACGTTGGCAACACTGTGGCACTGCAACATGTCGAGAGCAGCAAACAGATCGCAGACATCCTCACCAAGCCACTCAACAGAAGAATTTTTGAGACGCTCCGCTGTAAATTGATCAAGGAGGAGTGTTGACATTTGATCAATTAACAGCTGATCTAACCCAACTTAACCTCGACCCTATCCTTACATTACACCAATCATTTGTTTGACCAAGCTAAGTTGGCAGTAGTTAAGTTGTTAGTTGACAACTTCATGTGCCAGTGTACAAAGAAAAGCGAAATTAAAATCAGCGACAAGAAAACGTGCTCAAGAGTTGTACCTTTTAATTTAGTTTAATAAAGTGAACTTTCTGGAAACTCTGGACTCGACTTTTGTAGACTTTGAGAAGCCCAAATCCACTCAATCATAACCAACAATTTTTCACGGCGATAACGCGCTGTCACATCGAGCTACAATTGCTAACGAATATAAGGCAAAAAAACTCGACAAACACCATCGATTAACCACTGTATTCTTGCGACTTTTTTCTGTTCCCGCAAATAAAATTGCCCCTCCGTGGAACACGTTTCGAGGCCATTGAAGCCATCAAACAGAATTCGGCGCGTGAATTGAAGGCCTTCCCAGAAAGTGCTTATAAAAAATGTTTTGAAGAATGGAAAAGAAGAATACTTTGAGCGCGACAAAATAAATTTTGATGACTAAATGTAAAATGTGCGTTTGATTTATAAATTCCCCGGTACTTTTTTGATAGAAGGTGTATACTGGATACAGCGCTGAAAAACGTATTCCCAACCAAGATGCTATAACAGATTATCTTCAAAACTACATAAAAACTGGCAAAAGTGCAATGCACCACCATATTTATACAAACAGGAAACATCGAGGCAAAGAAAAGGAGATCTTTTCCATATTCGCAAATAACGGGGAAAATAAAAAAACGCCTTAAAAAATGAAATAGAAGTGGTTACACCTAGCAGATATCTCCAACTAAAATCGGTTTATGAACAGCTAAAGATAAAAAGTATCCCAAAACGAATATAGGACAAACTAGAAGGCTCATCATTACGAGACTAAAGGAACATCTTAACGAAGCAGAAGCAACGAGAAATAAAAAGAGTAAAGGAGAGATGAAATCAGCGGTAGAGAAGCACGTGTTAGAAGAAGACCACCCCATAGGAGAAGACGATATGGAATTAGTGAAAGAAATCTGCAAATGACTCAACTTGGACGCATACGAGTGTTTGGTGATATCAAGGCAACCATTAGACACACGCCTAAACCATGACCTAGGTAATTGCTACTCCCCTCTAAAGGAGACATTGAACAATAAAAACTAGCACAAACTAGCACTCTTGTCTGGGGAGGAAGGAAAAGACGAAAATAGAAACGGTAAACAAGCGATGGCAATAGCGAGTGGGACCTTAGTATAGTGATTAGTTTTTTAAAGTCACTTATATAAACAAAAAGGGGATAGAAGATAAGTTAGTTTAGGTTTCACTAAAGAAGAACCAAGTGTACCAAGTAAGCAACCAACAAATATATAAAAATTAAATCAACGAATTAAAGAGGAAAGATTTTTCATTTTTCTGGAGTATAGAGTTATAATTACCACGAACTTAAACCCTGCAGAAATATAACAAAATTTTTACGACCAAGAAGAGGATTGAAAACCATTAAGAAGAGGATTGAAGAATATAATAAAATTTGAAAACTGCAATTTCACAATCAATGAACAACACATGTGGCCAAAAATGTAATGCACCTAAATGTTATTGGAATTGTTTTTCATTAATGAAACGAATCTAACGTTGGAAAAAATTCAAAGGAAAAACTTGGAAAACATAAATCACATCAAATTGTTGACACATAAAACAGACAAAACGTTATGAGAGAAAAAGTGATGCAAAAATATCAAAATACGCTGAATTTCAGCTTTGATAATTTATTTTCAAGTTCTCAAAAGTAATACACATAGGCAAAATTGATGCTTGATAGCATAGTCCTTAGTCCATAGTCATATGTTAACGACAATATTTCAACATGGCTTTTCCAGAAACTTGTTTTAAGAATTTTTCATATCTATGAGAAACTATGCACTGAGGGAAAGGAAACTATGCACGAAAATGAAACTAGAAACTATGCACTGAGAAAAATTGATGCAATTATTGCGTTTTAGTGTGAATACGTCATTTTACTGGCAATTGTTGTCTGTGTTTATTAGTTTTCGTCATTGAAAATCAATTTTTGAGATGGTTAGAGAAAAATATTCGTGAACAAAAGTTATTCATGAATATTTAAATAAAATTTATCATGAATATTACTATTTAATGAATTTTCAGCGCGTCAACATGAGGAAAGAGACTACATTATAAGATTATTCCAAGGAAAATTGATTTAAGGCTTCATAACTAGACCGTTCCATATAAAGAGATTGTCAACAGACTCATTTCAACAGGGGATTATAGACAGGTTCTGCCAGAACGAAACTTTAGATAACAATAAGCGCTCCAGAAGGAAAATACTATCAGTACGTGATCCTTTTTAACCGGCAACGAAAATCACCGCAACATTAAAATCCTTTTTTGATTTGCCATTCCGAAATTCTATGCTTTAATTTTGACAGATTTATATTTCGGGAGTAAGTTGCTCCTTTCTTCAGTGTCAATTATTTCCTATTTAGAGATATTTATACTAAGTTAACACAAAGTCCTAATTACCTCAGGTCTAATAGCTTAAGGGCTAAATACTATTGAATTTTATAGTCTGTATACCTATATCTTAGCTTACGACCGCTGCCCTTTGTTGTTTTCTTTTTTTTTTGCCTTCTACTTTGTGTGTAGAGTGTAGTAAAGCAATTTCATGTTCTTCTTGCTTCAATTTTCTTCATCGTTCCTGAAAATGTCCTTGTTTCATATTCGTTTTTCTTCGCTGTATCCAGAATGTTCTTTGTTTCCTAAGTTCGGTTTTTCATGCTCAAGGATACTGACATCATCCTATGTATCCATGCTCGAAAAGATTCCATTTTTGGTGAGTATGCATATTTCGATGTCCCCGGTACGGTCTTTTGAGTGCTCGTGTTTTTTTTTCTGTATACGTCTAGTTCCCATTTTCCGTTAGCCCTCGTGGTTTTTAAATCGAGGAAAGGAAGTTCGTTGTTGTTTTCTTCCTCTTTTGTAAACTTATTGTTTTTTCGATGTTGTTCAATTTCGGCAGCAACTTGTTAATTTCTTTTTCGTTTACTATCGCGAAAATGTCGTCTACGTATCGAAACCCAAATTTTGGCGTTATACGTTCTTGCTTCATTTTTTTCATGGATCCAGGTGATACAAATCTCGTTTAAAAACGGTGACAGAAGGTTACCCATCGGTGGTCCAGACTTCGGGTTCTAGTGCTTTCCCCTAAAAGTGAAATAGTTTTCCGACATGCAGTGTTGTCCACTTTGTGATTGTTCTTGCTATTTTCTTTCCTTCCATTGTTGGATCTTTTTGAATCAGTCGATCTATGGGACAATAAACACTAGACAATGCACACAGTATATTAAAATCAGTTTGCAAAGAAGACGTTGGCGTAGAAACCATTTAAGAAAATCAGGTTACCGGCGCTGTGTTCCGCGAAAGAAATTTTTTGTTAGCGCGATAAGTCGTGAAAAAAGATTGAATTTCGCCATAGAACATTAAAATAAGGATATCGGCTTTTGATAACGCGTCTTATGTAGACGAAAGTAAAGGAAATCCTACCAAATATTAGAAACCGTTAGTTTCATTCGGATATCAACTTCAGTTAGCAGAAGATGATCATGATTTAATTTTTTGCATCACTTTCTCTCGATAGCGAGAAATAAATTGATTTAATGTGTTTTTCTTTTAATTTTCTTCCTATGAAATAGTTGCGTTTTTTGTGTGTTGAAATCAATTATTAGGAATATATCCTTAGTAAAACTAAAAACCAACGGGATTTTTTTGACCACTCTTGCCAACCAAAAAAAGTTTAATCCAAGAAAATTCTCAAAAATTGATTTTGCATCACTTTTTCCGCGATATAAGTATTTACAACATGCGTGAGGGCACGCACCCAACAAGAAGCGTTTCACGAACCTAACAAAAGTTAATGACGAAGATGGTATCTGCTCTCACATCTGCCGTAACATAAATTTTAAAATCTAAAGCACAGTATTTTTTTAAATTCAAACTGGATGGATACCAGTGAAAGATTGGCCCGGGATGCTATGGCAATGGCCAGCGTTGTCGTTTTCTTATTAAACAAAAAAAATTAGACTAAGTGATATCAGTGACGTAAAACAAGTCGGTTTCAACAGAATTAAGGTCATCTTTAATAAGACGAAAGGAGCTAAATCAACGCAACATTAAGTCTTTCATTCCAAGTAACTACTTATTCCGATATGGCGTCATAAGAGACAACCCAACGGACATGACCATCGAAGAGCTCCTAGAGTTATTCAAATCATGAAGCAAACGTGGCGATATCCTAGAAGGTGTCAAAATAGTAGACGCACAACTATACTATAGATTTATTACTATACATTATAGATTTATTACATTACTATAGATTTAGACCACGTCAATGCCAGAACTGTGGTAGGCTTGGACACTCCACCAGTTTGTGTAAAGACAAAATTAAAACATGTCTTAAGTGTGGGGAACAAAACTGCAACACCATTAGGTGTTTACTATTGTAATGTTTGTCTTCGTTTGGCAGGGACGCCATGTAATGTTTGATTTACTTGGAGACAAAACTCGCTATTTTATTAAATTCACTATATTAGTGTTCAGAAATTTTTATAGGAATTTTCATAAGAATTACCTAACCAAGCGGCAGGGCCGCAGATAGAGTGGCGAGGATGATCTTGCCATTATCCACTACGCCGTGATTATCTAATTGGTCGCAGAAAAATACTTCGCGACACCTCCTGATGTAAGACCTCAAGTAAAACTCACTCTCTTGTCTTACGATCATTAATTGATATTTATTTTGAAACTTACTATCTATTTATACAGTTTTCTTAACCTAATTTTAAACTAAGTATTTACATCATTATTTACTTAATGCAACCCAAATGTGTCGATGATCATGTCATAAATTAATCCAGACCACACACATGCGATATTGGCTCGTGGGAAAGACACATGAGTCCTCTTGGTCTAATTATGTCGCGTGCTACAAATGTAAAACGATCTTACGTATTGAAATGTACGTAGACTCATAAGTGGATCGTGTTAATGAAAGAAAAGATCAGTTGTGAGATCCTGTTTTTTGTAGCTTTTCCATTTTAAAAATGCTATGTTTTTTAATTTTTGAACAAATATATATTTCGGGAGTGAGTTGCTCCCTTCTTCAGTGTCAATTATTTTCTGAAATAACTTAAATAAATAACCCCAGGCTTAAAGAACAAAGCCTGGGGACACGTAAGTGGCGCCATCAGGCCCGAACCAGCGGCCAATAACGCGAACGCAGCAGCTATCACCGAGTGGGAAACCAACGACGAAAATGCGATGTCCGACCTGATCCTGTTTATTGGTAAATCGCAACTGAAGTTGGTCAAAAGCTGCAGAACATCGCGTGAGATTTGCCAGAAACTTGAGGATACGTTCCAGTCAAAACGGCCGGCTCGTAAGGCCACTTTGTTGCAGAGTCTCACTCTGAAAAAGATGGGCGAAGGTGACGACGCACGCGAATACCTGAGCGACTACTTTGACTGCGTCGACAAGTTGGCTGACATGGACGTGGACATCAACCCCAATCTACCCGCCATCTTGATGCTGCAAAGTCTTCCCCCCAGTTTTGGGGACTTTAGAGTTGCCATCGCCAGTCGTGATGAGTTGCCAACGCCGGAGAACCTTCGCATCAAAGTAGTCGAGGAAAGTGACGCGAGAAAAGCTAACTCTCCATCGACGTCGGATCAGGGCGCTATGTTCGTCAAACGAAAGGGCCCGTTCAAGAAGGACAGCAAGACCCATTCGAAGAACAACGGCTCGAACCGAAAGAGCAAGGCGGACAAGGGATCGTTCCCGTTCAAGTGTTCGAAATGTGGCATTAAAGGGCACAAGGCGGCAGACTGCAGATCGAAAGGCAACAAGGACAAGACGGATGACATATCGGTGCTGGCAATCGAAGAGCGCGATTCGTGTCAAATCGCCATCAACGGTACTCCGGAGCGGTGGTGTCTCGACAGCGGTTGCACGAGTCACCTGTGCGGCGACGAATCGACGTTCGTGACGATGGAGCGAGGAGAGAAGGGCAAACTGAAACTGGCGAGCGACGCGACCGTGGACATAAAGGCCAAGGGAACCGTAAAATTTACGACGAGTCTGGAAGTAAGTTCACGTGACGTTATCCTCAAAGACACTTTGCACGTTCCAGCAGTTCGAACCAACCTATTGTCCGTCTCCAAGTTCACGGACTACGGAAATTTGGTAGTTTTTGGGAAGGACAAGGCTGAGATCGTCGATCGTCGAGAAACGTAAGGACAACCTCTATTTTGTCGAGAACACCGCCCCTGAGGGATGCAACATCGCCTCAAAGGTCAACAAGGGAGCGATGGCTCAACTCTGTCATCGACGGATGGGCCATGTCAACTTTTGCGACCTTGCGGCAGCGGTGAAGAACGGCCGCATCCGCGGCATAGATCTAGACGACGAAATCGAGGACTTGACCTGTGACGTGTGCACAAAGGGGAAGATGACCCGCCAACATTTTCCTAAGGAATCCGACCGGAGCTACGGCAAGCTGGAGCTGATCCATACAGACGTTTGCGGCCCCATGCGAGTCGCGTCAAACGCCGGGTCAAGGTACATCATCACCTTCACGGATGATCACACGGGGTGGACTGAGGTCAAGTTCCTGAAGGCGAAAAGCGAGGCATTGTCGGCGTTCCAGGAGTTCAAAGACGCTCAGCTGAAAAGATGCACGGATTGAAGACAAAATATCTCCAATCCGACAACGGACGAGAGTACATCAACCGGGCGTTCGACGAGTACCTGAAGTCCGAAGGAATTCAACGCAGGCTTACCACATCGTACACTCCAGAGAAAAACGGTGTCGCCGAGCGGAAAAATCGGACACTTGTTGAGGCAGCCCGATGTTTACTCTTGCAGTCCGGATTATCGTCGAAATTTTGGGCAGAAGCCATAAATACCGCCAATTACCTGAGGAACAGATGTCCCACGAAGAAGCTGGAGGGGAAGACTCCATTCGAGTTCTGGAACAACAAAACTCCAGCGGTCAACTATCTGAGGGATTTCGGGTGCAAGGTGTTTTGCCTCGATAGAACGCCAAATAAAGACAAATTCAGCCCACGTTCGAAAGAAGGAAATTTTGTCGGGTATTCGGAGCAGTCAAAGGGCTATCGAATTTGGCTTCCGGACACCAGGAAGATCGAGGTCACGAGAGACGTCACCTTCAGAGAGGATCTGAAAACACCTGAAGGCGAGGTCGAGGATTTTACCCCGCCCTCTAGCGCTCCAGGGGAAGATTTCTAAGGGTCAAGCGACGACTTCATTGACGTAGAGTTCCAGTTGGGATCCATCGACGCGGCGAACAGCGAGATTCAACCGGGTGAGGTGGGAATAAACGACGAAAACGAGTGGGATTTCCCCTTCAGAGGTTTTTCTCCAGTTGGTCAAGGTTCACCGGAGTCCGACGATGGTTTGGACCCGCCGCGTGAGGCCGATGGACGACACCTGTGACGAGACGCGGACGCGGCGACCACAGATCGCGCGAACCGGAAGACGCGGCCGACCTCAAAAGTTGTATCCCGTCCAACGAGAGGAAGAAGCCAATGTGGCAGAAATCTCCGTGTCGCAAGCCATCACTGGACCTGATTCAGCGGAGTGGATCGCCGCGATGACTGACGAAGCGGTCTCGCTGATAAAGAACGATACGTGGAATCTGGTTGAGCGTCCCAGCGGCAAGCGAGTAATAGGCAGCAGGTTTGTGCTCCGAAACAAGCCCAACCCCGACGGCACCATAAACAAGAGGAAGGCACGACTGGTTGCTCGAGGTTTCGCGCAGAGACCGGGAATTGAATTCCACGACACATTCGCACCTGTCGCCCGACTTAGCACCATACGGACAGCGGCGGCGGTGGCCGTGAAACAGGGCCTGAAAATCCGCCAACTGGATGTCAAAACCGCGTACCTGAATGGGGAAGTGGATGAGGAGATCCACATGGAGGTTCTGGAGCACTTCGTGGAGGTCTTGGCTAACTTATTCAAGAACGAGAAGGTCCACAAAGTTGTGCGAGAGAAGGCTGAGAAGATGCTGAACGAGCTGCGCAGTGGAGACTTCGTATGCTCGCTGGACAAAGCGTTGTACGGGCTGCACCAGGCTGGACGCGCTTGGCACCGTTGTCTAGATGCCGAAATGAAGCAGCTGAAGGCCAAGCGATCGGAAGCAGATCCTTGCATGTACTTTCTCGGACCAGCCGAGAACAGAACGTTCATCATCATCTATGTTGATGACATTCTGATTCTGTTACGTGACGACGCCGACGTCGTCAATGTGCGAGATGCCCTGAATTCGAGGTTCGAGATAAAAGATCTGGGAGAAGTGAGGTACTGTTTGGGCCTCGAATTCGAGAGAAACAACGGGCAGGTGAAGATTAGTCAGGCGGGCTACACCGAGGAAGTACTGGAGAGATTCGGGATGGCTGAATGTAGGCCGGTTTCTACGCCGATGGAACCGGGGACGAAGCTCGAAAAGGTGGACGTGAAAAACGGGGAACAACTCGCTGACTTCCCTTACAGACAGCTGATCGGTGCCCTAATGTACTTGACAGTGGCAACGAGGCTCTCCCAGTTCAACGACTGTTACGGTGAATCGCATTGGCAGGCTGCGAAGCGAGTACTGCGGTACCTGGCCAATACACGCGACCTGGGACTCGTCTACTCAAACACTGCAAATCCTCCCGATATGTTCGTCGACGCCGATTGGGCAAGCTGTACAGTTGATCGGAGAACCTATACAGGCTTCGCTTTCATCGTGAGTGGGGCGGCTGTGAGCTGGGAGTGCAGGAAGCAGCAAACCGTGGCGTTATCGTCAACAGAGGCCGAGTACATGGCCTTGTCGGATGCCACGAGAGAGGCCATCCAGAAGCGAAGACTCCTGGGAGAGTTCGGCATCAGCCTGAACACGGTCGTAATGAAGAACGACAACTTGGGGGCGCAAAAGTTGACGACTAACGCGATGTACCATTCGCGGACAAAACACATAGATACGAGGCATCATATGATCCGGGATCACGTGGAGAAGAAGACGATACGGGTCGAGTATACCCCAACGGACGAAATGCCTGCCGACGTGCTGACCAAGGGTCTGTCGAGGATGAAGTACGAAAAGTGCACACAGAGCCTTGGTTTGACCCCACGCAAACCAGGATGACACAAAGAGTCGAGCTGTTGGTCGAGGGAAAGTGTTGGTGAAATCTTGTTTTTACCGCCATATGCGACCACCATCTCGGAACCGGTGCACTGTTAATACATCTCAGTTAGTTCTTTTTTTAACGCCCTTCAGGCAACATCGCTTTCGTTTCTTTAGTTAAATAAATGAGCATTGTGTAAAACATATTTGAGTGTTTTTGCGTTAATTTATTGCCGCCTTAAAAACCTCTAACAGTACCTAATAGGGAAGCAAGGGCAATTATTCACAAAAACAAATATGCCCGTCTTGATCTCCAGGGACATCGCAGATATGGATTTCTCTCAGTTAGTTAGTACTTATAACAATAATCGGAGAAACCCGTTAAGAGACGTTCAAAAAAAACTAATGAAAGTTACATATGCCCAAATCACAACAATCCCAACAAAGAATGTTAAGCATACCAATATTAATATTAGACAACAACCAATAAAACCGTCACCGGAAGCAACCACACATACAGTCCAATCTATAACGCATAATCCACACAAGACAAATGAGTTAGAAAGAATTCTAGCCAAACTTGTAGAAGGCATTAAAACATTTATAGAAGACAAGAAAGAAATCAATGTATTAAACACCGGAAGCTTAATAAAATTAGTGGAATACGCAAAAAACAAGACAAAACAGAAAGAAAAACCCATAGACATAATATAAGAAACTCATAACAAATTAGACAACTTATGGAAATTCTTCAACTTAATATACAAAGTCTAACCAAACACAAGGATAATCTTGAACATAGCCTACAATAGAATAATATTACAGCGGCTCTACTGCAAGAGATTCTGGGGAGTTATCAATACATTAACAAATTTATAAATTACAATGTAATCTATCAGCTCAGAAGGGATAATAAAGGAGGCGGAGTTGCAATCAGATTACAAAAAAAAAATGTAAAATTCAGACAACTAACCCATAAAAGCAAATTAGAAGTTGTTATCATCACCACAACATACCTGAAGAACAATATCACGCTGGCCTCACTTTATGCTCAACCGTCTTTAAATTCAAAGGAATTCAAGACAGAACTCGAAAAACTAGACGGTGCACTTAGTACGCATACACCAGTATTAGTTGGAGGTGACCTAAATTCTAAGAATAAAGCATGGGGTGATAATATCAACAATGCCAAAGGGAAAATAGCACTTGAATGGATAAACTACAATAACTACAATATACTTAACACAGGCATATTCACATATAGGGGAACAACAAATGAAGAAACCATCAAACAATCAGCCTTAGATATCTCTTTCTCCAACTTACAAAACTCGAATATTATTTGGAAAGAACTTAAGGAGGATATTTGCAACAGTAACAATATACCTAAACATATTACAATACCAGTATCAACGGACACTTATTTTAGCAGGACAGACAGTCAAAAAATCAATCCAGAAATCCAAAACAATAGCCCGGGCAATAATCTCAGTAACATCTACATGAATTTACAGGAAATCATCTACAATAACACGAAAAAAAATTCAAATACTCCTCCAACTACTGGTGGAACAGCACGATGAAATCATCATGGAAAAATAAAAATAAAGCTCTAAAATAATTTACCAGGGTCAAAAGTCTTAAAAACTGGTCTGAGCTACAGGAGCGAAGGCATGAATAGAAGGTAAAAGTCCTAGAAGCTAAGAAATTAAGCTGGGAAGCCAAAATAATGGACATATGTAGAAGGAACAACTCAAAAGAATTGTGGAAATTCATAAATCAATGCAAGAGAACAAACAATGTGAAAGAATACACACCACTCGATGACACACAGATGAAGAAATTCCTTGTAGGTATTAAAAACAAAAGTCATCATTCAACTCAGCTGACCCCCATGGAGCCCTACTGATCCATATACTGTTTAACGTTTATAAATTTACACTACACGACATCTCGAAACCCGACACTACAATATTGCAGTATGCTGATGATTTCCTCATTCTCCAAAAAGGCAACAACCTGAACGAAATCAGGACAATTTCCCTAGCCGAAATGCAGAACAATATCAAAAAGTTTGTAGAAAAAAGCACAGCCCTTAAATTACCAATTAATCCAGACAAAGTTCAAGCCGTATTCTTGGGTAAGAAAAAAATCCAGACACCTGCATCAAACTGCACAACAATACCAAAGCCTGGAAAAACAGTATAAAATACCTCGGCAGAATCACCAATAAATCAGGTAGTTTCGCAGACATTAAGGAACACTGCAAGACTTTCCGCAATAAGAATAATGTAATCAAAAGGCTATGCAAACCAACTAACCTCTTCATTCCAGCTACAGCACTTAACATCTACAGATCATTAGTAAGACCCAAACTGGAATATGCATTAACCACCATGGCCCATGGCCCATGCCCCGAGTTACACCTTCCATAACATAGACAAACTGAAAGCAGACATTCTCAAACAATGCCTCGGTTTACCACCTAGTACCCCCAACATGTACACGTTTGATCATCCCATACTCTTAACACATTTCGGTCCACCACTCCACATAAACAAACCGCCAAACATGAAAAATAAGAGGCAACCCCTCAGAGACCCCCTTCTAAAACTACAAAATCACAGAAGCTATGGAACTCAACAGTATTTTCAACAGCTACATTCAGGAATTAAAAACAACAAACACAAAAATAATAACAGACGCGGCAAAGAATACGTTGGGGGCTGGTATAGCTTATAAAAAAATTACAAGCAACATCACTAACTCATACAATCTGAGAATCTCAGTCACAGTCGTCAATGCAGAATTAGCCGCTATATACGCTAATCTCCCCGACTACTACAAACTGCCATCTATTTACGGACTCCTATACCGCATTAACAAACATCAATTTCAACAAGGATAGGAAAAAATCAATTGAAGATATCTGGAATTACATGAAGAAACATGCAAATGTATCTTTCAATTTCACCTGGGCTCCAGAACATAGAGGTATCACAGCACTCTATGAGGTAGACAACTTAGCCAAAGAAGGAATCCTAAAACAGACTCAGCTACACACACACTATGAATTGGATGATGTCCTGACTGACATTTACTCCGAGATCTACACAACATGGCAGGAAAAAGTTGTGGGTTGCCCTCCACACAGAACTGAAATATCGACTCAGCTGTTGTGAAGCCGCAACATAAACAGCTGCCCGGCCGCTCGCACACACACACACGCACAAAACTCGACGGATCTCATGACATGACCGGCAGGCAATCTCTCTCTCGTTCCGACAGTTCATCGAAGCAGACATTAAGAGACACGTTAAAACTGTCAAGTAAAGGTGTACTTAGTAGTAAGTAATAAATAGTAATATAAACAAATATAAACAAGTGTAGCTACTGATTCCACAAAGTTTCTCACATTATTGGAAATTTTAAAGCTAGCCCTTGGACAAACGCCCCACCTAAGGAATTCTAACAGACCTTGGTTCCGTAAAAGAGCAATTAACCCGATTCGAAGTTGATTCCATTTTGTAATTTTTTTTCTTAGGTTAGTACGATCGTCATTCATTATTATACCAAGTTTCAGCGCGATCTGTCAACCAGTTTGTTTACAACAGCTGGTTAAGTCAGTCAACCTCGTTAGTGCGTGCTGATTTTTAACATAAACGAAATTACTGAACAAAGTTTGCCTTAAATTTTGTGTTCCAAACGAAATTTCATGTGCTGACGCATTGAAAATGTTGGAAAAGGTTTATGGTGATTCAATTTTATCCAAAAACCCGTGAATATGAGTGGTACAAAGTATTCAAAGAGGGCCGTGAAATCGTCGAAGACATGCCTCGTTTTGGACGGCCTTCGATCCCTCCAACCGAGATTAACGTCGATTTAGCGAAGGAAATTGCGGTCGAAAATCGTCATGCCAGCTTAAGATAGATAGCCACCATCCTCAACATTTCTCACGACTCTGTTCGTACCATTTTGATTGAGCATTTGGGCATGAGACGTTCCAAAAGACCTCAATTTTCTTCAAAAACAGTACCGTGACCAAGTCTCTTTGGACAAGTTTGATCGCTCGAATTCCGACCCAACATTCATGAAGCGAATCATAACTAGTGATGAGACGTGGGTGTATGAATTTGACGCTCTCACCAGTCAACCGCCTTCCGGATGGCGCGCGAAGACTTAGTCGAAACCCAAAAAAGCACGTCAAAGTCCGTCAAAAATCACGGTAATACTCATTATTTTCTTCAATATTCGTGGTCGTGGTTCACCATGAGTTCTTTTCACAGTGTCAGACAGTGAATAAGGAGTTCCATTTGAGCGTACTAAGGTGTTTACGTGAACGAATTTGGAAGAAACGGCCAGAGTTATGGGCAAACAACTCGTGGATTTTTCACGACGATAACGAGCTGTCGCACCGAGCTACAATCATCGATTAACCACCGTATTCGACTGATTTAGCTCCTTGTGACTATTTTCTGTTCCCGAAACTAAAATTGCCCCTCCGTGGAACACGTTTCGAGGCTATTGAAGCCATCAAACAGAATTCGGCGCGTGAATTGAAGGCCTTCCCAGGAAGTGCTTATAAAAAATGTTTTGAAGAATGGAAAAGAAGAATACTTTGAGCGCGACAAAATAAATTTTGATGACTAAATGTAAAATGTGCGTTTGATTTATAAATTCCCCGGTACTTTTTTGATAGAAGGTGTATACTGGATACAGCGCTGAAAAACGTATTCCCAACCAAGATGCTATAACAGATTATCTTCAAAGCTACATACAAACTGGCAAAAGTGCAATGCACCACCATATTTATACAAACAGGAAACATCGAGGCAAAGAAAAGGAGATCTTTTCCATATTCGCAAATAACGGGGAAAATAAAAAAACGCCTTAAAAAATGAAATAGAAGTGGTTACACCTAGCAGATATCTCCAACTAAAATCGGTTTATGAACAGCTAAAGATAAAAAGTGTCCCAAAACGAATATAGGACAAACTAGAAGGCTCATCATTACGAGACTAAAGGAACATCTTAACGAAACAGAAGCAACGAGAAATAAAAAGAGTAAAGGAGAGATGAAATCAGCGGTAGAGAAACACGTGTTAGAAGAAGACCACCCCATAGGGTAAGACGATATGGAATTAGTGAAAGAAATCGGCAAATGACATAACTTGGACGCATACGAAAGCTTGGTGATATCAAGGCAACCATTGGACACACGCCTAAACCATGACCTAGGTAATTGCTACTCCCCTCTAAAGGAGACATTGAACAATAAAAACTAGCACAAACTAGCACTCTTGTCTGGGGAGGAAGGAAAAGACGAAAATAGAAACGGTAAACAAGCGATGGCAATAGCGAGTGGGACCTTAGTATAGTGATTAGTTTTTTAAAGTCACTTATATAAACAAAAAGGGGATAGAAGATAAGTTAGTTTAGGTTTCACTAAGGAAGAACCAAGTGTACCAAGTAAGCAACCAACAAATATATAAAAATTAAATCAACGAATTAAAGAGGAAAGATTTTTCATTTTTCTGGAGTATAGAGTTATAATTACCACGAACTTAAACCCTGCAGAAATATAACAAAATTTTTACGACCAAGAAGAGGATTGAAAACCATTAAGAAGAGGATTGAAGAATATAATAAAATTTGAAAACTGCAATTTCACAATCAATGAACAACACATGTGGCCAAAAATGTAATGCACCTAAATGTTATTGGAATTGTTTTTCATTAATGAGACGAATCTAACGTTGGAAAAAATTCAAAAGAAAAGCTTGGAACGCATAAATCACATCAAATTGTTACCACATAAAACAGACAAAACGTTATGAGAGAAAAGGTGATGCAAAAATATAAAAATACGCTGAATTTCAAATTTGATAATTTATTTTCAAGTTCTCAAAAGAAATACAAATAGGCAAAATTGATGCTTCTTGATAGCATAGTCCTAAATGTTAACGACAATATTTCAACATGGCTTTTCCAGAAACTTGTTTTAAGAATTTTTATGCACTGCATAGTATGCATTGAAAATCAATTTTTGAGATAGTTAGGGAAAAACATTCGTGAACAAAAGTTATTCATGAATATTTAGGTAAAATTTATCATGAATATTACTATTTAATGTATTTTCAGCCCGTCAACATGAGGAAGGAGACTATATTATAAGATTATTCCTTCATTCTTTTATTCAGTTATTGCCTCATAACCAGACCGTTCCATATAAAGAGATTGTCAACAGACTCATTTCAACAGAGGATTATAGACAGGTTCTGCAAGAACGAAACTTTAGATAACAATAAGCGCTCCAGAAGGAAAATACTATCAGTACGTGATCCTTTTTAACCGGCAACGAAAATCACCGCAACATTAAAATCCTTTTTTGATTTGCCATTCCGAAATTCTATGCTTTAATTTTGACAGATTTATATTTCGGGAGTAAGTTGCTCCTTTCTTCAGTATCAATTATTTTCTATTTAGAGATATTTATACTAAGTTAACACAAAGTCCTAATTACCTCAGGTCTAATAGCTTAAGGGCTTAATACTATTGAATATTATAGTCTGTATACCTATATCTTAGCTTACGTGCGCTGCCCTTTGTTGTTTTCTTTGTTTTTGCCTTCTACTTTGTGTGTAGAGTGTAGTAAAGCAATTTCGTGTTCTTCTTGCTTCAATTTTCTTCATCGTTTCTGAGAACGTCCTTGTTTCATATCCGTTTTTTTCGCTGTATCCAGAATGTTCTTTGTTTCCTAAGTTCGGTTTTTCATGCTCAAGGGTACTGGCATCATCCTATGTATCTATGCTCGGAAAATGCCATTTTGGTGAGTATGCATATTTTGATGTCCTCGGTACGGTCCTTTGAGTGCTCGTGTTTTTTTCTGTATACGTCTAGTTCTAATTTTCCGTTAGCGCTCGTTGTTTTTAAATCGAGGAAAGAAAATACGTTGTTGTTGTCTTTCTCAATTGTGAACTTAATGAGTTTTCGATGTTGTTTAATTTCGGCAACAAGTTGTTCATTTTTTCGTTTACTATCGCAAAAATGTTGTCTACGTATCGAAACAAAAAGTTTGGCATTATACGTTCTTGCTCAATTTTTTTCATCGATCCACGTCATGAAAATCTTTTCTTAAGAACGGTGACAGAGGGTTACCCATCGATGCTCCAGACTTCGGGTTCTAGTGCTTCCCCCTAAAAGTGAAATAGTTTTCCGACATGCAGTGTTGTCAACTTTGTGATTGTTCTTGCTATTTTCTTTCATTCCATTGTTGGATCTTTTTGAATCAGTCGATCTTTGGGACAGTAAACACGAGACAATACACACAGTGTATTAAAATCTGTTTGCAAAGAGGACGTTGGTGTAGAAACCATTTAAGAAAATCAGGATACCGGAGCTGTGTTCCGCGAAATAAATTTTTTGTTAGCGCGATAAATCGTGAAAAAAGATTTCGAAGAAGAAAAAGATGAATTTCGCCAAAGAATATTTAAATAATGATATCGACTTTTGGAAACGCGTCTTATGTAAACGAAAGTAAAGGAGTAAAGTTAAGAAAATCCTACCAAATATTTGCAATATTTGGTAAGCAACTAAAAACTTTTTTCCTATAAAATAGTTTTTAGTTAAGTTTTTTTGTTGTTGAAATAAATTATTAGGAATATATCCTTAGTAAAACTAAAAACCAACGGGATTTTTTTGACCAGTCTTGCCAATTAAAAAAAGTTTAATCCATGGAAAATTCTCAAAAATTGATTTTGCATCACTTTTTCCGCCTTATAAGTATTTACAACATGCGTGAGGGCACGCACCCAACAAGAGGCGTTTCACGAACCTAACAAAAGTTAATGACGAAGATGGTATCTGCTCTCACATCTGTCCTTACTTAAATTTAAAAATCTAAAACACATTATTTTTTTAAATTCAAACTGGATGGATATCAGTGAAAGATTGGCCCGGGATGCTATGGCACTGGCCAGCGTTGTGGATCCAGTGTTTTATGTCATTTTCACTTGTTTGCAGTAAGTCCGTGTGTATTAGTTCTGGATTGATGTTGTGTGATATGTTATTGGAGTGAATTTGGTGTTATATTTTATGGTTTGCTTCTGCTAAGAATGCTAAGGAGCTTTTGAGTAAGTTGCTGTCGTTTTTAGGAATATGGTCTTTAGTATTATTATATTTAAGAAAGAAATTGTGATTTGTCATGATCCCTTCGTATATAGTGCAGTGAATCAATTGGTGATCTATTGTGTCAGTTTTTTTGCAGTGTATATATAAATCGATAGTGCTTTTTTTAATTTGAAAGAGACGAAGCTGATTGTAGGCTCTATTTGTTAGGATTCTGTTGATGGTTTTATTATGTTTGGGGGGTATATTACTTTTGTGAAAGATGGTGTGCTTCTTTCCATATACAGGGTGCGTAGTTGGTGGTTTTATTTCTAATTCTTTTCTTCCATTTTTCTTCTATCTCCTCTTTTATTAGATTTATTATTTCATCATTATTTCATATTTTGTGTCCATGACTCTGTGGCTCAAAACCCCTACTTTGGCTTTTTTGTGTTGAAATATTCATTAAATGAACAAAAATTATTCTATTGAAAGTACGACGAGTGGTCTAAGGATGTTGGGTAAACTCCGTCTAAACTCCGCTTCGATGGGTGTGGGGTTGAGTGACTCCTCAACACACTCATCGGAACAGTCCCAAGCCTGTGTAAAGGAGGAGGGTAACATTCCAACGCAATGCTGTCTTTACAGTCAATGTCAGTTCAGCCACGTCGGAATGTAAGACGCCCAACAACCTTGTCTCCCCTCCTTACACGTATCCATGTAGAATAATGCGATCCTTATCCCTGGGCACAATTATTTTTATTCTGATAATGTAAACCTCTTGTTTCTTTTTTCCCACTTTCACTACAAAACGGTACCACTGCTAAGCAGGGTTAAGGCTTGTCAGTGGACAAGTCCACGCATATAAATGCGGGCGCCGGGCTGGGAGTAAGTTCAACTGACATGTATGACTCTGTTTACCACTGGTCATGTTTTAGGGGTAAACAAGAGACTGATGTCTGCTGAAACGAAGCAACAGCTCGAGGATTGTCCATATACTGTAAAAGGTGGTAAAGGACCCTAAGCTAAGGTGGAACAGCATATGCCGAAGGCTGAGTGGCCAAGGGGTACTTGGTCCTAAATATGCGAACTCCGGATACCATGGGCACCTCCGGTTTCAAATAAGACCCTTATCTCGGTATGTCGGCTCTGCTGAGGTGGACTATTTTTCCGATTTACTCGTGGGACCAAAAATGGAATACTTAATAAAAAATAAAGACGATGTGGTGGAAAGATCCCTTTAAGGGTCGAAGCATGCTGATGCGAACACCACCAAGCTCAGAAAGGGTGCGGGAAAATGTCACCGCAACCCAAATCCAAACCGAGGACATAACACTCGATATGGATAACCCTTCCTTTGGAAAGGATCCCCAAGAGGGGAAGAATACCTCCACAAGGAGGAAATAGAAGGGCGCAAGCAAAAGGGCAAAAGCCAAGGCGAAGCGTCAATTAACAAAACAGGGAGAAACGGCGGAACTGCCACCTCCACCCCCCCTACAGAGAATACCTCTGAGTGGAAGCGGAGAACAGGTAAAGGTCCCCCAATCCCTGGAAGTACAGGGGGAACAACACCCCAGTACAGCCACACAAGGAGGAAGTAAGTCGCAGATGATATCACTACCACCCAGCGGAAATCCTGGTGGGCGAGACGACCCACTTAGGAAAGGACTCAGTGGTGCAGGAGTAAAGTGGTATCTGCGATTCCTAGCACAGGGATTTAAACCTGAGGAGGCTAGGAAGATGGCAGAAGATCGGAGGTCGGGACTAGGAGGACAAAGTCCTAGGGATAGGAAATCTGCACCGGAGACGGCTGCAAAGAGCGAAGGATTGGGGAATACAGCACCCAACCCGGTTGACCAGAGGAGGAAGCGAGGCAGAGACTCGATTACCCCCAAAAGCCAACAAGTAAAGCGACCACGAGTACCGACAGGTACGGCAGGCGGGAGCAACGAAGCATCCGTTGAAGCTGGAACCAGTTACGCAAGCACACTAAAAGTACAGCGTGTTGCAGTGGTCGCAAAAGAACACCCGATGCGGACGCTCACAGATGAGGAACTCACTCAACTGGAAGACGCCATTGCATGGGGGATGCAAAATGGAGATGATCTCCATTTTGAGGGTCTGTACTACAGACCAGGGATGCTCCTTATGGGCTGCGGGAATGAAAGTACTGTTAAATGGCTCGAGGGAGCAATTTCAAGGTTAACCGCTTGGGAGGGAGTAGAACTATGTGTGAAGAAGGGAGAAGACATCCCTAAAGCCCACATAATTCACATGTACCTCCCAAAAAGCGAAGGGTGGCCAGCAGAGGCTCTACTCAGAACGCTGGCAGCCTCAAACAAAGGCCTCAGTACGAGGCAATGGAAGGTCCTCAGCGTACGCGCTGAGGGAAACGGTCAACTGCTGACAGCTGCAGTTGATGAGGGTTCAGCCAACTTCATCAACAAACAAAATGCCCTCCTAAGATATAGGTGGGGCAAAATAAATGTGCGCGGGCTGAAGAAAATGGACGAAACCTCCACGGCTCCGGTGTGTGCGAGGCGGGATGTATCTCCTGGGGCTATTACGGTGGAGCCTATTCCTCCAGCAGCGGTTGTGGTGGGGCTGGCTTCGTCTGAGACTGCTGGTAGGGAGACCATTCCTCCCACATCGGTTGCAGTGGAGCCCTCTCTGTCCATGACTGACGCAAGGGAGCCCGGCTTTCCGGTGGTGGTTGTAGGGGGGGCCGGCCGCGGTCCTGACCAATGTCAGGGAGTGTGTCCCCCTCGCAGTGGCGGCGATGGAGCATGCTCCGTGTAACGTTGTTGTGAGGCGGGGCGACCCTCGTACGGCGGTTGCGACGGGGCTTACCTCCACGACTGCTGCCGGGGGGACGACTGATTTCGCAAACGGCACCGGGGAAAATGTAATCCTTGCAGCAACAACGAAGCTCGCAGAGAGAAGGAAACGGGGTACAACAGCGGTTCCAGGATGGAAGCAAGAAGCTTATCAGGCCACCTCGCCGAATGAGCTGGATCTCTCAGTCCTGGAAATAAGCTCTGACAAGGACCCCACAGAAGAAGAAACGGGGCTTGCACCCGCTTTCTCCAAAGGATAATGAACGAGTACGTAACTCGTGTAGCTCAGGTGAACCTTCATCATGCCAAGGCGGCTTCGGCTGTTTTGGTACGAATGTTCACAAAACAAAAAATAGGACTAGCACTGATCCAAGAACCCTGGACACATGAGAATCGTGTCAAAGGCCTAAACACTCGCGACACCATTGTAGTCTGTGCAGAGGGGCCGGATCCTCCCAGAGCGGGTGCTATGATAAGGAAAAACATTAACTATATATGTCTTTCAGAATACTTAACACGGGACTTAGTACCTCTGAAGACCTCTATTATAGTCAAGGGTAACACCCGTGATATAGTTATTGCATCAGCCTATTTTCCAGGAGATGCGGAAAACATTCCACCACTGGAAGTACAAAGGCTAGTAGCACATTGTGAGAGAAAAAATATTCCACTCTTGATCGGATGCGATGCTAATGCCCATAATGAGCTTTGGGGAAGCACTGACACGAATCAAAGAGGTTGTGAACTATACGAGTTCATAATGAAATCAAACATGATTATCCACAACGTAGGGAATACACCTACGTTTGTCACTAGAATATGCAAGGAGGTACTGGATATTACTATCAGTAGTATGACTCTGGACTCCTTGGTTAAAAGATGGCATGTATCCGAGGAAACCTCCATGTCGGACCATAAAATTTTGAGGTATGACCTGGAGGGGCTGAGGATGGAGCCCATCATCACCAGGAACCCAAGACGCACTGATTGGGCATTGTACACCACCCGTTTACGGGAAAATCTCCAGCATGTCTCTGTCAAAAGGACGCCCAAAAACCCTCTTGAACTTGAGTATGCTGTAGACGAAGTTAACAAGGCTATTGTGAATGCCTTTGAGGAAAGCGGTCCTGAACGCGTCATAATGGGGAGCAAAGAACCCATATGGTGGAATGAAGGACTAGCCAAACTTAGAGTGGAGGTGCGGAAACTTCACAATAAGGCAAAACGTACCAACGATTGGGACGAATACCATAGAATTCTAACACACTATGGGAAAGAAATCCGAAGGGCAAAGCGCCACAGTTTCAGATACTTTTGCGAGAATGTTAAAGAAACACCTGTGGCAGCTAGACTACACAAAGCCATGGCTAAGCAGGGAAATAACTTTAACGTTGCACTGAGGAAAAGTGATGACAGTTTCACGGAATATGAAAGGGAGCGCAATCTACTGTTCATAGAAACCCATTTCCCGGGAAGCGCTGTAATAAATGAAGAAATTGACGAGATGGTACAAGAAAGAAGACCAAACAGCTCGGACTGGAAGGAGGTTGCGACCATCTGTACGGAAAAACGTATAAGGTGGGCTTTAAACTCTTTCCAGCCCTTTAAATCACCGGGAGTAGATGGGGTGTATCCAGTCCTTATTCAGAAGGGGCAGAATCTGCTTATATCGCACCTGATACGCCTCTTTAGAAGTAGCCTGGCATTGGGATGCATACCAAATCCATGGAGGCAGGCGAAAGCGGTATTTATACCTAAAGTGGGCAGAGCTGATAAAACGAATCCAAAGGCATGCCGACCTATTAGTTTAACGTCGTTTATTTTCAAAACGATGGAGAAAGTGGTAGATAATTATATTAGGACAACTCACCTATCAAAATACCCACTACATTCAAATCAACTCGCATACAGGACGGGAAAATCAACAGACACCGCACTGTACGAGTTGACTAGCAAAATCAAGGAATCCTTAGAATACAAAGAGGTAGCACTAGGTGCATTCCTCGATATTGAAGGGGCCATTGACAATACCAGCCATGATGCGGTAAAGAGGGCGCTAGTGAAAAGGGAGGTTAATCCTACCCTTATTCGCTGGCTGACTCGGGCACTGGCGGGGCGAACCGTCGTATGTAAAGTGGGATCAAGCACCATCAACGTACGTACGGATCGTGGATGCCCACAAGGAGGTGTTCTTTCACCACTACTATGGACTCTTGTGGCAGATGAAGTCTTAGTCAGACTGTCAGAAGCTGGGGTGATATGTCACGCGTATGCGGATGATATAGCAATTCTAACCAGAGGAAAATTCGAAGGGACACTGTGTGATATAATGCAGGGGGCACTTCGAAATGTGAACAGCTGGTGCAAAGAGATAGGTCTAAGGCTTAACCCCGATAAAACCACACTGGTGCCGTTCACAAGAAGAAGTAATATGGACCAACTTCGCACCATATATCTAAATGGAATAGAGATTGAGTATAAAAATGAAATCAAGTATCTCGGATTGCCGTTGGACTGCAAGCTCGGGTGGAACGGACACATTAAGGCAGTGTCTGCAAAGGCTGTCAGGGCTCTGATGGTGTGCAGAAACATGACAGGCAAGTTCTGGGGTAACCCGGGAATCCTGCGGTGGATGTACACCATGAGACCAATTATCACCTATGGAGCGGTAGCCTGGGCAGACAAAATCAAAGAACACAAGACGAGGCTTGCACTCGATCGAGTTCAGCGTTTGGCATGTGTCTGTATCACCGGAGCTATAATGTCATGTCCCACGGCAGCTCTCCAGAAAATCTTAAACCTATCGCCACTTCATTTAGTGATAGAAACAGTAGCGACATCTACAATGGCAAGAATCTTCCATGAAGGAAGAGAAAATGGCCTCATAATTGGGCACAAGGACCACGCTAAACTAGCGAAGGTGTCCCCTTTCATATATGCACCGTCGGATCGCATGACGTCGACTTTCAACTTTCACAACAGTTTCCGTGTAGTGCTGAGTGACAAGAGGGAATGGAGCGTTGAATCCAATATACACCTCATAAGACGGAATGCGATCAAGTGGTATACGGATGGTTCCAAGACATCTGAGGGAACGGGAATTGGAGTATTTGGGCCTGGCACCAAATACTACCAACCGATGGGAAGTATGCCAAGTATCTATCTGGCTGAGGTTTATGCCATTGCTGTAAGCGCACGACTCAGCATAGACAGAGGATACAAAGGCATAACTATAGCTATAATATCCGATAGCCAAGCAGCACTAAAAGCACTAGAATCCCCGGTGATTACATCGAGAATGGTTCTAGATTGTTGCAATGCACTTAACAAATTGAGTGCGGACAATAGAGTTACCCTATACTGGGTGCCAGGGCACGCAGGTATCGAGGGTAATGAGCAAGAGGACCAACTGGCGAGGAAAGGAGCATGGACAGCATTCATCGGCCCTGAACCCTTTAGCGCAATTGAAATGAATCTCATTCACAGGGCCCTAAAGGAAAATGAGGAAAGAGAATGCAATAGGCTCTGGAATGGACTTCCAGGGCTTCGAATGTCGAAGTTGTTCCTCGACGTTTATGACGAGAAAAAGTTTCGAGCGTGCATCGAAATGAATAAAAGAAAGCTAAGGGTCCTGACTGGGATGTTCACGGGGCACTGCACACTCGAAGGGCATCTCAAAAAGATAGGCTTGACAGCGAATGATTTTTTTGGGAATTAGAGTTCAGAGAAATGGAAATATATTAACTTTAGATCAGAGTCAATACATAAAGAAAATTTTAAGTACATTCAATATGTCAGATTGTAAACCCGCTAATACTTCACTCGAAAGTAAGCTAGATTTTATAGCCCTAAATTGATGAAAAATTTGATGCCCCGTGTCGAAACGTTGTTGGTTGCTTAATGTACGTAATGTTATGTACTAGACCTGACCTGAGTGTAGCCGTAAACATCTTAAGTCGTTATTTAAATAAAAATAACAAAGAGTTGTGGAAAAACCTAAAAAGAGTACTTCGATATCTTAAGGGATCAGCTGAACTAAAATTAACATATGTTCGAAGCAGTTTCAATGATGTTTTGAGTGGATATGTGGACTCAGACTGGGGAGATTCTGATTTAAATGACAGGAATAGTACGACTGGTTACATATTTAAATTATTCGAACGTTGTACAATTACTTGGAATACAAAAAGACAAACCTCTGTGGCAGCTTCATCTACTGAAGCAGAGTATATGGCTCTTTTTGAAGCTAGAGAGGCAAAGTGGTTGAGATCTTTAGCTAATAGTATAAATAAAAAAAATTCGGAACCTACAACAATCTACGAAGATAACAATGGGTGCATTAGTATCGCGAATAACCCAACCAGTCACAAAAGATCGAAACATATCGACATAAAATATCATTTCTCGCGTGAGCAAGTTGAAAATAAAACAATTAATTTAAAATATATATCAACAGGTAATCAGTTGGCCGATATGTTCACGAAGCCTCGACCAGTAGTAAAATTCTTGGAATTAAGGAAATGTTTGGCTCTGGAATAATATTAATAATAAGTTATTATTATAAGATTTATTTTGTAATTTAATATTAAGTAAGACGGTCTGATTAGGTTTTCATTTGGGTTTCTCTAATCCTTAGCAACAAATGTTGGATCATATGTATACTCCCAAATAGTAACACGAGGAAGGTGTATCACTAAAATTTTATGTTTAATATAAAATTTATAAAATAATTATTATGTTATAAAATGTCAATCTTATGTTTTTCTTTATAAATAGATATCACTCAATAGATTAATTTTTGAGGAGGCGTGTTGAAATATTTATTAAATGAACAAAAATTATTCTATTGAAAGTATGACGAGTGGTCTAAGGATGTTGGGACGTAAGAAAATACCTAAATAAAGGATGATCAAAATATCCCAGGGAAAATCCCAATAGCAATAAAAAATCTGTTTGGGATAATACATAAATTTTAGAGTCCTGCTAGACATCTGTGGCCCACACCTCATATTTTTAGTTATATAGTTAGTTAGGATAAGTACTTTAGGATAATTGTTGGTTAGTCTCTTGTAGATTCTCATAGAGAGAACATCTTAAAAAAAATCAATGTATGATCACCTTCCTAAAGTTTTTCGTATGAATAAATAGTTTTCATTAATTGAAATATTTGGTTCTAAAAACATTATTTAGTAACCCATTTCCAAAAGTTTGTCTGCTACTTCTAACGGTAAATGAGTTTCAAATTCATTCTAACGGATGAATTTGAAGATTTTCTCCTGGTGGTTTTTAATGAGTTTCCATATATCTTGTGTGGTATGTCTATTTTCTTGGTTATCATTTGAGCTTTTAATAGCATTATCAGTTCCATGTGGAACATGTTAGTGTACGGACGTGCTAAGCGATTCAAGAAGAGTAAGGGATTTTCCCGGATTACAGTTATTCATAAACCGCATGGTGTACCCAAAGCTATTTTCCTATCACCCTATCTGCAGAGTGCAATCTTAAAGCAAAAGAATATGAAAAAAGTAAATAACCTTCTATAACTTGATAAAACATATAAGGGCAAAACATTAGAGAGAAGTGATATCCATTAAAAGTCGTAATGGATTTGGAGGAATGGAAGAACAGACCGCCGGACCCGGAGGAGCCCCATCCTAAGGATAATATGGCAATTCAAAAGAAAAGGAAACTAGCGAACATGACAATCAAGAATAAGGCTTCCTTCACAAGGAATGCAAAAAGTGATTCATGAGAACTCAACTCAGCACGAACAAAGTAATTCAAGCAACCACACACACATGGCAGCAACCGAAATCCCCGCAAATAGCACAAACCTAGCCACAACACGTATACCTAATTTGTACCCGGAAAATTCAACAGACAACAGTTTTCCAGTACTAATTGACGGGTTGATCAATGACAACACGAAGTTCAGAATCACACCAATGAAATTTTTCTTATTAAACAAGAAAATTAGACTAAGTGATATCAGTGACGTAAAACAAGTCGGTTTCAACAGAATTAAGGTCATCTTCAATAACCCGAAAGCAGCTATCGAAAGCATTAACAACGAAATGCTAAATCAACACGACATTAAGTCTTTCATTTCAGATATGGCGTTATAAGAGACATCCCAATAGACGTGACTATCGAAGAGTTCCTAGAGTTATCCAAATCATGTAACAAAGGTGGGGATATCCTAGAAGGTATCTAAATAGTAGACGCGCAACAAATGTCGACAAGGGACAGATCAGATCCGACAAAATTCATACCGAAAACAACAATTAAGATAAAATTTGCAGGTAACACACTTCCTGACAGTGTTAAAATGGCATATATTATAAACAAAGTTGATTACTATAGATTTAGACCACGTCAATGCCAGAACTGTGGTAGGCTTGGACAGTACACCAATTTGTGCAAAGACAAAATTAAAACATGTCTTAAGTGCGGGGAACAAAACTGCAACAGCAATTGCAACACCATTAGGCGCTTACTATGCAAGAATACGGACCACGAAGCGACTAACTAAAAATGCACAAAACGGTCTTAATATATAAGCGAAGTAGCTCCATCTTGAACGTATCTAATAGGGAAGCAAGGGCAATTATTCACAAAAACAAATATGCCCGTCTTGATCTCCAGGGACATCGCATATATGGATTTCCCACAGTTAGTTCGAACTTATAACAATAATCAGAGAAACCCGTTAAGAGACGTTCAAGAAAAACTAATGAAAGTTACATATGCCCAAATCACAACAATCCCAACAAAGAATGTTAAACATACCAATATTAATATTAGACAACAGCCAATAAAACCGTCACCGGAAGCAACCACACATGCAGTCTAATCTGTAACGCATAATCCACACAAGACAAATGAGTTAGAAAGATTTCTAGCCAAACTTATAGAAGGCATTAAAACATTTATAGAAGACAAGAAAGAAATCAATGTATTAAACACCGGAAGCTTAATAAAATTAGTGGAATACGCAAAAAACAAGACAAAACAGAAAGAAAAACCCATAGACTTAATATAAGAAACTCATAACAAATCAGACAACTTATGGAAATTCTTCAACTTAATATACAAAGTCTAACCAAACACAAGGATAATATTGAACATAGCCTACAATAGAATAATATTACAGCGGCTCTACTGCAAGAGATTCTGGGGAGTTATCAATACATTAACAAATTTATAAATTACAATGTAATCTATCAGCTCAGAAGGGATAATAAAGGAGGCGGAGTTGCAATCATATTACAAAAAAAAATGTAAAATTCAGACAACTAACCCATAAAAGCAAATTAGAAGTTGTTATCATCACCACAACATACCTGAAGAACAATATCACCCTGGCCTCACTTTATGCACAACCGTCTTTAAATTCAAAGGAATTCAAGACAGAACTCGAAAAACTAGACGGTGCACTTAGTACGCATACACCAGTATTAGTTGGAGATGACCTAAATTCTAAGAATAAAGCATGGGGTGATAATATCAACAATGCCAAAGGGAAAATAGCACTTGAATGGATAAACTACAATAACTACAATATACTTAACACAGGCATATTCACATATAGGGGAACAACAAATGAAGAAACCATCAAACAATCAGCCTTAGATATCTCTTTCTCCAACTTACAAAACTCGAATATTATTTGGAAAGAACTTAAGGAGGATATTTGCAACAGTAACAATATACCTAAACATATTACAATACCAGTATCAACGGATCAATCAATCAATCCAGAAATCCAAAACAATAGCCCGGGCAATAATCTCAGTAACATCTACATGAATTTACAGGAAATCATCTACAATAACACGAAAAAAAAATTCAAATACTCCTCCAACTGCTGGTGGAACAGCATGATGAAATCATCATGGAAAAATAAAAATAAAGCTCTAAAAAAATTTACCTGGGTCAAAAGTCTTAAAAACTGGTCTGAGCTACAGGAGCGAAGGCATGAATAGAAGGTAAAAGTCCTAGAAGCTAAGAAATTAAGCTGGGAAGCCAAAATAATGGACATATGTAGAAGGAACAACTCAAAAGAATTGTGGAAATTCATAAATCAATGCAAGAGAACAAACAATGTGAAAGAATACACACCACTCGATGACACACAGATGAAGAAATTCCTTGTAGGTATTAAAAACAAAAGTCATCATTCAACTCGTTTAACGTTTATAAATTTACACTACACGACATCTCGAAACCCGACACCACAATATTGCAGTATGCTGATGATTTCCTCATTTTCCAAAAAGGCAACAACCTGAACGAAACCCTAGCCGAAATGCAGAACAATATCAAAAAGTTTGTAGAAAAGAGCACAGCCCTTAAATTACCAATTAATCCAGACAAAGTTCAAGCCGTATTCTTGGGTAAGAAAAAAACCAGCCACCTGCATCAAACTGCACAACAAAACCATAGCCTGGAAAAACAGTATAAAATACCTCGGCAGAATCACCAATAAATCAGGTAGTTTCGCAGACATTAAGGAACACTGCAAGACTTTTCGCAATAAGAGTAATGTAGTCAAAAGGCTATGCAAACCAACTAACCTCTTCATTCCAGCTACAGCACTTACCATCTACAGAACATTAGTAAGACCCAAACTGGAATATGCATTAACCACCATGGCCCATGCCCCGAGTTACAGCTTCCATAACATAGACAAACTAAAAGCAGACATTCTCAAACAATGCCTCAGTTTACCACCTAGTACCCCCAACATGTACACGTTTGATCATCCCATACTCTTAACACATTTCGGTCCACCACTCCACATAAACAAACCGCCAAACATGAAAATTAGATGCGCCCCCTCAGAGACCCCTTCTAAAACTACAAAATCACAGAAGCTATGGAACTCAACAGTATTTTCAACAGCTACATTCAGGAATTCAAAACATCAAACACAAAAATAATAACAGACGCGGCAAAGAATACGTTGGGGGCTGGTATAGCTTATAAAAAGTAATAAAACTAACTCATACAATCTGAGAATCTCAGTCACAGTCGTCAATGCAGAATTAGCCGCTATATACGCTAATCTTCCCGACTACTACAAACTGCCATCTATTTACGGACTCCTATACCGCATTAACAAACATCAAGTTCAACAAGGATAGGAAAAAATCAGTTGAAGATATCTGGAATTACATGAAGGAACATGCAAATGTATCTTTCAATTTCACCTGGGCTCCAGAACATAGAGGTATCACAGCACTCTATGAGGTAGACAAGTTAGCCAAAGAAGGAATCCTAAAACAGACTCAGCTGAACACACACTATGAATTGGATGATGTCCTGAGTGACATTTACTCCGAGATCCACACAACATGGCAGGAAAAAGTTTCTCACATTATTGGAAATTTCAAAGCTAGCCCTTGGACAAACGCCCCACACCTAAGGAATTCTAACAAACCTTGGTTCTGTAAAAGAACAATTAACCCAATTTTCTGCAAAAGCATAAATAGACTTCTAGTAAACAGATCGTATAATAAAGAGAGGCTATTTATAATAAACAAATCAACGACGGATAAATGTCAACATTGCCAGGAACCAGACACCCCAAGCCACAAAATCTTCAATTGCACTGAATATAACACATACAGGAATAAATTTATTCAACAAATACAACAACAAAACTGAGTTACTAACAAAAAATGATAATAATTTCCTTGATGCACTCTGCAGCTTCCTTGAACAAACAAAGATCATTATATGAAACATTTCAACAAAAGCACACACACAAAATTTTTAACTTCACTATCAACCTTTAAGTTCCTAATATCCTAACCTGAAACAGGAATCCCCTTCACGAAGCAATAAATAATAAATAAATAGTTATATATAGATATATATATATATACATATATATATTTATATAAGAAAGACCAGAACAAACAGCAACAACGCATGGCCTGTGTCTAGTGTGCCAGTGCCAATTTCTTCTTCGGACTCCCGAACGAAGAACCACGAGATTAAAAAAAAATTTAATAGCATTGTTGGAATCAATGAAAACAATTATCTTATAGTGGTTTTGGATGTTGTTCATAATGAGGGCTAAAAGGATAGCGTGTAGTTCTGCAGCTGTAGTGGTGACGCTTTTGCGGAGACTAGAATTGTAGGTGAAGTTGTTTAATAGACAGGGATAGATAGACAGACAGGGATTTAATAGACACAGGGATAGGAACCCTATCCCTCTGCCAAAGAGATTTTTGGCCGCACCAGCCACCAGTATCAGGGCATTTTGTTGTATAAGTTTATCTGTGTGTTTCTTGAACTTGTAGTTGAGTTTTCTCCAAACCCACAATTTGATTGTGGGTATGGAGAAAAGAGGACGTTGCTGAGAAAGGCGTAGTAAACAAGTTATATGGTTTTTTAATACAGTGAGTTGGGTTGAGCTTCCTTAAGTGGAGATTATATTTAAGAAGAATGTAGTTATAGAAACTATTATGAACTGTATCCTGTTCAGTCCATGTTGGTCTAAAGTTGATGTTGACGATTTGCTTTCCAAGATCTTTTGCCGTTAGTAGAGCTTATCTATTTATGGATTGAAATTCAGATGCCATGTTGAAGGCATAAAGGTTGGGTATGCTAGGGGGTAATCCTAACCATCGCTTGAGGATTTTTGCTTTGTGCCTGACCATGGTGTTGAATAGGTATGCTGGTGCATATGCCATTGTAGTAAGTTCATATTCAATTTTCGGCCTGACTAATGATTTGTATAGATTTAGAGCCATGGTGGGGCTAAAGGGGTTTGTGAGTCTGTTCAGGTATTTGATAATGTTGCCTACGTTTTTAAAGGTGTGAAAGTGTCTTCATGTAGAAATAAAAAAAATCTTTTCTAGAAATGGATCAAAAAGTAAACGAAAGTTACATCGATCTCTTGAAATCAGCAAGCCTTGCTAAACAGTGTAACATGTACTACAAACTCAGGCTCAAGCATCGTACAGCGGTTCAAAATATTTGGTTCAACCAGCAATGCCTCAAGGCAAACATTGTCCCGAACTACATAAATATATAGATAGCAGCAAACAGCGTGTCCGCAAAAATGCAATTATGGCAGCAGAGAAAATCTGGATCAAGGAAAAAGCACGGACCTGGTTCATAAGGAGGAACACAATACTGCATTACATTAAGGTACTGCACTCGGAGCTCACATTCAAACTTCATCTGACAGAATTTGATGTGTTAGATGACCACGTTCGATGTAAAATTAGTTTGATTATTTATAAGAAATTTGTAACACAAAAACAAAAACTGGCAAAATTAATAAACCTCAAAAAAAAAAAAAAAACCCCTCCACTCCTGTACAAACTGCAAAAAAGCATAAATTTTTTAGTCGAGTGGGCAACTTATCACAGACTAATTTCTCCCAAACGGAGATAAATCTCTTTAGTAAAGGCCCCAAATATAACCCTAACTTCAACCTGAAAAATGTAAAAGAAACACTTATATCTGAGGCTGAAGTAGCACTTTTTAACCAACCAGACTCCATTATAAAAAAAGAGATAATATCAAAAACATTATAAAAAATGCTCCTCAAAATTTCAACTCACATCTATCCTCCGCCATAAAATCAATTTCACTTAAAAATTAAGAACAAAGATTTTATAGTTACGAAAGCTGATAAAGGCAATTCTACTGTCGAAAAAGCTCAATATAACCAAAAAATCTTGAATTTTATAGAAAAAGAAAATGTTACCATCTTAAATAAGGACCACACAAATAAAATTCAATCTGTTTTGAAAGCTATTCTCAAATCCACCAACCACATTTTCCCCGAAAACCAGAAATTTCGACTGACAAATATGAACCCGATGACCCCAAAACTTTATGGACTTGTAAAAGTACATAAAGAGAATTAACCCATTAGACCAGTTGTCTCATTTATAAACAGCACCTTGAGACAAATAGCAATCGCTATTAATAAAGTCGTTAAAGAAACCACTAACTTCAATGCATCTAACAGCATAAAAAACTCCACAGACCTGGTCAAAAAGTTGGCCAATCTTAATATTCCAAATAATTGCTCACTTATCTCATTTGATGTTACAAACATGTTTTCCAATATTCCATATAAAGATTCTCTTGATATAGCCAAGAATCTTTTGGCCTCCAAAAACATCGACCCGGTTTTCGAAACGGAAATAAGAACTTTACTAGAATTCTGTCTTAGGGAAAACTTTTTTCAGTTTGAAAACACTTTCTATAGACAGAAAAAAAGGGTTAGCTATGGGTTTCCCTCTGAGTCCGCTTATGGCAGACCTATTTATGGATAATATTGAGGCAGCTGTTTTACAATCTAAATTCTCAAATCATGTTATCTTTTGGTATAGATATGTTAATGACATCCTTCTTGGCTTTACAGGAAACAAATATCAACTCTCCCAGCTTCTAATTTTCTGCAACAATACACATCCCTCCATCTCCTTCACAGTTGAACAGGAAAATAATCGGAAAATTTATTTTCTGGATCTGACCATCACCAGGAATCTTTTTAATAGCCTAGAATTTAATATTTTTAGAAAGCCCACCTTCTCGGATGCAACTATTCCAGCTGATTCATGCCACCCTTGGTCCCACAAGGAATCAGCTTATAGATCGATGATTGACCGTGCTTTTTCCATACCTCTTTCTAAGGAATTTCTGAATACCGAAATTTCAACCATAAAAGATATAGCAAATAATAACGGTTTTTCGAAGCAGCTAATTGATCATCTTATTAATAAAAAACATAAGGAAGAAACAATTTAAAGAATTTGTCCGAAGATAGAAGAAACAATCCAGAGAAAATTTGCACTCCTTTCATATTTTGGTCCAATATCCGATAATATTTCTCGAATTTTAGCTAATGATAATCTTCACATTGCCTTCAAGCCTAGCCAAAAAATGTCCATCTTTTTCTACAATGCCAAACAATCTACGAGCAAATTTAATAAATCCGGAGTCTATAAAATTACATGTGGAGAATGTAATTGTGGGTATATTGGCCAAACCAACCATGAATTCCCTTCAATTGAAAATTTACAGATCTTCCATAATTTATCTAAGTCCCATAAACTCAATATTTTAGAAGCACTGTAAATTCACGAACACCTTAGAATTAATGATTTTATTGTCCTTAATGACCAAACCAACATATTTAAATCTTCCCTCTTTGATGCATCAGCATAATTACCTTCTTACTTTTTTTATTCATAATTTTAAAGGATATAAAAGGTAGACGTAAGTTCAAGTAAGTTAATCGTTTGATTCCAATTTGTTCCCTCAGTTAGGATAAGGAAGTCATCAGCATATTCAAGGAGAGATGTATTGTTGTCAGAGATATTGTGTAGTTTAGCAGTATATAGATTGAAAAGGAGTAGGCTCAAGACGTCACCTTGTGGCAGACCGTTGGGGATTCTCGTATATTGTTGGTTGAGTTGGAGTATTCTTTCTTTATATAAATTTATGATCCATGAGATGTACGTGTTTGGGATGTTAAGGTCTGAAAGAAGTTTAGTAAGGAACTGTAGGTCGACTTTCTCATACGCGTTTGAAAAATCTATTACACAAGCAGTTTTAAAGGGGGATGTGAATTTGTTTTCAAGTTTTTGTAAAGGGGTCTTATAGCAGGTTGTCAAGCATTTATTTTTGGTGTAGGCAAATGTAAGGATTGATAGTGTGTTTGTGTTAATTGGTTTCAATTCTTTCAATTCTCTGTGTATTAATTCTTTGTTTTATTAGTTTATTGATGATTTTAATGGGAACACTGAGGAGAGAGATAGGAGAGGGTCTTTATTTGTTAAGGTCTTCTAGATTTCTGTTGCGTTTGAGAACTGGAACTATTGTAATATGCCTTCGAGATGTCGGTTTGTCACATGACTGCATCGGTTTTGACTGCATCGTTAGTTGCCTGTAATAGATTGTTCGGTAGGTGTATCACTAACAATTTGATTAGATTATAGTATTAAGTAATATTATTAGTATTGTGGTGTTGTATATATAGTCGGAGGTTCATTTTGTTTGAAGTCTGGTGGGTTTCCAGTGGGTTGTGTGGCAAAATATTTAGGATGTAATCTGAGTGGTGCTTGGATTTAATGGTGCTAAGGAAGGTTTTGGCCTGTTCCTCATCGAGGGCGTAGCGTGAAGGGGGTTCATTATTTCTTCTGATACTGTTAATAAATTTTCAGAAATTGTTAATGTTTCTGCTACTCCTGAGTTCTTCTAGTTTGTCTTCCCAGCTGCTGTTTGGTCACATTGTATTTTTGCCTCCAGTTTATGTTTGCCTCATGGAGAATAGACCAGTTGACATGTTGACAATTTGCGTCTATTGTAATTAAGTAGTGCCTTATTCTTTATTTTCCAAAGCTTTGCTAGTTCCGTGGACCACCAATGTTTGTATCTCACTGCATTCGAGTTTTGGTGTATAAGGTGGCTTAATTTGTCGTAAATATTATTAGGGTTTGGTGTAAAAAGGGTTTTGTTGATTTCTTGTGCGACATTCCTATATTTGATTATTTTGGTAATTAAGGTGGGTGTACTGGGCAAGCAGCTTTAAATTGGTATGTGATAACTGTTGCAGATGTATTGCTTAACTTCCATCCAAAGGATACTATTCCTGTTCATGTTAGTAATAGTTGTATCCGGTGTTGACTGTAATATTTTACTGTTTTTGTTTATTGTTCCATAAGTGTATATGCCCGTATTTATTTATAAACTTTTAATATTCTTCGTTTGGAATTGTTGAGATGAACTCCCCATGCCTGCTTTCTTGCATTTACATTTCCTCCAATGAGTCTGTTTTTGTGTAGTCTAAGATGTGGGATAATTTGTATAGTTCTTCTTTGAAAACTTGAGCATTGATTGAAGGGGGTGCATATATGGACGCTAATATTGTATTATGTTTGAGGTTTAAGGTTTGGATTACTACGTTTTCCATACAACTGTTCGTGTGGATCTGCTGTCTGAACTTAATGTCCTTTCTGACTAGTATCGCTACTCCTCCTCCAATATTACTGTCCCTGATTTTGAATATGATGTTGTAGTTGGTAAACTTCATTTTAGTGTTGAAATTACTAAGTATTTCTTGTAGAAGTGCGAAAGCTATGTTATTCTTTTATTAAAAGTATTCTAGATTGTCTTTATGTTTGTTAATACTTTGTATATTTAGTTGTAAAATATTTATGTGTTAGATTATCATGTTATTCCTTGTGTCACTGTCCTCATTTTCTGAGTTGGTGAGATATTTCTTTAATGTTTTCGGCCATGCTTGAACATTTGTTACAAGTATACCCGCGTTTTCCTTGTTGTCACCGGTATTTTTGTTGATTTGATCTACCATTTTTCCTAGGAGTTTCTCTAGTTCAGTGGTTTTATGTGGGTTATTTGAAATGGGTTTAGTTAGTAAAATAAGAGTTTCACTAGAAGGCAAGGTATTTTTAACTGTGTTTATTGCTATGTTGTGTTTGCTTTATTGTTTAGGCCAACGATTTGAGCAAAGGAGCTTCTGAGTAGTATATTTTGCGTGTCCTGTTGAGGATTTCTGGTATTATTACTTTGAGTGTTAGTAAGACTGGGGAAGTGGGCTTTGTTGAGATCAACTACGTCTATTCCCGCAAATTTATTTCGTTTGATAACGATCCTTGTTTGTTATATTAAGGGTAGAGCTAAGGTCTACCTCTTGTTTATAAGCTACGCATTTGGGGCACCTTTGGTGTGTGGCTTCGTGCTCCTCGCACTTGCATAATATACACATGATTGTTGTGCATTTATTGTCACAGCTATCTGAACCACACTTAAGGCAAGTTTTTTTTCATGTTTTTACAAAATTGTGCTCAGTGGCCTAGGAGGGTAGTTTGTGCATTGCATTGGGCTAAATTTGAAATAATTCACTTTGCTTATTACGTATGCACATTTAACGGAGTCCAGAAGATGAGTTAATGAGAAAGTTAATTTAAGTGTTGTGGTTGGTCCCATTCTTGTCCCTAGTGTTTAATCTTTGTGCTTGTAGTATTTTGATGTTCTCTAATAGAATTCCCATTTTGTTGCAAGCCTTCGCTGAGTTAATGATCTCTTCCGTAGTAATTTCATGTGGAATATCTCTGATGACTCCATATCCGAATACAAAATTACCGGCAATAAAGGCCCTAAGATTGAAATCCTTCAGTTTAATGTTGTCCACAGCATTATTCGCTTCTGTAGCTGCGTCACAGATTACCCTGAGTCTATTGAACCCAGCTTGCTTTATGTCTTTGATACCTTGGATATTTAAGCTTTTATTGTAAATAATCATTTTCATGGGAGTTAGTCTAACCCTGTCACCATTTTAATCCACACTATCGATAAGGATGGCAACGGATTTACCCTTCGCATCAGATTGGTCTTTGTTAACTTTGATGTTGACTAGCGGGACTTGTGATGGTGTGGCACGTGGTGTGTCTTCAGTGGAGTTTGAGTGCAAGGATGTACTGTTGTTTGGTACAAAGCTTTTCAGCTCTCCCTTGCTTTTTGTCTTTCCGTTGCTTTCAACTAATCTTCTTTTTTTAATAGTTTTGGTGTTAGGGTCTGGGGGTCTTTCCTCCGAAATTTCTTTCATATCACAAATTGCAGAATGAAAAACTTAAAGTGCTAAATGTATGTTATAGTATGTTCACCAATTGTTCACTTAACCTCAGAACAAAATAGGGTACTTACTGTTCTTTCTCCTTTGTAAAAGTATGCCAGTATGTAAGCCGAAGCTTACTTTTAATTCAAAAATCGTAATTACGCAGAAAAAAAACGTATGGCGTTCCTAGGATTCTTGAAAAATCGATAGATGCTCGGGGAAAGCCCCTTAGTCACGTCACTGATCTGAATATGTCCGTCCACTATCACGTTCAACACAGGAATCTAAGGAACAGTGTGACAAAAGAACAAATTGGCAGATGAATTATAGAAACCAATTAAATTGCTTAACTGCTTTACACTTTTGGTTGATTTAATAGATTTTAGAGTTAAACAGATTTTGATTTCACTAATTAATTTTATATTTCACTTATTGATTTTGAAAAGACGAATAGATAAGGCACTTCATGAATCTAGGGTAAACAATGATGAGACGAAATTCAGAGCAAATGGATTGATTTAATAACTTTGAGTTGAGTTTTACTTAGGTTTTAAAACATAACAGTTAAGTCGTTTCTTGAACAAAGGTTTTTTTTTGTTTAAATTCGCTCTGGTAGTATACCAGTGTATGATTGGCCCTGGCAACTATGGCACCCTGGCACCGGCCAGCGTTTTCGATCACTAGTTCTTGTTAAAAATCAGTTTGTGTGTTTACTTGTGTGTTTGTTTTGTATGGGTTTATGTGTAAGAATAGGAAGTCGTTCGGTGTTATAATTTAAGATTTGCTTCCGCTAGGAAAGCACCGAAGTTGGTGAGTAAATTGCTACCATTTTTGAGGATAAAGCCCTTAATATTATTGTGGGTTTGAAAAAAATTGTACTTCACCCTTACCCCTTCAAACTTAGTGCATTGAAACAGTTGGTGATCTATTGTGTCCGTTGTGTTACAAAATGTGCAAAAGTCTGTTGTGCTTTTTTTAATTTGGTAGAGAATGTGTTTATTGTATGCTCTATTCGTTAAAATTCTGTTAATTATTTTATGTGTTTAGGGGATATGTCACTGTTGTGGAACCAAGATTTTCCACCGCTATTAAGGTGGTGTGCATCTTTTCAGATGCATGGGGAATAACTTGAACTTTTCACCCTCATTCTGACTTTCCATTGTTCTTCAATTTCTTCCCTAATTAGGGCCACTATTTCGTCGAGTTTGATTGGACTTCCGTGTATCTGTAGCTCATTAGACCTTCTTTTGCTTGCCGATCTGCTATTCCTAGAGGTTCGATGCCCACGTGTCCTGGGGTCCATATGAAACTAACGATTCTCTCCGGGTTTTGGTTGATGTTGGTTGGTTGATGATACTCCATATTTCGTACGTTACTTTTCATTCTTCGTGATTGTATTCAAGGCTTATAATTGCATTATTGGAATCGGTAAAAATTATTATTTCATTATGGTCCTGAAAATTGCTATTCCTAAGCGCTACTAGTATTCCGTTTAGTTCAGCTTCTGTTGTTACTGTACTTTTACGAAGATTCGAACTCTAGGTGACCTTACTATTTAGGTTAATAAACCCTATACCAGTGCCAAAGAGATTTTTGACTGCATCAGTCACCAGTACCAAGGCTTTTTGTTGCAAAAGTTTATCAGTGTGTGCTTTGAAAACGTTGTTGAGCTCTTGTCGGTTACAGGTTTGGAGATAGGGAGAGTTTTCCGCAAAGGGTGTGTTGATTAAATTCTTTGGTTTATTGGTGCAGTGCGTGGGGTTAAGTTTCCTGAAATGGTGATTTTATTTGTTGAGAACATATTTGTAGCTACTTTTTAAGTTCACATCCTGCTCTGTCCAAGTGGGTTTGAGACTATGATTGATGATTTGCTTCCCTGCTTCTTTGGCTGTAAGTAGTTCTGCTCTATCCTTTGACTGGAGTTCTGTAGCGATATTGAATGCATAAAGGTTGGGAGTACTGGGTAGAAGCAAGCAGTGTTTAAGGACCTTGGCTTTGAGTTTATCCATGCTGTTGAAGAGATATATGTAGGCGCATGTGCAAGGGTGGTTATTCCATACTCCATTTAGGGTCTAACCAGAGATTTGTAAAGATTCAAAGCCAAGGCAGGGCTAAAAGGATTTGTGGGTTTATTTAAGTATCAAATGATGTTGCAAGTGTTATTACGGGTGTTTATGTGTTCATCATGTCCCTTGAAACTTAGGTTTTTGGTTAAGTTTATACCCAGGTATTTTATACTTTTGCTCCATTTAATATGGATGTGACTATATTTTAAATTGAAAACTGGATTTTTCGGATATCGCCTGGATTTTATCCGGGTTAAAATGTAATTTCAAGTTATCGATAATAGTAGAGAAAAGGTTGAGTTTATGTTGTAGTAAGCGGTGTGAATGATATTTGTGCCCTCGACAAGAATCAAAAAGTCATCTAGTAACGTTGTAATGGAACCCGAGATGGTGTGAATAGCAGTATAGATGTTGCACAGGAGTGGACTTAGAACGTCACCTTGCGGTAGTCCGTTGGTGATTGTTGTGTAAGTTTGATTAATGTGGAGTGCTCTTTTACTGTAAAGATTTATAATCCACTGAATGTATATTTTTGGAATATTGAGATCTGATAGTAGTTGATCAAGAATTTAGAGGTTAATTTTGGCGTTTGAGAAGTCTATGACGCATGCTTTTTGGCGGAAAAGGTGGCTTCATCCTCTAGTTTCTCTTAGAGGGTGTTGAAACATGATGTGGCAATCTGTTTTTAAGTGTATGCGAAGGTTAATGTTTGGAATGGGCTTGTGTCCTTTAAATGTGTTTCTATTCAATTTTTAATGTTTATTGATAATTTTGACGGGTAAACTGAGTAATGACATAGGTCTGTAGTTGTTTCAGTCATCCAGATTTCTATTCAGTTTCGGAATTGGGATTATCCTTATGTGTCTTCCAGGTTCCGGTATTGTACAATTATTACCCGCGTCCTTAATTGCTTGGAGTGATCTGTTTAGATGTAGGGTGAAAAGGGCCGTAACTAAACCATAATTGACTTTGTCTAACCCTGGGGCTGTGGTTTTCGTTTAACGTTTAGTATTCTACTTAATTTTTTATGACCAAAGTCTAGTGGATTCTCCGTTGGCGTGAACAAAATCATATGATGGATGTTGTTTGGATGGTATTTCATCTCAATGAGGTTCAGGAAGGCTCTTGCTTGATCTTCATTGAGGACGTGATACAATTATTCGTTGATGCAATTTATGAATTTCCAGAAATTCATAATATTGACCATTATCCTAATCTCTTCCAGTTTTTCGTTCCAACTATTGATTTTGGCTTTAGTTTCCTTCCTCCAGGTTTCCCTTGCCTCATACAAAGTGGTCCAGTTTGCGCCGGACTTCAACCTGTTAAATTTTAGCCGTGCTTCGTTTTTCATTCTCCAAAGTTTATCTATTTCCTTGGACCATTCGTCTGGGGGGGTGTTTGTGTTTAGTGGATTGGGAGTTTAACTCAATAATATTGCCTAGTGTTTTATAAATATTGACTAGATCTGGTTGCTATTACTGATGTTTTGTCTTTCCTTCCTCCATATTATTTCATTCCTTTTCATGTTGGTAAGGGTAATGTCTGGTACAGACTGCAGCATCTTTCCATTCTTATTTATTGTTCTAAAGGTGTGGATACCCGTGTTCAGTATCTTTTGCATTGTTGTGATGATTCCCCACAAATGGCTCCTCGCATTGACGTCCCCCCCTATCAGGATGTCTTTGGTATAATCTAAAATTTTATTTAGCTTCTATAATTCTTCCTTATGGTTTTGGTGCATTTATTATCGCAATGTTTGCTCCCACACTTCAAGCAATTCTTTTTTTTAAATTCTTACCAAAGATTCTTCTTACTCTTACGATGGAGTGTCCAAGTAGGCCACAATTAGAACACTATCTGGGTTTGAATTTGAAATAGCTAACCTAACTAATTACATGCGCCATTTTGATACAGTCAGGTAGCTAGGTGCCAGAGAAAGTAAGTTTAATCGACGGTGTTGGAACGAATTTGTTGGAGTATTTCTGTCTCTTGTATTGAGCCTTTGGGCATGTAAGATTTTGATGTTGTCTAGGATGACTCCCATTTTATTGGCGGTGTTGACTACTTCATCGGTTGAGGTTTCGTGCGGGATGTCTCTAATCACTCCAAATCGATGTATTAAATTTCCGGGAATAAATGCCTTGAGATTGAAATCCTTTAGTTTGCTGTTATCCACTGCTTAGTTGGCTTCTTTCGCTGAACCGAAGAAGACTTTGAGCCTATTATACCCAGATTGTTTGTTGTCCTTTATTCCAGTAAGTCCTAAACTCTTGTTGTAAACAAATAGTTTCATAGATGTAATTCTAATCCTTTCCCCATTGTTATCTACTCTATCAATGAGAATGGCAAAAAGAGTCCCCTTATCGTCCGGTTGGTATTTGTGAATTTTGATGCCGGTTAACGGTTTGAGTGACCGTAGCACACGGTGTCACTTCAGTAGGAACCTTGGTCATGGCTGTATCATTGATATGTGGAAAGCATTTAAGTTCAACTTTGCATCTGATCATATTCTTATCATCTATAATTCTCCTTTATTCCAGTGATCATTTTGGGGTCTCCGCGGTCTGTCCATAGATTGCTCATCCATTTCGTGAGTCAGCCGTGAATTTAAAGTTTGATCACCAACTGTACAAAACACCAAAAACAAGGGAAAAAGGTACTTACAGTTCTTCCTATGTGTTAACTTTCCAATTTATGAGTTTTGCACTGAATCTAACAAAAACAACTGAAAAATAATATGGCGTCACTGGAATACCAGGAAAAGCGGTAAAACTTCAGATTGGAGAGGTCATCCAGTCTTGTTGTTCCGAAAAATACGTCCTCACACAGTCACGTTCTACACAGAACTATACCGTAACAACAAACAGCGCTAACACTCCGAACAAACGTCCGATCTAACGGTATTCAAAAAATTCAGCAGAGTTGCATTGGTGTTCGTAAAATTTTTTATTTTTCTCTATTTTGTCTATCTATTTACATTTGGCTTGTAAACAAAACGAGCAAAATATAAAAATTTTTACTAACACTAACACAATTCTGCAAAATCCGTTAGATTGGTCGATTGTCGGAGTGTTACCGCTGTTTGTTGTTACGCTATGACCGAACTGCGAGGGTTGTTTTTGAAATGTCCGCCTAACCTTATAATACTCACACACACAGCTCTTCTCCGCTTGCTTGCGTTTAAAAGGTAAGTCGCAATTCACTTTACTAGCAATTCCTGGGCGAAACTTTTCACGTGGTTTTAATGGTTGAGACAAATGTGAAATATTCTTAATTACTGACCAAGTCGCATTTACGAGGTTCTTGAATTCCATACACTGTGTACACAATCAGCTGTCCACCAACTAATGGCTTGTTTTGTTTACAAATCTTACGATCGTGATTGTCAAAACTTCAACCAGTAGCTCTCAAACATTGTTCTGGTTGTTCAAGCTCGTAAGTTTAATAAATATCACAGATGGCGCTGTAGGAGTACGAAAGGCGCTAATGAAGATTTATGGTTTATGGGATTTGTTATTTTTTGTGGTTTGTATAGCAATATTCACATAAGGAACAACCGAAATTGAACAAAAGCAATACTAACATCCACCTTCCTACCAAATCACATGCTTATTCATCAAATTCGTTTTACACACAGAACCGCCGCCGGGTTCTATTTCAACCGTATTGAGTTCCTTGTTTACATAAAGTATTCAAAAAATGCTGATAGTGGGATCTGTTTACTGGCGTTGTGTTACAAAACAATGCGAATATTCCTGGCAAGATATATTCTTAACATTTTGGAAATACATGAGTCAGGACCTGTAACAGGGTGTCACGCACTTAAATTTGAACGCTGAGCTTATTTGTTTTTCCTTGGCGTAATATATAATTACGACTTGAAAACTTTGAAAGTGTTGTAGGAAATAGAACTAGTAAAATTATAAACGGTAGTTTTTTCATAGTAAGATTTATTTCCATATGAAATACAATATCAAACCGAACTATGAACGCAAACTACATTTTAACAAAACAAACATTTTATTATTGGCGCAAGTACATAATTCGTCTTAATTTTACCAAGAATGTTTCCTAAAATTGCTTATCTCTAACAGTCTTTACTTATTCTAGAGTTTTATTTGTTACATATATTTGTCTTGAAATTTTCTTGTTATAATTATTATTTGACATCGGCAGGAAAGCCAAACAAAACCTCCCCAAATTGGTTTCTGTGGTGGAAAAAATAAATAAATACTATTAACAAAACAAATTTTCCTTCAATGAAAATTTGGTGGATGTTTGTATGGGGTGTATTGGAAGATGGAGTATGATTTGTTGTACCAGAATATTCATTTTGCTAAGTCAAAGATCCTTCCTTAAGGATTTAAGGATTGAGGTGTTTCGTTCATCTGGAGTGAGAGGCTAGTGTCGGTGTTGATGATTTGTGTAATTAGAGGGTTCGGATGATAAATCGCTTTTTGAAGAATCGCAGGAGTTGGTCCGTGAGGACTTCGTCTATTTTTCGAATTTGTGCTGTGTCATACAGGATTGTATGATTGATGATTGATATCTATTTACATTTGGCTTGTAAACAAAACGAGCAAAATATAAAAATTTTTACTAACACTAACACAATTCTGCAAAATCCGTTAGATTGGTCGATTGTCGGAGTGTTACCGCTGTTTGTTGTTACGCTATGACCGAACTGCGAGGGTTGTTTTTGAAATGTCCGCCTAACCTTATAATACTCACACACACAGCTCTTCTCCGCTTGCTTGCGTTTAAAAGGTAAGTCGCAATTCACTTTACTAGCAATTCCTGGGCGAAACTTTTCACGTGGTTTTAATGGTTGAGACAAATGTGAAATATTCTTAATTACTGACCAAGTCGCATTTACGAGGTTCTTGAATTCCATACACTGTGTACACAATCAGCTGTCCACCAACTAATGGCTTGTTTTGTTTACAAATCTTACGATCGTGATTGTCAAAACTTCAACCAGTAGCTCTCAAACATTGTTCTGGTTGTTCAAGCTCGTAAGTTTAATAAATATCACAGATGGCGCTGTAGGAGTACGAAAGGCGCTAATGAAGATTTATGGTTTATGGGATTTGTTATTTTTTGTGGTTTGTATAGCAATATTCACATAAGGAACAACCGAAATTGAACAAAAGCAATACTAACATCCACCTTCCTACCAAATCACATGCTTATTCATCAAATTCGTTTTACACACAGAACCGCCGCCGGGTTCTATTTCAACCGTATTGAGTTCCTTGTTTACATAAAGTATTCAAAAAATGCTGATAGTGGGATCTGTTTACTGGCGTTGTGTTACAAAACAATGCGAATATTCCTGGCAAGATATATTCTTAACATTTTGGAAATACATGAGTCAGGACCTGTAACAGGGTGTCACGCACTTAAATTTGAACGCTGAGCTTATTTGTTTTTCCTTGGCGTAATATATAATTACGACTTGAAAACTTTGAAAGTGTTGTAGGAAATAGAACTAGTAAAATTATAAACGGTAGTTTTTTCATAGTAAGATTTATTTCCATATGAAATACAATATCAAACCGAACTATGAACGCAAACTACATTTTAACAAAACAAACATTTTATTATTGGCGCAAGTACATAATTCGTCTTAATTTTACCAAGAATGTTTCCTAAAATTGCTTATCTCTAACAGTCTTTACTTATTCTAGAGTTTTATTTGTTACATATATTTGTCTTGAAATTTTCTTGTTATAATTATTATTTGACATCGGCAGGAAAGCCAAACAAAACCTCCCCAAATTGGTTTCTGTGGTGGAAAAAATAAATAAATACTATTAACAAAACAAATTTTCCTTCAATGAAAATTTGGTGGATGTTTGTATGGGGTGTATTGGAAGATGGAGTATGATTTGTTGTACCAGAATATTCATTTTGCTAAGTCAAAGATCCTTCCTTAAGGATTTAAGGATTGAGGTGTTTCGTTCATCTGGAGTGAGAGGCTAGTGTCGGTGTTGATGATTTGTGTAATTAGAGGGTTCGGATGATAAATCGCTTTTTGAAGAATCGCAGGAGTTGGTCCGTGAGGACTTCGTCTATTTTTCGAATTTGTGCTGTGTCATACAGGATTGGGTTGAGGGTTCCCCAGCAGCGGCGGAGAATTTGATTCTCTTTGCGGCGAATCTTCTCCATCTGAGATTGGGGTAGATCACACCAGAAAGCGAAACCGAAAGCGATTAGTGGCCAAATGAGGGACTTATAGCAAAGGAGCTTCACCTTTTTGGGCAGCGCGGTGCGAACGTGCATTACGGTGGAGAGGGCTTTGAATGCATAAGTGGCTCTTTGTAGGGTTTCTTGTGATGTGGGTGTTTGGGGAGAGTTTTTGATTAATTAAGATGCCAAGGTGGAGATTTTCTCTTGGCTGAGGAGAAGTTGAACTTTGGTTAAGTCAGATCTGACTTTCTCGGTAAGGCGAGTTTTGCCTTATATGACTGAAGTCTCACACTTGGAGGGGTTGGGGATCAGCTTACATTTGATGAAGTACTTGCGGAGGGCGGCGAGGCATGGTGATATGATAAGATCGTCAGCGTATTGCAGAATATGGATAGGTGAGAGCTAGTGGGAAGGAGGTGGAATATCGGCAGTGTAAATGGAAAAGTAGGTGGCAGAGATGACTGAACCTTGTGGGATGCCTGCTGGCATCGATTTCCATGGGGAATGAGTGTTCGGGAGATTTACTTAGAACTTCCTGTTAGTGAGGAAGGACGGTGCGGGTGGAAGTTGAAGATGCTGGCAAGTTTGGTAACGAGACCGTTTTACCAGACGGTAAAACTGTCAATCAGACAGGTAACTGTGGGGCGGTTTTTATTTGCACTTATCTGAGTGTAAGTTTTGAGGGTGAGTAGGGAATGGTCATCTAAATGCGAGGGTCGCTTTGCGAGCTGGAAGTTTGGGATAATGTTGATGTAAAAGCAATGTTGATCGATGAACGTTTTGATTACAGTTTCAAAGATCTTTCTTGTTGTAATGAGCAGTGAGATTGGTTGGAAGCTTGATATCTCTAATGGATTTTTGGCTTTTTTGAGGATCGGTGTGATTGTGGGGTGTCGCCAGGAGAGCGGAAAATATACATTTAGGATGCAATGGTTGAATAGTTTGGAGAGAAAAAGGTTCATTGTAGGAAGATGATTGGAAGGAAGATGATTGGGATTTGGTCAGGACCTGTTGATTTTTTGATCTTGTGCGAGCGGATAATGTCATGGATTTTTGTGAATGTTTTAAAGTGTATGGGTTCGCAGTCGAGGATGAAGTTAATCCGTTTTGAAAGATGTTGGTTGAAACGGGAAAGGTGAGGAACTTTGAGTTGATGTAATGTAGGGTTGGATCGTAAGGAGTCGATGGTAGCATTAATAACAAAATCTAAGTTAGGGCCTGATAGATGAGCGGACGAGAAATGTGTGGTGAGGAAATGATCGGCTAACATTTCTGCTTTTTGAGTGGGTGATACATTTTAAGGGAGTATAAGTAAATTATGATTGGAGGGCTTAGAGAGTCGGGGGCATGTTTTCCGGAGCTGTGGAAAGGTGTTTTGATTAAGTCGTATGTTAGATAGGCGTAGAGTGAAGTATTGGTGATAGAGGTGCTAAATACTGGAACGAATTGTCGCGATTCGGTCGCGAATATGGAAATTGTTGGGGTCAAATGGGTGGCGGTATAGAAGTCTACGAAGGATTCTCTTAAGTCGTATATCGCCGATGAGTTCAGGGGGCAGGGTTACTAGGGAGTTGTAGTTGAGAACTCTCTTCGGTATGCATTTATCTGAGGTTTCGTGGATGAGGGTAGTGTAAATGGATAGGGTTTCATCGATTGATTGATTGGTGATGGAATTGGTATCCGGTGAGTGATGGGGTTTTATGGGGTGGGATGCGGGAGAGGTGTATATTTAGTTTCATCCATTAGACATTGTGGAAATCGAGGACGAAGGTAGGGTTTTCAGTGAGTGGACGTTCATGGAGTTTAATTTCTAGGACTACGGCGTCATGGTCGCTGATACCAAAGACAGAAGAAAAGGTGAAAGGTGAAAGGAAGAAAAAGTTGAGTGGTTGGTTGAGGCTTAATAGGGAGATCATCGTTGACTATGAATAAGTCAAGGTATGATGCTTCTTGTGGGTAGGTTTGGCTGACGGATGTTTGTAGGGAGATTTGGAGAGGTATTGAGTTGTTGGAGTACCAACGGTGGCTTGTGGTACCGTTAGAGTTGGTGCTACGATTTAGTCATAGGGGGTATCTTGCGTTGAAGTCGCCTCCTATTATAATGTGGGATTTTTTGCTCTCTGCACTAGGGTGATTTTTTAAGAAAGTTAACAGGAGATTGATGTCAGATTCGTGGAGTTGTGACTCGAGACAGTAGATTGCTGAACAAAAGAGAACGGTGTTTCGGGTTTCGATGGTTATTGTGGTGGACTCGTCCCAGCAGGGTGGAAAGAGCTGGGTGGATTTAAATTTCGAGTGGACGAGCATTGTAGTGCCACCCGCACCATGTGAGTCTCGACGATCTACGAAGAGGTTGAATGAGGGAAAGTGTGGCCTGCACCGTGGTGGATTTTGATTTCACATAAGAGGACAATATGAGGTTAGTGAGTTTGAAGGAAGATTTCAAGCCCGTGACAGCGTGCTCTACCGAAATTGAGTTGATGTTTAGCTCCATTATTTTAACATTCATCTAGGGACGCTATGAGCGAGCATATCAAGATTTTCTTCTCGAGCGGATTGACGGGGAGGAATTGTTGCAATTTTGCTGCAAGTCCAACGATGTACATCGCTAATAGGGAGGTTATTTCGTTTTGATCTAGTGATGATGGTGAAACTTTAGTTTGGATGTTGGTTTTGATAACTGTTGCGTAGGTGACCCATGGTTGAATGTGATTGTTGTTGGTTGCGGATTTTGTATATGTTTGTGAAGAATTTTTTCGGTATAGCAACTGGATGAAACTGTCTGAATTTAACAAATGCAGGACAGTTGCGGTAGTTGGCAGGGTGCTCATCGGAGCGGCAATGAGCGTATTTTGATTTCTGTTCGGGGAGTTTCTGACAGTTGCCGGGCCCATGAGATAGATTGCATTTTATCCATCTAAAGATTAGATGACAGTTGGAAGCAGCATGGCCAATTCGCTGACAGTTTTAACACTGCAAAATAGACTTAATTTTAATTGTTTCAAATTAGAAATTGTATGTAGAGTGGCGGTAACCTTGCTCTGGGTCGCTAGATTGAAGTTAGAACCGGAGGTAAGTAGCCAGAGGTCTAAATTTCTGGTTTGGCGTTTAGCAGTTGCCATTTCGAAACGCTTAATTGAAATCATGTCTCGAATGCCTTGAGCATTGAGGTCCTTATGGATGTCCTCTTCCGAGTAGTCCTCGTATGACGAGGCTTTTGGATTTTGGGTAGGTTAGAGTGTACGTGAAGAATTGCTTGTTGTTCTCGGTTAGAAACTTTTCTATTTGGTATTTGGGTAGAGAAAGGAGTCGTTGTTTGAGTATGTATTTATTGGGAAGTTTGTTCAAAATTGTTTCTATGGATAAAATATTGTTGTTCTTTTCGCTAGTAACGATTGGGGGATGTTATGAAGACTTACCTTCTTGTTGAATTGTGCTGGCGACGGTTGTTTGTTTCCGTTGTTTCCGGCTGTGGCTATCGATGTTGTAGACTTTTCGGGTTGCTGCTGGGCTGCTGGTTTTGTTTTCGCGTTGCTAGTTGCACGTGGGTCTTCGGTGGTAGCTTGCTTCACTACCATCTCATGCAGTAGAGCGGTCATATTATTTAATTTGTCCATAAGATAATCTATTTTTTCCTCAGTTCGCGGTTCTACTCCTCGAGCTCTTGTAGTCTATCGCTGGATGTTGTCACTGTTTCCATCTCCTCCTGTTCACTGTAGTCGGCTTCCGGCTCCGAGTCGCCTTCGCTCTCCGTATGTAGTTTCGCTCCGTCCGTACTATCGTTTATCCGTCGATTTGTCACTTGGTGATGCCGAGCCGTTGTGCGGTTTCATAGGCTTCTGCATCTTTACCTACTGGCACTGGCACTAAAACACTGTATCTGTGTGATGTTTTCACACATTTACACACTGAAACTATCTTCCTGTCTATTACAGGGCGAATGATCCTTTATTACATGTATGTGTGTGTGTGTGTATGTATGTATGTATGTATGTATGTATGTAGATATGTATGTATGTATGTAAGAAGCGGTTTTTGTAGTGGCTGCTGATCCTAGAACTTTCATTTGGGCTGTTCTATCTCGCAATAAGGATCAAATTAGTTTCAGCAGGTAAGGAGGAATACTGCACTTTTTAAGCTTATGAATTAGGCCGTATCGAATTAAGAATTAAGACGGTATCGAACACCTTTTCTATATTGATATAGGGTTGAATTTATATCTTTGGAGGCACGTAGTAGTTGGTGCTCTTTAGATTATTGATGTCTGGAAAAAACTGAATGTTAGGAAGGATGGCATTGTTTTCGACGTAATCCGTCACCCTTTTCAAGATAAGCTTCTAAAAGAAATGTTACACACCGTTGGCCGTAAACTTATTGGCGTGTATTTGTTAGGGTTTCGCAAATCTTTACCGGGCTTCAGGACTAGAATAGCGCTGACGTGTTTCCAGCAGCTTAGAGAGTGTGACGTTTTCAGACAGACGTTAAAAATTAGGCAGATTAGCACCATCGCTTTCTTTGGAAGGTTTGGATCACTAAATTGGGTATTCCGTCGAATTCAGGGACCTTACCGTTCTTAGCTTTTTTATTTGCTCAATTATGTGTTTTGATATTATAAGAGCTGCGGGAGGTAAAATGGCATTGTTTTTATCGGATAGCAGTGACCTAGATACTATTACTTCTGCCCTGTTTTCGCTCATTCTATGGAACAAATTGTTGGGTTCGTGGTGTATATCTGCAAGTAACACTGTTTTCTCTTCGGTAGAATGAATCTGGGTACCGTGTTCGTTGTTCAGAGCATATGGAAGATCATGATGCATTCGTTTCAGAATTTTTGTCAGTTTGCAGACTTTTCGTTCGTTATAGTCAAGGTTGGTAAGGAGATTGTTCTAGAGGTTGTTTCGGTGGATCTTGAATTTGATCTTGATAACTTTCGTAAGAGAGTTTACGTCGGTCATCGACTTGAAGTCACGGTTTCTCTGCCACTGGCGCTGTAGAGAATTACGGGCTCGGGTCAGCTTATATGCTTTCTCGATATATGAATATTGATAGTTGCAGGACTTAATGGTGTCGAACGAGAAGCTTTTGTTAAGCGCTGGGGATGTTTTTTTTGCTCATGCTTGTTATAATATTTGATTAATCAGGGTTGGAATTTTGTAGCGATAGGGTTTTTAATGTATTACTCATCCAAGGGTTCTTCTTTACAAAGTTTATTGTTTTATTCATTTTGCGTATGTTGGTTTTGTAGTCATTTAGCATAGATTTCGTAGTTTGGGGGTTGATGTTTATTGGTGAAACGCCCTTGCAGGTTTTTATTTATGTGCCGAGTGCACTGTTTTATTATATATAAAAAAATTCTAAGCAGTGTTTAGCTGTATGTGGAATTTAGCCTGGATAAGTGGTTCTTGAATTTCTCAGACGTTTGTCTCTTTTTTAATAGCGCAGGAAAAAGAATTTCATCATTTCGTAGTTAATATTATCAAGTACAGGTGCTGTGGATCCCATTTTTTCGGCCGGTATGTGTTCAAATTCTCTTGGGCACCATTATCGATGGAGACTTTGGGGTACGATTATGAAATATGTTTCCGATTTTGTTTCTGTTTTATCTACTCTACGAAGCATGTCAAAAGTTCCTAATTGAAGAAGTTTTGCGGTTGAAATATTCATATGAAATATTCAACCGCAAGAAATATTCAATGTTGCCTGTCTAACCTTTCTCCTTCATTTTCTTCCACAAACCATTTTTGTTTCACTGCGCTAGTGCTTATCATCCACTCCTTTGGAAGCTCATTTAGAATGGACTTGTGAATGGTTTCTACTCTGTTGTAATTTGGGAGAGCATTTTTTCTCACAAGGCTTTGAGATATTTTGACCATTTTTCAGAGGATTTTATCTATGTTCGTATTTGTAGCTTTGCAGAACGTAACCATTTTCAATTCTTGTCCAGTCTGCTGAAAGTATATCTGCCCGTTTCCACTATTTATTAATATTTATTATTATTTGTACTGGGGTCCACTTGCTGGAAGAAAGCATTGGCCAGCATCGGCCCTTAGCTCCCCATGTGTAGTACTATTGTTTACAGATGGTCCATCCTGTCGTCCTACAGAAGCCAAGGAGTTCCCCCAGTTCTGTGGTTGCCAAGTGTTCCATTTCTGTTGCCCCAGTACATCTCAGCCAAGTAAGGCGTTTGTTGGCCGGACTCGGGCAGTCTAGGAGGAAGTGTTCAGTACTTTCTTCCACCTCGCCGCATGCTCGGCCGGTGTCATCCGTCTGTCTTCCTATTCGTTTGGCGTATTGACCTAGAAGACTATGGCCCGTTAATACTGCCACCAATGTTCTAACGCAATTTCGGTTTTCCCAGGGAGTTGTTTTGTGCTCGTTTGATTAGGGTGCGGCCAAAGAGCTTGGCTTATTCTGCAGTCGTTCCTGTCATTCCAAGCCGTATCTGTATCTTTCCAGAGGATTTCGTCTAGTTCCCTTTTTACCGTTGCTAGTGGCACTTGAATTGTGTCTATTCTAGTGGCATTTCGGTCGGCTGATCCAGCTCTCGCTAGCTCATCCGCTCTTTCGTTGTCCTCTACACCGCTGTGTCCAGAGCCCCATGTCAGTTTTCCATTTATCGGGTTGTTGCGGCTTTGAGAGCCTGCCTACAATCCAGCACCAGTTGTGAAACTGCAGTGCCGATTTACTGTCCGAGAGTATTTGTATTCTTCCATTAAGGTTGTTTGTTGCCGCTTCTATAGCCGCTTTTATTGCAAACACTTCCCAATAGAAAACCGTGGTGTGGCTTTCCAGTTTATAACTTCGGTAGAATTGCGGGTGATCTGCAAAAAGATTCCGGCGCAGCTTCCCTCATCCGTTTTAGAACCATCGGTGTACATCAAGATGCTCGCAAGTGATACCTGTCTGAAGATGAATTTGTCGACTGGCATGAGATTGAGCATTATCTCCATTGTAGCAGTCAGCGTAGTCGTAATGGGACCTGTGATGCCAAGGCAGGCGATTCACTGGATCTTCTCTAGCTCTTTCGCAGTGGTTTTCTTTTGTAATGCCTGCCACCAAACCAATGCCCCGTAGGTGGTTATTGGCCTCACTACTGTTGTGTAGATCCAGTAGGCAATTTATTCCCCAGGTTTTCTCCACTAGTCTTTTAACTGTGAAGGACGCCGCTGTAGCACTCCGTCTGACTTAGTCAAGAACTTAGTGCCTCTCTTAACGAGAATGCCCCGGCCTTCACTCCAATGATGTCTTCGCTGAGATTATATAATAGGCTGTACCTTTGAGATTTGGTATAAGGATTGCGATTGTCTAGAGTTTCCTGTTGTAGCGCTTAGCAGATATTTTTCTTACTTAAATAAAATTCAAGAATGTTCTTGTGTTTGCCAAGGCTCTGTTTTCTTAATTGTAGAACATCAATCAATTCCAGATGTCTTTCTTTCTTAGGATGATAGCGTTGCTTTTCACATTACATTAAGCATTTGATATATTTCCTTTCCTGTTGTTATATTTTTTAAAGATACTCACCCATTTATTGTTGGAAGAATCTTGTTTTCTTTGTTCTGACTTCTTAGTGCCTACTAAGAAGACTTCTAATGTTATTTTATTTTGTAGGCTTGCCAACAACTTTCCTAGATCCGAAGTACTGTGACTAAATTAATGTGTTTTACTGAAATCCTTCGAGAGTAGTGAACGGCTTGGGCTAGCGCTGTATGGAATAGCTGAAAGTGTGTAAGTATTTATCAACAAGGACTTCGGAATGTCTACCAATGGATTCCTATCATTAGTCCAGCATCCATTGTGGAGAAAGGGAAAATCGATCTTATAACCTTCACCCAAGCCGAGGTAATCGTATATGTTCTTGTGGATGAGGTCTGCAGCTTCCTTGTTCGAGACATTGATGATGGAACTAACTTCTATCTCGTGTTTGTAAGTGACCTATTTGGAACATGTACAGTTTGTTGCTTGGTGATTCTCTTCTTTGTGTAGTAGACAACAAAATTTGATGCAAAAAATTTCGCAGTTGCACGAGCCAGAATCCTAACCTGCCACAGCTCAAGCATTGATGCGGTTTAAACTTAAGGGTTAGGCCACTCTAGAGGCTGAAAATTTTTTTTAAGATTTTTTGTTTCATAGGAATATTACAAAATAAATCGAGATTCCATTTAATGATATTTATTATGTATATAAACAAGTTTACAAATATTTGTTTGAAGTGAATTATTTCGAAATGGCGGATGTGCAGCATATTTCCGATCAAGTCTTCGTTTTTCAAGGCTCACAGCCGAACAAACAGCTCCTATAATTTTTTAATTTCAATTCGCCAATATTTTTTTTTTATTTCAGTCACTAACTGGTAGAGAAGTACATAGGATTTTTTCAAAATTTAATTTTTGGCCAAATGGCGCACTTTAAGTGAAAAGTGGAGAAATTTGCTCGAAAATCATCTGATACTTGCTTACAACAAATGAACTATGCAATTAAAAAAAATCTTATGTACTTCTATAAACAAAAATTTTCCAAGATATTTTCAAAATTTCAAGTCCATCGTTTGAAAATTATCTGGGGTAAAAGAAAACAAGTAGCCTCTCCTTCTACAATGATGTAGAGGCTACTTGTTTTCTTTCATATATATACAAGAATCGGTAACAGTTATTTTTTATCTGGGGTATGTTTCCGGCCAACTCAAAAAAAAAAAAATTCGGAAGTAAACGCGTTTGAAGTTTTGAGTAGTAGAAAATCATGAATAATTCTTTAAATACCTCTAATCAGTGATGCCTGCGCCATACAATTGGCTTCTCAGGTTATCGTCCTGCTCTTGTTTTTCTTTTCTGCTTGATCTTGAAGTGATCATAGCCTCTTTCACTCGTTCAGGCTGCAATTTCTCTGCCTTCTTTATATGCTTTTTATCGATTTCCAGGCACATTTCGTAGCTTCTCGGTCCAATTTTCGAGTCCATTGCTTCCATTATGAGCAAAATTGAGGGAAATTTGTCATTATTCACACAAACTGCAATATCTGTAGCCACATCCAAGACTGTCCTACGACTTGCGACGGATTTCGGGGCCAATGCCCACAGAGTTGAGTTAAAGCTTTCGTTACTACTTTGTGTGTAACCGCCGATGCATCGAGTTAAATTTTCACTTGTCAGTTCTTCATAGGCTGGTTTTATAGTTTTATCGTACACATCTTCGGTAGTTTCAGTTTTTTGCCCATGTACTGGCATTCAAGTCATCTGCTGCTTCTAAATCATGGCAATTCAATGGTCTTCTTCGTGACGCTTTGAGTTTCTTTCTGTTGCCACATACCGTTTTTTCTTCCTTTTTTCTATTGAACACAAATTTATCACTCATTGTAAAAATAAATTAATAATTATATCGGTGGAAAAAATTATCGCACATAAGTATCGATAAAAAAAGGCATGTATCACTACAAGCGTGCGTAGCGTCCTTCTCAAATGCTTGGCTGTGCCTAACCGACTGAAAAAGACCGACTGAAAAAGACGTTAGACAAGTTTAAACTTGTCTAGAATACACAAATGGTTTCAATAAAATCTGTCATGTACTTGCTCCAATCTCCTAACGTCCCTTTTCACGACCGGCCCCAAAGTCAGACCAGGAGGCCTTGTAATAAAATTTAAAAACGGAGTACTTAGATTTTTTTCCCGACTGTAATATTTTGGCACATCATTTTTGTGGTCTTAAGGAACAATTTAAAATAAAAACAAAAAATTAATTTTTAAAAAAAATTCTAGAGTGGCCTAACACTTTAAACTAATTAACTCTACTGTTACGTATATCATATATCATACATGTGCCGTATATCATTATTTTCGTGTCTGGTAGTTCTAAACTATTTCTAATTTCCTGAAAAAGTTTGTTTTACTGAGTGCGTTGTCACAAACTGGGGTCATTGTGGTCACTAACGTTAAATGTTTCGTTAAATATCAAGGATATTGGAATTGTCGTGCTATTTTTCATTTGTTGCACGGTTTGGCTATCGCCTTGGCTGTAGCCTCTTCAGTGGTGAGCGATACATATAATTTCTCGTGATAAAAACCTAATGTCCAGGAATTTCAGCTTCATGTTTTCAACAGCGTCATTTGTCTCGATTGCAGAGTAGAAAAAGACTTTAAGGTTTTCGATCAGTAGGAAGAACTTCATTGATGTGAGCTGCACAATCTTTTTTTTCTGTTCAAATCAATCCTAAGTTACCGGAAAAATCAACTGATTCAAGTTGGGAGTTTGATAACTCTCAATGTTTGATAAGCCTTGTTATTACTCTAGGCATGTGTTGTGTGCACCTAGTTCGTAGCGACCATAGGTTCATCATACATAAGCGGAAAACTCTTCCGTTTGCCTTTGCTAAGTGCTTCTCTGTTAGGCTCTCCCAGTTTTCGTTTAACTGAGTTCGCTTCCTTAAACTATTTATAAATTGCAGTTGTGAAACAAAAACTATCAAAAAGTCCTTTATCGTGCGGTGATGCTGAACCGAAACAACACAACAATTACTTGGTGCAAGACTGTGCTGGTACATCGAAGACTTTTGTTAGTCATACATTTCGCCTATGTATTTTATTGCATAAGGAATCAATCGAAATCATAATCGACTTTGACTTCGACTGCAAAGAAATACCCACTTGCAAAATTGAATATTTTCAGGTTGTTGATCATCAAATACTATTAAATTCATCTTATAAAACTCACATAAAAGCATTTTCAAGAAAGGACTTCCTTCGTGTGGAGAGGAGTTGCGAAACAATTAGTCTGTTGGAAAACAAAATAATTTGTGATGGGGAATGGATGCTACAAGCCAAACGGAATGTCGTGAAATTGAAGGATCTAAGAGTATTGGACCTAAGATAGAACCTTAAGGGATTCTGGAGAGTCATGGGATATTGTTTAATGTTTTGTTAGCTATTTTAATGGTGGATATTCTATTGAAAAATTCTTTAAAACTCAAACTGTTCCACCAGGAACTAATTTTTCAGGAGCAATCCTCTAGAATTTTCTTAGATTAACGAGAAGGGATATTGGCTGTTACTTCATGACCCTTTTTGATAATTTGGAATAATGTCCGCTGCTCCAATGATTTTCTGAAGTGTTTGTTATTGAAGCAGTAATTGATGATATTGCAAAGTGATCTACCTAATTTATTGTTGCATTTTCGTAAATATAGATTTTCATATTTTTTATAGATTTTCATAGTTGAAAATCCCTTCGAGCATGTAGAATTTCTAACGATTTAAAGAGCCTTGAAGAAATTCCATTTTGTCGGGTAAAAAAATGATGTGATCTAGAGTGATATGGTGCGAAGACCAGTTAGATATGGGAAAGATAGTCATCGAAGACCCTTTGTACCCATTAACGAATTGTTTCAATATTTCATGGACTACCTTGTTTGTGGCTTTGTCCTTGGAACATCTGCTGCTATAGAGACAGAGTTGTAGAATTCTGTGGTAGCTGAAAGCTTCCGTTCTGTGGTAAGAAGTGTTTCGTCCTATTACCTGACAGCTTCCAGATTCAGGTCTTTCAAGATGCGCAGGCGTTTGAAAAACTTGTTAATTTCTTTAAAACTTTTGGACGAGGGTTTAATGGCCGAGGGCCGATCTTTAAATTGATTGTGAAGCTCTTTCCGTAGTTTTACTCTGAAAATAGTATGTAGGCATCTAATTTACGTTCACAACTATACGTATTTGATTGTTCTATGGTTCAAGTGGAAAGATCTCTTGACCCTTTCCAACGAGTTTTGATGCGAACGAAGGCTAAGTTGCTATACGATACGTCTCCATACCTGAAAAGACTGAAAAAGTCTCTATATATTCCGATGCAACTAATGAATTTTAGGTGGTTTCAAAGATCTCATTTTGGGGAAATGTAATAACCAGGGGCTACTTGGAAGCTATATCTCAGCTTATTATCAACTTGGCTCCAGTCTGCTTGGGAGTAGGGACTAGTGAGAAAGATTTTTGGAATCAGAGATTGGAACTTCTCTAGCGATAGGACCAGAAAAAAGTATGATGGTGCAGAAACAGTGATTCAATCACTCATATAATGACATTTATGTGTGATTGTACGGAAGAATAATTTAACTGTAGTCCGAAACATCGGTGCAGAAGTCATGTAGAACGGAAGGGCTATGTATTTGTTCTCGGAGGGCAAACAAACGACATATGGTGTATTTGATTTTTTTTTCAGAACAGTGGCGCCAGAAACTCCTCGATTTGTCTTTCTTTCATGGGAAACAAAAAGAATTGTTCTTCGCGATTGGAGCCCTGAAGCCTCGGACGGTTACTTGGGGGTTTCAATACTGTGGCAGGCGGTGTGGCTGTTCCATGCCTATTTGTTCGGAGCTTTGCTCACACATGTGTGTAGTAAAGAAACTGATTCTGAGAAAAATCTAAACTGGAAGCCACTTGGTCTTGCTGCTCCTTTCTCTATTCAGTCTTTAAATTCCGACGACTTTGAGATTTACAAGATGATTTTTAGAGCAGCAGAGTCAGTGAGTAGATCCATCCTCGAAATATAAATCTCCATCGTTTAGAGAGATCGTTGCGAGGGCTACTTGTTTTTTTTTTTTGTGGGGTAGGGAGGTTAAGGCTGTTTACGCCCTGAGTGTGGGACTCCCAGACGCAAAATGCATTTGGACTACCCACTAAACACCTCCCCTGTCAACCTGAGAACCTAGCCTGGAACCGTTTGACACATTACTTCGGGCTTGGCCTCGTGTTCCTACGCCTAGAGGTGCCTTCGCATTATGGGTATCTCTTCTCTAACGGGAAGGACGGGAGAGGAAGGAAGTGCTACAAAACAGATCCATCCATCCCTGATGCCTCCCAGCGCTCCAATAAAGCTTTTTTTAATATCAGCACTGCCCTAGCATATTGCGCCACGCGATTCCAATTGTCAACTGTTTCCAGCATTACTCGGACGGTAGTTTCCGGACAGAGCTCTCCGATTTCGCTGAGTAGGAACCCTCGCTGCTGGCTCCACCTTTTGCAGTAGAAGAATGTGTGACAGGCGTCATCCAATTCTCCTGCACAAAACCCACAGTTAGGAGACCGTGCTTTGTCAATGTACAATGTACGTGCTATGTACAGGTAGGACTGAAAACAACCGTGCCCGCTTAAGAGCTGGTTCAAGTAGAAATCGGTCTCACCATACACTCAACTGAACCACGGCCTCAGGTCAGGGATCAGACGGGCAGTCCACCTTCCCGTTGTTTCTTGCTCCCAGGACTGTTGCCAATCGCTGAGAGAGCGACGTCTCTCTTCTTTGGTGATCTCTTCTCTTCGATCTTCGCCTCTGCGCAGGTAAATACTTCTGCGCTCTCTCGCAAGGAGGGTGATGGGTATCACCCCTGCGATTACCCGCACTGCCGCCCCGGAGACCGTTCGGTATGCGCATGAGATTCGCAATGCTCCTTGTCTCTGCACCTGTGTCAACCGCTACCGGTGTAACTCCTTGCTGAGAGCGTCGCCCTACAGTTCTGATCCGTAGAGTAGAAGCGACTGCACAACGATCATTAAGAGTCGTCTCCTTGATGTGGTGGGCCCCCTATGTCGGCCATTAATAGGGTGAGTGCCGTCACACGCGCTGCAGCCTTGTCAGCTATTGCCCTGATTTGTTGGGAAAAACTCATCTTCGAGTCTATCAGGACGCCCAGGTACTTTACTGCTGATTTCGATTCGACCAGCTCGTCCCCTATACTGATAGGCTGTATTCTGGGGATTCTCTTCTTCGGTTTTTTCCAGTGCCAGCTTGAATCCGTGAACGGTCATCCAGTCCATTACCCTCCGCATTAACGTATTGAGTCTGAGCTGCGCATGGTCTACTGTGCGTCCAGCGACCAGCGCCCCGACATCGTCCGCATAGCCCAATAAACGTGACTCTTCCGGCAGTTCAAGCTGCGAGGGCTACTTTGCCATTTATGGTTTTTGTGTCGAGTCACACATCTTGCTGCGTGCCTGAAATTTATGACACAGGCACGTGTCCAATGCATTGGCTATCTTTTGACTGGATTATGCCTCGGTTTCTTGAATTTTTCCAAGTGATTTTATGACTACGGACATATATTTTTCAGGTGTTCGTTGAACCTCAATATTCGGCTGCTTCATAGAGATATCATCTTTGAAGTGCTTAAGAAGACTTCGATTATTACCGTTTTCCGACGCTGCAACGGCAAAAAAGGATGTCCCTTAATCTTACCTTGTTCTTTTTGTTCAAATGAAGTCATAAGATTCGAGCGGTAAGAAATATTGTCATGATAAAAGCAATGGAAGGTAGATACTACTAACTAGCCCTGGAATACCAGGGGGGCATTCAGAGGAGTACGAATATCGCATGATATTAAGACTCAAAATCTTATTTATTGCGTGCGCGATTCTTATATCGTATCTACTATCAATTTCGCTTAGGAATTAACACCCAGTATTCTGCATTAATTTTAAATTTTGAATAACTGTTAAAAATAAAATGATTTTATCTAAAAATGAAAAATAATTATTATTTCAATTATTTTCATAATTATTATTAATTCTTATTAAACATAATAAATATTATTCAACTAATTTTAATGTAAAAAAAAATGAATAATTATTATCGAAGTAATTTTCTTGCAATTTTTTTTAGTAAAATTCAATGGTTTGTTTTTATTTGCATTGACTCAATATAGGTAACAATCAATTCTTTAGCAAACAATTTTTATAAGCCTGTACAGAGAACATCGCTCATTTCCATCGTAAAATATGAAACGATTGTGCTGGTTCATTTCATTTATGTGTTGTTTAGAAAACAATATATTTTTATGATCTTAACCGCAGCTGATTGCACATACTCGTACTGTAGAATGCAAAGTTTTTGTGATGAATTCAAGTAATGGTTTCATAGAAATGTCAATTAACTCATAAAGTTTATTGAACTATTAAACTTAAAGTATAATTTCAGCCCAGATATAGACCTCCGTGATTTATTATTTACTTCTTTTATTATAATGGGCTGGTGAAGTTCCAAAACGATAAGTTTTCAAAAGATCATTATTTTGAAACAATTTCGAGAAAAGACGATTCTTAAAAGTTTTGGCTTCACATTTGCATCCTTCGCGGAATATAGAATCACAAAGGAGACAAAAACCATGGAACATATTTCCTACCATTGAAAAAAGTGAGTGCTAATCCAAGCTTTTTTAATATTGTTTAATCAGGTGTCTGTATTGCTATTAATTAATGCAGAATAAAAACTAGATTTTACAGAAATGGTACCAGAAATTTCTTTTGCGACAGAGGCTAGAACGGATGCAAAATTTTGAAAAATGCTGTTAAAGTTTCTACATATACATAAATTTATTATTATTTATCCTAAGTGCCACACAAAGTTTGCATTCATGAATCATTAGATGCTTTTGGAAATGGTTCTCAAGTACTCTAAAACCGTATCTCTTATTGCCGCGCCAACACGTTGGGAATTTTAAGCTTGTGTCTTAATATCAACTATGAAAATCTGCCATCAACTATGAAGCCAGCAACTCAATGATTTCTGGGACTGGCGACTCAATAATAAGGAGAACCAATGATGTAAGACACACTATGAAAACATTAACACATACGGCCGAAGCAACTTATAACAACTGTTAGAAGATTCTACATCCTACAATAATTCAATCCAACTGTCAAAACTTTGAGAATTTTCTCCAACATTTTTTCACGTGTATTATGTCTTTTGATTTCCTTTTTGTTAAGTGAATCCTAAGTTCAATAAATAAATTGAATCATAAATACTTTGAGTTAAGCACTAAAATTCAACATTGTTACTGCTCGAGTTCAGCTACGTCCAATGGTGGTTTTTACACTAGAAATCACGTTTTGACACGACTCACACTGTTGCTTTCACCGAATTACCCTTTGTGACTCGATATCGATACTTGAAATATTGATTGCTTTTATGTTTGCTATAAGTTACATTAAGTCGGCAGTGAATATTTTGAATGTTTTTATCACGATTTATGAAGCATAAATCGGGAAAGTGACCGCCATGCTGTTTGTACCATTGAATGTTATCTTTATCGCTACAACAGGTTTATTCCTTATTGGTAGCCTCGTGATTTACCATTTGCGCTTATTCTTGTATGATTTTCAAAATGAATACCATAAAAAGCAGCCGCCATCAGTGAGATATTTCATTAGCCGAATGTTTTTACTTGTGTGAACTCTACAATATTAAGTCCCAAGAAAAAAAAACACTGGGAATAGCATATATTTATTATCTTTGGGTAATACCAGAGCGAATGTTGATAGTACTGGAGTAGCATTGGCAATTTATACCAGGACGACTTTTTCGTCTATATAATTGAGTTATAACGAAACCCGGCCCTAATTTTCTGCTAGACTTTCGTGTCATATCTTGACCTTAGTCAATACGTGGCGTGAACAATTTTTAATTACAGAATATTCATTTTCTACTTTTTGTTTCTGGAAACCGATTCATGCGATGCGAATCAATGCTCAGATCGGAAGCTGTTATTATTTTTCAGGCATTAGTTTATATTGAGCGTTTTTTCATCGGAGTCTAATTAAAAATCCAATAAATTTATGGATGTCCCGGTTTTTGCTACAAATATATTAAATTAAACGAAAATCGGAAATGTTTTATAAAGCCGATGGTGCGTCTATGTTAACTGAAAAATTGAAACGTTCTTTTAAATTTTTTCTTTATTTTTCATTTTGATTTATTTGTATGAAGTAGTTTACATAGCTCTAGCATACATTATTTCAAAATTTTAACCTAGAGTAGAATTATATTGTTGGGCTCTTTGCCTGGACAATTGTTTTGCTATGTGACTCGTATGCTATCCATAATGTCCGGGCTTTTTGCCGGTTGTTTCTGGCCTGAATGGTATAGCTGCCTAAATGTGGGCGACGTTGTTGCTTTATTTATTCTTCGTAGTCTTTGTATATCTGACGTATTCGGGATGGACCTACTTCAATCGTCAGGATGCTACGTATGAGCTCTATGTTTTCTGATTTGATATCCTCTGGGTTGATGATGATGGTATTCACTAACTCCCCTGCGATGTCCAATTTTTTTTTGAGTTGGTTGTTCCCATCTTGGCTGCTTACTTACTGTAGGCTTGTTATGCGTCAAGCCTTGCATTTTGCGCAGTTTATTGGGCCATTTTTTTTCAGACGCGAAAAACTTTTTGCTGTGAGAATGGCTCTAGGCGTTTTGTTCGGGTGTTTTTTTTAACCTGTTTAGGTACGCATTGCTTAGTTCTGCCATAAAATCTTCATTATTTTTTCAGTCTCTCAGCAGGGATTTGTTACGCATACAGCGCGTTGCGCCGGTTATTGACTTGATAATTTTTGATTGGGCTCTTTTGATAGTGTCGATGTTTAATTTCTTTGCTGCCTTCAAAGTTGAATGCCGTAGATCCAGATTGGACTGATGATACTCTTATATACTGATTTTACTCGTATCTAGGTTTAGTTTTGCCATTTTATTGAGTAATCAGTACATTTTCTGGGATATTATATTTACTTGCTCTTTCTTTTTCTGACGGTGCGTTTTCCAAGTTAACCTGCGGTCCAGGTGCATGCCCAGATATTTCACTGTGTTGACGAGTTTAACTTCTTTTTGCCATTTATTTCGATAGATTTGTAAGTCCTTTTCATAATAGTGAATGTTATTTGCTCTGTTATGTTTTCTTTGAGGTTGATGCCCCACTTGTTGGTCCAGTCGATAATTTTATTCGTGTGTTCTTGTAAAACTCTGATTGCTGTTGTTGGGTTTTTGTGAACCAACATTCGTCGTCTGCAAGCATCATGGTCATGACTTCCCTGTCCACCGGTAGATCTGCTGTGTATATTAGCGGTTCCAGGAGACTTCCTTAGGGGACTCCTGCTTTAATTTGGCGCGTCTTACTATTGTAGTTGTTGTATAGTAAGCTGCTTGAAATTTCCTATTCGTTAGATAGCTATGTTATATGTTGTGGAATTTCTTTGGAAGAAGACTCCGAATTTCATATAAAAGGCCGTTGTAGTTTACCATATCCAATGCTTGAGAAATGTCTAGAAATAAACCGACATTGTCTTGGAATAAGCGCTGTTTGTTTTCCAGGACATCTTTTATCCTATTGTGAATTTTATTGATTTGCTCGATAGTGCTGAGCTGGTCCCTAAATCCGAAATGGTGAAGGGGGATAATTTTGTTTTTATCTAGATATTGTTGGAGCTTGTCTAAGAGTATTTTTTCCTACCTGAAATATATCTTTCCCGGGTTTCGGTATGAACAATATTTTTCCTAGCAAGTGGTTGAGGCGAAGAATAGCCTTGAAAATGTGCAGAATCCCAACTATGCCATTTATTGGGAAATCTTTTAATAGTTGCACAGTGATGCAATTGTGGCCTGCAGCGTTGTTTGTGTTCAGTTCTTGTATTTTGTACAGAATTGATGCAAAGGTAAAACAAATTGGCGTTTCCCCTGATGTTTTTGGAGGGCTTGCTATAGTTGTTATGTTAGGTTTGAAAACTTTTTCTAAGCGTTCCACGGACGCCTCCGCTTTGAAGGTTCATCCATCCACGTTTATCGTCGTTATTTTTCCCCAGAATCGGTGTGTTCTGCTGCATTTTTCCTTTAATTTCTCTTTATTACTTTCCAGATAAAATAGCCTGTGTCTTGGTAGTCATAATATAGGGTATCCTTGTGAGTCTACATATAATTTATCATTCATTTGACATGAGTCTTCTAACAATTTATGCAGAGTTGAACTTATAATAACTGAAATCTTTTTCATTTCAATATGGCAGTGCTATCTTAAATGAAAAAATCATACATTTGTAAGTTTTCTAGCTTACACCATATTACCATATGTTATGTTTAAAACTTTTAAAATTAACCATAAACAAAGCACCAAGAAATAAGAATATTTATGAATGTATGAAAATTCTCAAATTGAACAGAGATTGTAGAAAAAAAAAATAAATCGATATGTGTTATATATTTTCAACCCTAAATACCCTTTTCACATTCACAATCATTAAACGAAATAATTACATACTGTTCAGTCACTCTGATTCATTACACTGTGTTCAGTTCTACAAAAAAAGCTCAAAGACTTTACAATTTTTCTAAGCTGGGTTACTGGAGGGAAATGAGAAATTGACCAATTGTGAACATGATAGAACCATGATCTATATCAAATTCTTGATAAACTGAAGATCTCAATCGTTACAAGAGTACAGAACCTACAATGGGGTGCTTATATGAATCGCAAGGACGTACGACATGTATCTAATAAGGAGAACTGAAGGGCGAGTACCAGTAGGGAAAGAAAACAGTGGGTGACCGGATTCCAAAAATTAGATGATGTGAAATACTGAAAGTGAAAGACGAAAAGGGGTTGAATTGCTACGAAGAAGTACAAGCTTTTGCATTTATGACAATTTTTGGCGAGAGAAATAACAATTTCAAGGTTGCTCTTCACAGGTCGCTCTTCGTTTTTGTCAAATTCCCGATATTTTCAGGGCAATATTCTGGAATAAATACGAATCGTTCTTCATTGACAGTATCAATTATGTGCTTAGATCTTAAATAACTTCCCTCCAGATTCTCAAAGCGTATTGCCCGACCATTGACAAGATTGCAGACTACTCACTAAAATGGTTTAGTGAAAGCCCTGGTCTTGCACCACAGTAATGTTACATATACTAAAAGTATTTGATTTGCTTCAAAACACATTTTTGCCAGGTTTAGGCCTTTAAAAGTACCACCTTTTAACAACGATATAAAGCGCTGGCTCCTTGAACTAGAGGAGCTCCTAGACTCCGCAGAGAGTTACGGGAGGGACTCTGAAGTAGACATAAAGGTCAAATAACGGTAGGAGGCTAAGGAAGTGCAAGGGGCTAAACCTGAAGGGCACGCGCGGATTGCTTCGCATTCAAAAATCGATAAAAGCATGGTGTTGAGCCCAATCAAGAGAGAGCGGTGTAAAAGGAAAAAGGAGGAGGCACTCAAACATGAAACTATGAACATGAGCGAAGAGCCACAAAGAAACTTCTGAAAAACATAGTCCCATCGTTTACTTACAAAAAATGTGTGGCATGTGTCCCCTCCTCTCCTGGGCAAAATTTACAGTTGGGGTTGATAATTTACAGAGCTTGTGTAGGTAAGACTGAAAACACCCAGGTCCGCTCTGTATCTGTGTCAGGTAGAAGCCAATCATACCATTCTGCCGATTTAGCCACGGCCTCAAATCCAGGATATATCACACAGCCTACTTTCCCTTCGTACAATTCACCCAAGACTGCTGCTAATCGTTAAAAGAGAGTTTTCTCTCCTCGCTGGTAATTGTCTCCATTACAAAGGTAGGGTATCGCCAGGTGCTTTCGGTACGTCTTCTTACTGAGAGCATCATCTCAAATTTTTGCACCACACAGAAGCACTGACCTTACGGTGCTCATCAAGTTACTTACACTGCCCATTTTTACCGTAGGGATTCTTTTCTTTGTCAAAATGACACTTTCTGTTTTCTCCAGCGCTACACTGAACTCGCGTGCGGTCATCCAGTCCTTCACTCGGTCCTTCGCCAATGTAATTTCCATAATGCGCTGGCTCTGTGCTGTGATATAAAGCAAGCATTGATCCTTGAGGAAGTTTCTCAGAAGTCGCATAAGCTATTCTGGAACTTGAAAGAGAGTTTTTAACGTATGCAGAATATTCACCCACCTGGCGGAGTTGAAGGCGTCCCTAACTATTTCCGTCGCCGAAAGGCTACAAACATCCATTGGTGTGGCTTCAAACCTCTGCCTTTTGGACGGCGCTCAACACTTCTACAATCGCGTCGATGGTGGAGCGAACTGCTCTAAAGCCGCTCTAAAACTGTCACCAGCTAAGTTCGGAACAGTGTATTTCGGATGCAAGTGTAGGTTCCATGCTGAGGAACCGATTGCTTTAGTGTATATCTGATGCCGAACGAACCGATAAAATTTTTCCACTTCGATCTTAATGCTTTGGAGGACGCTGTCTCTAATGCAGATGGCCACGTGCTGATCGGGTCCTCAGGACGCCTTAGTATGCAAGGTACACCTTTGGAGAGTATAGTCCCCATTCTTACATTCTGCTTGAGATCAGTGACACTGTCATGCGACGCCATTTCTCCCGATCGTCGACAATCAGGTGGACATCGAGACATCGAGAGAATCATCGAGATGCTCACGGCAGGTGCGTCGATACTACAAAATTCGCAAGAGATCGGAGAGCTGGCACCTCCAGACATGGACAATTCAACTGTGAATATCAACTCGACTGCTTCCAGCACTTCTATGCCCCGTCGAGGACCCCGGTAAACCCGTCGGCAAGTCCCCAGTAAACTGACGTCGCTAAAAAGCGAAGGAGGAGTTGAGGTGAAGCTCAACGGATATGGAGCCATGACGAGGCATGCAACCGAACAGAGGCTTATCACTCGGTCAGGAAATGCTTTCGCAAACTGATCAGTAACAGCAAGGCTTGCTGCTGGCAAGATCTAGTGGAGAATGTGAACAAAGATCTGTGGGGCTTATGCTACAAGCTAGTTATATGTAAGTTTGGTGCCTCATGGATGAAGCGGGAAAGTTGGACAAGATAATGCGGGCTCTCTTTCCCGCCCACCGCGTCCGTGTTTACACTGTCCACGATGAAACAGCCATTGATTGCCCACACTTAAAAAAATGGAATTGGCAGAGGCAGTCCTTCATTGAAAACAATGAAGACCTCAGACCGACTTGATATTACAGTTGAGGTATTACATCCCGTAAATTACCATTGTCCTAACTTTTTGGTCAGTCCATACAACGCCTGCTTACGGAAGGGTGTTTTCCCGGAATGATCGAAAACGGCCAGTCTCGTGCTGAAGAAAACTCCTTGACCGCCGTCCACATATTGTCCTTTGCGCATGCTGGACATGGTTGCAAAAGTACTAGAAGTATTTATCAAAGGAAGACTCACTGACGCGATTCGTGTTGCTGGGCACCTGTCTTCTCGTTTGTAGGTTTTAGAGCAGGTCGCTCCACCGCTCCATAGTCTAAGGTGGTTCTCGACTTCAGAAGAGTTTCTGAAAGGATGTTTTTTCTCCTATCTTCAAAAGCAAGAATTTCGAATTCTACGCCAGTACAGAAATGTGTTTAATCGCGATTAAAACTGATCAGTAGGTGGGTGGAACATTTTCTTGGAAGTGTTTAGCCATCATGTGTGTAGCATCATTGTTTGCTACTGATTCTGCATAACTACGCATATGAATAGATTCATATAAGCTGGAGTGAATTATGGAGGAATCGGTTGTGGCTTTTGTGTTTTGACAGATGGTTGTTGATGTAGATAGTTTAGTTGGCTCGGCTAGCTTAGCTTTCTGCGAAAACTTCTTCCTGACATCCGTAGCATTTTTAGGATAAGCTATGTGAACAGTTGGGCACTTTTTCCAGTATTTATCTTTCTTTTCGATGTCCCTTATCACGCACAAGTGGTACAGACCATAGTGTTTCACACACATAGGCAGTGCATGGCACACATTTTAAAAGTTTTTGAACTTTCGTCAGTTTGGCCCATACTCGGGCCTTAATTTAATTTGAGTGAATCAACTTCGTGGACTATTTTTGTGTTGTAGATGGAAGTTTAATTTTTCTAAATTAAATCGATATTACATTTGACTCAGTGTAGTCAATACAATAAATACTGTTTCTGTGGTGAGATGTTACGTCATATTTTTTATAATTGCATAAGTACGACCAATACATCAAAATTTGCATGCGTTTTAATAAACCATACATGCATGTTTCAATAAACGACAACCCAAGTTTTAATAACACGAGCTGTATAGTCACTATCATTTAACAAACTCTATATTTTACAATGGTAAAATAAGGTCCGTGTAATTTATAGAGTTGGAGGGCATTGACCGATATATGCATAAGAAACTTTCAGATTCCTTGATAAACGTAGATGTGGGTATTTCAATAAATTAAAATCATTTTGTACTTTTTAACCGTGCACGTAATTGTAATTTGCCGCTCTATGGAATGAAATGACTATTGCAGAGTTTATTTTAACTGCTGAGCTTTTACATTTGTTATCAGCATTGCCGTAATCGCACTGTGTGAAAAGATCTCTGTAACAGCTTTTATTCATATGATGATATGCTTGGCACCGACAAGTAAACTTAGATTATTAAGAATATATCTTCCTAAACAAATCAAGCATCCTTCAATGTGCAACTTTCTTTATAATTTCGATCCACTCATTTACAACCAATTTAATTATACTTTAAATAAAATATTAATATCAATAATCAATGGTGCTTAGGGGATATACGAGGGACGACTGATAGTTCCGCGGCGTAAAGTTCTTAATGATAGGAAATATATCATTTTTTTTTTATTTTTCAATATTATCTCCCTCAAGTGAAATGCAATTCTCACATCTTGCATACAATGGCTTTAACCCATCTAAAAAATATTCTGTGTCTTTCTCTTCAAAATGTCGATCAACAGCAGCTTTCATTTCGTTGTCATCTGCAAATCTCCGGCCCCGTAAGTCCTTTTTCAAATTGGGAAACAGGAAAAAATTGCTAGGTGCTAGGTCTGGGCTATATGGAGGGTGGTTAATCTCTGAGAACCCCGTGTCTTTCAGGGCTTGCCTCGCAACATGTGTGGTGTGAACGGGAAAGCAGAAAGAGCACTCTGCGCGTCAGTTTCCTACATTGTTTCAGTAAATTGGCGTAATATTCATCGTAGTTCCCCTGAGTAGGTAGTCAATAAGTCAAATTCGCTCGATATCCCAAATAACAGTCGCCATTTGCTTCGACGCCGACTTTCTCGTTTTTTTATCCATTGCATGGACTCTTGACTCTTGGGCACCGGATCATATTGGTGAATCCATGTTTCATCTACGGTGACTATCCGTTGCCAAATGTCTTCCTTGTTATCGCCGACTAGCTCAAAAAAATCTTTGCAACTTAAAAGTCGCCGTTTGTGGAGCAGTGTGAGCATCTTTAGTATCCAGCGCGCACTAATTTTTATGGCAATCTGCAATAATTTAACTCTTCGGTCGGCCTGTACGATTTTCTTGACTTTTGGGACGTTTTCTTCGGTCAGTACCGTGACAGGACCGCCCGGACGAGGGTCATCTTTACAGCTCTCTTGTTGAAATAGGCGGACCCATTTTTTACCATCGTATATGACGGCGCAGAATGCTGTAGAACCGATGGCATCTCTTCAAAAATTGTCTTTCGATGTATATATCTTCTTTACGAGAAATTTTATCACGGCGCGGTGTTCAAAATTCCGAGAATTTCCAGATTCGGCTGAATTGGTGATGTTTATTGTTCGATAAATAATTGAACTATGAGTGCAAACTTTAACAGTGATTGCGTTTATAATGCTACTGAGTGTCGCAACTAATGGCATGAGAAACAACCTAATTACTCATCGGGAAAAAGGACATTTTTTGTGAATTTTCACAAGGAAAACAGTTTGAAATTTTGGGTTGGGGTTTAACTGTCTTAAAGAATACACATACAAAAAAACCTAAATGTTTTTTTGATATCTAGAATATGGAGGGATATTGTCTGATCCTTGGAGCATCGTAAATAAAACTTGAGAGAATCAGAGAATTTTCAAAACTGCAAGTGGTATGCGTAGGTAATCTGGTTGGGCTAACCGCAGATATTAACGTTTCGTATCCAAAAGATAGACCTTAGAACTTACCAAATTTCAAAATTAGTAAGAACTATCTTAACGATATGTTAATATGTTTAAGTAAATTTTCGACTCAGTTGAACCTTCATAGGATTTTTAAAAGTAACTTTTACGAATATCCCAATGTTAATTTCAATATTTACAAGGTCGAACCGAGGACATGCATTAAACATTGTTCAGTATTTGTAGAGGAAAAGCATAAGTAGAAGGATAGAACTTAAATATTAGGACTTAAATAGGACTTAAAAGAAGGACTTAAATACTAGTATTCAAACGCATAGCATTATTTTTCAAGAAAATTTATATTTTTTTAATTTATTTTTTTCAAACTTAAAGCTAAAAAGCTGAAACGCATTGTTTGTACACTTTCAACTGGCAGTTTATAATTCACATTTAAGCATTCAGTGATTTTAAAATTAAACTTTTCTATTTGGGAAAAATTGACTCTTATAACGGCTACAATGACTCCTCAAATCTCATTTTGAGTTCATGAACAGCAAGCATCTTCGGGACCACATCCTGCCCCTGAATATTGTTGACAGAATGATTCCTGATCTTGATAAGAGCAATCTCCTCCACATGAGTATTCGTAACAGCCTGGAGAGCAATATCCTCCTGTTTGGCATCCTGAACAATTCAATTGACCTACAAAATTAAATGTATTAAGGATTGTTATTAATAATCGTCTAGTTAAATTTATTAAAAATTGGTTCATATAAATTTATCGAAGTAATTGGCAAAAATATGTTTCGAAAACGAGTTCGCTAAACTTTTTATCTTTGAATTATTTGCAGTCTCTTTTTTCTATTCTGAAAAAAAGTTCGAAACTCGAAATGATTCATAGCTCCGGTTTCTCCAATCATAACTTTACTTTACTTCTACTTCGCATTAAATTTCACTCAATTCAAATCATTAGCATCAACTGCAATCACCTAACAATACACTTCATCAATACACCTAACAATACAACTTCAGTGCCGTGGTCGCAACCGGACGAAACACTTGATGCCAAAAATCACGATACACGTATCTGCGTCCCGCGTAAGTGGAAGGAAAGATCGTTCCTGCCTTTTAATAATTCATTTATTCTGTAACGGAAGCGTTTGATTCAGTTGCAAAAGTGAGGAGCCTTACGAATCGCACCGGCATATCTCACCGTCTCAGAATCAACGGTGATGGTTATTGCAGGGGTGGTGCCCATCGCCCTCCTAGCGGGAGAGCGTAGGAGGGTCTATCTTCAGAGGGACGAACAAGAGAGAGAGGCTAACGCACGCGAGGAGAGGCATCGGACTCTCGCTTCGCGGCATAACAACTGGCAACATGAGACGCAGGGTAAATGGACGGCGCGACTAATTAGCGACGTGAGGCCACGGTATAGTCGTGGTCATGGTAAGACCGATTATTACTTGACCCAGCTCCTCAGTGGGCATGGGTATCTTGTACAAGATAGTTATCTGTATCTGGTTATCTGTACAAGATAGGAAAGTTTTCTTCGCTATCCTCCCCTTGACAAGTCATCCTTCTTTCCTATTTTGGATCTCGTTTTTTTTTTCTTTTTTCTTCAGGTGTGTGATTCTGTTGGGATTTTCACTTCTGCGAGGTGAATTTAACGCACTTGACCTGTCAAGTGTGCAATCTTACTGGAATTGCCACAATTGAGAGGTGCATTACAACAACTCCACCCAACTAAAATGAAGGTGTATCATTGAAATTTAGTTCAATGCTCTCATTTTCGAAATTTTGTAACTAACTTTGAGCTATTATTGGAAAATTTCCTTACAAATCTGGATTACAGAACATGGGTTCCTTGAGGATTTGTAGCTCAATCATTAATAAACTCTAGTTTATTAGTCGTCAGTGTTTCCGTATTAAAATAATCTGCTTTCTTTCATGTTTTATAGACTTCCTGATGAATTCTTTCGATCGTCATTCAATGTCCACTTTAGTCATCTATCTAACTCTTACAAAGTTTTATTTACTATAAAGGCCGATTAAAACAACCTTTGCTACCTCATTCGCTCTCGTGTTTCCTTCTCCGGATCTCTAACCAGGCAGCCGAGTGTGTTTCACTTCCCCCCGGTTTTCTTTAATTATAGCGAAGGTACTAAGCATTGATAAATCTCACGGGCGGGCTCTGGCAGAAAGAGATAGCGCCAGCTATATGAGGTTTATAATAGTATCGAGATTTTACTCATGCGCTTCGAGATAGTTATTCTTTGCTAAACAAAATAATGCGAAGGGAATGAAAAAATGTCTACCAATACAAATGAATTTCTACGAACTCTGGTTGAATTTGGTGGGATCAGGGATTCGTTTGGAGTTTTTTCGTTGTTTTTTGATTGATATTTGAGTGCCTGCCTGCAGCTCTTTATTAGCTGTGAGGCTACGATGTTAAACACAAGCGGATGCATTAATTGTAGAAATTTCTGAGTGAAAAGCCGTCCCAGAGACCCCTATCAGAAGCTTCAGTTGAGATGTGGGTAGGCATAGAAGTGATTCCCGGCACCAGTGCTCTCATCCGTTATAGAGCAATCGGTGAAGATAATAATTTCACTATATGAGGTGAATACCTGCAAAGTTGTTATTCACCCATGCTTCGAGGTTTTACCCTTTAATTAGTCCTTATAACAACTAATAGCTTGAAGTCAGTCAATAAGGAGCCATTTTCTCCACAGACATAAAAATTCGGAGCTGGCCCATTTCGAGGTTGGTTGATAACGCTTCTCCGAAAGTAAATGTCAGAAAAAGTATAAGGTTTAGCGTAAACATTTCGGTCTCCAGGCTGGCAATTTCCAGAATTTTTCTATTCACCATATGAACTAATGTTTCTGTGGGCTATTGCCTGATATGTGTTCCCGTTGGACTGCTTGATATGTCGTTATTGGTATCACCATAAAAGTTTAGATTTTTTGAATGAGTTCAAGCTTTAGCACTCAAGTCTTTCCCACTGGTCTCTTTGCGGTAAAAAGTGATATCATTGTGTTGGTTTTTATTTCTTTTATAACAGTAATACCGTTTCGTTTGTTATGCAGAATTACTACTGTATTCTAAAGTTGCTTTGGATCGCTTTGCGTCGTTTCTGTATTACATAATGTCGATTTTGTGGGATTTGATGTTCGGTCCATCTATCCTCACCTATTTATTTTTATTTATATTTATTTATAGAAAAATCTTTTTCTTACCCTCGAAGAAGATCGCTAGTCTTTTAGGAAGAAACGCTAGTTTTTCGGGGACCGAAACAAGTGATAATTTCATTTGATGCTAGGCCAGAAAATATGATGGGCGGGGTTAAGGTTTCCAACCAACCTGCTTTAATTAGTGTTTGGTTACTGCAGGTTTCACTTTGTCGTCTTGGAAGATGACTCTGCGATGATTAACTATTGAGGAAGTCTTATTTTATCCTCTCAATTAGAGAGACTTTTTGAAGCCTCTCTAATTGATGACACGTAAGCTCGCACCTTGGATCAAATACTTTTCACATGTTCCAAAGAACTTCCGATCAATCACTGCTCCAGATTTCCAGCAAACAGACAATAAGAAATTCCATGGATGCAAGCCTGGTTTGGATGTTGCTGGTGATTGATTCACTTCTTTTGCGAATTGTCCTGCGCAATTTCACGTTATTGTATAGGATAAACTTTCCGTCTCTAGTAACCAGTTGTCGCAAAAATCATTTATTAGTTCGACGAGCACTATGGGAAACACAGAAAGCTTTTATGTCTTTATAGTTTCCTTGCGATTGTTTGTCAGGTATCCAAGAATACAACCTTACCACATATACTTGCACATGTATTCTTCTGTCTATAGTTATTTTTATGGACCTGGAACCTTTCCGATAATTCTGTGTGGTCATCTTATTAACTCCTGGTATGGCTTCCAATTGAATACCATCTGTCACTCTTTTGGTAGTCCTAATCATGACTCTCCTCTAAACTGTCGTTCTCCATCACGAAAGCGCTGAAATTACTTTTGACATGCCCGTTCTGTTAGTATGTTTTCTTCTAAAATTCTGCTTGTTTTCCGATGAGCCTCCTCAGCGCTGTATGTAAGAACAAATCAGTATAGTAAAAAATGCTTCAATGCACTTTATCAGCTTCTATGTTCATCTTACCACTTTTGCTTCAAAACTAAAATGCAAATCCTACTGTAATTTCCTATTATAGTCGTAACAGTAAGATTTTTAAAGAACTCTCATAATACTATGTGCGAAATCTAACACATTATCCTGCTGAAAGGTGTTGTCAGTAAGATTGCGTTCAATAAGTTGTGTCCATAAATAACCACAAATGTTTTGAGACGCTTATGAATGGCTCCTTAAGTAACAACCTTATATTTAAGAGACACTAACAGTTCCTTAATTTGAAATGCACTCCAGGTTTACACTGTTAGAAGGTTCCCCTTGAATTACAATTAATTTTTTGGTTTTTGCTTTCTGGACTCAATATTAGTCAGTATCCACCCATTAAAAATAAAGAAGGCTTAACTTGAAATGGAAAATCCTCTGGATCCTTTTAGACAATCATCTAGGCGGAGTTCAATGTCTGAGTGTAGTTTCTTGTCCAACATAATATTATTTAGTTCTAAATGCTCTTAGGCAAAGGATGCCTTAATTTTACTGATCGGCTTTGATTTTATTTTACTGATGACTGGATTTGCAACCAATTTTTCCCTCGGATCAAAAATATTTTTACTGTTTTCGGAACTGAAATTGATAATATGGAACTGCTCTTTGATGGAGATCATCAGGATAACAATGAAAGTCAAGTGAGATCCCCAACGAGTTTCTTAGGTATCTTTGGTTCCCGACGCTTATGACTTAGCAAACCTAGATGAAACAACATCTCGGTGTGTTCAAGGCATAAGTAGGACTTTTTCTTGACCAAATCTGCATTGAAGTAGTTCAATTTTATTGGAAATCTGTTAAAGGTATATTTAAATTGAAAGTTATTTCTATTACTTACCTCCACAACCAGATGCTCCACAATTTGGTTCCATTGGTGGGGTTGGTGGCATAACTAAAACAGGATGTCTATAGACTGGACGAGCCGGCCTAAGTTGAACCACCGGTTGAGAACAGAATGAGCCACACCTTTGATATTTTCTGTTGAAACAACGCCACCTCGAAGCCACTTTTTTGCACATCCTTGGTGTGACCACAGTACAACAAGGCTCCTGTGATTGAATTTCTACCGGAGGGGACACGGTATGCTCAATCACATGAGTCGTCGATCCATTACTGACCTTTACTACTTCACCTCCCTTGTAGATGTAAACGTTGTTCACATTGTTAACGTTAACATTGGTGTCATGTGTAACATTATTGAAGTTGTGTACGGTGTGAGTGTTGTTTACTATATTCGTAGTATTTGCACCTCCTGCTGGTGCAGCTTGTGGTGGAGCATGATAAACGCAGAACTGCCCATTCCAAATGGAGGGAGGTGGACACGCGATTCTCTCGCATCTGTCACCACGACGATAGGTGCCTTCCGGACACTCAATTTCTTCTCTGATACATTCATTATTCCTTAGTATATATCCCGCAGCGCATGTAACTTGTCGTTGGGGGGCTGGTGTTGGTGCTGGAACTTCAACTACAATCGGATTGCAAGGTGTAATTGGTTGAATAGGCATCACTGGCGGAATTTGAACTACTTGGTCCGGGTAGCATGCATTGTTTTGCATGTGGTATCCTACAAGTATACGGGTAAGTAATAACAGTAATAATAACCAAATCATATTGCAGTTTTTTGCAACTAGAAATGCCACTCACCTGCAGGACATGTAGCTTTGCACGTTGCGATTTCCTCAGTTACAGCAACACACCAGCCGTTTTCGAGTCGATAATTTTTCGGACATTCAATTTTAACGCATTCATTGTTTTGGAGGAAGGAGCCTGGAGGACAACTCACAGGGATTGACTCTGAGCGAATGCATTGTCCGTTTATCATATTGTATCCGCTTGGACATACGTGTTCGTAGATTTTTACACATCGTCCATCCCTCAGCTCACTACCCAGCGGACAAATGGGCGCCTCAGTATGCACAATAACGCAGCGGCCTCCTTCGAGGCGACTTCCAACCGGACACGATATATCCATTTTTCGAACACAATATCCATTTTGCAATATGAATCCAGGTTCGCATGACAATTCTACTGATTTAGAAGGAAGTGGAAGTGGGACACTAGGGCACTGCCGAACAAATAAAAGATGTTGAAATACGGCTGAGCTTTATGATTTCGGGTATAATGTTAACAATGAAAACTTAAGCCGAAGTGTACCAGTGAAGCAAAGTAAATATTTTGATTATTTTAGGACCACATTTAAAATGAAACATTAAATGACCACTAGGTTAAAGTATCGCAATTTTCATAATGAGAAAATGTAATCATATTTTTCGAATACAAGAATCCTTGTTTCAAGTGCTACAAAATACTCCAAACTTTACCGATTACTTTCGCGTTCACAGTTGTATGGAACGTTTTAGATTGACCTTCATAGTTATTGAGTAAGAACTCCGATAATATGCGTCCAAATGCTACTAGTTATGTCACTCTACCCTCTATATTTAATTTGTAATATTTAAGTATCAAACATACTGTTGTGCATCCGACGGCTTGTTGCTGCGCACACGAGTAACATGGTGTTTGCAGAGGCACCTGGCCTTTCACCACCGCCAAAAGGGATACAAGAAGTACGGGGAAAATCTAGCAACGAAATCAAAATCAAATTCTAAGTATTCCAATTTTTTTCTTCTGGTTTGATATGGTTTTCTTTGCAACTAACCATTCTAAGCACTATTCAATATTTTCTTCTGATTCCACTACTTTCCGACCTACAACTGATTTAAGTATTTCAAAATTTCCCAACTTATAATTTTAGACGCAATCAATTTGCTCTTAGAATAATTCCGATAATCAAGTGTATTTAGAGCCAGAGGTCAATTAAACTCTATGGGGTTGGCCTGATAACAAACCTCCGCGATCTTTTCGCATGTATTAACTTATTTAAGTATGCATTTCAAATGCGACAAGATTTCGCCAGAGCAAATCCAACCAGGCTTTTTCAATCAATGCAAGATTAAACGTTGGTCTTAACCTTCTTAATTATCATTAAGACAGTAAAAACTCAAGCTCGTGCCATCCTTTTAAATAAGTATAAACTTCTAATGTATTGAACGTTTCGTGTACGTGAAACTCAGAAATTTTGGTCGTGAATGAGCAATACATGACTATGACCGAAACGTTTTACTGCAGCTGTTCAATGTTAAAGGACATGGATTCCAGACATGCACGAAATTCAATGGAGTAGATTAGTAATTAGTAGCAAAAACAATCATACGAGAGTGATTTTGGGAGAAAGTTAACTCATAAGAAGGCCGGCTTCAAAAGGATAAAAAGAGGGCTCTTTTATGAAAAGGTACAATGGTAGGGTCTGATTAAATCGCATACTTCGCAATGTTTGAATTGCCAACAATTTGGCCATGTTGCCTTTAACAGCAAAATTGAACCTGAATCACGAGTCAAAAGAAAGAGGAGGCCGAAAATGCAATTTTCTACTTAAATTGCAATATTAAAAGCCTTCCTGCCAGTTTTAACGGGCGGTCCTGAATCAAAGAAGGAAAGGAGCCGGAATCGCAAAAGAAAAGAATGAAAGGAGGGAGTATGTCACTGATTCCTTAAAAATGCATAACCGAGTCCCACACTGGCAAACAAACAGAAATTCTGTCTAACAACTACAATCAGGCGGTGAATTGAATGTCTTCAGGTGTGACTTGCTCACTTTCATTCGTAAAGTGAATTCCTTCATTCTACGACATAAAAACACCAGAACCTGACTGCCGAAATTCCGCTGTAGTTAGACATTGCCATCAAAATCCGGTATCGCGATGTTCTGGAGCATTCCATGAAAATCGGTAACAATTATACTCAATTTCTTAGAATCTTATTACAATTTTGGAAACGCTTATATATATTTTGATTTGCGTACTTTATGGTTGCATAAAGCATTAAAATTAAACCCAATTTTTGGTTTTTAAAAATATCTATTCTAAGAAATTTCCTTATCGTTTACTGTTTTAAAAATATAGTACAGGATGTCTCTTAGACATGCACTCAAATATTTTGTCTTCTTAGCGTCACTATAAAAATTTATTTGCAACAAATACATCAGGTGTCGATCGCGTCGATTACGTGACACCAAACCATATAAATTATCTTCAAGATACCACTTGGTGGTAGTTGTGTTTTAAATGCGAATTTATAAATAAAGTTCGGCGACAGCCTCAGTGTGAAGTAGATGTGCGACAACATTCACGTGTGTGCTTGTGTGTTGTGATTTACGTGTCGCATTTATCAGATAGGATACAAAAAACTTTTTGTGCGATAAATTAATAAAATATAAATAAATAAAATATAAATTCCTCGTGGAAGGAGAACGAGAGCATAAAGGAGCTTTAAAAGAACAAAAGGGAAAGAATGACCAAGAAAGTGCTGGAAAAAGACAAGAATGGGAAAGAAAATTTTCGACAAATAAACTTACGAACATCAAATCTTTTGGAAGTATTGACTTCAAATAATTCTTCCTCAAGCATATCCTCATACAAATGTGTTCAAACATATAGCCAGGCACTTTTGAAGTGTATGAGGTGCAGACACACTCGATTGAGCATAAAACTTGTGGAGGAAATAGCAAAAAATTTGAGTGAAAATCGGGAATTTAAATTTCAGCAGACGGTAAGAGACTTCTTTTATAGATCTGATATTGTATACACCTGTCCAGGCATGAATGACAGTATAGCTGTATGAAAAAAACGGGAAAAAGCAAAAATTACAAAAACATTATCTTACAATGTTTGTAAAAGAACTGCACAATGTCTTCTATGAAGAAAACCACGACTTAGGATTAGAGATAACCTATTCAAACAAATTTTGGAAAGAAGCATTGTGCAATGATAAGCTAACATCAGAATTTTGAAACAGTAAATTGATAACTGTGGCAATCTGAAAAACTGGACAAGCCTTTAATCTGTAACCAAAACTGTTTACAGGAAAGAGTAGGTGAAGTTAGATAATAACAAAATTAAAATAAAACTGAACGAAACAAGTGCAGGAGAACTGTATGATAAAATTATATTATGTTCAGAGTTTGTGCGACACGTACACCTTAAAAGAATTCAAAGTGAGGAGTTTAATTCTGATAAAAATGCGAAAACACTAGGATTTTGCAATTCGATGTTGCAATGGCTTAGTCCTGTGAGTACCAAAATTAAATACAAAGCATGCTTTAGGCCGTATTTTTTAGTTTTTTTTTATTTAGCGGCTGTTTGTTTAAAAAATGAATACCAGACGTTTGTGATTCAAAAGGAGTCATTGATGGAATAGATAGAAGCGTGAAACGTTTGGTGCGGTAAAAAACAATCACCATCCGAGACAGTATGAAGAGTTTAGTCCCAAATACCAATATTTTATACATATCTCAAAGAGTAATTGAAGCAGATATAGTGAAAAAGCGTCCATTGGAAAATGTCATTGATGGGATATGCCGGTTTCATGTTTTAAAGTGTGATGGAGAGATGCACTGGATACAAAGGAAGCCATTTTTCGTCACAGCATTTTTCTTAAATTTTTTTCTGCAGTTGATATATGCTATAATTTTTTGTTTGCAATATACGATTGATCTTTATTGTTAGCTTTGCTATAATATCTTATTAACACCATTATTATTTTCGCTGAAATTTGCAAAATAAACTCTTATGTTTTAAAGATGGTTGATTGAATGTCGATTACTTTATCCTTTTTATATTCTTTAATACTCTGTACAAAGTGAAATATAATAAGTGCACTTCATATGCCTTCACAGAGCACCCCTTTAGGTAGAACTAGGTACTAGTGACTATTGTTTGCAGTTTACTGTCAGAGTGTTTCAGAGCCGCAAATTTTTAAAAATTAGTACATATATGGGTTACAGGTTACAGTATCAGGAAATAGAAAGGTAGCTACGAAGTTGATGCACCTATATGCCCGATAACATATATACATATATATATACGATATACATATACTCTACTCTATATTAAAATAAAATAAAAACAATTAGTAATCATACAATAAATAAATAAAGGGTTAAAAAAAGAGATGTCACACTTAGGGTCTCAAAAAATGGATTAGAAAATTTTCCAGTGAGGATAGAATTCCGGAAATAGCAATTAGGACAATGCCATTCCTCTAAGAATAAGTTTAATATAAATATTTTTATACAACAGATGTTTAGACAACACAAATTTTAAAAATGGATGAAAAACAAAATTTTAAAAAATTGTCCATACCATGTCCTTGTAGTCTAAAAACTACCGAAAATAAATTTAAGTGCAACAAAAGTTTATAAATAAGATGAAATTGTTTAATCAAAAAAAGTATTATACAGCTTTGGTTATGGTTGTGTTTTTAGATTGACTGACTTGTGCATCTATGGCTGCTTAAACTTTCCACTGACTCCTCCGTTTCATCCAAAATAAAACAAGTGTATTTGATCGATGTATTTTCTTGCGCACGTTCAGTAATCCTACTATTTTCGGCAAGTCCTTCTTATTATGAGGTATTGTCCTTTAAACATCGTTTAGTAAATAATCGATGGATCAATAGCAGTACCCGGGCTTTAATGCATGTTTAACAAACAAACAGCGAGAACACAACCACGCGGCATCAAGCAGAGAGAAAGATACAAATAAAGTTCTCCTACTTTGGACTAATATGAGTTTGTGAACTCCATGTTCCCATGTTCCCTTCACAAAAAATAGTGTAGCATCGAGTCGGAAATATTATAGTTTATGAATATTTTTTTGGCAAGTAGTCAAAAAATAGAGCTATAACAGATGGCCCGTCTATCTAAGACAACATTTTCATTCCAGTTTCCCCAAACTTACGCATATTGACAAAAATTCCCCGCACCTTATATGAAATTACGATTGGTAGCATAACCAAATGAGTAGAATTTTCGTCATCTGAACCATAGTAACAAACAACCCAATATTTGTTATTCAATTCCACAATTTCTTTTGATTTTCATTGAGCGCAAATTAGGTTGATTTTCAAAAACAATAATTATATTAATTATTAATTTTCAAATGATAAATATTATTTCTTCATTAAATTATTAAAATTACGGAAAAATATCATAATATTAAGTGTCCCATCATCAAGAAATTCGTACTGCCCATGAATTCAGGGACCTTCTTAACGGGTTAACTCCACTCAAAAAGTATTTCCCGGTGATTCTCTTAAATTTAAATCTTCGTTGGAAGTAACAATCATCAACTGATATCAATTCTGTCGTTAATGTCATTAATGAAATCGTCCTTATAGTTGGTAAATATAAGGGTTTTTCAGGTTTTAAACAACAGTTCGCTGAGTAAAGGTATGATTCGTAGACCAATTTCAAATAAAATTCAAATAAAAAGTGTGACCGTCTCTTTACAGAAATAGCTTTTCTAACTGTTCTAACTCTGCAGTGAAGCATGATCCCCCCGTATCTGCTGGAACAGTTTGCGAAAGATAGGCGAGCCAACTTATTTGCTGCTTAGCAACATCACATGGTACCCTGACAAATCCGATACAACCGACATTTGGGTTGCGAACCGTTCTCACTTCCAATTTCGCTTTCGAGAAATACACAAATCCCTTACTTATCCCTTACTTTAATCCCTTTCAAGTTAGGTTCAATACTTTGAAGTACTCTATTTCGAGTGCGGAGTACCATGTGTATGTCGAAGGTGGCTTTAACGCTAGAGAAATCGCATGGAGCAAGCCTCAGCACCTTCAATGCATGCCTGTGCGAAGGGGTGTTCCAGAGTTTTGATATGTGGAGGTCCTTGTGCTGATGAGTAAAGGGAAAGGGAATCCGGATTTGCCAGCTGCATACCACCCACTCTGTATCATAGATACAGCCGGAAAAATTATCGAAAAACTATTCAGGGGAGGACTCGCTGACGTGATTCGCACTGCCAAGGACATATTTCCGTATATCCACACTACGGGTCATCCTGCTGGTTGCTCTGAATGTTCTAAATGCATTTAACTGCGCTATGTAGGTGGCTATTCTGGAAACGCTTGAAACCCGTTTTTAAGTACCAGTACATTTCATGTGGATTCTCGAAGGAAGAATGCCAAAAGACGATACTTACTTCAGGTGTGACTCCGTGCTCCATCATCGACCCATACCTTTTACACAGGTATGGGCCGGATGAAAACCGAAAAAAAACCTTTTTTTTTTCAAAGGTTTTACATCTCCTTTGACAGACTGCGGCAGCTTGAACTGCCGAATGTGTCAAGCTTGATTCGCAATGCGGCCGATATCGCGATGTTAGTCGACCATGCGCAACTCAGACTGAATATGCTTCTGCGGTGAGTAAGGGACTTGATGATCGCTCACGCTCTGATGCTGACACTGGAAAACTGTATTGGTCATCCTAACAAAGAAGAGAATCCCAAGAGTAATTAGTGTTGGGGAAGCGCAAGTCGAATCGCAATCAGCAGTGAAATACGAAAATGAGTTTTTCCCAATAAATCAGGCAACTGCAGACATGGCTGCAGCGCGCGTAACGGCACTCACTCGATCAATAAACAAAATAGGGGGGCCCACCACATCAAGAAGACGACATATTCCTAATGAACGCTATGCAGTCGGCCAGAAAAATGGAGCGACGCTCTCAGCAAGGAGTTGCAACGAAAGCCCAGGCGGAGAGACACGGAGCGCTGCAAATTGCATGCGCATTTCGAACAGTCTCCGGGCTGTTAGTGCTTGCAATCGCAGGGATAATACCCCTCGAACTCCTTGCGGAAAAGCGCAGAAATTGTAATGGTGTTTTGTGCAGGAAAGATGAGCGACGCCTTACACATTGTCCTCTCACAAAAGATGGAGTCAGCAGCACGGTGGCAACTCCAGCGAAATTGGATAGGTCTTCCCGGAAACGACGGTCAGAGAAATGCTTAAGACAGTTGACATATGGAATCGTGTGGCACAATATGTTCCGGCATTGCTGAGTACAAGGCCTCACCCGAAGTATTGTGTCAAACGGTTCCAAGTTAGATTCGCAGGTGGACATGGAAGGTGTTTAGTGGGTAGTCCAGAAGCATTGCGCCTCTGGATGTCAAACACTCCGGGCATGAACAGCCTTGAGCTCACTACCACTAAAAATTGTTAAATGACTGTCAATTTTAAAACCGAAGATATCCGAAAATGAAAACTGTAAATATTCGTATTATTTTGGCATTTGATGTATGAAAATGTTTTTGTTTCGCAGTTTATATGTTTTCATTAGTTAAAGAACTTCAATGTGAAGTCATAAGAAATGATGTTGATGAATTATTTTCAATTTCGAAGTAGATATACGGACTCCAATATGGTTTTCGGACTCCAATATGGTATTAGATGCTTTTAATGATCAATTAATGGAATTCCCGTCTTTTTGCCCATGATTGGACTTTAAATTGTGATTATTAAGAATTTATAAGTAGATGCCTTTCTGATCGCTCGGAGATCATTTAGGTTTCGATAGAATTTCAACTATCATGTTGCATACTACTCTACATCAGGCACGATTGGAGCCGAACATATGAACAGCTGATGAGGGGGGAAACATGCATATATACGTGCATATATACGGATAGGGCCTTTCTATATATGTTTTACCTCTATGAGTCAAGGAGTCGGTCACGTATTCCAAATATTCGATATCATGATGTCTGACGGAAATAGGGGTATCCTCGATTGTAACATATTTTTTAGATAGATTTAAATACGGAGAATTGAAGTTAATGTACTCAATTTTTCGCAAAAGATAAATGATCACATTTGTTCAAACTTATGTTTCTGAACTGAAAATTACTACAAATTCGAAAACTCAATGAACCGCGTCATTGCTTTGAATTCGCATCATATCGTTAAAGTGCGATTTTCCCACAATTAGCTGATTTGCGATAACTTAATTTCAACTAATAGTTCAATCATATGTTACGTATTGCGTAACAATTGAAGACCAGAAGTAAATCAGGTAAACGAACTTATAGATAATGAATGATTTGAGTCGTTTGTCAAAGTGGGTATCAGTCTGCACGTCAGGTTTGGGCTGATAAAGTCGAAATGGTAGAGCTATCTCCAAATCACTTCGCCGCGAGGAAACGCAAGGTCATTCGTTGAAGTGGAGCGAAAAGTGAATCACATGCAGCCAGATTAAGTGCATTTTGAACGAATTTCGACAGAATGGATATCTGATTAGTTTGTTGTAATAATTGCAATTATTATGAATTATTGCCAGCATGCCTAACCTTGCCTACACATTGATAAGAAAACAGCGGCTCTCATGTTATCTCTACTTTATTTATATAAAAAATATCTCTGCAGTACATTTATTTTTAAACCCTACTCTCCTTTCTCATCTTCGTCGTCGTAGATTATTTGTACTTTTCTCTTCTTATTCTCGTTTCTGCTACGATGAAGAATGGCCTTCCTTCTCGATCGCTCGTATTCTTCGTCCTCATTCATATAATCATCGTAAACTAAGTCTTGCCGAGGATTGGCGAAATGATATCCCTCGTCGGGAAAGCGTTTCGAATAATAAGGATCCATTTGATAATCAGGACTCTCATTGTATTGCGGTGGGTAGTATGGATAGTCCGAAGGAGAAGAGGCGAAAGGATTTCCTTCTAACTCGTCACTGGTACAATTTCGAATTTCTATAGCTCCATCATCACCCACCACTTTGCATTTGTACACCTGAACTCCCCATGATTCATTTGTTTCGACTTCTGAATGGCTTGATTGATTTTTATCGTTCTTCTCAATCTCATTGGTGAATTCAAGATCGTCCGCAAACACGTTGTGATCGCCAAAGTCGGTATGTACTGGGGAACCAAAAGCAGGATCAACATACTGATTGCCGAAGCAGCCGTAATAATTACACATGCCCATTCCACACGATCCTGTCAAATGGCATGGGGGTTGATGATAGTAAAAGGGTTGGAAAACTGGTCCCCGTCGGTACAAAGGTCCCATTCCAAAGGCGTCGTCATAGCATCCACGGCAGTGTCGTGGGTGGCGTCCTCCGCTGTAGTATTGTGAAGCTCCATAGCCGTAATGATCGTAACATCCTTCACAGCTTCGCTGATAGCGACCTCCGCAAGAAACGTGCGGCCATTGGGGTGTATAAACACACCTTGGTTGCCGTGGCTGTGGTACATATCCGATTCGATGTTGGCAGCCGGAAGACCGTGTGCATCTCTGCCTAGACTGGACGTGTATTATCCTGGAAGTGCACTGACGGCCGCAAGTCTTGTGGCGCTTGTGGTGACAACGCAAACCCGCCGATGTGGCACTACAAGTCTTCGGTTGGACTGCTAAGCAACATGACCCACTCTTCGTATATCCAAGTCCGTAGTCTCCACCAGTTTCCGAGGTTTCATTGTTGTAAATGTAAATATTATTTACATTCGTAGAATTAATATTTGTTGGTATATCCACAATATTTGTGTTATTAATTACGTTTGTCAATCGAATAATGGTTGTAATGTTTTGACCCGGCTGAATCGGCATTTCGTATTTGTAGGAACTATTTTCTCCTTCAACTATTATCCTTTTCTGACCCTCCACCAGCTGCACTGTGGGACACATTGGACATTTCTCAATATTGCAGTCAATATTCCTTTTAATATTTTTATTGCATGTGGCTATGCAATTACGACGTGTGGCTGCACAGGCTTCTAAATCACTCATTGTGATAACGTCACGCTTCTTCAATTTTTCTGAATATGTTTCGATGCATGTGAAGTATTCTGTTATGTCAGATTGTTCACATGCTGGCTTCACCTCTAAACTCTGTTCCACGGGATCCAATGAATTTATATCAGCATTCACATGGTGTGGAGAAAAACATGTTAGTATGGCTATAATAATGCCTATCGAAAATGGTCGAAGAAGGAGGTGAAGCCTCATCTGAAAAATAAAAAGAAAATAATATCAATTTCTATCGAAATTGTTAGTAGTTTTCAAACATATTTTTATCCATATATTTGTTCATAAATATGATGCAATACACTGCTCCTGTTTCATTTGAGTCAAAACGTCTGCGATTTGACCTGATTCATAGTCGGAAAATTGACTTATACGATTTCAAAAAAGTTCACTGATTCGAATGTAGGTTTGGAACACAAAGAACTTTAAAACTGCCCGAATATAGTTTACATTAGATAGAATATTTGATATATGTCGGAAAAGATGACGATAGACACAAACTCGTTCATATAAAATCGATGGATTTTCTTTAGAACTACAATACTCGATTAATCAGGTTGAAGTGTGAGTCCTTTTAAAAGATGTTCGAAGAATGTAAAAGGTAAAGGAATGAATCGTTAATTTCTTTAATAATACATGGATAAGTAAAGCTATTTGGGAATAACACGTTTTTCATATAACAAGGAAAGATATTGTGTATGCAATATATTTTGGATAATTTTAAATTATATTTACTTGGTGTTATGATATGCTAACTTTTGCGAGTCTTTCGTGAAGATAACTTAGAAGATATACCTTTGAATCAAAGACGTAAACTAACAATGCCCTAAAATACAACTATCGTAAAGGGCATACCTTATTGACTAAAGACCCAGTATCCCAACCACGAAATCCACAATCAATACGTCCAAACGCTCAAAAATGCTTATTTCAAATACCGGTAAGGGGCAGCAAGCAACGATGCAGAAGACTAGGTTCCAGGATGCTTATATCGGAGTACCATCGCCGATGAATTACAAATAATGTTTTACGTACTTTGCATACAAAAAACCTCTCGAAATAGAGTTCTGAAGTTGAAACTTTTTTAAGTTGAAAGATCAAAACCAGTTGAAAAAAATGTGTTGAACACTTTTCGATATGTTCATATACCACCTCATACGTTTCACTCAATAGTTCTTCGAAAGATATCATTAAGCTATGAAGTTTTTAACGCACACAAGGACCTGGTGTTCATCGAAAAAACTATTTGAATGTTACACAGGAAATTGTACACATTTCGAAAAACGGTTTTGATAATCGTTTCATGCTGATGAAAAGAAAAGTACGACCACAAGTTCCACATTACAATACGGATAAAGGTATTAATAGGTGATAACTCAACCTGTTATTACCTTGACGAGTAACAGTGTGCGTTTCTTAATAAAAGGCAGAGAGTAGCTTATTATTGAATGAACTCTTTACTGTTCGGCTTTAGTTGCATAGACATATATAGGTTTGATTGAGTCGGTTTGAGTTACTGTCGGGGATGGTGCACGTCAACCCTAACAGGTTTATTGTGCCCCTGTTCCTGTTCTCCTAGAGTGCCTCAAGCAGATCGATCGTTCTGAGAAAGTCAATGATCTGCTTCAGGCCTCCCATATCCTTCTCGACAAGGAAGCAGCTTCCTAAACTGCCTCTTCTCCTGCAGAACAGTGAGTCCCAGTGTGCCAGCAAATGCGCTGGTGTCCCCTCCGCAAGATTACAAAGGCCGCTTCAATATCAAGAAATGCACGTAGTGCTACCTTTTTATATTCTAAGGATTTTTTGGTTATGCGAGTCAACTCGTACAGTGCTGTGCCTGTTGATTTTCCCGTCCTTTATGCGTGTTAATTTGAATCTAGTGGATATTTTGTTAGGTGAGTTGTTTTAATACAATTATCTACCACTTTCTCTATCGTTTTGAAAATAAACGACGTAAAACTAATCGGTTGGCACGCCCTGTTTAATATTTAACTGTGTTTTTTTTTTCCAACGTGCTAAAACAGCATTCCAAGAAATTTGATTGTAAGTTATTTCAGATAAATCTTACGAAGTATATAATAACTTATTTACTCAAGCTTGCGCCGGCCAATTCGCACAATATAACATCCGAATTTTTTTCAATCAGGAAAGAAATTCTTACTGGCAAAAAGGCGCGTATTCGATGACAGAATGGTTGTCTAATTAAAAAGTAAAACATTCGATGAACTAGGCAACGGAAACATCCTACGAAAAAGCATAACTTTTGAAATTTTCTAATACCGTCTAACCGCGTGGCAGTAAACACTGAAACTCTTTAACTGACAAACTCTCCGTACGGGAGTGAATACGTTTCATTTGTTTGAAAAAAAAACCTGTTCGAGAAGATGACAGAGAGTTTTAATAAGATTAAACTAGTTAAGTAGGTCACCCACAAGAGCCCCCTAAAGATCTACAGGAATTGGCTGGGTTTACCTAAAATTTGATTTCCAAACTTTCCTTCAAACAATGCCATCTCCTACGTTAGCCCATTGCACTCCGATGTCCCGATGAATTATTAGTGATAACGTGGGATGAAGTTATTTTAGCGAACGTTTTTGAGAAATGTATGTTTTCCTGATATTTTCCCTTGACATAGCGCTTATATCATATCAAAATATTGTAAATTTACTTAGATTTACAACAGAAATCTCAGTGGGTTTTGTGTTGAAAGAGAACTGAAGCAAGGTTATCATGCGAGCATAGCCAGTATGCATACCGTAAAGAAATAAGTTTAAAACTGGAGGGAAAAGATTCTCAACGCTGAAACCGTTTGGCTTGAAACGTCGAGTGGTATTGAAGTTTCGAGTTGACACCCAGTCCGTTACACACAAATATTTTCTCACTTACGTTTAGGATCTTATTTATATAAGGATGCCTGAAATTTATCCATAAAAGGACTTCATTTAAGTGATTCTATAAGTACTAACAGGCGATCAAAAAAAGATAAAGAGGTACCAGTCGATATGTTGACATTCGTCGTTCATTGTCATTTGGTGTTCGCAATTCGTTATGAGCATTTCCAGGCGCAGATATAATCCCAGTCGTTGACATTCCTGTCAAATCAACAATTTTCAACAAAATAAAATGGTATAGAACACCCGTAAAAATTAAAATAGGGAGAAAAATACTCGAAAAATGAAAGGCATGGAATTTTGTGGTGAATAAAAAACGACTCTCTCCTCATGGCTGTAGAACTCAGATAAAGACTGAAGGAAACCGAAAACGTGAAAATGAATGCTGAAACAGTATGTCAAATTTTGACGAGTCACATTTTAAATGGGAGATTGGCCCACCGTAAACCTTTCATCTAGCAGAACAATCGCCAACTAAAGTATCGGCTCGCTGAAGAACATAAATATAAGGGTATGGCATTTTGGCCGAGGGAAAGTTCCTCACTTTGTTTGATACTTTTTTGACGTTGCTTTTCTTCATAAGAAGCTCCTCTTACAGACGAAACAAAATAAACGTGTTTGGCCGCTATGAGAAATGATTTGTTTGGAGGGAGCCCGAGGAAGCTGACTATGGCTGTCACAAGGAAAACCGTCAAACATGTTGGAGGCTCCTTGATGATGTGGGGCTGCACATTGGCAACAGACATTGAGAATTTACATTTCATTTCAGGAACTAAGGGTAGACTGCGTTATTTGGATATTTTCAAAGAAAATGTTAAAGATAAGGTGGAGAATCTTGAGATTGTGGGTAGTGCACTCTGTCCTTTATCAAGGCTATAAGTCCATGCAAACAGCTGGGGTGGTAAAATATCGGCTTCCGTATAATTCCCCTAAAGTTCTTGCTACGCTTCCCCAGTCTTCCAGTATTAATGCCATGGAGCATATGTAGGCAGGACTCAATAGATGAGACTAAAAAGCTCCATAGGATATAATTATGCACGAATGGCAGAAAATTCATCCTTGGCTTTGCAAAAAAACATACCGTTATAAGGAAGAAAGGGAATATCGCATTATCGAATTATTCGATGATGTTTATCGAATACATTAAACATTGAATAAGAAAACAATTTTTTTAAACATTTCCAATGGATGGTAATATTTGCACGAATATTGTTTAGGAATAATTAAGTTCAATTGATGTCCTAGTAGTAGTTGCAGGTTTCTCTTTCTAACTTTCAATTTGTATACACTTTAGTTAAATTCATGAAACACCTCAGCCAAAAGTAACAGACCGCTTCCGACACGCGCCTCCTACCCTTCGGGACGACATATCGTATTAAGAATTATATTTTGAAAAGCAAAGACTCCTTCCTACTCGGAAGTCAAACGACGCCATCAACCTAATGTTCATGAACTTTAACTCGCAGTGTTCAAGATTCCTTATACAGGACTTCCAAAAATCCTCTGTTCTTTGTTATCGGCAAAAACTGGAAAATAAGTAGCCACCAGTAATACCAGTACAAACATGGATGCAACAGCAACTAACCGCGGAAAACAATACGCAACTGTAGATGAGCTGAAAACTGCAATAATTAGATGTTGGGGTGAAATTTCCCGAAAATACATAAAAAAATTGTATAAAAGCCTTCCAAAAAGAATGTTTGAAGTAATTAAAAATAGTGGAGGTTCAACTAAGTATTAGTGTTTAAATAAAGATAGCATTACCTAATCTTCGGTTTTTTTATTTTATTATTTCCTCCAGGCGTGCTATACCTAAAAGTCATTAAATTCACCATAAAATCTCCAATTTTGAGAAACCCTTCATTATTTTCAGGTAAAAATGTGTATTTCGGTCTACCCGTCTAATTTGTAGAACATCTAATTGACCTGCATCCCGTAGTTCAGGAAATAATAAGAAATTTTTCAGGTGTGCTATCTTTTTGCGCGCACTGTACCTTTGAACTCACAACATCAAATCCTACCGATAAAGTCGATTTTGTGGTGTTCATATAGACATCACATCTTCTAATTAAGCTGACACAAATCAAATTAATTGTGTCACTAAATAGTCAAGAGCATGTTTTTTTTAAATCTTGGCTTATCTAAAAATGACAGTTTATCAATTGATGACCAATGTTTCGTCATTTATTTATAATTGTTACACACGATTAATCTACACCAAAATGTTGCTGCAAACATACCCTTTCAATATGTTTATATAAATATATAGTTATATATATATAAACATATTGAAATATATATATATATATATATACATATATTTAAAAACAGTTAAAACGAAATATCAAAAACCTTCTCTAGTTTTTCGTAATTTTTGACTCGGTATTAACATTTTATACCACAATGATAACCTCAAACCATTACCAAACGATGGGATGAGGCAAGTCAACGTATTTCGGGGACTCCCCCAAAACATTTCAAATGCGGAACAGCCTCCAAATTGAACTAATCTAAAAATATTTCGTTCTGCAAAAATCATAACCTCGTGTCCGTACTTACGATAAGCGTAGTATATGTATATATATTGATTTAATTTTCTAATCTGAATACTGTGTATCAACTGTAAAGCAACATTCTTTCGGCAAGGAGATATGATTTCGGGAGCATTCGGGCATAAATCGATGGTATTCATATGATTGGGAAATGGAATCCATCCCTATTTACAAGGCTTTCTGCTGTTGTTGCTGTTTTTTCGGTGATTCTATTTCAAGTGACATATGGAATGTATGGAAGATTTAATTTAGAGATCATTTCATTGATTCTCAGGACTAAGCTCAGACTAAAAGAGAACATTAATTTGTTTACTCTGCATCCATTGAATAGTGTGTGTTACCAAATATATCGGATCGTATTTTGCGTATTTGTATTAGAGAACAGTCGCCTGGTTCTATGGTTCATAAGAGTGCCAAATTATGGAAAATTTCAATGAATTTTGCTATTGTCACAGTACCATCGACACGAAAATCGATCAGCACCCAACAAAAACCTCAACTTATAAATCTCAAATCTGTACAATATCCCCTTCGTGCTTGATTGTGGATTTAACGCACTGTGGATTCTAAGCTTGCGTTTGAAATCGACGGACAATATGCTTCGCATCCATTTCGAAATGGTTTTCAATTTCGGAAAGGTTTCTTTTTGATATATGAAAATAACAAAAGTGACTTAAGTTGGCTTCAAACATTTCAAAGAAATCACTCCTTTATAATTCTTGATGTGTGTTTAGAGTTTTGGTCTCGTTAGAAACACCATTCTTCTTCTAATCCCAGTTTGATTACAGATTGTTTTAAATTCAAATTTATTGTGTTCAGGTAGCCAAATCGATCTATATTCCTCTCTACAAAAGATGTTTTTATAACAGATCTTGTATGTCGGCGCAATATTTTCAATACTGAATTCATATTTTTTTTCTTCGTCTTTCTTTTTTATCGTCCTATTCAATAATGTTAACGTTGCTTTCGTCACTAAATAAAACTTTATTCCAAAAGAATTTGTCGTCATTTATATGCAACTTAGCGAAATCGCTTTCTCTCTCATTTCTCATCTTTTGTTTTCATGAACGTTACTTATATAGGATCGTTTTGTCGAAATTAAACTGTGAAACTATTTTTCCGCAGAACATTTCGAATTGTTTCCAGATAGACACTTGTTCCGAATTTTTCACCATTTCTTTCAGCTTTAGTTTAAGGCGTTTTCCCGCACAGTTTTTATTATTTCACGTTTCATACGCTGACTTTGGGGCTCGGCCACTGCTAGATTTATTTTCCAAAATGTGTTCTGCGCATAGTTTTTAAATACAGTCTGGACATTAGCTTTCGTTTATTTCTCAATCTAACTATTGCTCACGAATTTCAAATGAAATTTCCTTTAATCTCGGACTCATGCAAACTCCCCCGATCCGTGAAAACTACAGACAAATGACCACTTCCAATTGCCATTATACCAGGCCGATTGAAAAGTCCTCGGTCTGACACACAGATGGTGGTGCTAGTATTAAATCTATATAATTTTTAGTCAGTACCAACCTTCAAACGATACGTGTCAAAATTTGACAGCAGTCCGACCATTAGTTTGTGAAATGTTGCGTTGTGAGTGTAGCTGATTTTGTTATTTGAAAAAAGATGGAAAAAAAGAATTTCGTGTGCTGATAAAATATTGCTTTTTGAAGGGAAAAAATACAGTTGAAGTCTGGGGTCTGTACCAGGAAAATCAACCATCATTGATTGGTATGCTAAGCTTAAATGTGGTGAAATGAGCACCGAAGACGGTGAACGCAGTGGACGCCCAAAAGAGGCGGTCACCGACGAAAACATCAAACAAGTTCACAAAAGAATTTTGAATGACCTCACATTGCAGTCATTCAAAATTTGAGTTGATCGAGATAGCAGACATTGTGAAGATATCATCTGAACGTGTACATCATATTATTCACGAATATTTCTACATGAGAAAGCTGTGTGCAAAATGGGTGCCGCGCGAGCTCACAATCGATCAAAAGCAACAACGTGTTAGTGATTCTGAGCAATGTTTGAAGCTGTTTAAGCGCAATAAACCTGAATTTATGCGTCGATATGTGACAATGGATGAAACATGGCTCCATCATTTCACTCCGGAGTCCAATCGACAGTCAGCTGAGTGGAATGCAAACGATGAACCGAATCCAAAGCGAGGAAAAACACAACAGTCAGCTGGCAAGGTTATGGCATCAGTATTCTGGGATGCGCAAGGTATTATATTCATTGATTACCTCCAAAAGGGCCAGATCATCAACAGCGATTAATAAAAAGCGTTATTATATCGTTTAATGGAGGAAACCGTTAAAAAACGGCCCCATTTGAAGAAATAAAGTGCTGTTTCATCAAGACAATGCACCTTGTCACAAATAAATGAAAACAGTGGCTAAATTGCATGAATTGGGCTTCGAATTGCTTTCGCATCCACCGTATTCGCCAGATCTGGCCCCCAGCGACCTTTTCCTGTTCTCAGACCTCAAAAGAATGCTCGCTGGAAAGAAACTTAGCGCCAATGAAGAAGTAATCGCCGAAACAGAGGACTATTTTGAAGCGGAAGACAAATCGTACTACAATGGTAAAAATGGTATCGAAAAGTTATAAGGTCGCTATAATCGCTGTATCGCCCTCGAAGGCAACTATGTTGAATAATAAAATCGAATTTTGCAAAAAAAATGTGTTTTACTATGGTAGACCGGGGACTTTGGCCTGTTACCGTTACAAATTCGTAGAATAATAACACTTAGATCAATGGTTGTACTTTTTGTGTTGCCGTATGTATACTTTTTGTGTTGTCTAAACAAGGTTTTTATATTAATTTCAATTTGTAAACTAAGCATGAAAAAATGATTTTTTTTTTGTAAATGAGTTTTTATACCTCAATTTATTATGAGAAGGCGTCATTTCCAAGAAGTCTGTGTACTTTTTTGGAAAACTGTAATATATGTGCACTGTACTAAGAGTTCAAAATTCCAAGCGGAGCTCGTAAGAATCCAATCGTAAGAAATTTTTGTATAGAATGCTTACACTGCTAAAAAAACTTTATAGAAAACGGGCACAGGGTGAATCTTATAAAAATTGGTACGAAATAACTTTTTGTTGCGAAAAAAGTTTTAAAAGGTACTTTGTAATATTATTTATACACTGATCAGGGAATTAAACTTGTACATAGCCTTATATAAGCTGAACTACAAAGTTAGTACAAAAAGAAAGAAAGAAAGAAAGTAGTGTTATTTTTTAATCTACTGCAGAAGAAAAGTGTCCGAATGGTATTTTCACGCAAGGGTAAAACAACGTGAATCCTCTTGAGTCTGCAAGGAGTTTTAAGGTATTCAGAAAATTAATTTCGCAGCAACTTTTCCTAATTTTCATACCCAGTGGTTCATACACAACGTTCATGTCAACGATGTTATCTTTAGCCCGGTCATATAGGTAAATTCGTGCAGTTATGTGATTATCACATGGTCTATACAAGCTCGCTGTATCCTCCAATCTTTTAAGAGTTCCAATTTATTTATCAAAGAAGTTCTTTTCTGCTTTTATTCAGAAACCATCTAAATATTTATTTAAGTTAATAAAATTAACTAAATCTGGGATGCTTTTCGATCCTTAAGTAGAATTACCTCCAACCTATACTCTTGAAGCAAAATCTGAGGGTCAAAGGAAACTACAAGCAGTGCAACTAGCTGTAATAATATGTAAAAAAGGTACCTAAGATAGTTATTTTCTAGCATGATTTATGTGGAAACCCTAAGTGTATGGAAAATAAAAAATAATCCTTATTGTGTACGATGCAAGTCAATGAAGAAGTATTCAGTTTTCTTTATTTTTGCTTTATAATTTATTGCAAATAAATTTCCTCAATATTGACAACAATTTATATTCTAATGTTAGGTATATTAGTTACAGAAAAAAATCGGAGTACTTTTCTTTCTTAAAAAATCATAACAAGAATTACTCAGAAATGAGGAATGCAAGTCTCTTATTTTGCGAACAAAAGTAGAGTCATCATAATGTCACGAGGAAGCGTTTTAATACCAGAATGGAAGCGAAGAAGCGAGAAAAAAATGCGGAATTATTTTCCTTTTTCAATATATTCCTGCTTCTCTATTTCCTAGTATGCCTCCATAGAAAATGTTTTGTCTTGATCCGAAAAACAAGGTGCAAATGCATCCTTCCTTTCTTCATTGCTTGAAAACTTCTTCCCAAGAAGTGTTGTTCAATTTTCGGGAACGGATAGTAATCACTGTGAGCCAGGTTAGGACTTTAGGGTGTGTATTTCATAATACCGAAGCCAACCTTATGCAGGGCAGCCAACGCAACATGGCACTTGGCGCCAACACACGTAGTTTTCAACTTGCCACTTCATTTTTCTCCAATATATTTTAAAACTCCTCTATGATTAAAGCGTTGTTTTTTCAGTTATGGAAATCTTTGTAATCTGAATACTTTCTGAGTCCTAAAAGGCTGTCGCCATAGTTGTACCAGTTGACCGTAATTCCTTAAATTCTTGAGTGATGATGTGCCCTTTTCGTGGCGCTGCATTGAGGTTGTTTGTACACACGTTCACAATGCTGAACACAAATTCAGGCTTCAATAATAATTCCATTCAATTTTCTATCCTTGTCTTAATTATAGAGGTCTGAAGACGATCAGAAACACTCTAGGCGCTGTTCTAGGCGCATCCATTTCTGCAACCTATTTTATATTTATTCTAGCATCTTCCAATATTATAAAGTGCGCAACTAAGTTCTCACTGATTTTTTATGAACTTGCCACTTTATTGTGAAAAAAGGTTAAAACTGAATCATTCAAAATATTGCCCATAGCCAACGACAAATTTTTCCCATCTTTCTGGCAGAGCTCGCATACCGTCACGATAGAAGTGTTCGTCTTTTGAGGCTATCCACGAATCAAGCCATTTTGAGATGTCTTCATATAAGTAGAACTGCTGATTTGCCAGACTATGTGCCATTGAACGGAATAATTGATAATCGGATGGCACAATATCTGGGGAATATGGCGGGTGGGGTAGGACTTCTCATTTGAGCGTTTCTAAGTACGTTTTAACGGGTTTCACAACATGGGGCCGAGTGTTGTAAGTCTGTAGAATGACTTTTTCCTGCCTCTGCTCGAACTGTGGCCGCTTTTCGCGCAATGCTCGGCTCAATCGCATCAATTGAGGTCGATACCGTTCGCAAGTGATGATTTCGTTCGGTTTCAATAGCTCATAACACCGCCCTGGTCCCACTGAGTACACAGCAAAACCTTCTCAGCGTGAATATTCGGCCGAGCCGACGACGATGATTCTTCTCTTTGGGTTGCTATTATGAATCCATTTTTCATCATCCGTAACGATGCGGTGAAGAAACCCCTTCCTTTTTTGCCGCTGGAGCAGTTGTTCAAAGGCGAAGAAACGACGCTCAACGTCTTTCGGCTTCAATTTATAAGGACCCCAAGTTCCTTGCTTCTGAATCATTCTCAATGCATTTAAGCCCTTGGAAATTGCTCGGCGGTCAACTCCTAATATTGAAGCAAGCTCCTGTTGGGTTTGGCACGGATCTTCATCGAGGAATGCCTCCATTTCAGGGTCTTCGCAAGTTTTGGTCTACCTTCACGCGAACGGTGTTTAACACCAAAATCACCTTCTTTGAAGCGACGGAACCAATCACGGCACGTTGTCTCACTTACAGCAGTATCTCCATAAACTGTTTGCAGCTCTCAATGAGCTTCAGCTACCGTTTTCTTTGAATGAAACAAAAAAAAGCATAACTTCCAGCAAATGACGATTATTTGGCACAAAATTCGACATTTTTACACAATCAAAAGTATATGACACAAAAGTGGTTTGTTTACCATATGTCTAAGCTTGGTCCATGACGATTTGGTTATGTCACAATCGACCAGCACTTACGACTGGCGCCATCTCTTGAAAAACAGCGGGAACTTAGTTGCGCATTTAATATATTTTAAGAACCCTTTTTGGGACGAAAAATATCATGTAATAGATTTTGCATAAAAGATGATGGCTGTCGAGTAACATATGAGTCTATTTTCGCATATTCTTCGAGTATTACTGACTTAAGTTGTGATATAGTCTGATGCGTCATTCTCCGAATGAATGGTTCGTGTTGTTGTCGTGTTGGAAGTGGAAATGTCGACTCAAATATAGCTTTTCGGCCGATGTTTTAGGTTTACCGAGGCTTCTACGACGCGTCATTTTGTCGCATTTCGAATGTTAATAAGTCAAATTACAAATCAGTTTGCAAATTGATTTCTCCATTGAACGTGGTAAATTTATGTTGAAGTCGATTTTGTCCGAAAGTTTTGACATATTAAAATTCTCTTTGTCGTTCACTTATCTCTACGGATATGCCTCAATTTGGCACGATCGTATGTGGACCCATTTAAAATAAAATTAAGTTTCGTTGGTAAAATTTAGATAAAATTAATTATATCCATACAAACTTTACAATAATAAATAGGAATGTATCGTTACCTCCATTGCCGGTTTCGTTATCTTATATAAAATAAGCAATATGTAGAAAGAAGGAAACGCAGAATGTCCGTTGAAGTCACAGTGCGAAGAGATTTTAAAGGTTTTAGTCGCCAAGTTCGAGTGTTCACAAATAAAATATACGAATATTTCGTATTTGAAATACCATTGTCAACCTCGATTTTACCCTATTTTGACAAAACCCCGTCTTTTTAATTTAAATATGTCTAGAAGGGTAAAAAAAGTTTTGTAAAATACAGGTAGTATTTGTAAGGAGTGTTTTGGCTCCGAAGAGAATGAAAACGAAGTGAAATAAAAACGAGGATGAAATTGAGATTTAGCATCTGATAAAACTATACAAGCAGGGGAATTATCAGAAAATTGAAAAGAAAATTAACAGATATTATCTCTTCCTAGAAAAAGGATGTGTATCGTATCAGAAACTGAATCTGAGAATGAGGCAAGTCTCATGAGTCCGTCCCAAAATTTGAACGCACTCTGTGGTACGAGAATAGCGGTCAATGGAAAAACTTGGAGGATATTGGAAATGGCCGAATTTGTTGGCCGAGTTCCTATCCATCACTGCGCCTACTGGCTACGCGAAGCGAAAGATGATAGAAAGTAACTTTAGCATGCATTTTAGCATTTTGATAGAACAAAACAAGAGTTGTAATGAAGAAGAAGCACTTCGTGTTTTAAAAAGGGATTGGAAAATTTCATCCACCAAGCCAGGTTTACTGAATTGGAATTCCAATATTGAAATTTTTCACTGAATTCCAATGCAAATTCGTTAAATTTTTTGAAATTTTAGTTCAAAAAAGGGCCCAGCTTTTTTCTAATACAAGGCTCAAAAATGAATTCATGCAGATTCATTGATTTGTCCGATTTTGTTAATAAATGGATCTAAACGTTCGAGCACCGAAAAATTTGCCATGATATCCGAAGTACGGAATCAATTTTCGAATTTTCAATACCGGAAATCTCGATAAATTCTTACTCCCTCCTTTCCCTGCCGTCACGATAAATTCGTTATATCTAACTCCTCCACTGCTTGAAGTCTGATGATTCTTCGGTAACCTTTCTTCGTGGTTTTCTCCATCCATTTGATTAAAAATATTGATCGTTTCTCATTTGAGAGAACCAAATGTTTCCAAAAGTTATTGTATTATTTAAAAACTGATCAGCCAATTCTTATTTTTGTCATATTAGTTCTGATTACATCTGATTCCTATATGCTATTCGTGAATTATACCCATGACGATTTATGGTTATTCGGATCATTTTCGTATGAATTTCTTTCTGCATATTTGTAGTTAATCTTTGGATCCGTGATTTATTTTGCATCTCTCACAGCATGTTAATTTTTAATGTCTTCCTCCACCAGGCTTGTTTTTTGAATAATCTGTTTTCAAATGTTTTTATAACATTTTTGATTGCATGACTGACAAAGCAGTATCCAACTATGTATATAGCATAATGAATGCTTTATTTATTAGGTGTATAAATATGAAATGCGGATTTAACTAACAGATGGCATAACCATTACATATGGTTTGTGTCGGGGATAACTAATATGGCATTTTGGAGGGTGGTGGAAGCATATGGTGAACATAAACCAAGCCAAGACACTTGTGAACGATGGTTTAAAAGATTTAAAAGTGACGATTTCAATGTCGGCAACAAAGACCGTGGAAAACCACCAAAAAAATTCGGAGGTACAGATTTGCAAGCATTATTGGATGAAGATAACACACAAAATGAAAAACAGTTGGCAGAAGCGTCGGAAGTTACTCAGGCAGCCATTTCACAACGTTTAAAAGCCATTGGAAAGATCCAAAAAGCTGGAAAATGGGTGCCGTATCAATTGAAAGAAAGAGACATCGAAAGGCGAAAAACCATTTGTCAAATTTTGCTTGTCAGACAGAAAAGAAAAGGTTTTTTGCATCGGCCAGCCATCAACATCACAACCAGTCCGAAATATTCATGGAAAGAAGACTTTGCTGTGTATTTGGTTGGATAGTAAGGGACCTTTGTATTACGAACTGCTGAAACCTGGTCAGACTATTACTGGCGAACGTTACCGACAACAAATGATCAAATTGAACCGCACACTTAAGGAAAAACGACCAGAATTTCACCAAAGACATTATCAAGTCATTTTTCAACATGACAATGCTCGGCCGCATGTTGCAATACCAGTCCAGAACTACTTGGGAAACATTAATTGGGAAGTTCTGCCCCACCCGCCGTATTCATTAGACTTGGCTCCTTCTGACTACTGCTTGTTTCGATCAATGCAGCACGGACTTTCGGAACAGCACTTCCATTCTTACGAAGAAGTTAAAAATTGGCTTGATGGAGTCGATCGGGACGGAGTCCATCAATTGACAAAAAGATGGGAAAAAGTCGTAGCTAACGATGGCAAATACTTTGATTATTGAATTCATTCGTTGTGTTATTCAAATAAATGCATATTTCAAGCAGAAAAAATATGCATTTCATATTTGTACACCTATTACTTTATGCAATTTTAAAAATAATCTCTCTCTCAGTTATATAAATTTGCTTTCTTTTCTTTTCATTTCCACAATTTCAATACTATTAAGAATTATTTATTCAAATATACGCACAATCGATTTGAAAACTCATAGCAAATATGGTAAAGTGATATTTGATATCTGACATTTATTTATTTCATATTCTAAATGTAGCTGCCAGTCATGAGTGATGTTTTATAGTGTGCCCACAATTTTATCTCATGGAATCCAAAAACTTTTAATTATTTTTGTAACATATTCATTACAATGCAATAACTTCTACAAAATTCTGAAGCCTTTTTTGCATCAAATTTACTACCTGTATGAATGCATGTCAGGGCGAGAATATGTTGAGCGCTTTTCACCCATGACTTCTCTCTAAACATCCACAATGTTTGTTTTCAAGAGGTTAATGTGAAGATAGAAAACCTAAGATCGAATGGAAAGATAGATTACTAACAGAAGTTGTCAACGTTCAGAAAATTTAAGAGTGCAAGTGGCGCTTAGCTTAGTTATCAACAAAAATGTTTTATGTGTTACAATCACAGGCAATGAGAATAACAAATCTTATTATCTAACATAAATTCGTTTTTCCACAGGTTTTCACGCTGTCTTCTTGTCTGTTGACGCGATATCATCCAGTGGGAAAGAATTATTAAATACAATTTACATCTTCTAGCGGATACAATTTTTGGCGATGTGAGTGTAATTTCACGATAAAGGACCTCCATATGCTGCTCAACTCAATTGACTCTGATCATTACCGAAGTTTACCCTTAAAAGGGAAAACTAAAAGTGATTCCAACCATGACCTAGACCACGAAAAAAGAAGCAGAAGAAGCTTGTTTAGTCAAACACTTCTTTGATATAAAAGCTTGGAAAAGAGAACCTACCCAAGTCATTGCTCCTAAAACATGCATTTTCACTTAATTGAGATAAATGGGAAAGTCCAAACACAAATTGCTCTAATGGGAACTGATAGCTTGGTACAATATTGCGTTTGCATGCATTGCATATGAATCATTTCTATAAAGTACACGCAAACGTTAGTTTTTTTTTGTGAATTTTCGAAATTTTATCATATTTTGAATCAAACACTTGATCTTCCAGTTTAAGGTTTAATAACAACCTATGATAGATATAAAGTTCAACCCTACATTAACTTATGACTAACAATGAATTTACCGCTAGTGGGCGTTTGAAACCTAGTTTTACATTCTAAACTGACATGCCGCATCGTTCCCGTTCCACACATTACGAACTTCATTCGAACATGATTTGAGTAATGTAAATGACTAACTCAAGTGTGGTAAATACTGGATGAGTAATTTTGGCCGAAGAAAAATGTATCAAATCTTATCAAATTAGCAAACCTGGAAATGAGATCTCAAAATACATGAATTTACTAAAGTACGTAATAATTTGTATACGAAAATAAAATCAAGAAATATTTTATAGAACGGCAATCAATTATATCTCACAACGATTTGTATTACATACGAGGGTGATTCAATAAGTACTCGTGTTTGACAACAGAGGGCGTTCCTGAGGGAAGTGGTAGCGAATCCGTATGGCGACCCCAAATAACACCAAGTTTGAGAGCTCGCCACCGCTGCGCTAAAATCGCAATAAAGACGTTGCGAGTCCTTCTTCTTCCTCCAACCATCGTCGAGATCAGTCCTCCAGTTGTCGATCTCTAACAAATTCGTGTTTGACATTGTTTTTATATACAGTTGTAATAAATTAGCGGTTTACGTTAATTTGTGTATATTATTTAAATATAACAAGCTAATTATCCCCACAAAGTGGGTATTATCATTGTGTGCTGACATCTATCAAACGACGAAACAACAAATTTGAGACTGATTGATAGGTTACTTTGGATTTGGTTTTGCTGTTTTGTGACCGCTTTTTGTTTTTCGATGGAAAACAATACGCGGAGATAAAAGCAAAGTTGGATGCTCTTTATGGGAACACTTCGCCATTTATGACTACAGTTAGATATTGGTTGAGCGAATTTAAACGTGGGCAAGCATCCGTTTTGATGAAGAGCGACCAGGACGCCGGCAGACGAAGTTACCGAGGAAATCATTCAAAAAATCTACGACATGATTTTCGCTGATCAAAAGACCACAGCGCACGAATTAACAAAGGCCGTAGGTGTATCGACTGGAGCGGCAATTAATATTTAACATGATAAATCGGCGAAGAAGGAGAGGAGATTTGAAGGAGTTCTTGCGTTGAGTAGTCACTGGATTCATCATTACACACCAGAAACTAAGCAATAGTAAAAAATGAATATCTTCCAGTTAATCTGCTCCAAAGAAGGCGGAAACGGTTCCATCGGCCGGAAATGTCATGGCAACGATTTTTTGGGTTGCGAACGGCATCATCCTCATGGGTTTTTTAGAAAAAGGTAGAACGATCACTGTTGATGCTATAGTGAGTTATCGGATGGCTTTGAAAAAAAAAATTGTAGACACGCCCGCATTTTGAGAAAAAGAAGGTACTTTTTCACCAGGATAACGCACCAGCACATTCAACCGGGATTGTATCGCTAAACTGCATAAAATGCGTTACAAATTGCTGTCGCACCCCTAGTATTCATCAGATGTGGCTCCCTGCATCTTTTTCTTGTTCCCAAATACAAGGTAATGGCTTGCGGGGGGAAAAATAACTCGAACGAGGAAGTCATTGCCAAGACAGGAGTGTATTTTGGAGAGTTCGACAAATCCTATTTTTGGAGGGTTTAAAAAATGACAGGAACGTTGGAAGAAGTGTACCTTCTTAAAGGACTATGTTGAAAATAATATAAGATTTATTGAAAAAATGGTATCTTCATTCCAACACGGTTACTTATTGAACCACCCTCGTATATAATGGATTCTCTTATGACATTAGATGAGAAAAACAATTTTTCAAAAACCTCAACATCCACTGTCACCGCTGAAAAATACAATTTTTCCAAAAAATTCAGTAGTCATGTTATTGAAGTTAATGAGATTAAATCTTTTATTTTTGGATTCTGAGAAGAGTTTAGTTTTATCCAAGCTCAATAGTGCATGTCAGTAATGATATAAATTTTGAGAAAAGCCTTAGATATTTATTATTATATTGATTTTTTGAACACGCTCTACCAACACCACTTGTTGTATTAATATACAGCTATAATAAATACAAAACATCATCGAACCTCAGTAAGGATTAAATGTATGCAATTCAATTCCATGAGTTATTGTCAATGCAGGAGCATGAGTCATCTTCATCAAATACTAAGGTTTTGATCTCTTATTGTTAATGCTGCGTTAATTATTACAGAGTGCAGTACCACAAGGTGGTGCCAGACAACATACGCCAGACATACCGACGATAGATCGTTGTATTCTCGAACGATATTCTCTTTCAAAAGTCTAGAATGGTTAAATCAGGTTTTGTTGTCAGCCAGTACAAATCACCAACGAGGGACTAGGCAATCTGGTAAGGCGATCCATCCTATTGATTGTATAGTTTACTCCTTTGTTGTACCCTGTTCAAACCGCTTATGTTCTAGTCCCTTTTCATACTACTGAAGAAGATAAAGTCGTTGAGCATGACCCCGTAAGCCAGTGTTGCTTCTTTGCAAAAAAAAAAAAAAATCAAAGTCTAGATGTTACCACCGAGTTAAACAATACATCGTGCAGTAACTTTGAATGGGTGTAATGGCCCTTCTTGAACTATAGGTGGGTTTTCTGTGGCTTAAAAGCGATAATTTTGCTGATTAATCAATCCAAATATGAAAGTAGACCCCTTTACTCATAGTAATTTAGATGGATACATGTTTCAGATCAAGGATAGCTTGAAGGTAGACGTGCTTGGTTATCAACAGTGTACAGTAGGTACATTGTCTGTACTTTGTAGAAAAAACCCATCTAAGCTTCGACCAAAGTTTTCTGCACAGAGAATTTTCTTACCAGATTGAAAACCAATCAAATCGCACGTCATCTTTTCGAAGGCCCTTTTCGACATCTTCGGCCATTGATGATGTTCTCAGCGGAACAACTGCTCGGGGGTTTCTAATTTGGCTGCGTTTTGTATCGTGGAATACTCTTCTAGGTGAGTGGCTTAATGCCGTAGTGCCAACACAGTTGGTGCACGACAAACGTAGGATTGGTGTCCTATCATAAATATTCATATTCATGAAAATGAATGTCCTGACGGAACCGCTCACATTATTCGTCTCTCATAGCACCTAATTCAGTCGGAGAGAAATCCAGAAGAGAATGTAGATTATGATTTTTAAGGACATCTTTTTTTTTAATGAAATTATAGGATATGTTGTTAAGTCTTTGTAATTTTCCGCTTTATTGTTTCCTAAAGAATTCCGGACAAAATTTATAAAACATATCCAGGCGAATTTACTCCGATCATTTAGTTTTCCTTCAAACTCTTATCCTTGATCAGTTGCTTTAGTTGTGGACAAACAAATATTCGCTCTTTGACATTTGTCTCACCGAGTTCGTGAAGTTTTCTTTCAGAGATGAAAATCCACTACCTTCTTTCGACATTTCTCTTACAACATTTTTAATCAGGACATGCTCTATGAACAATGCTGTTAAAAGTATGTTATCAGGGTTGCATAAAGAATCATTTTCAATATTTTTATAGCCCAGAGTTTCTGATTCCCTCTTAGCCCAAATATAGTGTTTATATATATGTGTAGAGCCTTTTTATAGTGCCTTTTTCTGCTTCTGCTGTCCAATTCGTCCTATAAACAGAAATATTTGGTATAACCAAGCTGTAATCCAAGGAAAAGTACAATGACTGAGAAATCCACAAAACTTTCAAACGTCTTTACTGCTTTCAATATTCTCCGGAAAAAAACTCTCATATTTTCGTAAGCCTCTTTAATATCAGAACCATGAGCATCTGGTACTGAAGGAGGTTTGTTCCTGTTATACAGCAAAACTCCATTCAATTGTTAGCAACCCTCAGAGAGAGTATTTCACAAAATAACTCCCTGAGGTCTCAAAAAAGTTAGCTGTTTTAACTTGTTGGTTAAAATCCACAGACAGACAGATTGATCTCAAAGGAGCCTTTGACTCTCATATTCAAGATAGCAGCACTCACAGGGCCAGATGAACCGCAAAATGTTCAGTAAACAAGGACACAATCAAGCTTAACATAATAAATATATTACAAATACCAACTCGACATTGAAAAAGTTCTTAAGTGACTTCGGGACTCTCGCATTATGATATTTTAATGATCTAGTAAAGCATCAACCCACCAAAAAAATTTTGTTAGCATTCCGTATTAGTATTATCCGCTCTTCTAACTCCTAGGTCCAAAAAGTCGAATCTTCAGTGCATTGATACTTTGCTGCAAAACAACTCTACTACTCCCAGTATTCAAAGAAAAGGTTTCGAGCGACTAGTCTCAGGACTACTTCGTTGATCTGTTGCTCCTCGTAGTTATCTGGGCACCCCTTTTCAAAATGTTGAGATTGTCAATATGATGGGTTAAGAAATAAAATTGAATATAATAAATAGACATCATTTACTATTTTTAGGCCAGGAACTCGGACAATCGAAAAATAATAAATACATACAGTTTTCGCCAAAGCTATAGTACGAGTTTGTCACGTACGTACGATTGTGTCATGATTGTGTCATTCACTTTTGTATAGATGCAATGAGCTGCAAAATTATTCATTTACGATTACAACTATGTAAGTACTACTTTCAAAAATCACCTCAACCGGCAACATTAAAAATAATAAAATCCTATATTCGTCATATATATTTGCTGCAAAAATTAACGTACGTTAATCAATTTAAAGTATATAAAACTCATTTTTAAAATTTTGTAGGATATGCCTCTGACTTTATGACTAGATTTTATCAAGACACCTTGGTATCTTTGGCATTGATAAAGCTAAATGTTCAGTCAAATTTGTTGATATCCTTTTCCTTTCCTGACGAATTGTTTCCACCAGATAGTATTTGGATGGCTATATTGACTGATTTGCGTTTCCAATTCAGCGCAACAATTTTTAATAGGTAAGGTATTCTTTCAGGTAACTGAGACATGATTTCACACATATGAGGCATATTATTAACAACCAACATTCGTACGTTGGTGTCGGTCTGTTGATTGTCCTGTTGGCTGTTGTTAAGCCGGACCCTATCTATAGACTTGTGCTATAGGACTCCATGTGACGCAGGGAGCTGATGAGTCGGAGCTACGTTTTAGTCCCTTCAGTCTTTGGCAATCAGTTCTGGGTGTCTGAAGCAAAAACTGCGAGTTTTTCTCGAACTGTAGAGAAAACGCCACCCGATCAAGTTTTTATCTAAGTTTCTAGTTTAGGGGACGTCTATAACATGTTACTGTCAGCCTCAACACAGTGAGGAGCCGATCTTGGCTGAAACGTTGCGATCGTGGTTTCAGAGGCTCAACGTTTTGAGCGTGGTTTCAGAGGCTTGAAGTATGTTGATCACGAACCACAGCTAGGACCCAACAGTGACACTTGTTCCACAGAACGTGAGTGGAATCAGGCTTTAACGGCAGGTGTCCACGTTCGAAATGTCTTGCTTCGAATAGTCTTGAAAGATGAATTTTGTTTTTGACGTTCATATACTTGTAACGTATGTCCTTTAATTTTATATCAGGATTTCTTTTCACCAAAAGCACAATACACTTCTTTTCCTTGCTGGCTCAATTTTGTAGTGTACCACTTCTTGCTTTAATGGGTATTCTTTGTTATTTGTGATAAGATTTTCTTACATTATAAAGGCATATTACAAAGCCGTTTCCCGAAATATCTATGAGTTTTCGCTCTGCAGAACACATACAACTATCACCAAAAATATACTTCTTTATTACATTTTTAGCTCTTTGATGCTTACAACTTGATTAACATTGTGAAATGCATCAATCGGGGTAGAGGATAATACGTGTATTGACAAACTTTTCCAGGAAAAAAAATGAAAATACTAATGTGTAGATCGTACGTTAACTTTTGCAACAACGATTTATGACTACGGCAGTTTTTTTTTAATTCTAAAGTTGTCGATGGATTTTTTAAGTATTTTCTGCAAGCAGTACATACTTAATTGTTATATTAAATAAGATTTTTTTTTCGAAAGTCATTGAGTATGCTTTAGAAAAGTAACTAAATCTTATCATCATAACTCAAACAATCATATGTTCAATTTTGCACATAACAGTAGCTATTCAACGGTAGTGTTACTTTGTTGCAAATTAAGAAATTTTATCTAACATAGAAGAGATCTTCTAGAGTGCGTATTACATTAGAAATTTAGCTAACCGTTTGTGTCCCATTGGTCAATCCATGCAAACACCAATCCAATAATTTATCAGCCGACTCCAACTGGCTATATGCCACTGCCACTGCTTAAATATAATGCTAATGGTGCCATCTATTGGAAACATTTGATTTTAAACTTCGTTCCCACGTTATACGTTGTATGTAGTTTAGTGTTCTGCAAACATTCGAGTGGCCAGTGACAGACGATTTGTTTTTGTTAATGAACTTGAAAAAAAAAACGGTAGTGACGTAAAAAAGTGACGTGAGAAAATGGCATATAAGTAAAAGCCCTAAATACTGTATAGTTTTGTATTTTAAATCGCGACTGTCAATTTTTAAATTTTACTCCAATTTATATCTAGTGATAAAAGGTGGTTACGTGTAATAACCACCGGGAACATATTATGTGGTCCTCTAAAATTTTTCTGCAATTGCAGAAGGAAGGCCAAAATTGTCTTTTGTGGAGCTCGAAGCAATCGATGATAGAGAAATAAATGACTTGCTGGCTGAAATTCCGTCATGTGCTGAATCGTTGGCTTTTTATCAGGTGACATAGATGAACTTGACCATACAATTGGTCAGATACTTGGCAATCTTGATGAAAATATTATTGTTGAGCAGGACGACCCCGTCGCAGAAACTTTACCTGAAGAAGCTGAGATTGAGAGTGATGAAGACGAACCGCTTGCAAGAGTAGCTTAAAGGTTAGCTACCAAAATTTACCCAAATGTACCCAAATTTTCCGTTACAACTTGGACGAAACGTAATTTTTATAAGGAACCTGCAAAATTTGATTTACCTGAGAGCGTGAATATGGACAATGAAATCGACCTTTCTGTGGAAATTTTTTTGAGCTTATTCCCAGAAGATTTGTTGGAGTCAATTGCATTCAATACAAATTTATACGCTACTAAAAAAATACCAATAAAGGAAAAAACTTTCCAACTAACTACATCTGAAGAAATCAAACTATTTTCGGGAGTGAATCTTTAGATGCGTGTAAAAAAGCTTCTTAGCTTTAAGGACTATTGGTCTCGACAAGAGGGGATCAGAGATACCTATATTAGCAAAATTATTTCTCGTGACAGATTTTATTTATTGCTGAGTAATTTACATTTTGCAGACAATACACTTCAGCTGAAAAGGGGGAACGAATTTATAATAAACTGTATATAGTCGGACCGCTTTTGTCTACCCTTTTTCAAATATACAACGAGTAATTTTCGCCGGGAGAATGTCAAGCAATTGACGAAAATATGACCAAATATAAACGCAGACCATGCATGAAACAGGATATACCTGCAAAACCTAATAAGCGTGAATACAAGGCATGAATTCGTGCAGATTACTCATACTACGTTCGCGAATTCCAAATACGAATGCATCCTGGGAAAATAGGAGATCTACCCGAAAAAGGTTTGGGAGCAAGAATAGTGATGGACCTGACAGAAGATTTGAAAAATATAAAGCATACGATATTCTTTAATAATTATTTTACTGGTGTTCCTCTCCTGTGTAATTTTAAACAGAATCAAATACATGGCTGCTGAACTCTATAGAGAGGTAAGAAATATCTACCAAATGACTTTGCAGATGACAAGAGCCTTGCCAGAGGCCAATATGATGGGCGGATGACGGAAAACAGGCTGTTGTGGCTATAATGGAAAGATCAAAAATCTGTGTATTTTATATCCAATTACCATGATCCTGAAGACGCTATTATGACTAATCGAAGAAACAAAGATAGTACGTTGCAAGTGGTTAAACTTTATTTGTCGAAAACTATTTGTCAAAAACTATTTGTCGACTACAATAACCATACGGGTGCCGTTGATAAGGCTGACATGCTTAAAAATGTTACGCCATTGATCGGAGAGGCAATTGCACTTTATAATAGTTTCGATCTTTCTTGACACTACTGTGGTAAATGCATAAGTTTTATTTCAAAAAAGATGCAGCCGAGCGACGCTTTGCTTGAAGCAATTTAGAATCTATGTTGCTTCACGATTGATTGGCTCTGGAAATGTACCCAAGAAAAAGGGACGGCAGTCAGTGGAAGTCATAAATCATTAAAAAAAGACAGTGCGAATCGAGAGACGAACTAAGAAGTCAGCCCATATGCCTATCAGTGGTACATCAAGGTGTTGTGCCTAGAAGTATGTGGAGTTGTACTGTTAGTTCTGTTGGGCTATGTGTAAATAACAAGAGAAATTGTTTTTTTATTGATCTACCACAGCGACGATTAAGCTAATTAGTTATATTATTGTTACTTCTTAAACTCTGGGTGGCTTGGGTCCGCCGGGCCTTGCTTTGTGGGTCTCGAGGACGCGTTTCGGCTGCATACAGCCATCTTCAGCTCGTTTCATCTTCTTAAACATTATAATGCAAAATAAATACTTTGTCAATAAAAAAAATCGAAACTTAATTTAACCCTTACTCCTACTGGTGAGTATAGAATACCACCATTTTTTGAAAATCTGGTAGCCCGAATTTATGTTAACTTATTTTGTGGTCAATTGTTCGCTTCTTAACTATAATACATTATTTATAAATAAATAATTTCTAAAAAAGTTTTCAAAAAATTTCAAAAAATTAACAAAATATTTAAAATACTTATGAATATAAAACTAATTTTAATTCTTAAAAAACCTCTTGCTAAATCCTGAATCAATAAGCAGATTATTCAATGAATAACCCTCAAAACATATTCAATAAATGCTGCTGTCGACGAACGATCAAACTAATGAAACCATGAAAAATTTAAAAACGCAATTAATCAGCTATGTAATAAAAAAAAACTTTACCAACATAAATGGAATAATAGTAAATACTAGTACGTGATTAATTCAATCAGTAATTAAGTAACTCTTAAGTAATTTCAATTATTCAATTTAATTATTCGCCTATCTATCTGTTATGATCAGTCACCTCTGTACTACATATTTCAATCACACATCTGATCTAGGCAGTGCGACAGTGAGTAAAAAAAGATAATACACCATAAAGCCTGTAGAAGATAACAAAGAGAGCTCGAGATCTCATTATTTAGAATGCTAAGCGATAAGAATTATTTTCGCTATTTTCCTAGCCAAATAAATTTAATACAACACACTAATAACCTTTATAAAATTATACGTTTGAGCCTAAAGCACTTTAAAAGAAGTTTTCGAACGAGAGGAAACCCCGCATTGTTCATAATTTGAGTGGCGATGAAAATAAAGCGATTTTAATAGTTTGCCACTACTTTTCAATCCGTTCATTTCAAATATATTTCTAATTTTAAGTATTAAATTCGCAAATAACACATGTTCTAAAATTGATAGCTAATTAGTAAAAACGGCCTTAGAGATAAATTTCCACCAAGACGAATGTTTTCGTTTACGACATCTGCAAATTAACAAATAACTTGGGAACAAAAACGGTAATTTAGTGTTAACGAAATAATTGTTGACTGAATAGTTCATAAAAATTGCAATTGCAGGGTTGTTTTACCGGGATTTTCAGCAACGCTATACGTCACACACGTTATTTCGCTCGATAACACAGAGGACGATTGTATATTAAGAAAGTTATGGTCACAATTGCTCACGAATAGTCCTGAAACACTGTCTTGCTTTTTATTGTCGTTTTTAAAACGAAAATTAATAAATATCATATTCCTAGAATAAGCCAAAGGACATAAGACCACAACAGGGTATAAGACAACACTACGAATAATAAGGTCAAGAGGATAATTTGTATCTTTAACGGAGTAGTTAAAAGTTAACAATACTACTGTGTCCAAAAAATAAGGTGACATTTGAATTTAAACTGCGCGCGTCGAAGGATGATGCAGAAAGCCTTTGGTGATGAAGCTATGTCTAAAAAAATGTTTACAAGTGGTAAAGTGAGTTCCAAGCCGGCCGTGAACGTGTCAAAGGCGAAGAGCGTCCTGGGCGACCATCAACCTCAACCGACGAAGTTCACGTCCAACAAATTAAAGACTCGGTGTTGAAAAACCGTCGAATAACGATTAGAGCTGATAGCTGATGAGGTTGGCATATCAAAAGACCCGGTCAATACTATTTTAAAGGATGTTTTGGGCCTCAAGCGCGTCAAATCTCGACTGGTACCGAGAGCATTGAATTTTTTGGAAAAAAGGCGTCTCGTTGAAGTGTGTGAAATGATGCTGTCTGACTATCAGGACAAGAAGACAACGCATTATCACTGGAGACGAGACTTGGATCTATGCTTACGACCCCGAAACAACCGATCAATCGAGCGAATATCGTGCCAAAGGGGAGCCGAAACCAAAAAAAACTGAAGGCCATCCCGGAAAGTGACTACAATCAGTGTTTCGAAGATTGGAAAATCCGTTGACATAAGTGCATTGCATCGGGAGGGGACTACTTTGAAGGGGAAAAAATTGATTTGGAAGAATAAATAAAGAATTTTCAAAATAAATACAATGTCACCTTATTTTTTGAACACAGTAGTATATAATTTTGTAAAAACTTGAACTTCAACTTGACTTTGAAACTCGAAATATGATTTTTTTATATTTTTAATATAATTAAATATAATATTTTTTATAATATTTTTTCTTTTGCGAATAGATAAAAAAATCCGTAAAATTTCATACCATACAGCACACAAATAAATCGTTTGTACTATCTAAACTCTATCGCTCCGAGGAGCGTATATATGCCATCGCAGAATAAACATTCACATAAGAAGAGCGTATATATACGTTCTTAAAAAGATCGTGCTCGAGTACGAAGGGTGTCCTTTTTTCCTAATTTAACTTTGTGATACTTATGTTTAATTGAGTATCTGACAACGCTGCATACTCTTCAGAGTTGACTGTCACGAAACAACCCACAATGTGCAAAATTATTTTATGTTTCATTTGAACGGTACACGATTGCAGTCTTCTTTAGAAATAATTTATAATCACATAGGGTATTTTTTAGAGGCATAGAACTTTAAGTTGGCGACACTTTTTAATGCTAGGTATGGTGTGACAGCTGGCACGCGTTTTATTGTAAGTTTCGTTTTGATCTTATAATGAATAAGTTGACGCCTGAGCAACGCCTGTAAGTTATTCAGATTTATTTCGGAAATAAACGGTTCTGTTCGAGAAATAGATCACGCATTCCGTCAATTTTAAAGCCGACGTAATCGTCAATTAAAACAATTAATTTGATTAGCCATGCATCGTTTCCTCACCACCTTTACTCTCAAAACTGCTGCATTTGTAGTGATTAGCAACTACAAGAGTTTGTCAAAACACTGTTACATCCAGAAAAAGTCCACGTTCGATGTGCTTTATGGGCCGGTGAAATCAATCAATTGTTAATATATCTTCAAAAATGCAAAAATCAATGACGACCACTTTCGAGCCATGATCAATGACTTCCTCATTTAGAAAATTATTTGCCGTTATGCAGGGACCTCTGGTTTTAACAGGAAAGTCCCACGTGCCATACAACTCGAGGACCCATCAATTTATTGACAGAAGCATTTGGTGAGCGCATTATTTCTTGTTTTGCACCTGTGAACTCACCTACAGGATCTTGTGATTTAATACCGCTGGACCATTTCTTGTAGGTATACGTCAAACCACTCGTAAAAGAAGATAAATCCAAGATGCTTGATTATTTCGGAGATTTGGGAGATCTCACCGCATTATCGGTAAGATACGCCAGTGAAACCCTTTCCAATAAAGCCCCTTTAAATGGCAATCACAACAATTTATCCGTATTTTATTTCATTACAAAGTTTAATACCTTTAAAATAACTTTGCAAGCTCCATTATGATAATTCACAGTTATATGTTCTATTTCTGCCATTATGATGATGCGTTGATTTCTGACAATATTTAATTGTTCAGACCCGTCATCAAAGAATGCGGAAAAGTTAATTTATGAAATGGATATATGGACATATTCATGTCCTTTGAAACATAATCAAACGAATTGAGGGATAATGAAGTGAAAAGAACGAAGATATGTAGGCGCCGAATTAGTAGTTCAGAATCGGATGGTGAAAGCAATACCAGTCAAATTAATGTCTTTCCTACAAGAAAACGGAAAAAACAAAGAAAAATTGTAGTGAGTTATAGCGAGAGGATACCATATCATTTGTATTGAACTTCAAAAACGTTCGGAATATATAGGAAACAAAGGATGCACTCGCCGAATTAATAATTCAGAATAAGAAACTGCAAGCGTTTACCATGCAAAGCAATCCATAATGTGCTAAAGTTCACAAAATTCTGAATCGGACTGCGGAAATCTTAATACCAGAAATACATAAATAAATGAAAAATTTGCATGTAATATTTCGAAATCATTTCAAATCTCATTTCGATCACTTCGAAAAACTGTTTTCCGAATACTCAGAGGCATACATTACAAAATAAACGAATGAATAAGGCAAGAGTGTGGCTACGTAAAATCTAGCGAAAAATATCCTACCTATCCCAAGCATCCGAAATTATAATGAAAGCCATTGAGCGACGGGTCCCGAAGTGGATAATTGGAGCGAAACTACACAAAGATCAATGGCGCATTCGATATAACCATAGTATTTGTTGAGAGAATCGAAGAGCGGTGACTATGGGGGAAATACAGGTAACTTTGGTCTGACTCTATTCACAAAGACAGTTGATTGCTGCTCGAACTGATTACGCCGTAAGTGAGAGATTCCCTACGTTTCTCACAACCTGAAAACCCAACATGAAATAGCTTGTCACATTACATCATGCTTTGGCTCAATTGTTTTCCGGTCGGCGCATTCAGTCAGAGGAATCTCCATTTCAATCGGAGGGAGTGGAATTGGTAGACGTTACTATATCGCCACCCGTCTTCCTACTGCGCCAATCAGAGCTCCCAGAATCATAAGTTATTCAGTATTGAACATGTGACTACCATCATTAATTTGTAGAACATTTAGTTGTTGATTCTTTTTCGCATTTTTACAACGAAATTCGGTTAAACTGGCACCGAGGGAAGTGCTCCTTAGGCACTATTGAATTTATGTAGCTTTTGAGGAATCTGACTATACCGGATGGTATAGAGTACTCAACCTCAGTGCAACAGAGGCAGAAGGCATTCAACTTAGCTGAGATAGGCACTTTCGAAGCAGTTCCCCAAGGTCAAGCAGGATGCCGCCCAGACCACCTCTTCTAGTACATTTTATCTTGAAGTTTGCCAACTCTGAACCGCCTCGCTGCCCAAGTAAATGGGCTGTGGCGCCACAGCAACAACAGTAACTTCGAAGAAGAAATATCATAGAAGTAAGTGAGGTCAAGAAATGCTTTGAAACGAAAAATGTAACGCCATCAAAAACTGCCTTAACCATAAGAAATAAAGTATAAGCCTTCAAAACATAAAATTCCTTTTTGGCTTTACCCTCTCATTATTATGGGGACAATACATCCCGCAAGAATTTCGAAAAATTTTCATTCGTTTATTTTGGAAGCAATACTATAGATTTTTAAGCCCAAATAGTCTTTCAGCGTCTAAATCTGTCAACATCTGTCAAAAATATCTGGTTATGATGAAAACGAACGTACCATTCTATTCAGTTAAGCGGGGAGTCTTTGTGTGGTAAATTAGACTTGTGAGTGTTTTCCGTATTCAAAAGAGTTTTTTGAATTTTTTCGAGTTATTCCTCATGAACGAACGAATTGTGTGTGTTCTGCTATGGGTAGACATTCGTTGAGGCCAGGTAAATTTCCTGGTATGTAGGGTAATGTGTTCTTTTGAAAATCCTTCACCAATGATTCTTGTGTAGAATTTCTATACTAGTCAGTGTTGAATAAGCAGGAAATGAATATATAAAAAAAAATAACATCGAAAACAGGATAACAAAATCTAATGTCCAAAAGTAATTTCAATAGTCCGGAAAGAACACAGAGTTCGACCAAAATTCGTTACATTGAAGAAATCATGAGCTGTATAAAAAATACATTTCCTAAAGCACGCAGTGATTGTTTACGCCAAAGCATTGGTGATTCAATGACAAAATTCTATAGCAGATCTGTATTGGAGCAATATATTCAGCTTAAGCCGATAAAGACTGGCAAAAAATTATGGTAAAGATGTGATTCTAAAAGAGTTTACAAATAACGTATACGCTGGAAAAGATTCAGACTAAAAGCGTTGCGAAAAAAACTGTGCCAAACCATTCGTAATCGTAGACCTTGATCGTATACATCGTATACCCTCATGACCACTCACTCTTATGCTCGCGTCCATACATGTATGCAAAACGGAAAAGCATACCTATACTTATTGATCGACTAGAAAGAGGGTAATTCGTGTCTAATCCAATGCTTCAATCAGCCAGGAATCCATGGGGCCTGGGCTACAAAATAGTGATGCGGAATAGTGATGCTCGGTGCCCAAAGGTCACTCGTACGAGGCCGGAAAGATGGACGTAATTGTGCGGGCCCTTTTCCCTATCCATCTCGCAATCGTTGATGCCGTTCACGATGAAACACCAATGAAAATCCCACTTTTCCCGAAAATCGAATTGGAGGAAGCAGTCTTGTCAATGAAGGCAAAAAGGTTCCAGAACCAGATGGGATTCCACCCGAGGTGCTATAAAGGGTCTATCACTTTTGCTCTGGCTTTCTCCTCTATACGTTGTACGCATGCCTGCGAGAAGGGGTGTTCCCAGAGTGCTGAGTGGTGGCGAAATTTGTGCTGATTACTAAGGGGAAAGGGAGTCCTGGGTCGCCACCTACATACCGCACGCTGTGTATGCTAGACACGGCCGGAATAGCTTTGAAAACTTTTTCAGGGGAAAACTCGCTGACGTGATTGGTGCTGCCGGGGACCTATTTTCACGGCAGCATGGCTTCAGAGCAGGCAGCTCCAACATTGATGCGAGCGGAGGAGTGGTGAGCGCAGTCCAACTTGCGGAGTCACACAGTATTTCTACACAACGGGTTGTCCTGCTGGTTACTCTCGATGTCCGATATACATTTAACTGCGCTAGATGGGTGGATATTCTGGAAGCGATTGAAAAGCATTTTAAAGTACCAGTATATCTGATGCAGATTCTGAGGGACTATCTGAAGGACCACAGCCTATCCTGGCCTCCAAAGAAAGGAACCGAAAGATGATTCTTACTACAGGTGTCGCTTAGGGCTTTATCATTGGCCCGGACCTGTGGAACATCTCCTATCAAGGACTGCTGTGGCTGGAACTACCAGATGAGTCACGCTTGATCGGCTACGCGGACGATGCTGCGGTGCTGGTCGCTGCACACACAGTAGACAATGCGCAACTCAGACTCAATACGACTGGATGACCGCTCATGGTTTCAAACTGGCACTGGAAAAAAACCAAAGTGGTCATCCTGACAAAGAAGAGAATCCCCAGAGTAAAATCTATCAGTGTTGGGGACGCGCTGGTTGCATCTAAATCAACAGTAAAGTACCTAAGTGTCCTGATAGACTTGTACATGAGTTTTTCCCAACAAATCAGGGCAACAGCTGACAAGGCTGCAGTCCCAGTTAACTGCCAACAGAGTGGGCCCCACTTCGTCAAGGAGACGACTCCGAATGAGCGTTGTGCAGTCGCTTCTACTTTATTGGTCAGAACTGTGGGCGACGCTTTCAGCAAGGAGTTACATCAGAAGCGGTTGGCACAGGTGCAGAGACAAGGAATGTTGCGAATCTCATGTGCATATCGAACAGTCTCCGGAGCGGCAGTGCTGGTAATCGTAAGGATGATATTCATCGCCCTTGTTGCGAGAGAGTGCAAAAGGATTTGCCTGTGCGGAGGCAAAGACCGCAGAAACCGCAGATTGGAAACCGTCCTGGGAGCAAGACACAAGGGGAAGATGGACTGCACGTCTGATCCCTGACCTGAGGCCGTGGCTCAGTAGGAGAGTTGGATGACGCCTGTCACAGATTCCTCTCTCGCAAAAGATGAAGTAAGCAGTGCTGGGACCTCTTCAGCTCGGAAACAATGATCGGAGAAATGCTGAAAACGGTTGACAATTGGAATCACGTGGCGCAATTGGCTACTTCCTTTCTCTTCCTTCCCGTTGGAGAAGAGATTCCCATAATCCGAAGGCGCCTCTAGGTGTGAAAACACGAGGCCTAGCCCAAAGTAATGTGTCAAACGGTTCCGGGCTAGGTTTTCAAGTTGTCAGGGCAGGTGATTAGTGGGTAGTCCAAAAGCGTTGCGCGTCTAGGAGTTCCACAAGCAGAGCGTTAACAGCCTTCACCTCCCTACCGCAAAAAAAATCCTCCAATCGGCTCATAGGGAATTATGGTATAGTATATGATAAATGGAAGGATTCGCGGGAAGTGCTTTTGAGTAAGTCCACAAACCTACATACACCACAGTATTGAGAGTGCAAAAAAACGGAAGGCGAATTCATTTCATACCCGATGAGATGAATAGTCTCAAACAACACTACCAATTGAATACATTATCCAAGGATATTGATCCTTCTCACTCCAAAGCTTCAGCGTACGCTGAAAATGTACAAAACCTAACCAACTGAGCCTAATACATGAAAAACTCTATCTGGATATATAACATCTGATCTCCATATCCTTTTAGTATAATTAAGGATAGTTTACCAGTTGCAGTTATTTATATCCACATGACATTACCATATACAAACTTGCTGAAACAAAGGAGCCCTATACCATAATTTACTAAACGATATAAAAGAATGCGAATATAGTAATAGTAATAGTAATAGAATAGAATAGAATAAATCGCTTCCTGGCACTACTTCTTGGCCAGTGTAGTATTCACACAACTAAACCCTTTATACGACTTATATCTACCAATACCCTGTCAACATAATTGATAGATTGCCTTACAACAACCACCCAAAACATATGTAAATAACTCTTGCAAAGGCAATTGCAGACGTTACATACCTTTCATGAATTTAAAGTCAGTTGCTAATTAATTGAAACAAAATCCAGTTAACCAAAATCAATATCCCACACAATGGAAATAAAACTAATTAGAAAAATATGACCTTAGGCAACTCGAAAATTGACTATCGCGATAACTTTATCTGTTTAAAAAATTTGCTATGATAAGACGTTGTAAGAAACTCCATATAAATTGGGGACATTGAGACAATCCAGGCTGACAAAATACACTCATATTAACGTGAAGAACAAAAAACAAAGATTGAACCCAATGGAGGAATGAATTTATTTTATAATTCCTATTGCTTTTTTAAGGTATTAGCATTTTACAAGATCAAGAATTACTAGGACTCTAATCTAGATATTATGAATTTTCAAAAAACCGTAATTCTCTCAAATATAAATATTGGATTATTATGCTATAAAGAAGTTGTCACTGCGTTTTCTACTCAAAATGCAGTCAAAAACAGTTACTAGAAGGCACAACATCCTTACAGATTGCCCAAATTGCTTTTGTGAAACGTCAAGAAACTTTGAATTTGAATTTTAATGAATGGAGCAAATAATTAACAATTTTAGAATGCAATAATATTATTAATAGCAATAACTTGGTATATTTAGACCAATCAAAATTAATCTTAACTGTGTTTTGCCCAAATAACTTCAATCAAATCAAATGGAAAGCATCGAATGGATGCGACTAAAACTTGACAAGTTCTGAAAGAAATTGAATTTGAATTTTATTTTGAATATGCTCTGCCTCAGCAAGTCATGAAACTTGAAACATTGTTCAGTGCTTTTAAAGTCATCGTTTGGAATTTTCCAGCGACGTTCGAAAAAATCAAAACAGGAGATATCATCCTGTCAAGCTTGAGTACGAGATATCCTCCTTTTATCTCTCTTTTAAATGCCTGGAAAATTCGATTAGATCCCTGAGTCTTATCACGTGCTAGTCTAAGATACTACAAATTGTGTTTTAATCCTATGTACAGATTGTAGTAACTGAAAGAAATTTCTAAATTCTAAATATTGACTGAAATATTGCAAATATATTCAAATAAAATATTTAACTGAATAACCATGTTTTTCTAATCACATTACTATTCGAATCTAATTTTCAAAATGGTACCACAATTTCAAAAAAATTATCATAATTAGTTTTGGAACGCAGGTATTATAAGTGTGAATTAAAATTAGTGTTTCACAAAAGGATAGTTATTAGAAGTAAATATAATCCAGTAGTTTCCGAATGATTCTAGTTAAGAAGAAGTATGGAAATCATTTTGTCATCAGTGCTCTAAGAAGTGCAAAAAGTATCTAAATTCAAACTTTTCGACAGTGATTTTAAATTTTTCGAATTTTTACTGGAATAGATGTCACCTTCATGTCAGATTGATCGGGGTTTCATTATCATCATTTTTATTTTGTGGATTTTTGAACAAATTATATAGTTTGAAGTTCAAGCGTTATTTTGAATAATTAAAATGAAAACATATTCATAACTGTTTAACTATAACTGTTTTTAAAGATGTTTTAAATATATTTAAATGTTTAATTTGAAGATATTTCAATATGATATCTTAAAAGGTTATTTAAATACAAACTACAAACTCGCATTCGTAATGCACATAAACCTTAAAAGAACTAAATATCTAAGCTAGGCTCTTCTTTGAAAGTCCTTTTATTGATGAATGAATATGGTTATAGCTACTTAGCCTGATTGAGTAGGGAGGAAATGGGCAGGCAAATTAAGTAACACGAGTAGAACGCATATAAGAAAGGATTGTGGACACCAAATTGATTACTGGAAAGTCTATTAGCATCGATCGTATTAATTGCATTTTGTGTTTCATTACAGCCGCAAAATAATTCTTGGAAACCGTATCACCAAAAATTTCGACAACAACTACACGCACTTGCCAATATCTTTTTGAGTATCCACTTTTAACATAAATTGTTTGACATCGATGAAATTGTTTCATTTTCTAGAGTTTTGCACTGGATCGATTTGTAAATGTAAATGTTGAAAAAGGTTTTTGAATTTTGATTCAAAATAGATACATTCAATGTAGGTTTAAACAATATTTCAATAAATTTATTCACCTTATAATTTATTCACTCCTGACTCAACTGATCAAACCGATTTCTAATCAATTTCAATCCGAACTCCTCGATATTCACCTTAAAACTAATATCACAATTTCCTGCTTCACCCAACCGCTCCGGTAAGAGCTTTTTATGCACATTTTTAAATCGGAAAAGATATTAACTCCGTGCGTAGTACAATACGCTGATATTCATGGTTGTGTGAGTGCCGGTACTTATCAGTTTCGAAAAATATTAGCTAAAGAATGTGCAGAAGTATAAATGATGGAAGCTTGCATAGAAGTTGGCCAAGGGGTTATATGTACCTCGCCCCATTCCCGCCTATTGTTATCGTAATATCAGTTACTATCGTTTCGCAGAAAACGGAAAGGCATAAGGCATGAAAAATATGCTCTACAAGCTCGCGTCTATTCACAATACGGATTCGATAATTTCTAATAAGATTGTGGTACGCTTGTGAACAACGACATCAGCAATTAAACATCAAAGGAAATCACCCGCACAGAAGCGTTCAACGAAAATTTGATTTACGTAAAAGGAGACCAGTGTGGGATCTCTTCATCCGGTCTAGAAGTGCTTGCAGCTTTAGTGGTTGCATTTTCTGGCATGCGCTTCAAGAGCTTACCTTTGAGTATAATAGAAATATGTCCTTAAACAATTCGAATTTAGGGTTAAAGCCTCCCTTTAACGAATTTTCCCATCTTATCGCCTGATTGTTGCTCATTGAATATGATTTTATCACCTAAAAGACATTTCGATGGGTACTTAGAGCACTAACTTATCGACTAAAATGGATATCGGAGTTCAAATTTGTTCGATTTTCGATAAGAGCTTCAATATTTATCATGACCATCAGAAGACAAAATGAATTTAAATTTAATAATTAGTAATTTAATTTTAAATTAAATTATTATTTTAAATTTTAATTTAAATTTTATTTAAATATATAAATTCAATAAGCACTTCTTTATTTTAACAGAAAGAAATTTTCATTTATACCCTTTAAGCTTTCACCTATGAGCTACTGATTTTTCATCATAAACAGCAAAGTGAATAATTTTTCGTGTAACCTTTCAGGTTCAGCATAATCCTCATCCTTGAATTTCAGTTTAAACAGAATCTGAATCTGTCGGGAATGTGATGACAAAGGATTACTTCGAGTATGTGGCGGAGTGTAACATGCCCGAACAGAAAAATTACAAACATCAATTATTTTTGGCTGAATTGTGCCAAATTGTTATTTTATATCAACTAAGCAGTCAGGAAAGGCAGATACAAGTAAAAAACGAGTAATATAAATAAATTTAATCACTTTTATTACTAAATCTAAGGCGCTAATTTTTGGTCCGAAAACTCGAGGCACTCATTAAAATAAATTAAAAAACTCCAAAACATAAAAAAAAATCGAAACCACTCTAGAAATATAGGGAACATTAGATCATGTATGAATTGCACATATAAAGGCACATATAAAGGAAAAAGAACTAGATTCGAAATTAGCGCAGTCTTTACATGTAAGAATTGCATGTTCTAGGCATCTGGCTTTTCCACACCTTTTACATGAGTATTTTGTTTTTTGATGTTACCAGCGAGAACAGTTAACACACGAACGTAACATCCTGTACCATTCTGGACAAATTTGTGCAATGGTTCATTGATTTGGCAAGAGATTATCTGCCTTATGTCTTGATCTGCTCGCTGTCGCAAATGCGTACACACCAAACTTAATCCCAAATCACGGAGAAATCCGGTGCTTTTTGTATTTTTGTTTTCATTTTCCTGAAATATGAGATTGTATTGATAGCAGCCAAGTTCATTATTCCATAAAGGATCGTCATTGGCCAGCGCTTGCTATCACGGGAGAAATCGTATGTTGGGCTCAATTCATCGACAACATCTACTCCTGCTTTGTTTGAATTGTAGAACGTAATAATTTCCGGTTTTTGCTTATCTCCAGTTCTCTCACAAAGTTTAAGGTCGTGTTGCAGGATGGACATTGGATGGACAACCACTTTTTTCTTCTTAGAAGCATATAGAACGAAAGAAATGTCCTTCTGGAAATATTAAAGTTCCTGGCTCTTTTCCTACTTTCAAAAATTCAAGTGGATCGATCTTTTATTTTTGCGAACTGTTCCAGCGGATGTCAGCCGACCCTCAGTCAATAGATGCATTATCAATGCTTGACTGATAAACCAATTGTCAAAAGTCAAATTGCGATTCGACTAAGATATTGGCATAATCAACCTTTCTACTACAGCAAAAGCGCTGAAGGTGGCTTTCCTGAGTAAACTTCCAAATTGAAAATGTAGAAAGTCTTAGCATCTACAAGTGCAAGAATTTTGATGCCGTATTTAGCAGGCTTCTTACGTATATAAACTCAGAACGGACAACGTTCTCTAAATGCCAAAAGCATATCATCAATTATCATATATTCATCTGGTATATACGCAACTATGCAGCATCGAACAAAGTGGTCAAATGGCGTTCTAATATAAGTCATGTTGTCAACTTTCTTTTGATTCTCCCTAGAAGATTTTTCATCAAAGCAAACGCAAACGCAAACGCATTATCGTTCGAAATATATCAAATCCTGTCCAACCCATCAGTTCTCTATAAATATTTCAGGCTTTGTCGGCTTGGTTTATTCAGACCAGTTATGTACAACCAATAAATGCAACGAATTCAGTACATGTCGTTTCTTTCATGTAATATAGGCTTACGGGGCTTTTGTAACTTGCCTGTCATCTCAAGGTTTCTTCGTTTCAATATAGTACTCTTCATTTCCTCGTTAAAAAAATATTTTAACATTCCGTTTCAGTTTTCGCTTCTTTGGCTGATCCTTTGACTCCAGGACCCTCATAAACTATATTTTCGAACTGACTTCGCACATTTGTACGTGGCGCGTGATTTTGCCATATTTGACCATTTTTTGATTTGTATTGAGGCGCATGATTTTGGGCAGATGAGCAGTGTGCCCTCAGAGCTGAAAGAGGAATACTATCCTCCGCATCCTAATCAGTGCCGCTTTCCATTTCATCATCAAATGCCTCCTGTTGTGTATCAGATCCCAGATTGTGTTCGCTGCAATAATCAGACATTTCTATCGAACTTGATTCATCCGAAGAATTTTCCAACAAGTCGTGCAACGTATACCTAAGTCTCCTTTCACCAATTTCCATATCCATTTTTGACAAAAATCAAAAAACAAAGCAAAAAAAACGAAGCTAAACAAAAATAAACATTAGATAATTTTGTTGCGAAACACAAACACGTGCTGTATGACGGGGTGTCACATACTCTATCAACTTGTACATGCGTGTAAAGCGATGGTAGACGCAAGACTGCGGTCTCACCACTATCCCATCGGCACAACTTCACCGTCAGCTTCATGAAGGTAGTATCACATTGAAAAATAAAAATATACTATGCCGAAAACAATTGATGGAGTATCTCACACCCCACTATCCTACCGCCAGGTTAAGGATTCTGAAAAGCATCCAATCTAAAAAAAAGTATTTTTTTTTTTCAGAAATATTCTTGCAGTCAGCTCAAATCAATAAAAAAAATAAAGTCGGTAAAATTGGAAACGACCAGAAATATTAATTTTTTAAGGAATAAAGATCCTATAGCAAAATATTAATAAATCCGATAAATCAATCCCATCACTTCTGCGCTCGAAACTTACTATTAAAATAAACTAACTTTAACTGTCGAACAGTATTTGTGCTTCCAATGCTATAACATTTGATCCAACTATGAAGGCTCTATTCTCATACCATTTCGGTAAAGAACAGATTTCGGTAAAGTAAAGTCACTGCCATGACTGTCTGAATGTCAAAGTCCGATTTCACTCCTTTGATTAAGACACATTAATATAGCACCAGCATATCCAAGTGGTTTCACTGGGGATTGGCTAAACTCCGTGCTTTCTCCTTGGGTATCATGTTTAAAACTTTAAACCACTTTTGCGACAATGTATAAATATTTTTATTGAAGAAGGCTAGATTGGTCCCAGATTTAAAATTTGATGGAAAGTGTTCTCCTGAACGGTATTATTTGTTCGATCACGGAATTCTTCGTAACCTTTAACCAACGATGAGTGTTCTCACAGATCACTGTTGTTTTCAAAACTTCTAGATAGTAATTTTCTACCCACTCCCGTATCACACGCGTCTCGGTACAGTTTAGATTCGCTCACACGATAGTCGCAGTTGTATCGGCAGGCAAAGTTTTGGTAAGTTAAGGTAGGAGTACACTTTTCAATTTTCGAAAAATCAATTTTTTTTTTGCATTTTCCAAGAGTTTTTACCTTTATAAATGGCCTCCTAAAATATTATATAGAAATTCAAATTCGAAGGCGGTCAAAAACAGCAACGAGCGCACGCTCAGCACTTTGCAGCTGTCAAGCGCGCAACGCTATACATGACGCCCCACTTTCAACAATAACCGGTTTCTTCCACATACATTATAAAGTGTAATATTTTCACCTTTCTCACGTGTTTACAGTAGTTATGTGGTTGTTCATAAGTATATTTATTGCGTCAAAATGCCTACACCATACAAAAACGCGGGAATAACTACGAAAATAAAAAAAAGTCACACTAAAAGAATATCTCACGAATTTCGTGGAAATCAAAGCAAAGTGAGCAAAGTACATCATTTACTAATGCATCCGCACGGAAATTATCCGGCAGTACTGATTTTGAGGTGAAAATAGATGAAAGTTATATTTATTGTAGACTCGTGTTCTCGCTTGTTTTTGGAGCATTATCGACAATGCTCAAGTGTAAAACGTGCGACAAAGACATTAACTTTTCCAAAACAAGTATTCGCGGTCTTGCTTTTAAAATCAATGTTGAATGTGAATGTGGTGACCGACAAATAAATTCATGCCCTGTGATAAATAAAGCATTAGAAATCAATCGGCGCATGATTTCCGTAATGCGCTTGCTCGGTATTGGTCGTAACGGTTTAGATCTTTTTTGTGGACTTAATTCTTGTGGATTACTCCGTGTTTCAGTAAAACGACTTATTATGCAATTTTAGAAAATATTTTCATTGCGGCGAAGTGTGTTTCCAATGTGTGTTTAAAAAAAGCCGGTCAAAAAGAAATTCAAAAGATTCGAGAAAACGCATTGACCGAGGATGAGTTTTTTGTATCCGGAGATGATACTTGGTCAAAACGCGGGTTTAGCTCTCTAATTGGTGTTTAAACAGTTATTGGAAAAAATACAGGCAAATTACTGGACTATTTTGTATCATCAAAAACTTGCAAAGTATGTGAAATAATGACAAAAAGCTGAATGTGTTTTGCACGTTGGTAAACGGATGTTTCGATATCTTAAAGAAAACTCTTACCGAGATGAAAAAAATTAAGCGGACAGTGGAAAAAAAGAAGGCTGAAGAAGAAAACACACTGAAAGATAAACAGTCGCGTAAAAAGAGAAAAATCAATGAGCCTCCACTTCCAAAAACGACACATCTTACGGGTAAAATTATTAAACAGATGTCGATAAATTATAGTATATATTATTATATACTATATTATAGCAATCCAACGATATCCTTATGATTTAGGAGAAATGAAGAGAGAAATATGGGCCAGATTTTATCACCTGATTTCTACCGACGAAGTACTAGAACATCAACACTGCAATACAGAGTGGTGTAAATATTCGAAGGCACAGGCCAATAACGAGTTATTCAAACACAAACCGGCTCTTAATACACAAGTGCAAGAGCTTGTGAAGCCTGTGTTCGAAAAGCTGACCAATGAAGATTTGCTCTCACGTTGTTTGGGAAAAAATACCCAAAACAACAACGAATGTTATAACAAAACTCTTTGGGCCATTGTTCTCAAACATACATTCGCAGGCAAAAAAGTGGTCGAACTTGCAGTTCAAATTTAGTTGGCCGTATTTAATGAATGCAGAATGACATTATTGAAGACAATGGAAACCATATTGATCAAGGCTTGCTATTATATCGTCCAAGAATAGCGGGTTAATCGATTGTAAGGGACCAAATATAATATTTTCAATAATATTTTATAAATAATACGAGAAAAAACTTTAAAAGCGTTTTTCTCGAAATTACTCTTTTTCACACGGCCGACAGTTAATCTCCGGATTGGTTGGACCGATTTTAATAAACCTTTGTGCGTCTTACTTGTTAATACATCTTACACACGAATTAACCACATTTAGACGAAAAAATAAGAAAATTAATAAGTAAATTCGAGTGTGCGAAACCTTCTTTTTTAAAATGCCGTTTGAATTTTTTGTTTCAGGATTACAAATTCGGATATTAACTGTCAGCTATGGCCGAAGAATTTTTTGGGTCTTGAATCTGACGCACATATATAATACAACAAATGTCAAAAAAAAAAGAAAACACTCGAAAAGTGTACTCCTGCCTTAAGGCCGAAATGCAATACTGCGAGACGGCGATGCGAGAGCGCGACGAGAGTCTCGCAGCAAATGTCAACCCGTTTTCGTAACATGCATTTTTAAGTACAAATGTTATTCTGAATGAATTTTGAATGAAAATTTCATGCATCCTTGTGCATCTTATTATTTGCCAAACGAAGGAAAATTCCAAACTCAAAAATTTTCAAAAATGAAAGATAATTGCAAGAAAATTTCATTTAAAACGTCACCAATTTGACATTTGTCATATGATCATTATTCTTCCTCGCATCGCGTTCTTGCATCGCGCTCTTGCATCGACATCACGCAGTATTGTATCTGGACCTTTATTTTAGCTTAAGAATCAACAGCGATCTGTAGTAACGCATGTCGCAGACTTTCGCACAATTTCAAATGTAATTAAAGCTTGCTGTTCTTGCTGTACGATCAATTTTCTGCAAAAATTAAAGGGTCTATTGGAAATATGATGTGGGAAACAAGAGATATGTTGTGTCAAACCGGCGTCTTGCTGAAGAGTTGAAGTCTTACCTAAACAAATCTGACAGTGACTAGAGGTTGATGTCATTGGAGAAACATTTGTACCTGAACCAAGTAATCAAGAAACAGACTATGTGACAGCGAAATGTGGTTTGAGTGAGCCAGCTCATCACGTATTTCATACGGACGAGTGGGACTCTGAAGATGCGATGGTTCTATCTCGGGCCAGGTATATCTATGGCACAAACAAATACAAATATAATATTTCCAAACGACAACTACCTTTTAGCCTCATGGAAACTGATGAGAATATCTTTCTGCAATTTTGAAAAACTAGTAGATAATGTGATTCATAGAGCAATTCTTAAGAGGACTAATGTCAAGTTAACTGAAGTCGGAATATGCGAAAGAAAATAGGCTAGAAATACAAAAGCTAAACTTCAGTCAAAAGCACTTTTTTATTGGGCTCTTAGCATATTCGGCTGGTTTCAAATCAAATTATGAAAATGCTGATGATAAGCATCAAGAAATAAATTTCTAAGTTTGCGCCGTGCTATTAGATTTGGTACTCTGTTAACAGATAAACTAGCTGTCATGTCAAATACATTGAATAAGTTCATAGTGAAATCACAGTTGATAAAACTTTGACGAATACGCAACTATAGGCGAAATTTTGATTAACGATGCCTTTGAAAATAAAACTCTTAGCCCCATCTAAATCTTTTTTACGCTTGCTTCAAAATTTCAAGTTTCAAATAATTTATTGGGTGTAATTTATTTATTTTGTTTACGTAATTTTGCTTAACAATTTTTCTTAACCTTATACTTTAGCTTCGGGTTTTTCCTAATGGCTGTACCCAGAGCTAATTACACCCTTTTTTATATTGATCAACTTTGTCTGCCTCCATGGTCCTTTTGTCCGCCACATTGCTGATCGTGGTGGTCTTATACGCCGCTCGCTCGATCAACCTCTAAACAAAGAGATTGATTGGTTCCATGGCTACGTCTCGGTACAATAGTTCGGCCCTTCCTTTGCGCTTTAGTAAACCTATCTTGCTCCATTTGACGTTGCTGTGATCTGCCATATCAGAACCGCATACCTGAGTATGGGCCTGCTAAGTAACTTGTAGGCAAGTAAGTTCACTCGCTTGTTGGTTGTTGACTGTTTCCAGAAAAGAGGTAAAATATAATGGTATGCATTAGTAGTTTCCTTCAATAGCGTCTACGTAAGCACTAAAGTTTTTCTAATCGAAAATCATCCACAGATATTTTGTTTACTTCGAGCAGTGCACCACCTGTCCGTTCAGCTTTATTCTAGTATCAAAAATGCTCCTCGTGCGAAGTCAAAATTTTGGTACGAATCCCTGAAAACAATCAGCCCGCTTAACGTTAACCCTTATCCACTTTTGATATAAAGTACTTTTGGAGATTTGTTCTTACAAAGTGGAGATTGTACCAATTGTAGATACCAATAAGTAGGTACTAATAAGTCGTCAGCGAAGAGATTCACCTCGAGTCCAATTTGAAATTCATCCCTGATCCCTGAGATGTCGGACAGAAATATATTAAAGAGAAAAGGACACAAAATGGACCCCTGCGGGACACCCGTACTGATGATAAAGGGCTCAGAACTAGCTCCACCAGACACCGGAAGGACAGTACGTCTCCTCATGAAGCTAACTACAATTTTCCTTTCATTAGCCCGAAAGCCCAGATTGATCAGTGTGAAGATAAGTCCGTCAATCCAAACCGAATCGAAAGCTTTTTTTACGTTGATGAGGCCAGTTTGATTTTGTTTCATCTATCGTTGAGTGACCTCTTTTGACGCCAAATTGAAGCACATTTCCTGCCTCTACAGACAATTGTGTGATACTTTGGAGGATATCTCTCTCAAGTAACCTTCCCACATTAGACAACAGTAATATTGAATTAGTGTTGGCTACGTCTGTGTGATTGGATTACATCGGATTTGCAAATATTTTGGCGCATTTCCATTGCCTACAAGGAGGCAGGATAAGGTTCTGATAGCAGTTTGAGTGTCATCAGGTCTTACAGCTCCCTTGATTTCCCGCAAAACGTCTGCGTAAGTTCTTCCACCCGTCGGTTTGACCAGCAGTGCATGCCGTGGTTCTTGTTTCTTGTTTGGGATTTCTTTTCCTTTGTCCCCAGGAAGGAGCTTATCATTGATGACTTTTTCGAGGAGGAGCATTCTGGACGCTTTTTTTGTGGCCTTGGTTGCCACCACTTGGAATCCATCATTCAACGTAACCTGTCTGTTCGCTGCTTCGTCCTTCCCTCTTTTGTCTCAGTCCCCTTGGATTGAGCTACTGGCAACTCTTTTGGTAGCGCTATGCGCGGGAATCGCTTGCGTTTCGACCGAGGTACTGGTCTTTTGCTCTTCCTCCGCTTTAAGCCATTTGCGTCTGTAGTGCCCGATTCAGTCTAAGAGCTCTTCCAGCTCTAAAACACCGTCGCTAATTACCTTGCTTATGTTTTTCTGGGTATTGCAGGAAGCTTTGATCTTTTTAACTATGTTTCCTGCCTTACGCATGAGACGTTCTTCTACGTGACGGTCCAATATAATCGGATTATCCTGCGCCTCGTTTTGAGGCACTAGAGTTCTGATGGCATCAGAAGCAGTGTCAGTGGCACCATCGCGTCGAATCATGATCTGAATATCATCGGTGGTTTCTCCCTCCGTGTGTTTCCCAGGCATTTCTTGTTCATATTTTTCCCCTTGTCTTACGGGACGTTCTGGCGTGCGTATTGTTTTTTTGCTGCTTCCTAATGCTGCCAGTTTGTCTGGTTGGTAGAAGCTCTCTGCCTTTTTGTGTTCCTTCGTCCCTTTGTCGTCTTAGTTTGGTAGTATGATCGATGTTTTTGATTTTGTTTTAGTTGATATTAATTTGTAAGGCATCATGCTAAAAGGGTCCCCCCTCGGAGCCGCTATCTCCACTCGTATGTGTAGTCCCCTAAATGGTCCCATGGATGTCTGTGCAAAGCAGGGCGGCCATGCAAGGGTTGGCACCAGCCCTTATGGGGACAGGTGCTCAGAGCCAGACCAGCGCTAATCGGGAGTTCGTCTCAACCGAACCTACACTACCAACTTAATGGTGCGAGCTTCGAACGTACTCCGAGGCCTGCCAAGGTTTTACCGGGACGGAAACGATACGATACTAATATTGGAGCCGATCGCACGGGTTTCATCTCGATGGTACTTGGTCCAAAATATCTTGTCCACCAGCCCAAGTGCACCAATTGGAATTCGTTGGTCGGTTCGTTTTCCAGAGACGTTGCAGGGTCGTTTTCCACTGGAGGGGGCTTGCAGTGGCCTCCAGGTCCTCGGGTACGTGGGGGCGACACTCCCTAAAAAATACAGGCTACTAGGAGTACTCCTGTTGCCCAGCATTCCCCCTGCATGAGAAATCATTCTTTTAATGGACATTATAAGAAAGTGTACCCGTTGATACTTCTAGTTAACCATATTCCCCTTGTGACGGTATATCCTTGCAAGCAATTTCCTGAGGGTGCTACATCTGCAATAGAGCTTCAGGATCTCTTCTGGTAAGTCTTTATAAAGATAATTTCTGGAAGGATGTGTAATGGTTATCTTTGAGATGATCGTACTAAGGGTTTGATTCAAACAAGCGATGCCCGCTTCGATTTCACTCCGATTTTCACTCAAGCCTTTCACTCCGGTCAGCATTAACAGCTCCTCAATTGATACACTTGTATGGGATCAAATGTAGCGGGTCTGTTACCTCCAGCTTTACACCCTTTCCAACTCTTAGAGTTAGTTCTACGAAAAGATAATTAAACTCAGCGTCAAGAGCTCTACATTCGAATTTCCTCCAGCTATGACGGATATTTACCAGATTAGTTGGCACAATGAACAAATCGATTATTGACGAGCTTCTTCGGGAAGGGGCCTCTTTCGGCGCAATCAAAATGAGATCGATATGAGATCGATCAACATGAAATTACCAACGTTCCGGCCATTTGTAAGGCATCATGCTAAAAGGGTCCCCCCTCGGAGCCGCTATCTCCACTCGTATGTGTAGTCCCCTAAATGGTCCCATGGATGTCTGTGCAAAGCAGGGCGGCCATGCAAGGGTTGGCACCAGCCCTTATGGGGACAGGTGCTCAGAGCCAGACCAGCGCTAATCGGGAGTTCGTCTCAACCGAACCTACACTACCAACTTAATGGTGCGAGCTTCGAACGTACTCCGAGGCCTGCCAAGGTTTTACCGGGACGGAAACGATACGATACTAATATTGGAGCCGATCGCACGGGTTTCATCTCGATGGTACTTGGTCCAAAATATCTTGTCCACCAGCCCAAGTGCACCAATTGGAATTCGTTGGTCGGTTCGTTTTCCAGAGACGTTGCAGGGTCGTTTTCCACTGGAGGGGGCTTGCAGTGGCCTCCAGGTCCTCGGGTACGTGGGGGCGACACTCCCTAAAAAATACAGGCTACTAGGAGTACTCCTGTTGCCCAGCATTCCCCCTGCATGAGAAATCATTCTTTTAATGGACATTATAAGAAAGTGTACCCGTTGATACTTCTAGTTAACCATATTCCCCTTGTGACGGTATATCCTTGCAAGCAATTTCCTGAGGGTGCTACATCTGCAATAGAGCTTCAGGATCTCTTCTGGTAAGTCTTTATAAAGATAATTTCTGGAAGGATGTGTAATGGTTATCTTTGAGATGATCGTACTAAGGGTTTGATTCAAACAAGCGATGCCCGCTTCGATTTCACTCCGATTTTCACTCAAGCCTTTCACTCCGGTCAGCATTAACAGCTCCTCAATTGATACACTTGTATGGGATCAAATGTAGCGGGTCTGTTACCTCCAGCTTTACACCCTTTCCAACTCTTAGAGTTAGTTCTACGAAAAGATAATTAAACTCAGCGTCAAGAGCTCTACATTCGAATTTCCTCCAGCTATGACGGATATTTACCAGATTAGTTGGCACAATGAACAAATCGATTATTGACGAGCTTCTTCGGGAAGGGGCCTCTTTCGGCGCAATCAAAATGAGATCGATATGAGATCGATCAACATGAAATTACCAACGTTCCGGCCAAAATGTGTGCCAGGGTGGTGGGGAATTGGGTCCAAAGGATCGACCGCTGTATGACCATTTATTACCATATAATGCAGTGCTTGCACTTCAGGCACAATAAATTTGAACACAATATTTCAAACATTTCTTTGTCATATAAATTGATAAAATTGTTATATCCTTAATGGAAAACTCTTTAAATGCTACCAAACAATTATTGGCTTACGAGAAAAATTTAGACCATGAAGTTGGCTGCATTTTATATTGCATCTTATGCTACATGTTCTGAGTGTCGGAAACCTCTAGGGCTTTCAATGTTTTAAGGAAGCAGTGATTTCGAGTATTTATAGGTCAGTATAGGTCAGTTTTATACAGTAATGCTTAAACTGAACATTGTCAACAACAAAGAAAATTCAATTAGTATCTCGTAATAAAACTTTTAAATGTATCAACGAATTTCCTGGTTGCAATCTAATAAGAATTGTTGCCTCACTCTTGAAACAATTTACACATAACACGATCGTTTCTTGACATACATTAACAAACTAGCATCAGATATTTTTAATCGAATATTTGATTTATGACTACCTTTAATCATTTTTATTGAATATCACAATATTCATTACTAACTGATAAGACAGCCAAGGGCAGGTGAAAATAGAATGGATTGCCATTGAAGCAGAGCAAAAAAACCTATAATTCTATAGAAACAATCTAAATTTCCTTTGTATATTCGTTGAGCATACAAATCACATGGCTAGATATTGTTTTTCATTTTATGGTTCACCACAGGATTCAGCATTCTAAAAGCTGAAATCCAAGTCTTGCTTTCAGCACTGGAGTAAAATGACTCATGTTATGCGAAACTTCCTCATGCAACCTCCCCTTCCGACAATGTAATACTGGATGGTAAACTGCTGAAACTACCCAGATGTTTTGAGGAAGTTGTTCCAAAAGAATATCGAAATATAGTTACCTCTTTCCAACAAGTACTCCACAGATACTGCAGGAAATGAGATTGCTTCCTCCCGTCAGATTTTGACCTGTGAACATGCGACTCAACTTGGATTCACTGGGTTTCGCAAATACGTTTAATATGCATTGTTATACTTCACTTAATATAATTCATCGATCAAGATTACATATGACAATATCTCCACCTCGCAGTATTGAATTGTGTGATAAAATTCTTTATATGTTATATTATGAGTGTAGAAATTAGCTTCTATTTGCTCAAGCCAAAGTTCTGGAACATGTTTATAATATGCTGGATTTTGGGTGATTCGCGCCGCTTATTCGTTCATGTTCGTGGATGAAAAGGGACTCGGTACGGTCGGTTATGGCGAATTTCGTACTTTTCTTTTTGATATGCCGGTAATTGTACTTGATCCCGCGGGCATTTTAAAAATTCTGATGGCATCGTATCCCGAATAAGTATATTCTCGAATCACTTCGTTTCAACCACAAAGGAATCACGTTGGGGTCACCATTGAGAAAATTGTTGGGACTGTTCGCTTAAATGAATACATAAATTTATTTATTATCTGCAAACAAAATAAGCGACAATTCGAACACAACAATTTCATTTCGGGTTTTCTCAAAATCATTGTAAAATTTCGGTTCGCTGATTGAAATGTTAGGAATAAATCGTTGTAACTTGCTTACGAATTCATACGAATTCTGCGTGATTCCACACCCAGCAAAAGAATTACTGCCAAAAGGAATTACCTCTTCCTAGGTAGCAATAAATGTTTTCAAACCAATTCGTTTACCTTTCATTTGAGACCCCCTGGAAATAATGCACTACAGCATGTCAATTAACAAGTAAAATATCTCAAAAAATATATAGTGAGTCGCGTATTAGCATTATCTCAAAACTAAAACATACAACTAAATATACTGAGATATTTTTCACCGCAATACATTAAAAGCGTGGGACCACCTATGTACATTTTTCAATTTTGGAAGCCTCTTTTTTGCAAGAACTGGCTTTATTTGCCACATAGGATAGTTTGACATGTGGATGTATTAGTGAAAGAAAAATTAAGATCCTTTGGCTGACGCATCAATTGAGTACGGGTAAATGTTTACTATCATACATTGCTGAACTTTCATGAGTCAAGACAATAGTCGTTGAACTTATTCATAGTCTTACGGGAAAATTCCTGAATATGGCATGGATATATAAGGATATAAGGATGCAGGGACTTCTATACAGTCTCCAGTTCTCTCGGAAGGTTCATAGTTCTCGATAGCAATATTATTACATTATTGATCCTAGCGGATTGGAAGAGTTATATCGTGTATATAGCCGGATGATCGACGAAAAAAGAGCGTGAGCCAACCAGGACTCGAGAGATTGGAAGTATATTTCTCCGAGATAAAGGGCAGAAGAGTTTAGATTTATGAATTGAAAAGATTTTAGGAATCGAAAGTAAGGCTAATGAATATAAATGAATGTATTTATGTATCTACAAGCTAGTACTGTCTACAAACTAGTCTACATCGATAGTAGTGCTAGTATGTATCGACTTGGGGAATAAGAGTCTCATCTGGGGAAAAAGAGAGGCATTTAATACAGACAGTTGGAAACACGCCGACAAGTTTCCTAAAAAGAGATTGCTTTAGGATTGCAGTGATAAAAATGTGGGAAACCCTTGCTTCGTTTATGACACATCTAATTCTTAAAGTTTTGGATAATCTGGGAGTATGCATTCAAACCTGCATAGTAAATTTTGTTAAGATTGATTTTTCATATACCAATAACATGAAACTGCATATGAGTCAGTCAAAGGGTTGAACGATACTAGTCCGCTAGTCTTGGCGAAACATGCAATGTCTTGCTGTTTAACCGATTTTGCGCTCGCACTTTGAAAGTAAGATTAATTTTGTTACCAATATGTTCTCATAAGTTTAAATAAAAAGGATATTTGCAAAAAAGTCCAAAATATTATAACAAAAAAACATTTATCATATTAATAGATCAAAGACATTTTTATGAAGAACTTTATTCAATGTTTAAACTTCGTTTTATTTTATACATTACACAATATTTCTAGAATTATTATTTTAGAGGGAAAGTTCTCTCTTACTGTAAAGGAAATATTTGAATTCATTTTTAAAAATGCGTGTTTAATATTAGTCAATTGTATATGCTCCATTATATGTTCGACCAGTTGCCATCTTTCAGGTAAGCTGTGAGTTCCTGTTTTGTAGAAGTTCGCGTCCTTGGTGTAATAGTCAGCAACTGCCTTAGAAATACTCTCAAAAGACTCGAATTTTTTTCCCAATGGATAATTGTGCAGAAATCGGAACAGATGATGCAATGTCAGGTGAATACAGTGGGTGACTAAGGATTCCCCATCCTATCGCACTTAGTGTTTGTTCTGTCACCATTTCAGTATGCGGTCGTGCATTAACGTTGGAACATTATTGTTTTCACCCGCTAATGCAGGCCTTTCTTCTTTGATAGCTGCATTCAATTTATCCAGCTGATTACAGTACAGATCCGCGTTAATAGTTGTTCCCTGTTTCAGCAACTCGTAGTACACTGGCCTTTTTCTGTCCCACCACAAACAAAGCAGTACTTTTCGTTGACGGATACTTTGTTTAGGAACTGTTGCTGATGATGTTCCTAGTTTGCAGTGAGAGATGTGAGAGACTAAATGTGATCTCCAACAGTTGTATGATGAATGCCAAACTCTTCCACTATTTCTCAACCTTATAAATGTGGATTATTTTCCAACATGGATCGCAAAACATCATTATCGATGGTCGTCCGCATCGATCACTTTCTTGGAGGCTCAGATCTCCGGAATGAAATTTGCTAAACCATCTTTGACATGTATGAACATTTACAATATCTTTTCCTACTACCGCACATAATTTTTTACATGCAACCGATGCGTTGCTTCCTTTTTGGAACTCATACAAAATGCAGTGTCGTAAATGCACTTTATCAACTGACATGTTTTTCACTTTAAATATCACAAGTAATTGATGAATGGCAAAAAAGGACTCCTTTTATATTATGCAGCTCCTCAGAAAACAAAAAAAAACCGCATGCTTCACTAGCCAGATGTTTCATTTTGTATTTACAAGAAAAATTAACTGCCTATTTAAGATACGACAGAACTTTCCCTCCAACCTGATAAATACGAAATTCAAAATGTTGACTTCCAACCTATCATACGAATTATTTTCCAAAAGCCGAAAAAAATGGGTAAACAACCTACCTCAAACCTGAAAAAAATCAGTGTATATCTTTCTTATTGTAAACTATTTTATTCAAATAATTTGCGTGTCTAAACAACATTTTTTAAAAACTATACATACTTTTTCATGCGTTTCTCTTAACGCTTTCCACTAAATTTCATCGTCAGCTTGGTTTGTACTCGGCTGACTTTTTTACGCTTTTCTCCAACTAGTCTTTTCTGGAATCTACGCCGCAAAATCGAAAGTAAGAAGGCCCCATATTATTTGTTTGATTTCAGTACGAAATTCCGTTGTTCTGAGTCGTTTGTTATTCACGATCGGATCGGGCTTACAAAGTTTTCTCGCCTTCAGAAAAATCTGCAAAAATTCTGAGATACTTATTGGAGTGTCTACTATGTGGCCCAGTAGTTATTAAGGTCAGGAATTCAAAATTGTTATTTTTTAAAATGCAGAATGTTGAAAAACTGGGATTTTGTTAAAAAAAATCGTAATTCTACAATTAAAAAAATTTAAAAAAACGATTTCAGGGTTTTGTAGATGAAAGTACCAGCTTTCAAATGCATGTGGTCTCATTCGCGTGGATTGCAAAAAGTTGAATTATTTGAACACCTGAAAGTGAGGAAAAATTTAAGGATTTATGCATGTTATAATGAACGAACAGGCAATTCTTTGACACAGACAGATTTTTTTTTCAAAAATGCAAATAAAATAGTACGTTAATGTTCTTTAATAAAAAAAAGTTAATTATTGTGCACAATTTTGGCAAAAATGTTTACGATGGTCCTCGCTAACCGGCGTCGCACACAAGACACAATAGTATACAGTTTTTTTATTCTCTTTCCAGCTGCAAAAAGAACATCGTTTTCATTTTTCTAGTTTTCCACTCATGAAGGGACGTTGTTCATTTATTCCTAGAATTTCGCAAATCAATTGCTTAATATTTCGCTGTAAGGTTGTTATTTCTAAACTAGCCTCTAAATGCGGTTTCAACAAGCTATTACCTAATTCTTTGGTAAAAGCGCGACGATTCATGGTACGATTGGCTTCTGGTAAGTTATATAAAATTGCGCTGTTTACGCTTGCCTCATCTAAGATTCCAAAAAATAAGCGCATAGGCCATCGTTTGGTGTCTGTTCCCCTTTCGTTTCATTCTAAAATGCTACGATCTCTGGCTTGCCAGTTCTTTCATTCATTTGCCCGGCTTTGTGCAAGCTAGATAATAGTAAAACTACCTTGTTTTTTTTTGACAATAGGACAGTAACGTCATACCATTGGCGTAGGCGTACCGCACCCTATCGGCAGCTGCTGGTTGTGTGAACGTCCTTGATATCTCGGGCTTGTTCGATCGCAATGTCCCAATCATTGTTAAAGAGTAATTGTCCTTCATTTCTTGGACAATTTTTACGGACATGAACCAGTTTTCGCAGGTGACGTTGCGTTGCGAACGGTGAATTGGCTGTCAATTTTTTTATAGAATACACCGGCTCGGTATCTCCTGTGCCTGTCTCTACCCTCCCAACATAAGGTTCAGCATTCAAAAGGTATGACGTTTGTGCGTCATTACACGCGACAATTTTTATGCCATACTTATCTGTCTTATTTGCAATATATACTTTTGTTCCAAAACGGCCACGGAATCCTAACAGTTGTTCGTCGATCGTACGATTGGAAGATGGCGAATAGTATTTCTTGCAATTTGCCATAAATACATCCCACAGATCTTTTATTGGGGCTAAAGCGTGCTTTGTTCTTCTTTCCTTTCGTGTGTTCTTATCATCGAATCGCATATTTTGGTACAAATTCGGTACCAAACCGGTTTTGGTACAGTTCGGTACAAATTATAGCCAAACTTAGGGCTCCAGGGAACTTCTAAATTCACGTGATTATTTTTTTCATCCCAGCGAAATATAATTAACCTATAAAAGCTTTCAGCTCAACTATATAGTCATGTTTGGCGAATGGAGAATTATTTTCGTTTCCTTCTTGTCGTCTATCAATTTCTTCATTAGTATGCTTCACAATCATTTCAAGCATCTCTTGATTGAATAGTAGGGCCCAAGCTTCCAAAGGTGTTGTCACATTCTTCGCTTCTTCCTTTGCTGACGGTAAATGGACTATAAGTGAATGGCGTCCCCTGGTCTCAGATGCGTTCAGCGACAAACGGAAATTATTTTTGCCTTTGACAATTGACCTTGGACGGCCTGCTGTACTTGAATTTTTATCAGTTTTACTGCCTTCTGACCCTTCACTGACTCGTCGTCTTCTTGGTGGGTTCACATTAAAATCAGAATCCTCGTCACAATCTTGTACGTTGGACACTTCATTATGTACTTCTTATCCGTCAACTTCACTCGTACTTTTAATTATACATAAATTAATTATACATAATTTCTGAAGAATTTCTTTCACCCATCTTCCAAACCGTTTGAACGAGAATTGATAAACTGAAAATCAAAAGGAGTTTTGTTATTAAGATTGTGTGGGTCGTAAAAAGGAGACACAATAGCATAAATACTACATTAAACATTCATTTTAGTTACAAAAAAAATAAGAATAACAACGTTCACTTACCTTCAAAAAAATGCTGACGTGGCGTGTACTCTGGGTCTTTTAGGGAACAAACGTGACTTTCACTAGCTGGCGTTTACAGGCAAACTGTCAGACCCGGGCGTCCATTAGGCCCTTAGTCCCTGCTACTACCTAGATTTTTTAGGGGGGATCCCCGGATCCTGACCTCTATTCGTTAGAGAGAAATTTGAAATACAAATTTTGACTGTTCCTTAAAAGACCCAGTATACACACGCCGGGTTAATTAATCCTCATTTTTGACATATACAGGAAAACGGACGCAAAACAAAGACTGATTTCGACCTTAAGCAATCGGGAAAGATGGCAGTGTACAAAATTTGGATTCATTGAATTCTCATCTTTTCAATGGTGGATGAAGATTAGGAAAAACTATTCACATTTGATTCCGAAAAGACCTGTTTCCGAAAAAATGCGCATTGTACGACGGTACGAAGCAGATACAAAGGAAGCATTTTAGAATCTTCAACGAAATAAGTAAAAGTAAGGATAATAAAACAGGAGTGAGCTTCCTACGTCAACTAAGTTTCAAATACGGTTTGACTCAAAAAAAATCATGCAGATTATTGCAAGTAAAGACAAACCTAGTAAAATTTTAAATTCCACCCCGCCTAAACGAAAATTTCAGGAATAGCTCCTGGAATAAAATGAAACTGATAAGAAAGTCTTGCAAGTAAAAAAAGAAATTCAGAGTTAAATATAATTTAAAAATAATTGAAGTTTATTTAATGCGTAGAAGGTATTTTGGTGTATAAGTTTGAATGTAAGCCTTTTCTTTCCTGAAATAAAAGTACTATGAAGCGAGTATATCGATCCAAAAATACACAAACAGCTTTTGAACAAAAAATTGCTGTAATTAAGGGCGATTGTTCTCTTAACAAGAATTTGAAAGGAACTCATAGGTTTTTTGTCTTAGAAACAAGAATATTCAAGGTGGGGATGAAGGAAGCAAAAATATGTATCTTGACTGACAACAATAACACAGAAATTGAAGTTACCCAAAGGTCATAAGAGACGATACTGTGCGCAACGAAAGTGGCTTCATACAAACTTTACATCAAAACGGTATAGAACCATTGCAAGATTATAAAACCAAATAATGTCTTCAAATGCAATGAGTGCATATACGCCGTTAGATAAGTTAACACATAACAAGCCATAAGACAATTTAGCCACAAAATAAGTGTCAATTGCATTGAATTGATGGCTTTTGGGGTTGATTTCCTGAATGGTTCATTGGAAAAAAATATGAGGCTATCAGATTCCTGAAATAATCTCATTCTTTCAATCTCTCTTCTCATAAAGCATTGGAAATATGGTACTTTCCGATGCAACTAAACTAGAAATTAAAAGCGGTCTAGGGAGGAAGTCCCTTGTCAATCAATACACATTCTATTGCGTAAGAAAATTTTTAACGATTCGACTTAAAAACTCTCTTTTAGGTTACAAATTTGCGAAAAATCGATTTTATTTTACTGATATTGGGTTTAAATACAATCAAAACACCCGTGCAGAGCGATATAAAAATATTAAAGTAGTTGTTGTGCGCCTAAGAGGAAACGTGGCGAGCATTTTCCAACTCTCCAGCGTATTTAATCGTGCTGGGCTCCCCTATCATTTTGAAACATGGCATCTATGTATTTTTGGATTGTATATTATATATATTATATACACGTATTCTGAATATATATTCTATAGTGAAAAGTAGAGAAAGTCATAAAAACCGAACTTAAACCGTTAAATTCCCGTAATCGCGTTTTTGAATTGACATACATTTTGAAGAAAAAAATTTTTGACCAATTAAATTAAAAGGTGGTGGTCAATTCATAATATGAATTTTTAATATATTGTCGGTGACATGCTTGGCTATTACGTGAACTAAAATGATGTTGACCGGAAGTAAATTGACCGATTTGCAGCCAATTTTCTAACCTCAAAAACCACCAAAATGATCACCATGTTGTTATTTTCCGACGAAAAAAAAATTATTCTACTTCTCGGGATAGTCACTTAAACAGATATTTATTCCCGTTTTCTTTCAGATTCTCCAACCACGACAAAACACGTCCATCAGTTTTGGGTATCATTTCTAAAAAACATCATTAAATCCAGAAACCACTTTCAAAAATGCTGAAAATTTTGTTTTTCAACCTAAAATATTGGTAAATATCTGTGCAAAACTTCAAAACAACATCCTATTATGAACAAAAAATTATCGAAACATGTTATCCTATTGATTCGTAACCTAAACGCTACCTTAACAAACACTTGGTAACGCACGATTTCAATTTTTTTATAGATAGTTTTTTAGTAGAATCTGGACAGATTTAGTAAAGAATGTTCTCTTCAGGGACATTGGCACATATGTGTACGCTTAGCTTTTTTATTTGAATTATGTTATGGAAAATTAGATAAAATTTTATCTGACAATATTTCACAACAGAATCGCTCAACAAAAAACCATTTATTCAAAAACATTTATTCAAAAACTATCATTATTACTTGCCAAACTAAATATCAGGTAAGTAAAATATAATATTTTTCAATCATTGTACTAGTTTAGAAACTTTCATTTGTTTTATAAGTTGATTTTAATTGCCAATTATGAAATTAGTTAAGATTCTATAGGGCACTATCCTTTAAAAATTAAGCATAAAAATCTCCCACGAAGTCGTGATAAAAGTTGTAAAAAAATTTGATTGTAATTTACTATTTTATATATATATAAGGGTTGCAACAAATATTCGCTTAATATTCGGTATTCGGCCCACTTTCCGCTATTCGGCCGAATACCGAATATATACAAACAGGTGTTAGAAATAAGACATAAGTCTTATTAATAATAGTTTTTTTTTACCCAGAATATACATTTTAAGTTCCAAATAATGCAGTTTTGCTTATTTATTCACAAATCCATGCAGTCACGTGGTTTAACGTGGACACCTGCCGTGATGGCTTAATTCCATGGTCTCCATAGACGGGGTTGAAACAATGTGCCAACCAACACCCCAAAAATCTGAAACCAGTTTCAGTCCTAGGTCCACTCCAATCGTGACAGTAACCTGTCATGGGCGTCTCCCTAACCCGTGGTTTAGATAACCTCTGATCAGGTTGCGCCTCTCTCAGCTTTTTCTAAAACTCTATTATAGTGGTGGGATATGGTGAAAAAAAAATTAACTTTTCCGCATTTTCAGGTAGAAGTCTGTACCTTGTTTCTTCGTAAACGTCTCCTACTTCACTGAAATGTCTCTCCGAATACACATTGCTTGCAGGAGCTGATAAATATTTAGCAGCCAGTTTGACTAGACTTTGTGAAAACTCTGACTTAAATGCAGCCCACCACATGTTATCATCGATGAAGCTCTCAGCAACTACTTCTTCGTAACACTCCCAGAAAGATGTGCGAATAGGACAACCTTCTCAAGGCTCATAAGAAGAATTAGATTCGGTACTTTCATCGCTACTGGTATCATTGTCTGAAACTAAACCTTCTCTTTGCAACTGATTCGTGAAGAAATTCATCTTAAACCTCGGATCTAACAAAGTTGCCGTCAGGTAGTTTTTATCATCGTTAATCCGTGAAAAACGTAGTTTCATGCCTTGTTGAAGTAGCGGTTGAGAGTGACAACATGCTGAATAACTTCGGATAAGCAGGAGAAGTTTGATCTTGTAATTTTTGTTAACTCTTCAAACGATTTAAGTAACTTCAGCAATTAGTCTTCTATCTCTCACTGCTCTGCACTTAGATTAAATATGCTTGATGTACCGTTAAATGTAGAGAAATTCCTCGTTTTTGTCCAAGAAGCCTTTCTAACGTTTAGAGTTCTAACATGTTGTTATACCTCGCACTAAATTATGCTTGGCTTTCCCAAAATCTTTCTGAATTCTTTTCAGTTTTTGTTTTGCTATAACCGAATGATTAAAGTGAATTACTATTCTTCGTCCCATAGCCATAGTTTCTTCAACCTCAGGTTGTATTTTGAGAGAATATTTGACTCTTAACTGTAGTATGTACGTATGGAACAACAAATAGCTTTGACAACATTGCGCCCATTGTCATCAACAACAGTAGAAACTTAATGGGTAGATCAACTTATCCATTCGCACTTATAAGTAAGTGACTTGTACCATTGCTGTGCTGATTTTAACGAAAACTCAGAGGTGTGGAAGTTTAGATCAATGAACAATTGCGTGAATTTTCAAGCAACCTTTTTTATTTTTGTTCCTAATTTTTCATAAAGATCAGGAATAATTTTTTTCTGCTAAGTATGGTCTACTCGGTATCGTATATTTCGGCAGAGTCTCATTTGTAACCTTTGAAAACCAGATTTTTTAACCATGCTCACTGGTTGATTATCAACCGCTATCATTTCGGCAATGAGATGATATTTTATCGCCTAAGAGTCATTTATATCGCATTTTTCTTCCCTCTCGGCAGCTGTAAATGGTTGTTTTGAGGACTTACTTAAACAAAGAGTCACATTATCTGCTGCGTTTTCTTCCGTTGAGGTCGAGTTGGATTTCTACATCTTTCGATTCTCGTCCTTGTGCTCATCGTTTAGATGATTAATTAATCCCGACGTTTAATGATTTTTCCCATACCTCCTGGAGAAATTTTAGCATCACATGCATTCCAAAGTCACAAGATCGGTTGCAAATAAAACAACTTGAAAAAAATCTTGTTTTAGATCGCGAAATTGAGCATATTTTAACGTGAATTCAAACGGGCTCAGCACTGAGTAAAGTGTCCGAACCGAATTAGGGGCAACATAAAACACATTTGACTATATATACATACATATGCATATATACATAGAAGATAAGAGAGCAACACTTTTGGGAGCGAGAAATAGAAAGCATGGGGATAGCAGGTCTGATCCTTGGTCAGAGTGTGAGTCTCACTCATTTTTGACTGATTTTTACTTATTCCAGCTCCTGAGTGGACATAGAAGTTCTCGGTTTTACATGCACATGCACATTCTAGGTCACGTCCTGTCAAATTTTTGTTCTGAATAGAGAAGATAAATGACACCAGCAACACATTTCTTGTCTGCAAAATATTATCTAGCAGCATGGTAACCTCCAACGAAATCATAGAAATATTTCGGAAGATTCTATTCGGAGAGATGCTTTGAACTGTTTACAGATGAAATCTCAAACGAAACGGTCAGACAATTAAAATGCATACTTTAATAATTGAGAGACGGTTATATTATGTTGGGACTCAAATTAGAGTTATACTCAAAATATTTTGTAGTTGTCAATGTTTTATGGTTGGTTAATTTCCAAAATTTGTGTACATTAGTATGTTGTCCAGAAAAATTTTCGTATATGATGGCGTCATTCAAGTTCCAATATATTTAAAAGCACGCAAGACACCCAAACAGATTTTAACACCTTATTTTCTTCGGATTGCAATTGACCATTGTTGTGACTCCATTATTGCTTAACGTGTAAGTAGTTATAAAATGGATGTTATCAGTTCACCGAGTAGGAGGACTTATAAACAAATACAAACCGAAGATATCAGTTTCAACCAACTACTACCAGACGCCAAAAGAAAGGGGTTATCTAGGTTAGCCTTATATTATCATTGACTCTCAATTGCTCACGGACTACGTTACTTTAATTTAACATCTTTTCCACTCTTTGATCAACGTATGCGCATACTGATTCATGTTTTTATTATGGTCAGTAGCAATTCCAAATCATGTTGTCGACATTGCAGAGAAGCTCTTATCAATGTTATACTATTATATAAATAACCAAGCTGATTTCCTGGTTGAAGTCAAACGAAATTATAATTTCTTTACTGTTTTGTTTCAGCATATTTACTATTTTTAGCTTGTAGTAGAAAGTTAATTTATTTTTTTCTAATTTAAAATTTTGATATATTGTGACCTTCAATGAGTGTTATTATTGCATAATATAGCACGATGTACCTATTGATATAAAATGAGATGTGTGATTCGATAACAGGTGGAAATAGCATAGAAATACCACTCCAGATGAACGAAAAAAGTAATTCCCCGCTGCAAAAACTACATAAAGGATCAGAGATCAGATACAAGAATCGGATATGATTCTAGGAAACAATAAGATATCCCAACGAGATTTCATCCCAAACTATTTTGATAATAAATATAGACTTTATTTAAAAGCTCAAAATTTAATTTAGAAAATTAAACGATTTAGATTTAGACATAAACGCTGTAGCAATTACATTTCATAGACTTCTGAGAGCGAGAGCGGACTCTATTATGCGGAATTTTTTCTAGTCATCACCGTTGCTTTCTGCAATGTACGATGGAAATGCTTAGCTTTTCGTTATCTACGTCAGTTCGACGTTTTAGGTGAAAGAGAATACATCAGTTTTTTTTCAGATTATCGTATAAATTTCCGAAAGAAAAATTAATTCATATAAGAAACGTACGGGAATTTCGAGATTTTTTGATCATTCTGATTCAAATGAAGATACTACATAGGTGAGTCTATCACGGAAATAATTGGAAATGTAATCAGTAAATTTGATGAAAACCATTTTGATAGGACATGGACAATTCAGCGAAAACTCAAGGAAAAGTGCCCCTAGTATATTTTGATAATGGTTTAATCATCATCATCATCTTCTGATTCACAGAATTTAAATATTTCAAATGGGAGAGACGAGACAACTACTTTCTGGAATAAGACTGGACTGGACTGGACTGGACTGCAGAAATAAGACTTCCCTTTTCATTGGTCTTCAATGGGTGGAACTTATGATGTGAAAAACAGTTAAACTCCGTAAGAGATTTTCGATAAAATGTCGTTCACGGTAATAATATACTTAATTGTTGGTCACTCAAATGAGTATGGGAAAAAATTCCTGTCACTGTTACTGATCAAAGGATATCATATTATTCCTTACCTAAAAAATTTATCCTTTCGTTAAAGAAGATTCTATTCCATCTACTTGATATTTCTGTACATAATTCGTATTACATTTATAAGAAGACGGATGATTCAATATTGGTTTCCTTACTTTCTTTGCTACGTCCAGAATGTAACTCATTTCATTCAGTTTTCCTTCATGTATCCATGCGAAAACTAGATGTGTATGAATAATTGTTTATTTGGAGACAGCCAACGGAAACGAGGCTCAGAGATGACATGGGAAACGGATACTCTGGCCTCCTGGATATAGTGAAATAGCGCTAAAGTTGTTCTTTCCTTTCTTTTCCCAAATAAATAAATAAGAAGTTATAAAAATAAGTGAAATAACACCAAGGTATGCACGCAGATAATAAAAATAAAAAACAAGCAGTTAAATGGTAATTGGAGGTAAAAGAAAATGTAATTAAAACTTGATGTAAGCTTAGTATAAATATCCCTAAAGAAAGAAGAAGGGAGCAACTCACTCCCGAAATATATATTTCACGAAATAAAACAAAATATAGCATTTTAAATGGAAAATCAACAGATGAAGGACAACATAAATGCAGTTTTTTTCATGTGTACATAATGAAATTAAATTTGTTAATTTTTTTATGTGCGGATGAATAAATATCTCCTAACAATCAATGTAATGAAACCATCATATATCTCTTTCTCATGTATTCTATGAATGAATGCTATAGCATTCATGGCATCCTAGTTGAAAAATTTTATCGTCGATACAAACAATTATCGATACAACCGTATTTATTGTATAGAACGCTTTAAATATGATATTCTGACTTGAAATATATGTCCAACTCAAATTTCGTCTAGTGCAACTAGTGTAAAGAAAAATTGCCTGTCTATTTTTACTAGCCTACTGCCATTTTTATTGTCCGTGAATATGTTAAGTCACTGTATATGAACACAGCAGTAGAATATTAATGCGCATCTCAACATACTTCTGTGCTTAAATCCTAACTGCATGCACTTCTGCTTTCAAACAATCATGAATATTTTATAAATCTGTTGGTCCCCGTTGAACTGGGGGTTTGTTCTAAGTGTGAACGCTTGTCAGTAGTTACGCTTTAGTTTAGACTAAAGAATTATTGCGTAAATAAGTTGTAATCGAGCTTTCAAGTGAATACCATAAACTAGACTCTTATCCTGAAACTATCGTCAAGCTATCGTCAAGAGGTATATGATTTACGCAAAATCTTGCTATGAAAGACATTTTAAAACAAACACCAACGTCGTAATCTGCACTGCAATCTGTAATATGTACTGTAATCTGTAATCTGCACTACAGACTCGTACTCTAGACCTTACAGGATGCGGCGCCAAAATCCGGACAAGTTAAACATTGTATTGAAAAATAATTTTTATTACAATAATGGGAAAGTTTATAATTGTTTCTTTTACTAAATTGTTTGTTAAACATAAAAAAACACATTCACTCTATATAACCCCCATGCGCTTCGATAACCGCCTCTATCCTCGGTCTGAAGCGTTCGCAGGCCCGTTTTAATGCGGCGCGGTCCATTTCGGCGAATACCTCTTCAATAGCGGCTCTCAATGAAGCGACGTTTGGATGTCTGTACTTGTTAGTGTCCCGTTCAACCACGCTCCATACATAGTTATCCAGAGGATTCAAGTCTGGGCTGTTAGGAGGCTAAAATTCTTTGGACCAAAACATGTCCACGTTATCCGACAACCAATTTTGCACCAAATAACTTGTGTGCGCGGATGCACCGTTTTTTTGCAAAACATCCGGCCTTCCGCTCGATACCGTTTCCATCCAGGGCTTCAACACATTCATCAGAACACGCAAATAAACTTCTTTCGTAACATTTTCCCCGTTGTTAAAGAAATGCGGTGGCATAGCATCACCTTCATTAGAAACACCACTTAGCACGTGAACATTCGCCGGAAATTTTGTTCTAGAAACAATGGGGACATCTTCAGGGTCAAGAGCGAGCCAGCGATTATTTCTTCGATTGATTTTCGCATCGACAGTAAAGATTTTTTCATCAGAAAAAAAACCTGAGGCGTCTGGCAGCCTTGTTTCATACAGAACTGGTATGTATTTTCAGAAGAAAAAAAATATAATATAATATATATATATAATTAATAATGATCGGGGGGGCAACCGACCTGCAGCGAAAGAAAGGAACAAGTTTGAAGAGACAAGGTTATTTGAAAATACAAAGGCCGCATAATGGCAGCCGAAGAAAGTTACTTTAAACCGACTAGTGCACCGCGTGGGCGTGGGGGTTAGGACATTATTCAAGCCCTGATCCTTCCATGTCACATACACACACACACAGAGGACAAGCTTACACCTTCATGTTTAAAATAAATCTAAATGGATCAAAAATCACATGATGTTAATTTAGAATTGTGCACCTGTGAACTGTGCTGCGCTGATTCCGACGGCCTGTCAATTGAGTTGCGCTGACTTTGAATACCAATGAATTGCGCTGTGCCGATTCTGGACACTGAATTGTGCTGAGCTGATTCTAATCGTGATTCCTGTAGCAAGAACCTCCACTTCAGCTGGTTTCGGGACTTCAATTGTTCTGCTGCGCTGCCTCTAATCGTATTTCCTGTAGTACAAATCTGCACCTTGACTGGTTTCCTCGGATCGTGCTTCCTGTAGCATAATTTGCACCGTAACTGGTTTCAGGATTCACCTGTTCTGCAGTGCTTCCTTGGATCTTGCTTCCTTTAGCATCACTCTGTACCTCAACTGGTTTCACGATTCCCCGGTTCTGCAGCGCTTCTTTGGATCTTGCTTCCTTAAGCACCACTCTGTACCTTAGCTGGTTTCACGATTCCCCGGTTTCGCTGAGCTACCTTGGATCGAGTTCCCTCCATTGTTAGTCCTATTGGTTGATTTGTCTCGATACTCGATACTATAATTGTCTTCCTCGATACTTCTATTACTTGAATTGATACTTGAATTAGTTATTTATCTCGATACTTTATTACTTGAATTGGTTATTTATCTCGATACTTTATTCATGAATTGATACTTGAATTGGTTATCTGTACGTTACAATTTTTATACTATTTATACTGATACGTACACAACAACCTAGTGAATCAAATCCATAGAAAATTTATCGCAAATTTCTTCCAAGAATATTTTTTTTGCGCCTGACATTTTTTTTTTGAGACTTGTTTTTTCTTTGACATTTAATTTTACTGAGACTTTTTTATTTAATTCTTTTTTTGTTTACTATCAATATTATTCAACTTAGTAACTACCTTAAACCCAACTATAAATATTTCCATTTTAATTTTATTCTTACTTATGTATATATATTTTTTTGCTTGTTGAATGTAGCCTACACCTCGAAATACGTAACAGAACACAAAAGCAAGTTACAGCGTTCAAAGTGTTTCGTCCTTGCATCTTTAGAAAGCATCTGTCTTATTTTAATTGTATAAGACTTGTAGCGGAGGTCCTCTTCCACGATTCGACGCATAGTTTTCTCACTTACACCGACAACTGACGACAATTTTCGGATTGACTGGTTCGGATCCTCCAAAATCAATTCCTGAGCCCGTTTAATGATTTCGGTGGTCCTGACAACGCGTTTTTTTGGAGTGGGTTTTCCTTGCTGGTGTCGCGGAACCTTTGTCTGACTTCTCCGATTCATTATATTTCGCAATAACTTCATACACAGTCGATCTTGGATAGCCGAAGAATCGAATGATTTCTGCGGCTGAGCGCCCAGCGCGAACACTTTCAATAATTGTTTTCAATGTATTTCAAAGTTGAAGCACTTGGCTTCAACATTGCGACTTTTTCGAGGCTATAAATGTTCAACACATGTGTTAAACTATTTCTACGCGAATTGCGATCTTTCGAAACCTTATAGAATGGGGGGAAATTTAAATTGAATTTTGTCCAGATTTCGGCGCCGCACCCTGATGATATTGATGAACTAGGCCCGAGTTTCCAAGAAATAGTCCTTTCAGTCCTTTGAAAAACATGAAAAGTTTCTTGAAATTTTTAAGATGGTATTGCATTCTCACTTATAACTTTAAGGTAAATAACAACTTTCAATTGACTGAGCAAAGTCTCACAGGTAAGGAAGTTATTGAACAAATTTTTCTATCGATAAATTTAATAATTTGTCACTCAACTCCTTTGAACTCTTCGACCTTCCTTCCTAATATAGTTTCACTTTCGAGTCAACTCAACGAAAATTCAATAAATATGTTCTGCGCCTTAAAATTGAACCTTAGAATTAATTTACAAGTATTAGGTGACATTGGTATACGATCATGTATAAGCTTCCAGAAATGATAAGCTAACAAAGGGCAGCTTGGAAAATAGGACTAGTTCAAGCTGAGATCAATAATAAGAATCCAAATAACCAATTAGCATCCATCAACTTGGAATCAAAACTTTCCAGCCTAGAAGTTTCCACCCTGATGAAAATTGGTCGGCACGCATGTTCGAAACCAATTCGAACTCATCGACCTTTCATTCTAATATGGAAAAATTGGCAGTCAAAGTAAATATTACAAATAACGTTGAAACTGAATAAAGTGCCAACATATCGGACAAACAATAAACAGACTTATGCTTAAAATTTTTTTCATTAAAAGTTTGGTTCTCAGTTAACATTTTTCAAACATTTTGAAAGAAATAAAGCAAGCTTAGCAAGATAGAGAGCTTGGAAACTAAAAATATGTAGGTTCGCTTTCTGAGCTTGAAGGAATGAGAGAATAATTTTTTCGTTGTAATGACATATCTGAGGTAATGAGCATAAATGCAAAATTTTGCAAATATTTATGGTAATCTATCCACACTTTCGTAGTGATGTGCAAGCTCTAACAAATGCTTTTTACAAATACCAATTTAATTAGAAATTCAAAAAAATTCCATGGTTTTATCATAACGTGATTACTAAGGAGCGCTAACACTTCGAACAAACTGCTAATCTAAGGGTATTCAACTCCAATCTACCAGATGCAGTGGTATTTGCAAAATAACTATTAAACTGGACAGATTATTCTCTCATCCATTCAGGCTCGGCATTGAATATCAACATCGTGACCTCTTCACTCACTTGAGTAGTTTTATTTTCAAGCTCTCTATCTTGCAAAGCTCACCTGATTTGCTACATGGGGTATCTGTATCCCTTTTTTGCAATGCTCCTTGGAGCTAACTGCGAGCACTTTTTACCAGTAACGCTCTAGCATTTTCAAAGGTAACAACAGCATTAAGTTTAAGCATAACTTTAAAAAAATTAAATTCGAACTTTCTTAATCACTTCTGTTATTGGTTCAAAAAAGTTGAATTGAAAACATTTGTTCGATCATTAAGGGCAGTAAAATTCTAAGCCCTACGAAATTTTTATATCTCCAATGATTCTAAAATAATAAATTGATAAGGCTTGGAATGACGATTATTTTCATCTTGTCAAAAGCAGGAACTTTTGATAGCTTTCTAAGAAATGATTTGCTTGGTTTTTAGTGAATGAAGTATTGGATGTGTTCATTGTACATAACTCTAAAGGATCCACCTGTTTGGCCTTGCATTGCATTCATCACAAACGGTTGCCGCCGTTGGCTGCTTTGCGTTATAAAAAAAATTATGAATATTTTATAAAAAGAACTATATATTAAAAAGAATTATATATTAAAAAGAAATCAAAGTTGCATTCGCATTTTAGTTTTCAAGCAAATATGATATGATAAACATGGTAAACGAGAAAGCGTCTTACGGGAGACTTTGTCCTTGGAATGCCATATTTCAGGTATTTACATGTTCTTAAGGAAACGAGTAAAGCTTTTTGAGTACGGTTTTTTTCTTGCTTCGATTCATGATGTACAGAACGCCAAAAATGGCAGCGCCGTTGCAGCTCCGCGAAAACAGGTCCTCAAATCACGGGAGGTAAACGGCTGACTTCACTGCCCTTGCTTTGTTGATACGAAACACAAATTCAAAGCATATTATCAATTTGTGACCCTTTGGTCATAGAATGACGGATGGGTTTTCCGTTTAGTACAAATTTCGGGAAATGGCGGCAATTAAAATAAAATCGAATTTTCGCTTTTGTTTTTCGAATAAAAAGGTAAACAATAAATGCAAAAAGGTATCTATCGAAAAAAACCGTGAAGACATATTTTCTAAGTATGCTCTCCAAATTTCAGGTCGATATGTTAATCTCTCCTGGTGGACACTTCTCATGCTGGGGGTTTTGAAGCGTGAAGCTCTTTTTGTTAATACGTGGCCCATATCACGACCTTCATGGCTTGCACAGAATAGCAAGGCCATAGTATTTAGTGAGTTCTCCGAGCACTTTATCTGTGAGTTTGCCCTTGTCGATCACGCATGGAAAAGGCGATTCGTCAGTTGCACTCTTTACACAAAACATCATCGGATAAAAAGTTAAAAACTAATACGAAGTTCAAAGAGCAGTACACTGCATCAAGTTCATAACTTCCTAATTTGCCACTTTGTAAAATTTTCTACGCTGACGTGCTTGTGAACGACGTGCCCTTTTCAAATTCCCAGCGATTAAAAGGTTGTGGATTGTTTTTTTGCGCCCGACTGTTTCGGATGATCTTTTGTATCGTTTCGAGGCATATTGCGCACAAATTTTCGATGAATGACTTGAAAATAACGAAAAACAAAAAAAAAACAGATGCTACGATGTTTTCGCTTTCTATGCCGAAGCCAGACTGTAATAACCGTTGCTGAGACTGTAATCGAAAAGCCAGACTGTAATCGATAAAGGAGAAAGTAGGGACCCTATTCAAAGGCTTCTAAACATAAAAGGCTCTGTATGCCTGCGTCAGACTTGCTGAGGCCTGCAGGAATCCAGCTAGCCGGGTGCTCCGCTGAGACGGTTAGAGCACGCTGATGGTGTCACCTTCAAACGTGTTTAAAATATCGTAAACGTTCGAAATCCGAGATACGCTTGGACAGATTACTACTTACATGTAGATTAAGAATCCGTAATGAAAAAAATGATTTTTTCTCCCAAAATCTCCCTTAAGGCATTGCTTACTATACGAGTTTGATCTTGGGAACCGCGCAGCTGGGGCTCATCGCAAAACGAAAACGTGCCAACAGTATCAGCACATCAAGGTTTCAGTGCTTTTGTATCGGAGAATGACTGTTTGAAGCTCAGCCACGATCAGCACCGCAAAAGGCAGTGAAAGATGGTGACCCATTGGAAAACATTGAAGCAGGCTATGAGATGAACAACACAGAAATATCGGAGATGTTTCATGTCCACCGAACTACTATACAGAGAAGAAAACATACGTTAGGATATGAGGTTGAAACCTTGGGTACCCCACGAACTTTCGCAAAGAAACATGCAACACAGCATAACCTGCTGTCTTTCTCATCTTGCTCATTTTAATTTCGGATCGTTACTGAAAAGCAACACTGGGTCCTGTGCAATAATGTGTAACATCGGTGAACAATTTGCAAAAAACTAAATCACCAGCATCCATTTCAAAACCAGCCATGTATCCACAGAATTTAAGTCCCATATTGGAAGCCTTTGGAACGAAATCAATTGTTAAATGTTTACCTGTCCTGCCAGCAATGTGTGATAACTGCATAAGTCAATAGTCACGAAGTCATCTCTCATCACGACAATGCAAGACCGCAGTCAGCTGCAGTTACACAGCAGAAATTCACGAAGATTGCATGAAAACTTTAACCCTAACCACCGTATTTTCTCGATTTTGCTATAACGGATTATCACTGAAGAGGATCTTTGTACAGGATCAGCAAACTTTTCGAGATCAAGCGGAACAAATTATAGATTATTTTTATATTCATTACTGAATGAAAATAGTGAACCATCTACTAGATAATACTAATGGCTGGTTTTTATCTGCATGAGAAGTTTCGACGGTTGCTGTACAATTGAAACTGTCAAATCGTGTTGACATTTCTATTCAGTAAGGTTTGGCAATTCAACGTTTAACGCCAGAGCAACTCTTCCAAATTGTGTTAATTTCCTTTGAAAAAATATAAATCTGTTCGCAAAGTTCATAGAGCATATCATCCATTTTATGGTCAACATAATCAGCCTAGTGAGCAATCAATTCGTGCAATTATTAATCGTTTTCGCACAAATTTTACTCTTCTTGATTCAAAACCATCAGAAAAAACAAAGAAATGTGCGTTACGAAAGGAAAATTGCTGTTGTAAGGCAGAATGTTGAAGAAGACGCCGAAATGTTGATTCGTTGCCGTCTTCAATTGTTGGCCTTTGTCCTTCGACTACGTGGAAAATTTTACGTAAGGATCCTTGTATACGTACCTATAAAAACCAGCTCGCGCAAGAATTAAAGCCAAATCATCATCGTTTACGCCACATTTTTGCCGATTGGGCTAATTTGAAACTGGCTGAAGATAATCAATTTACAGAAGAATTTTTTTTCGGCATGAGGCTCATTTCTGGTCTGCGATTAACACGCTGTTGGCATGATCGGTCGATATTTCTTTCGTAATGATGAAGGAGCTGCCGTTACGGTGCATGGCGAGCGCTATCTAGCTTTGCTGACTGATTTTTCGCTTCCAGAAATGAATCAGTTGAACATCGACAACATTTGCATTCAACAAGACGGCAAAACTTCCCATACAGCACACTTAACCATCAATTTATAGCAAATTCAATTTGGTGGCAACTTTATTTTCAGAAGTGGTGCTGCTAGGTCGTTTGTGCGACTTTCCATTACTTTCTGTAAGGGTATATTGTCATTGGTCTATGTCGACAAACCAGCAACTCTCTCTTGAAACATTGGGAGCCAGTAATCAAGCCACCATTGACGCCATACGGTTAGACTTATTGGAACAAGTAGTGAAAAATTGCACTGTTCGAATGGAAATAAATGCCTGAAATTATCTACCTATTATAATAAAACAGCCTTCATATAACTTAATCTGTTTGGATTTGATTTCATTTAAATTCAATCGTCTCAACCTAGATATTATCAAAAACAGTGCTACCACGTTTAATTCTAATTTAGCGAGTACAAGTATACGTTTATAAGCATAAATGATACAAGTAAGTCAAAGGAATGTGTTAAAAGTCGCGTTACTAAGCCATCTTCAACGATTTTGAATAAATGGACTCTTAACTTTATTGCATGGAAGAAAATATTTTCCTCTGATAACAAGACAAATATAACCAAGTGACTATGAAGGCTTGCGCAACGTTATCTCGATCTATAGCCTATTTGTAAATGCACTAAATTGCAATCTTGATGAGCATATAATGTGGTTGAGTGTGTGTGCACACAAGTCATTATCGATTTGTGCAAAATCAAAGAAAAATCAGTTTTATATACTAATTGGTATAGCATATTTTCTAATTTTTCAGTCATTTTCAACGTTTCTGATTATGAGACGCTCTTGGTTGGTCTCTCCCACCAAACTTTTATTTGAAAACGATTGTGGTTTTTCATATTTATTCTGACAAAATTGTTATCGCCTTCTTCTTTCGTTGGAATGCTAAATTAGTTAAAACAGGTAAAATCATTCGTTTCAAGTTTAAGAACAGACATATTTCAATTTTCAAATGATAGAGCGATATTGGAAATTTTTGCAAGCATTTTACATCACCATGCATGGTCAGGGACTCGCAGCAAACATATCTTCAATTTATGCAAACCATGCAAACTACCGGATATAGAGTATCATATCTAACACTGTATTCCGAAGTAAGTAGGGCGTGTCAATATTGAATTGCTTATAAAACACATTCTGCGGATATCACAGAATACTCCTAACATCGTGAGCGCATATTGATCGCGAAAATCAATAAATGCAATTTGATGGCTGTTTAAAGTCACTATCAGATATTTCTAAGTACCCACCTTTGCTATTTACCCACACTCTTAACGCACTTTTCAAAAAAGTTGCCATTGGTGATGCTAAGATAAGTTTTATGTCCACTCTAACAAATTCCTTTTTTATGTATTTGACAACATTTTTTGATTAAATTTAACAATCGATAAGTATTGAGTTGCAATAAAAGTATACGCAACGCGTATACTTTGTCCATAGAATTTATCAAATTAATGAAGTATCGCTCCATCGAACCTGAACATGAGAAGAATGTAAATAATAATTGATTTATTTTATTCAAATGCAAATCGAGCCTTCAAAAAGTCTTTTGCTTTGATTGGTGACGAATTTTTACATAAAATCTCAAATTGTATCATTATATTCATCGACATAAACTCGGGCAGCTTTTTAAATGAAAATGGCATAAGAACTACTCTTGTACCAGTAACTTTGAGTGTGCTCTACTATATCCGCCAAAAAGGACGCAACTACTGCACGCAGACGTTTTAAGGGAACCGAATATTTTATCTAGTTTTAGTTAAAAATATCTTTTTTAATCTACCCATTGACTGTCAATGCATTTTGCGTAAATAGCAACGTCAACATGATAATACTCGCGTATTACGTGATTAATTTAAACAGAATAAATATGAAAAAATTGTATTTACATAACTTACTAGAATACTTATTGAAACAACTTAGCACAACGAAATTCATAAGCAAATAAACTGCATTAGCAGCCAGAGTAAATATCAATTTTCAACGATTTTTTACATTCTTTCAAAATCTTATATCGTGAAAATTTGCCTAATCATTGATAAGAAATCATTAAATATTTACATATGTTGGCAAAATTTCTGATAATGCTCCCGAAACTTGGAAAATTAGCACTAACATAAGATAAGACTATAAATATATTCTGTGCCCAGTATCATGTTCCAGATAATCTAAACAACTAGATGGCACACATATGCGAAAGTTGAAGCGCCGATAACGATTACGACTTGTAAGCATCTATTTGCAACGATGAATACAGCTGCATCAGAAGATTTATAGCTAAGCTTATCCTTTTCTGTATCGTAGGAATACGCAAACTTGAAAATGATTCTGAATTACGTACTACACAATGTTTTTTTTTCAATTACTTCACTAAACTTGCATATTAATTTAATCAATAGGGAACATTGTTAATAAGTTATGTTAGCAAGCATTGAGGAAGTAATTTGGTCAGACACTGGCAGACTAATTGAACAGAATCTACCTAAATAAGAAATGTACCAATATTAGAGACTGATATATTTAGTTAATCGACGAGTTTCTCTGCCTGAACTTTATTATGACCTTTATTCTTCATTTTAAGAAATGCTTTCAACTAAACAGAACAGAGATACCTCCCGACAGTAATATCGCTTATCCTTGCGCTATGAGGCCTTCTATCTTCTCTGAATTAAATCAAAGAATATAGAACATAGAGAAGTCGAATCGCCCATCAAATTTTTGCATCAGAAAATTTCATCACTAGTGGGCATGTGCAGGTAACGTTGAAGAGGCGGTAAGACCGGTGAGAGAGCTTTTTCGTGCTGCTTGCATGTTGATGATTTCACAACCTCAAGCTGCAGTGCACCAATAGCTGCAGAAGGACAATTATATGGGCCAGGAATCGCTGCTTGAAACTAACCTGGAGAAATAACGCACCATCGTCTGCAAAACTGCGTTCTCACTTTCTTTTGTGTTTATCTCGAAACTACATTCTTTAACCTTACAGCTTGTAATTCTCGGAAACTTCTGGTCCGTTAGGCCTAAAATTTTGGCACAATACTCTCAGATATATAATTTTAAATGTCGTGTAGGATTTTTTCGCTGAGTTGATTTTTTTTAATTAGTTTTTTCTTAAGAAAGTTTCGAAAAAATCCAAGGCTACATTTTTCTTCAAGAAGACGCTACTATTTTTTTTTTTGATGCCCCGAGATTTCTTGACTGCAAGGTACACACATGTGCCCGCAGGGGGAATGCTGGTCAACAGGAGTACTCCTGGTAGCCTGTATTCTTTGGGGAGTGTCGCCCCCACGTACCCGAGGACCTAGAGGTGACTGCAAGCCCTCTCCAACGGAAAACGACCCTGCAACGACTCTGGAAAAACCAACCGACCAACGAATTCCAATTGGCGCACTGGGGCTGGTGGACAAGATATTTTGGACCAAGTACCATCAAGATGAAACCCGTGCAATCGGCTCCAATATTAGTATCGTATCGTCTCCGTTCCGGTAAAACCTTGGCAGGCCTCGAAGTACGTTCGAAGCTCGCACCATTAAGTTGGTGGTGTAGGTTCGATTGAGACAAATTCTCGATTAGCGCTGGTCTGGCTCTGAGCACCTGTCCCCATAAGAGCTGGTGCCAACCCTTGCATGGCCGCCCTGCTTTGCACAGACACCCATGGGACCATTTAGGGGACTACACATACGAGTGGAGATAGCGGCTCCGAGGGGGGACCCTTTTAGCATGACGTCTTACAAATTAATATCAACTGAAACAAAATCAAAAACATCGAGCAAACTACCAAACCCAGACGACAAACGGACGAACGAACACAAAAAGGCAGACAGCCTCTACCAACCAGAAATGCTGGCGGCATTCGGACGCAGCAAAAAAACAATGCGCACGCCGGAACGCCCCGTAAGTCAAGGGGAAAAGCATGAACAACTAATGGAGAAGCCTGGGAAAAACACGGAGGGAGAAACCACCGATAATATTCAGATCATGATTCGACGCGATGCTGCCACTGACACTGCTTCTGATGCCATCAGAGCTCTAGAACCTAACGCAAACAAAGAAAGTCCGCCTCAAAACCAGGCGCTGGACAACCTCATAGTATTGGATCGGCATGAAGAAGAGCATCTCATGCGTAAAGCAGGAAACATAGTTAAAAAGATCAAAGCTTCCTGCAATACCCAGAAAAACATAAGCGAGGACATTAGCGACATTAGCGACGGTCGAAAGTCACCAATGATAAGCTCCTTCCTGGGGACAAAGGAAAAGATAGGTTGGGTGCTCTGCAGAATACGGCGAAGAGCAGTTCCTCTCCGCTGTTTCAAATGCCTAAGCTACGGTCATACAGCACAAGGCTGCAAAGGGCCTGATAGGAGCTCCTTGTGCTATAAATGCAGCAACGCAGGACATAAAAAAACAGAATGCACGGGAGAGGCGCACTGTATCCTCTGCGAGAACGCTGATCCTAGACCAGATGACCTGAGACATATTCCAGGGACAGGGAAGTGCCGGGTATTCAAAGAAGCCCTAACCAAAGCCAAAGCAGCTCTGCAATGACCCGTGTCCTACAGATAAACTTACATCGGAGCTCAAACGCCCAAGAACTGCTTGATCAATTCGCGAGGGATATGAAAGCCGATCTATTGCTGCTTAGCGAACAACACCGAGATTAAAATTCATCAGCATGGTACCCTGATGAATCTGGTACGTGTGCCATATGGGTTCGAAATAGCACACAACTGAGAGTTCAGGGCCATGGGCGAAAAGATGGTTTCGTGTGAGTCCGTTGCCCAGGAATAACATTCTTTAGTGTGTACTTGACACCGAACGAACCGATAACATCTTTCGAGGCGAAGCTCAACACTTTGAAGGACATTGTCTTGAGCACAGAATGTCATGATCTTATCGGGGGAGACTTTAACGCCAAGCCCATTGAATGGGGCATTTCTAAGTCAGATCTCAGGGGGAATCGAATCCTGGAAATATGGCTAGAGTACGGCTAGCCGTGGTGAACACTGGTAACACTCCCACTTTCCGCCGCTTGGGCTGCGTGGGCACCATCCCGGACGTGACATTCGCCTCGGAGTCCCTCTCCTCTATGACACACAATTGGAGAGTTCTAGAGGACTATTCGGCCAGTGATCATCAGTACATAGCATTCGAGATTCGCAACAACGTTCCTACACTCCCACACACTCAGCGCCCCGCCTTCGTGTGGAATACTGAGAGGATGAACGATAGTTTGTCGACACGCTCATGACATGCTTACCACCGCTTGGCTCATCGCCAGGGAGCAGCAAACTGACTGCTGAAGACATGGTGAACTCCACAATGAGTACCATCATCTCCGCTTGTAAGCCACCTATGCCCCGCCGGAGACCTAGACACGGAAAGCCTCCAGTGTACTGGTGGTCCACTGAAATAGCTGAGCAACGAAGGGAGTGTCACAAACCCCGGCAGGAAGCTCAACGAGCGCGAAGCCAGTACGAGGCATGCATCAGAATGACAGTATATCGGTCGGCCAGAAAATGTCTTCGCAAACTGATTAACAGGAGTAAGGCCCGTTGCTGGCAGTACCTCGTTGAAGACGTGAACAGGAACCCGTGGGGCTTGGGCTACAAACTAGTTATGCGGAAGCTCGGCGCTCTACGGGCCCCCTGCGTATTTGAAGCGGATATGATGGACGAGATAGTACGGGCACTTTTTCCCCAACATCCCGTCCGCGTTGATGCCGCCAAAAGGGAAACAACATCAGACTGTCCACTCTTCACGAGAAACGAACTGGAACTAGCTGTTCTCTCCATGAAGGCGAAGAAGGCTCCGGGCCCAGACGGTATTCCAGCCGAGGTACTGCAACTGGATAGTCCTTCTAGTGACGCTGGACATAAAGAATGCTTTCAACTACGCTACATGGACGGATATTCTGGAAGCCCTGGAAAACTCTTTCCATGTTCCAGATTATCTGATGCGGATAGTCCGAAATCACCTGAAGGATTGCAGCCTGATCTACCACGGTGCAAGGTTGTCGGAGTATGCTAGTCACATCAGGTGTGGCTCAAGGCTCCATCCTTGGTCCGGACTTGTGGAACGTCTCCTACGACGGGCTGCTCAGACTTGAACTGCCGAAAGAGTCGTGACTGATCGGCTATGCAGATGACGTTGCTGCACTAGTGGCTGGGTGCACGGTCGATCAAGCGCAATCAAGGCTGAATGTACTAATGCGCCGGGTGGGGAGCTGGAAGACCACTCACGGGTTTACCCTTGTGTTAGAGAAAACCGAAGTGGTCATCCTGACCAAGAAGAGGATCCTCAGAGTAAGAATGGTCCGAGTCGGGGACGCATTAGTAGAGTCGAAACTATCAGTCAAGTATCTGGGCTTGCTGATAGACTCTAAACTGAGTTTCTCGATGCAAATTAAGGCAATGACAAACAAGGCCACAGCAGGTATCTCGGCAATCAGTCGACTAATGGCCAATCATGGGGGACCAAGTCCAACAAAAAGGCGTCTGCTAATGAGTGTAGTGCAATCTACGCTTCTTTATGGAGCAGAGATATGGAGTGAAGCTCTCAATAAAGAACTGCACCGGAATCGGCTGGCAAAGGTGCAGAGACAAGGAGTACGGAGCGGATTGTATCAGTATACCGCATATTCTCTGAGTCAGCGGTGTTGGTAATTGCAGAGGTGATACCAATCGCTCTCCTTGCTAGAGAGCGCAATAGAGTCTACCTCCGAAGGCACGAGGGTAATAAAGAAAAGGTTGCTCGCGATGAAAGACGATGCACTCTCGACGAATGGCAACAATCATGGGAACGTGAGCTAAACGGAAGATGGACCGCTCGGCTCATCAAAGACTTGAGATCGTGGCTCAGTCGAACGCATGGTGAGACTGATTTCTACCTGACCCAGCTACTGAGTGGACACGGTTGTTTTCAGTCTTATCTGCACAAGTTAGGTAAATCACGGTCTCCAGATTGCATATTCTGCATTGGTGTGAAGGATGACGCCTGTCATACTTTCTTTTCATGCAGAAGATGAGACAAAGAGGGCGATGATCTTGCCGAAAATGTGGGAGAGCTCCCCCCAGATAGCCTAGCCGAAGAGATGCTAAAATCATTTGACAAATGGAATCACGTGGCACATTACGCTCGGATAACCTTAATAACGAAAAAAGGCATAGATGATCGGCTGGAGGCGTCGGGGGTGGAGGGTTTCCTTCTCTAGCAATCCTCCTCCTCTTTTCCATCCAACTGGAGAAGGAATCCCTGTAACCCGAAGGCGCCAATGGCGTAAAATTGGGAGGCCTAGCCCGAAGTAAAGTGTTAAACGGTTCCAGGCTAGGCTCTCCGGTTGACAGGGGAGGTGTTTAGTCGGTAGTCCAGTAAGTCCACTGGGAGTCCGACACTCAGGGCGTAAGTAGCCTTCACTTCCCTAAAAAAAAAGGTACGCACATGTGCGGTAGAAGCACCTTCACGGAAACACATTTAGAACCGTCAGTTTTAAATGTTTTTTGGCAAAAATAGCATGTGTCATCAATAAATTCCGTTGAAAATTATCGAGTTTGTAAATTTTTTTTCGAATAAACCTATTTTTCATGCCAACAGGGTGACCAGACCCCTCAATTGATCATCCAGTTTGCCAAAATGACAAAATAGTTTAATTTAATACTTAAAAAGTTATTATTAGTTAAGTTATTGAATAATATGCAAAATAACTGGCGTTGGAGTTCCAATAGATTCAAATGAGTGTTTTATCAATAATTCAACTATATAATATGTATATTATAACAAAAAACAGAGTGGAAGTAATTGACGTCACTCTAATCACAACAGAGGCATTGGAGGACCTGCACGGCTGGAGATTATGTGACTCACCTAGCCTGTCGGACCACCGCTGAAGTGAGAAGAGGCGAGAGGACCCCAATGGTGTACCACAATCCTAGAAAAGCAGATTGGGATAGCTACACAAACACTACTAAAAGATATATAGGTTCACAAGTATACTGATCGCTAGTTTCAGTGAAATGTGTCCAACCACAACCATCAAACAAAAAAGGTAAGCTGGTGGAACAAAGAACTGGAATAGATTAGAAAAAATACTCAAAGACTATTCAGAATAGCTCGCCTCACAAACCGAGATACGGATTGGAAGAACTATAAGCGAAATCTGAAAATATTTAAAACAGATGTAAGAAGAGAGAAAAAAAATGCTGGAGTATTTTTTGGCTAGGCTAGGCTTTGACATCTAGCCTAAGTAGGGCTCTGAAAAGTAAACCAGCTGTGGACACGATGCTTCAAAAGGAGAACGTCTCAAGCTTCTACTAAACCAACACTTTCCAGGCTCAACAGAAGAAGAGGCAGAACGAGTACACAACGTGACTCCTGTCCGTCTCCCCCTCCCCCTAAAAGAAATGCTAAGCGAAGAAAAAGTCCTATGAGCCATTAATACCTTCGAACCTTACAAATCACCAGGAACCGACAAAGTGTATCCGATCATGCTTATGAAAGCGGATATCACAATAATACAGATTTTCTCCATATCCAAAGGCTATATTCCTTTGGAATGGAGAGAAGCTAAAATAGTTTTTATACCGAAGAGGGCAAAAGCCAGCCACTACAATGCAACGGATTACCGACCTATCAGCTTAACATCTTTCATGCTGAAAACCCTGGAACGCCTGGTGGATGGGTACATAAAAAGCACCGTGAACATAAGGGAGCTTTGTCCCAACCAACATGCATACCCTCCAGAGCGATCAACAGAAACGGCACTACACGAAGTCGTAAGCGGAATGGAGAGGAACCTTGCTATCAAAGATTACACTTTCGAGGCCTTCATTGATATCGAGGGAGCCTTCAATAATGTAAAAACTAAGAGCATAGTAGCAACCATTCATAGATAGGGAATAGACTCATATCTAACTAAATGGATGACGGAGCTACTAGCTAAAAGGAAGATTACAGCCGAAGAAAACGGCGTAACCTTGAATAAATGGACTAACAGGGGCATTTCACAAGGCGGCAGAGTATCACCACTTGCCTGGATACTTACAGTTAACCAAATAGTGGAAGACCTTAACGAGAAGGATTTCAAAACGATAGCGTAAGCTGACGATATTGTTATACTGTTAACTGGAAAGTTCCCGGAAACCATGTCGGACTTGATGCAGACCGCACTCTCACATCTTTTCGAGTGGGCGAAGCTAAACGGACTACGCATCAATGCCGACAAAACGGAGACTATGCTTTAGCGCAGTTAATCGGAAACATTTTCACCCCCAAACATTGACGGAAAACATGTATGCTTAGTAAACAAGGTAAACTACTTAGCAGTAACTTTCAATAGAATGCTATCTTGGACTCCACACATAGGAGAAGTCAGAAGGTGAGCTACAGCGGTGCTCTCTGAGGAATAAAACCCAAAATTGCCAACTGGATTTACACAACAGTATTTACACACAATAAGCACTTACGATTGGTTTGGTGGCAAGCACTATGAAAGAGAACCAATGCAAAAGAGCTAGCGATCCAGCGAATGGCCGTCCTTGGCATCACAGGTGCCATTAGGACTACGCCAACTGCTGCAATGGAGATAATGCTCAATCTCATGCCACTCGACAAATTCATCTTCGGAGAGGCATCACTTGCAAGCATCAGATTGAAATCCACATATGGGTTATCTAACCACACTCAAACGGGGCACGTATGCATTTTGGAAAAAATGGAGAGAATGGCCCCGTCAATTAAAAGGGAGCTGGATAGAATCCAACCGATAGTGAACACAACAAATCCATACAAGATCAGCATACCGACCAGAGAAGCGTGGGAAACGGTACAGGATTCCACATCTGGAAGTGAAATCATAAAATGTACCAACAGTTACAAAACGGATGAGAAAAGCGGCGCCGGAATCTTTTTCCCAGATCACCCGCAACTCAACCGAAGTTATAAACTGGAGAGACATACCACAGTTTTCCAGTCGGAAGTGTTTGCAATAAAAACGGCTATAGAAGCGGCAACAAACAACCTTAATGGAAGAATTCAAATACTGAAGGCAATGCAGGCGCTTGCCTCTAACTGCATAGTTTCACAACTGGTGCAGGTTTGTAGGCAGGCTCTCAAAGCCGCAGCAGCCCTAGTAAATGTAAAACTAACGTGGGCCCCTGGACACAGCGGTGTAGAGGGAAACGAAAGAGAGGATGAGGTAGCGAGAGCTGGATCAGCTGACCAAAATGCCACTAGAATAGACACAATTAAAGTGCCACTAGCAACGGTACAAAGGGAACAAGACAAAATCCTCTTGAAACAGACAGATACGGCTTGGAATGACAGGAACGACTGCAGAATAAGCCGAGCTCTTTGGCCTCACCCTGATAGAGCGAGAACAGAACAACTTCTGGGGAATGACGTTCGAACATTGGTGGTAGTATTAATGGGACCTAATCTTCTAGGTCAACACGCCAAACGAATAGGAATCCAAACAGATGACATCTGCCGAGCTTTCGGCGAAGAGCACTTCCTCCTAGATTGCCCGATCCTGGCCAACAAACGCCTTTTTTGGCTGAGGTGTACTGGCGTAACAGAATTGGAACACTTAGCGACCACAGAGCTGGGGGAACTCCTTGGCTTATTTACAACTATTCTTGACTTATTTACAACTGTCCGAAACTATTTACAACTGTTCTGTGATACATCGTAGGGAAGTCCCTAACTACTACCAGAGGCAGTCCTTATTTCAACTATGCCCAACGAGGTTGATTGCCTGTAGTTTCTATACGTCAGAAGATTTCAGGACTGAAAGGGGAATACGTTGTAATTGACTTGGAAGATAAACTCGAAATACTAGAGCACAACGAAAAGATGACATAGGTCGTGAAAAGAATGGGAGAATGGAAATCTATGGACAATAAATATGTCCAACGACGGGTCTCTGTAAATTAGAGAACTTTGGAGGATTGGAGTGTTGTAAATTGGAGAACTAGGTCCATGGATCATGGGATTGAAGGCAACGCCTTTGAAGGATCATGACTTGACCTGACCTAGGACTCCAGTGAGGACGAATTGAATTAAACCAAGGCAGTGACCATCAACACCACCAATATTCTAAAATTCAAATAAGAAGAAAATTTTGAGGTATCACTGATATATACGCAATAATAGTATTTGTTTACGTGTTTCCTACTTTGCCTCGAAAATTATTTCTAAGGTGATAATTTTGTTTCGTTTCTGTCGCTGATGGCCGAATCAATTCCATGTGGCAGACATTTTGGACAGTTTATTTCTTTATTTTCCGAATTGAAGGCGGTATCTTATCCTCGTTAGCCTCAATAACGATCTGATAAGATTGCAACAAGTATTTGAATTCTATTTGCATTGCTTCCACATAGATTGCAAACTTCATAAGGTAGCACGAGGACGTTTGGACAGCTACAAGAATGAGTAGAAGACTACAAAGACGATGGTTGCTCAGAAAAAGATGAAAGAAACGATATCTTAGTCGATTTTCCTGTAGTTTTAACAGCTCCTTTTAAGCCTTAAGAAAGAGCTAGTTAACTAATGGCTCAAAAACCACATTCGAGAGATTGTCGTCACTCATTTCTTTCAAACTGTACTTTCGTTAAACTTTATCCAAATAAAACACTTCGTCGTTATGTAATTAAAACAGAAGCCGTTCTTTTATTTCCGGAACCGTCTTGGCATTTTCAATTTAGAGTTTCGAATAATATTCGACTTATTATGTCTTCCAAGAAAGTACGAATCGGATATTTTTCGATTAACACGTCTTCGTTGTATACATGTCCACAAACTCTCAGGAAGTTTCACATTACACAGGCCACTTCCCAATCCGAACACAATAAGCGACATCTTACTGTCATTTTTTCACAATTACAAGTCCAATTAGAAAAACATATTTTAGTGCATCTTGACTAGCAAAAGCTTTTGGCATTCCAAGCAATACAGGAACCATCAAAGATCCAATCCAAGCTTACTTCTGTTTTTGGGACAGGAACACTTATACTCGACTCCAACCATTCGATGTTTAATCGATTTCAATCAGCGACAGCATTTGGCTAACCAATCTCCTGGTGGTGAAATGATATTACCTACATTGTGGACTCAACCCAGCATCATGTTTTCAAACCAAGGTCAGTCCAGGAACCATTATCATATATTCAAGCCATGTCTAAGCGAGGTATACGCTTGTTGTTCATGACTAGATAATTCCTTTGAGAAGATATTTATCTTAAATGAAAATGTCTCACACTGGACTGGACCGGTAACTTCTGTAAAATTGCAAAATTAATCAGTAAAAAACTGCCGATAATTTTGACCACGATTGCGCCGATTTGGCTTAAATGCTTTAAGTCAACATTTATATAAATTTATAACGATAATTAAGTAGCATGTGTCCACTCGAAACGTACCGATGCATTTTTCGCTTCGGAAGCAAAAATTAGTGCCGCGGCAAGTTGTAATACATATTGCATACTAAAATTGTAACTGAGTATACCAATGTGGATATACTTAAAATCCATGTCGCATGCAATAAATCATGCAGTTACTTTTGTATACAATTTTATTACATAACACACACTCATCAAATTACTCATATGACATGAGCATACTGACCTACAATACAATTCAATCAGTCTACACTAAACATGTAAACTGATATCCAAAACAAATTTGAACTTGTCGCATGATCATAAATCATATGAAGACCACACACGTGATTCATAATGAGTTGTGGTCAAAGACTATTTGTATTGGACAAGTGTCGAATTGCATTTTTTATTTTATTGAGTGTGAATTGAGTGAGGTCAGGTTAATGCATTAAAGAAGAATGCATATGACTAATTTTATGAAGTGTGAACTAAATTGGGTCAAAATATGTATGTGACCCATGATAAGTTTTAGGTCGTAAGAATAGTATTTAAGCTGTACATTTTGCCAAATAAAATCAATTCTGAATCAGACACTAGACTGAGTATTATTCTCCTAGATAAGTTTGATCAGGATTCTGTCGCGAGGTTATTCTTGCGACAATAGTAAAAACGGCGTAGTGGATAGAAATCATTTTTGATTATGTCCTCGCCATCTTATCTGCGGCTAGGCCGCTTGCGTAGGTAAATATATTATATCAAAAGAAAAGAATAACATTTACAAGCAATATAACACACTGTAGTCAATTGCCACACGAAGACCAACGAAAAGAGATAACATTACATGGCGATCCTGCAACACACGACCCTGCGAATTTAGCTGTTGCGAAGTTAGCTGATGGAAACGCTGCAACACACGACACTGCGAAACACGATTCTGCAGATTCAACTGGTGCGAGACAGGAAGCGTGGGAAGAAGAACTAGAAAGACTTTTAAATCGATACGGAGAAGGCTTCGAAGAATACGTCCCGAAGATTACTGGAAAAACAGATTTTAACGCACCTGCGTACATAGCAACACCAATTGGGACACCAGATTTTAGAGGGCCCAAACCAAGGCACATAAAAGAACTCTACAAAAGACCACAGGAAAACCTAATAGTAACAAAAAGGAAACGTCGCCCAAGGGGAGGTCTCAAAACCAAACTAAAGAAGGCTAGAGCAGAACTACATCAAGTCATCAAACTAACGCATGGTGAATCACGGAAACTTCTGCAACAAAAACTACTCGCTCTCAAACCAACACAATCAAAATGGGAAATAACTGCGCAACAATAAACAAAACCGTTATAGAGGAATACGAACAGACGATTGCAACAGCAGCTGTGTTTCTTATAGCGATAATTTTAATATATTTTTACAACAAATACAACAAAAATTATGTTAGCAAAAAAATTAATAGGAATATTGTAGTATAAAAACAAAAAAAAAAAAAAATATACATTTATATATAGAATATGAATTTAATCAAATTGAATAATTTTATATATGGACAAAATTAAAAAAATAGTAGGGGATAATGAAAAAGCCTTGCGCAATTTAAAGAAAAGCTCAAAAAATTTATATACGTTCGAGACCTTATTAAAAAAAGTAGAGAATTTAAGAACACAAAAAGAAGAATTTAACTCTTTGCTTAAGAACATATCTGAAAGCAATTCTGAACTTTTAGATCTAAAATTAAAATTTAGAGCTGAAGCAGCCATCCTTGAAGGAGAACTCTGGCTACAGTTAGGAAGACAAGGATATTCCGAACAGGATATAGAGGAAATTAAAATTGAGGAGACTTACATTCAAGAAGACTTTGAGCAAAGCCTATCCATCCTAGAAGAAAATTTCACAATGGCTGACTTTTCAATAGAAACAGCAATAAAAATAATTCCTGTTTTTGAAGGGAAACATAAAGAATTGGATTCCTTTTTAAAAATTGTTGAGATAATAAATTCTGGCCTCAACGCGAATGGTAAAATACTTCTTTTGGACTTCGTAATTAATGTCAAGCTAAGCGCTTCAGTAAGACTCTCACTTAATGATACCACTATTACCTCTTTTGAAATTTTACGCAATGCTCTTTCAAGCAAATTCAAAAATAATAAAACTATCCCACAAATCCACACCTTACTTGGCAATACAACACAAAGAAAAACAAGTGTTACAGCCTATAAAGATAAGGTTGCATCCCTAATATGCGATTTGAACCAGTTACAGATTCAAAATTTGGGAACCCAAGCAACGGAGAATGAAAAAAAAGTGGTTGCGAACATCAATGATGGATACGCACTTACAATCTTCAAGAATGGTCTGAACGACCAATTAAAAAATACAGTTTTCTCCGCGAGACCCAAAACTTTTAGTGAAGCTGTATCTTTGGCTCTGGAGTTGGAAAATTCTGAGCAACAAATTATGAATAATATAATGCATATAGACTCTAAAAAGAAATACCATAAATATAACCAAAATAGCAATGGTTATAATAGTCGCAATTATAATAGTAGGAATAATTATCGTGACAGCAGAAACGTTAGTGACAATAATAGGAGAACGTATAGTAATAATGATAATAGGAATTACAGAGATAATAGAAGAAACAATGAAAATAACACAAGATACAAAAATAAAAATAACCCGAGATATTATAACGGCAATAGAAGAAATATTAATGTTATATCGGATCAGGGAAACTACCAAGGAACCGGCGAGGATGTGGGGAACAACCTCCCGGTATAGAACATAAAATATTCAAAATAACCAATACCTGCACAAATTTTATAGTGCTTTTTTGTCATAATGCAGGTAGAAATTTGACATTTTTAGTAGACACGGGTGCCGACGTGTCAATTTGCAAAAATAATGTTCACAAACATATAGATTATGATATTAGAACTAATGATAAAATTAAATTAACTGGTATAACCAAAGAAGTTACTACTTCTTTAGGCACTTTAGATTTAGAATTAATAATTGGGGAACATAAATTAATTAACTCATTTCACATTGTAAACGATAATTTTCCCATAAACACAGATGGTATCATAGGAAGAGATATACTCGTTAAATATATGTGCAAAATCGACTATGAGACATATACCATCTTATTTAACGTTAAAGATGAAGAAATTGTGTTACCAATGAGTACTAGAAAACCCAACAATTATCGAATAAATGTATCCGCTAGAACAGAAGCGATAGTACCAATAGATATAACTCTTGATGAAGATAGCATACTGCTGAATACTGAGATACAAAAAGGTGTTTTTGTTGGAAACACGATTATACCCGCAAAAGGTATCCAGCATGTAAAGATTTTAAATACGACAGATAGTGATATTACCATAAACAAATTCAATGCAGAGATTGAACCTTTAGGAAATTATGACATACTTGTAAGTAAAAAGCAAGTATACAACAAAGAACGCTTTGAGAGATTGCTAAATACGATCAGCAAAGATAATCTAGATAAACCATCAATGGAAAGTTTGTTGAAAATAATTGAAGAATTCCAAGATGTATTTTACTTGGAAGGGGAAAAATTGACAATGAATAACTTTTACAAACAACGTTTGCAAACAACAGATAGAAGCCCTGTTTACATAAACAACTATAGATTACCTCAAGCCCAAAATGAAGAAATTCTACGACAAGTTAAGGATTTAGAAACAAATGATATCATTGAACCATCTGTTAGTCCTTACAATTCACCACTTTTGGTAGTACCAAAAAAGGCGAATGATGGCGGACAAAAATGGCGATTAGTAGTAGATTTTCGCAGACTCAATGATAAAATTGTTAATGATAAATTTCCTTTAACAAGACTAGAAGACGTTTTGGACAAATTAGGTAGGGCAAAGTATTTTTCCACCTTAGACATGACCAGCTCTTTTCATCAAATTGAACTTGAGAAAGAGTCTAGGCCATTAACCGCGTTTTCAACAAACGATGGGCATTATCAATTTAAAAGGTTACCGTTTGGCTTAAAAATATCATCTAACAGTTTCCAGAGAATGCTAACCATAGCACTCAGTGGTTTAAAGCATGAAGCTTTCCTCTATGTAGATGATATAATGGTATTTGGATGTAGTATTAAACATCACAACGACAATCTTTGTAAAGTATTGCAAAGATTACGTAAGCATAATTTGAAATTGAATCCAGGAAAATGCCAATTTTTGAGATCGGAAGTTGTATATCTGGGACATTTAATCACCAACGAAGGTGTTAAAACTGACCCATCAAAATATCAAACAATTAAAAACTACCCGGTACCAAAAAACGCAGATGAAGTGCGCAGATTTGTGGCATTCTGTAATTACTACAGGCGATTCATTCCAAATTTTGCCGAAACAGCTAAATGCCTCAATGCTCTTCTAAAGAAGAACATTACTTTCTTTTGGTCTGAAGATTGTCAAAAAGCCTACGAGACATTAAAATCGAAACTTATTAAACCACCGATTTTACAATACCCAGATTTCGAAAAACCTTTCATAGTGACAACAGACGCATCCAATTATGCTCTAGGTGCTGTGTTGTCTCAAGGTGAAATTGGTTCTGACCTACCGATATCTTATGCAAGTAAGTCATTAGCAAAACATGACATCAATAAACCAATAATTGAGAAGGAACTCTTAGCAATCCATTGGGCTATAAATTTTTTTAGACCATACCTCTATGGTAGAAAATTTGTGGTAGTCACTGACCACAGACCACTAATATCTCTGTTTAGTCATAAAAATCCTTCATCAAAATTAACGCGAATACGTGTAGACTTATCAGACTATGATTTCACCATAGTTTACAAAAAGGGCAGCATGAATACTAATGCAGATGCCTTGTCTAGAATCGAACTAGATTCAGACCTTCTAAAAGCAATGATACCTCCGAACACTGATGAAAGTGTTAAACGAAAATTGTTAATAGTAACCAGGGGCATGGCGAATAATATGAAATATAAAAATAAGGTCAACAACGAATGCACCAACACTCAAATAGAATCTGATCAACTCTATTGTTGGGATTGCACTAGTTTGTCTGACATTACGGGTATACCAAAATTGAAATTTACTATGTTGCACAATAAAAATGATAGAAATAAAATAGTACGTACTAATAAAGATATTGAGGTGTATTATAGCAATAAATCTGATGAGAAATCCGTTTCCTTCAATGAGAAGCTATCAAACACGAATGGCGCCATACAATCAAATGAGAGCAATAGCGATAAGCCTGATTTGAAATACGTTTCAACATTAGAAAAGCTATTGAAATTCGCAAAGAAAGAAAACATAGGCGAACTCTCCCTATCTGATAAAGATGATATATTTAAATCCATGGATAAAGAAGAATTTAAAAGGATATTTAATACGTTGCAACAAAAGAGAAAGCATGCTAAACTAAAGATATTAATTTACAAGCCGCCCAAAAGAATAACTGACTTAAATGAACAAACGAGGTTGATTGAAGAATATCACAACACACCCCACGGAGGACATTTTGGAGTACGTAAAACATTGCTCAAGTTAAAACAAAGATTTTGTTGGAAAAACATGAACGAAATGGTAAAGTTACATGTCAATAATTGCAAAACTTGTCGTATAAGTAAACAAGTCAGGCACACAACCGAAAAGATGATAAAAACCGATACACCTTCCACAAGTTTTCAAACAATAGAAGTAGACACTATAGGTCCACTTAGAATTTCTAACGGTTATAGATACATATTAACATTACAATGTGAATTGACGAAATTTGTAGTAGCATTCCCTATAGAAAATAAGGAAGCACACACAGTAGCAATAGGTATAGTCAAAGAATTTATTTTGAAATTTGGACACTTTAGTATATTAAAAACAGATTTAGGAACTGAATTTACAAATAAGTTAATGGGTGAAATATGTAAGATATTAAAAGTTAGGCAGATATTTTCAACTCCATACCACCATCAGACCTTAGGTGCAATTGAACGTAACCATCGAGTGTTAAATGAATATATGTATTCTTTCGCTGATGATTACGAATGGGATAAATGGATACCATATTATACTTTTGCCTACAACACTACTCCCCACGTAGATACTAACTATTCTCCTTATGAATTAATATTCGGTAAACTTCCAAGTCTTCCAAACGAGATAATTGAAGATAATAACAAAATTTACGATTTGGATAATTATGCAAATGAGTTAAAAATTAGACTGAAAACATCTCTATTAAAAGCACGAGAAATGATTGAGAATGTTAAAACAAAACGTGTCGAGAAACAAAAGTATATAAATCCTTTGAATGTGAAAATTGGAGACATGGTTCTTTTAAAAACAGAAAACCGCAAGAAACATCAACCACCCTATAAAGGTCCTTATAAAGTATTAGATGTTAAAGATAGCAACATATTAATAGACTTAAATGGAAATCAAAAATTTGTACATAAGAATAACGTAAAATTATATAAATAAAATAATGAATGTCTAAAACTTATGTTAATTAGTTGTAATATAAAATGTCTATAATTAGAGTAAATTTTATGATTCGTCTTGATATATGAATTATAAATTAATATATAAGACTCATCAAAATAGGGTGGAGGTGTAATACATATTGCATACTAAAATTGTAACTGAGTATACCAATGTGGATATACTTAAAATCCATGTCGCATGCAATAAATCATGCAGTTACTTTTGTATACAATTTTATTACATAACACACACTCATCAAATTACTCATATGACATGAGCATACTGACCTACAATACAATTCAATCAGTCTACACTAAACATGTAAACTGATATCCAAAACAAATTTGAACTTGTCGCATGATCATAAATCATATGAAGACCACACACGTGATTCATAATGAGTTGTGGTCAAAGACTATTTGTATTGGACAAGTGTCGAATTGCATTTTTTATTTTATTGAGTGTGAATTGAGTGAGGTCAGGTTAATGCATTAAAGAAGAATGCATATGACTAATTTTATGAAGTGTGAACTAAATTGGGTCAAAATATGTATGTGACCCATGATAAGTTTTAGGTCGTAAGAATAGTATTTAAGCTGTACATTTTGCCAAATAAAATCAATTCTGAATCAGACACTAGACTGAGTATTATTCTCCTAGATAAGTTTGATCAGGATTCTGTCGCGAGGTTATTCTTGCGACAATAGTAAAAACGGCGTAGTGGATAGAAATCATTTTTGATTATGTCCTCGCCATCTTATCTGCGGCTAGGCCGCTTGCGTAGGTAAATATATTATATCAAAAGAAAAGAATAACATTTACAAGCAATATAACACACTGTAGTCAATTGCCACACGAAGACCAACGAAAAGAGATAACATTACAAAGTATTCACTTGCCAATAAAAATTACGGCAAACATTCTGAAATTTCTTTAAGCTCTTTAAGTTCTTCTCGCTTCTCACGAAGGAATATACCAGATTTGATTCGAACTAACACTTTTTTTGCCGGCTATTCGGCAGCGTCAAAAATTAATAAACTAGGCTTTGTAAATAAAGGAATTTCATTTCATTTTTTCAGCCTTTGCAGTCTTAAAGCACTAGCTGCATTTGATTATATAAAAGCTGATATTCATTTCCCCCGGTCGGATCTGCTTAGGCGCGTTCGTGATAATTGACACAAGCCAGTGCAGAGGAGGACGGTTTAACTTACAGCACTTACAACTCTTCCCTTAGTAACAACTGCAGTCAACAACAGTTTGGATAACAAGAACGGCCCTCGCAACTAATGAATCCTTTCGCTACGAGCGTCGTCTATAGACGGCGTCCACATGACGATCTGTATGTAAAAGTGTCGCCTATAGACGTCATCCGCGTAACGACCTGTGTAAAGTGTAAATTACATTTTTATTGCTAACAATTGAAATATATCCAAGTGCTTTTGCATAACACTTAAAAAATGTCACGATCGAGAGAAAGAGGAACATGAACCGAACGATTTAAGTTCGAACACCAGTTTAACTAAGCGCGATACACACTTTTCGGCGTACAGTGACGCTACTCCGGAGGCACAGTGTCCCGTTTAGCGGTGTCACGCCGACAAAGCACATTGACGTAGCGAATGGGTCAAGGACTTTTCTTTTGGAACTTTGGAAGCGGAAAATCGAAGGTAGTCATAAGTTTGAAGAGGCTTTTATCGTAAAAAACCTTTTTAACAACCTTGCAACAATTTTAAGCCCGGTAACGGTGGGATCTGTGCTTTTCATTTTAAGATAAAAGTCTTGATAGCCTAGGTGGTCAACTGTCTAGTGCCTACTGAAGGTAAGGAGAACAGGATCATGGACCATTTTAAAGGAGCCCAGAATGGAAAATTACAAGATTGTTTTGGATAATTTGCAACAATCGTCCGAGAAACGGCGCATGGACTAACAACTGGAAGGCAAAGCTTTTATGAACAGACCACCACCTGATAGACTTTGCTCCCAAATAAGCTTTACAATAAGTTCAACATATTTTTGAAACATCCAATGACGAACGTGGGCATCTTCGTATTGCAAATTCAGTCAAATCGACCACGTTCTCACACAAAAGCCAGCGACCACTAGTATACTAAGTTCGTTCCGCGGTGTTATCAGCGATTCGGACCACGACCTTGATTCCTATCCTTGATCCTTATCAGGATCAGCTTTTTATGCCGATTTTATTTAAGCCCACTCAACTTTTATATTTTCCAATTTCACCATTTTACACGTTAACCTGTCACCAAGATCACTTCTAAAATCAACCGTTTCTCATTCGTCAATCAATTACCTCAGTTTTATTTATAATAACTGTAATAACACTCTCAAAGTTAAAAAATGTCATTTGGACAGGTGGATGGATGTCCTAATCCTAGATGTATCTGTAAGGACAGATGTCCTTACAGATACTATTTTAGTGTATGCTGGGGTAGTGTTCGCGGAATCGGAAGTTGTATGCGTAGGCTCACAACAGTAGCAGTACCACGTAAACACCGCTTTTTTGCGAGTTGGAAATGACGACTTTCATACCGAGAAAGCTGCATTTGCGGGAAATCTTAGTTCATTACTTCATTCTCAAGAAAAGTGCTGCAGAAACTTATCATATAATGCTCGATGTTTACGGTGATCATGCTTCATCTGAGATAACTTGCAGAAAGTGGTTTTGGTGTTTTAAAAATGGTGATTTTGACGTGACTGATAAAGAGCGTGAAGGGGCACCGAAAAAGTTTGAAGATTCACAACTACGGGAATATTTGGATAACCATTCATGTCGAAGCGTAGAAGAACTGGCGCAGGAGTTAATTGTTGACAGACCTAACGTCAGTAGGTCCCCCGCCATGGGTGCTACCTTGTCGTGGTGGGGGGGCTTGACGAGGTTGCCCGTCATCCAGACGCGTGATCAAGTCACTAAAAGCACCCACCAAAAACAAAAATATATGATGAGTGACAACAAAAATAGTAAATTAGGGGTGGGGATATACACCCCGACGTGTGAGGGAGCCTCGACCTCATGCGGGCTTCTCTCCAGCATTCATGCTGGGGATAAGTCGCCAGGGCATTTTGCAGTGGTGGAACACTTGGCCACTGAAGAATCAAAAATTACAAGTGAAATAATCAACGACGCAAGCATGTTCGCCCGAAGGCCAAAACTCCTGCGAACTCCGCCTCAAAGAGTAGCCAAACCTAATCAAGGCAACGAGAAAACATCGTGCAAGCAAACTTCCATCGAACGCTTTGCAACAGCGAAAAAGGTGCTTGTCCAAAACATCCCTCCTACACAAGGCGATGGAGCGAACGATACCAGAAGCGTAGTGGAGGCTTCGGGCAGTGGAGTCATCGACCCGAAGTGCCATTCTCCAGGGGCCATTAAAAGTCATATACTGAACAACGTGGGAGGCGAAACCAATGATGCTCAACAACAACAAGACCCTCCTGCTGACAGTATATCGAGAACTTCACCTGAGGACGACCTGATAACGAAAATAGCCGCTGACAGAAGTGAAGAAGAGCGTCTAACAAGGAACATAAGCGCTATAATAAAAGTGATGAGAAATTCAACAAATGTCCAAAAAAATGTCAACAAGGGCATCAAAAATGGGATTGACGAATTGGAGGATCTCGTTGATAGGATCCAGCACTATCGCCGCAGGTGGTTACGGGCGGAGAGTGAATTGAAAGAGCTTAAAAGAATTCCAGAAAATAAAACTCCCTTCACCGAAAATGCTACTCCTCTCGTAAAAGGCAAAAGGGCGGCATGTAGCCCACTTAAACCTGACCGTAGGAAAAGGGCGAAGGGACCGATAACAGTCGAGACAGGAGACAACAGTCAAGGGGAGGAGAAAAATGATGGCTTTCAATTGGTGCGCTCTAAATCGCAACAGAAGGCTGCGAAGAAGATACACCAAGCGATAACAAAAGATTCCAAACAGGCGCCCGAAAAGCAAGAAGGCACGAAACACAGCGCAATGCCAAAAAAGACCAGGAACAAGCAGCGCAGGGATGCTTTACTGATCAAACCTGCAGATGGGAGAACTTACGCCGAGGTCCTTAAGGAAATCAGACAAAATGTGGAACCCGAAAAAAACGGTGTCTGTATACGAACAGTAAGAGCGACCAGAACAGGCGGTCTCCTCGTAGAACTCGGAGCGGAATCCACCGACAAGGGACGGTTCGAGAGCGCTGTCAAGGACCTCCTGGGCTCTAAATCTGTTATCTCGACTTTGCAGCCAATGGCGTCTTTGGAAATAAGAGACCTTGACTGCATTGCGGAGGCCAAAGAAGTAGAAGATTCAATTAGGTCAATTCTTCCTACGGCAGAGAGCTTTAGGGTAAGGCTAACGCCTACCAACCCTAGAGGACAAAGGGCGGCAATAATAGACATCCCAGAGAAAGACGCTGTGCAACTCCTGACCAAGGAGAAAATTAAAATCGGCTGGGTTGTGTGCAGGATACGTCGGAGGGTAGCCCTAACTCGATGCTACAAGTGCCTTAACTTCGGACACATCTCCTTGAACTGCAAGGGGCCAGATCGAAGCAAACTGTGCTACAGGTGTGGCACTTCCGGTCATAAGGCGAAAGACTGCCCAAACGAACCCAGCTGTATCTTGTGCAAAGATAAGGGATGGAAGTCTGAAGATCTAACTCACATTCCAGGAAGTGGTAGGTGCCAGGAGTTCAAAGAGGCACTAAGCAAGAAAAGAGCAAAGACATGATCCAAGTCCTGCAAATCAACCTACACCGTAGCTCAACCGCACAAGATCTACTAGACCAGGTTGCAAGAGAGAAAAAAGTTGACTTGTTGCTGATATCTGAGCCACACCACAACAAAAAGGAAGCTGGATGGTATTGTGATCGATCCGGCACCGCCGCCATCTGGGTACGTGATAGGGCTCTACCTACAGCTCGGACTTGCACCAGTGGAAATGGCTTCGTGCTCATTGTGTGCGCCGATTTGACATTCATAAGCGTCTATTTCACTCCAAATGAGTCAATTTCATGTTTTCAGAGCAGGCTCGATGAACTGGAGGAAGCTGTCTCGAGCACAGAAGGCCGAATCCTTGTTGGCGGTGATTTTAACGCCAAAGCGATTGAATGGGGAATGCCTCTGCCAGACTCGAGAGGAAAAAGAATCCTAGAAATGGCGGCTAGGAGGCAACTTGTCATCATGAACGTTGGGAACACACCAACTTTTCGACGGGGAGGCTGCTTGGGAACTATACCGGATGTGACATTTGCTTCGGAGTCCTTAGTGCCTAGGATGCACAGATGGAGAGTACTGGAGGACTACTCGGCGAGCGATCACCAGTACATTGCTTTCGCAATTGGCGACTGTGCTACTCGACGCGTAGCAACCCAACCCTCAACTGTAGGTTGGAATATATCTAAAATAGATGTCGACGCGTCGCCGCAGCTCTTATGAGAGGTGAAACTATGACGGTAACGGGAGGAGCCTCAGCTGAAAACATGGTGAACTCCACCATGAGGCTCATCAAGAATGCGTGCGACTGCTCTATGCCCAGGCGACGGCCTCGACACAACAAGCCTGCTGTGTACTGGTGGTCGGCAGAAATCGCCGAAAAGCGGAGAGAATGTCACAAACTCCGCCGCGAATCTCAACGTTTAAGAAATCGAGACGAGTCACACTCCCGAACGCTGGCATACAGGTCGGCTAGAAAAGTTCTCCGTAGGTTAATTAACGAAAGCAAGGCTCGCTGCTGGCGCAACCTTGTTGTGGACATCGACAGAGACCCGTGGGGGCTGGGTTACAAGCTTGCCATGCGGAAACTAGGAGCTGCAAGGAGGCCCTGTGTCCTTGAAACGGAAAAAATGGACCAGATTGTTAGAGCGCTCTTCCCTATGCATCCTATTCGTCCCGATGATGCAGATATTGAATGCCTCGGAGAATGCCCACTTTTTACCGCCATCGAACTGGATAATGCGGTAAAAGCTTTAAAATCGAAAAAGGCCCCGGGACCAGACGGTATACCAGCGGAAGTGATACAGCTTGCACATCAACTTTGTCCTGAAAAGCTGCTCACCACTTTCAATGCCTGTTTGCGGCAGGGCGTGTTTCCAAATTGCTGGAAAGAGGCGAGGCTCGTGCTGATCCACAAGGGGAAGGGGAACGCGGAGCAACCATCTGCATATCGGCCCCTATGTATGCTGAATGCCGCTGGGAAGGTACTCGAGAGGCTCATTCGAGAAAGACTTGGAGAAGCCATTCGAAATGCCGGGGATCTGTCTCCTCGGCAGTACGGCTTCAGGGCTGGTCGATCCACAATTGGTGCAATAGCAGAGGTAGTGAGAACGGTCCAGCAGGCAGAAGCCCACAATCATTACTCGAGACGAATAGTACTGCTCATAACTCTAGATGTGAGAAATGCCTTCAACTATGCCAGATGGACAGATATTCTTGGTGCTCTGGAATATTTCAGGGTGCCGAGGTACCTGATGCAGATATTGAAAGACTACCTCAAAAATCGGAAACCCATCTATGATTCGTTGGGAGGTCGGTAAAGAATTGATTTGACATCAGGGGTCGCGCAAGCTTCCGTTCTGGGCCCGGACCTCTGGAATGTCTCGTACGATGAGCTTTTGAGACTGCAGTTACCGGAGGAGTCGCGCCTGGTTGGCTACGCAGATGACGTAGCAGTACTAGTCGCCGGACATACTGTCGGACAGACGCAGCTCAAACTGGACGCGGTAATACGCCGAGTGAGCAAGTGGATGACAGACCGTGGGCTTAGCCTAGCGCTGGAAAAGACCGAGGAAAGCGAATCCCTCGTGTTATGCCGGTTCGTGTAGGGGGAATGATCATCGAGTCAAAAGAATCAATCAGATACCTTGGCTTGATGATTGATTCGAAGATGAGTTTTTTCGAGCAGGTTCGAGCTTCAGCAGATAAGGCCTCCGCGCGGGTATCGGCGCTAAACCGCATTATGGGCAACACGCAGGGGCCAACCTCGAGCAAAAGACGTCTACTGATGAGTGTAATGGAGTCAGTGCTCTTGTATGGCTCCGAGGTTTGGGCTGATGCTCTTAATAAAGAGACGTACCGAAGGCGTCTGGCACAGGTGCAGAGGCAAGGAGCTTTGCGGATAGCCGCTGCATACCGCACTGTCTCTGAACCTGCAGTGCTGGTAATCTCGAGGGTGGTTCCAATTAAATTACTTGCTGACGAACGGAAACGTGTATACTCACGTAGTGGGGAGTCGGCGAGAGAAACCGTCAGCCGAGAGGAACGGAGAAGAACCCTTATCTTATGGCAGCAAACATGGGAAAACGAAACGCGTGGCAGGTGGACCACACGGCTGATAAGTGACTTGGGGCCGTGGTTCTACAGAATGCATGGTGAGACTGATTATTATCTGACGCAACTACTCAGTGGTCACGGGTATTTTCAGTCTTACCTGTATAAGATGGGAAAAACACCATCCCCAACTTGCGTGTTCTGCCCGGGGATGACGGATGACGCATGCCACACGTTCTTTACGTGTAATAGATTTACAAGACTCCGTTCGCATCTCTCGGAGAAAATTGGCGTAGTTTCCCCAGAAAATCTAACGGGAAAAATGATGAAATCAAAGGACAATTGGAATTGTGTGTCACATTACGTACGGACAGTACTCATTATAAAGAAGGACATAATGGATCGCTTGGCGAGGGAGGGAACATCTCTGTAACGCAATATTATAGTTACTAATTGCAATTCCTTCCTATCCATCCGTGAAGAGAGTTTTCCCTTAGCCTGAAGACATCGCTAAGCGATGATTAATGAGGCCTAGTCCGAAGTAATGTGACAAACAGTTCCAGGCTAGGTTCTCGGTGTGACAGAGGAGGTGTTTAGTCGGTAGTCCGGTAGCGGGGGAGTCCGACACTCAGGGCGTAAATAGCCCACCTCCCAAACAAAAAAAAAAAAAAAAAAAAAAACGTCAGTAAGTGCTTGCACGCCATGAGGATTATCCAAAAAGGTGGGAGTTGGGTTCCGCATCAACTGAGAGAGGGGACATCGAACGGCATTTGGTGACGTACGAGATGCTTCTTCAACGACAAACAACAAAGAGTTTCATACATCGAATTCTGACAAGCGATGAGAAATGGATGTACTACGATAAGCCCAAGCGACCAAAACATTTGGTAATACCAGGTGAACCAGGTCCATCGACACCAAAACAAAATATTCACGCTTCCAAGGTCGTGTTTTGCTTCTGTGGAGACCACAGTGGCATCATCTATTACGAACTCCTGAAACCATCTTAAACAATCACTAGATATGTGTACCGACGGCAACTCATCCGCCTGAATCAAGCTCTGATGCAAAACGGCCAGACTGCTATGAGAGACATGACAAGCTGGTTTTGCTGCATGACAATTAAGGGCACACATAGCCAAGCCGGTCAAAAAATATTATAATATAAACAGGTGTAAAAATCTTGCCCAATCTACCGTATTTCCGAGACATTGCTCCTTTGAATTTTCATTTGTTCCGCTCCATGGAGAACAAAAAATTGCTCGATGACTGGATCGAATCGAAAGATGGGGATTTTTTCCCACGAGGAATCAATCTTCTACCAGAAAAATGGAAGAAGGTCATAGCTTCAAACGGTGCATACTTTGAATGACGTGACTGTATTCTTTCTTGTTGAAATAAAAAAAAACGTTACGAAAAAACGACGGAAACTATTCGCATAAATTTCAAATTATTTTACAAAGCACTTAACGTTATAAATGAAATCACTTTTTAAGCAAATGTCTCTACATTTTGTTTTTCTAATGTAAATTAGTTTGAATAACGAGTTCGAAAATTCAAATTTAAATTCTTCATAAAAGAGTTATTATTTATACAATTACTGTCCTTCTCGAAACTTCGTTAAAAGGCCTGTAATTCCATTCCAGAACAAAACAACATGGAGGAGCTAATAACTAGATTGGGAGTGATATTTCATGCATGGTATGTAGTCGACATAATATGTATATCGACTAAGAATAACGTAAAAGAAATTCTGGAATACCTCAACAAACAACACAAGCACTTAAAATTTACAATTGAGACAGAAAAAAAAGGAGGGGGGCAGATAGATTACATTGACGTTACGCTAAAGAGCAGCATCATCAAACGAATTCGAAAACCCACGATCATACACAACTCGTCCAACCATCCGCAACAACATAGAAACGCAGCAAAAACGCAATTAATGATATAAGTGACGCAGACACCTCTAACAGACGAAACATACAGAAAGGAATTGAACACGATATCAGAAAACAATGGATGCAAGAAAGACCTAGTGAACAGAATAAGCATTACAACATTAACATACACGGGAAAACCAACATACAAATTGAGGAAGCTATTCAAGATATATAACATCAACACAGCCTTCAACACAAGGAACAATTTGCGATAAATACTATGCATAAACATGAACGAGGAGACCCGCTGGGATAACAAGGTGTTTGTGTTCATGCCATCATACCTACATTAGTCCATCAGGCCGCAAAATAAGGACATGATTTCGCGAGTACATAAAAAACTACACAAAGGGTTGCGGAAGCTGAACGCTACCACTGAATCCAACTTCGCAAACCACATGATTGACAACTAACGTATACCAACTCGTGTTGAGAAAACTTTGAAGGTACTACATGTACAACGTAAAGAAAAACAGGTGAACGCACTAAAGAACATGGAAAAATACAAACAAAAAACACTCGAGGGACGAATCATAAGCGAACAAACAATCATAAGCCCCCCTCAAAATATTTTTAATTTGTTTTTTTTTCGGACTTTTTGCTACCTGCATAAAAGGACACCTACCTGCTAGTGTAAACGACACACCTGTAAATAATAACGGAACATATACCAAAAATGGAAGACAACAGACTACTGAAACGCGTCTGTGGGAGAAACGAAGAAAGTGACGGGGAAGAACGGAACGGGATTCAACACTGAGAAAAGGAGAATGAATCATAGATAACTCAGTCGAAATGAAAAACAGATGACTGCAATATTCCCAGAAGTATTTCAGACGAGTATCAAGGAGGCTCTTGAAGTTGACGGTAATCTTTAAATAGAATATTCCTAAAAAGCGCTGGGAATCTAAAAAGGATGGGCTCCATCTCTTTGCAAACTTCAAGCAAGCATACGGCAGTATCGAGAGGAATATTGATTGCAAAATAATGCTTGCCTATGGTGTTCCCATAGTCAGCAATTACAATGCTGAGCACTGACTTCCAAGTCAAGGTAAAGGCACGATCAATCTCACATGCCAAAAAAAATTTTCGAATGAAGAATCTGCAGCTAACCGAATTGGTCGACTATTAATTAAAGCGATAACGAAATTCATGACGCAAATGGGGAAGAATACTCCGGATCGACAAATTTGACCATAGGAAACTAGAATTTTGAAAATGTGAAAAGTTTTGTGCGTCTTGGAGCCAACCTGAGCTAACCAGGCAACAAGAAGGACGAGATTGGCCACAGTGAATCAGCGAATAAAGGCTTTCACTTCCTAATTCCCATTTAAAAATCCAAATTTGTATCTGGACAAAACAAGCTTCGCTACAAATCATTAGTCAAGTCTGTGTTGCTGTATGGAAAGGAAGCTTGGAGCCTGACGAGTGAATCCAAAAATGCAAGAGACATATTTAAACGCAAAGGGCTCCGGGAAATCTACAACCCAGTGGAAGAAGTTCAGAATTGATAGTGTGTTACAACTCTGAGTTGTAGAAATATTTGACGAAACACCCGATCAAACAAACTGCAGTGATCAACTGGAGGACTAGCTCGTTGAACCGTAGTGATTAGAGGAAGTTAATAATGGGGACTAAGAACCTAAGAACTGGATGGTGATGAAAAGCTGATATTTTAAGTACAATAATTACCAGTCCTGGAATGAGATCTAATAATGGAATGATAATTTTGCCATGGTTTTCATGACAGAAGCTAATCGTCTACTTTTAGTGGCATTTTGGTGTATATGAGTTCACACAGGGAACTTAATTCAAATGGAAAACTCCCCATTTCACTAGATCACTAAAGGCACTTAGTCACAAAGGACTGTGTACGGAAATGAACATACATCCGAGAAGTAAGCAGGTACACCAGGTATCACAAAAGTGTTATTCATTACAAGTTTGTTAGTCTCTAAATTTAGAAAAATTATGTGATCGAGTTTTTCTTCTAGTTTAAACTAAAATCAAGTACGAATTTTTAAAATCGTTCATTCGTTCCTGTAGCCCAATGTTAATTTTATTTTCAATGTACATCGGAGCTTGTTGATTTTTGAGTGAGGACACGTCTTAACTTCTTCCAGCCATCTGCAGTTCGTTCATCTTATAGTACAAATTAACAGCCTTAAAAAAGGCTAAAGGAAGTCCAAATATATCCTCATAACGAACATCAAGCCACAGAATATTTTCCGAAAAAATATCTATATTTTGGTCGATACTATTAAAACTATGGGCTTAGTTGATGAAAATGAATCAAACGAAAGGAGGAACAAAACGGTATACGACATAAGTATAAGCGTCATTGTTTGATCAATTATAGAATATAAATACATAGTCGTCAGCACTTGGTATTCAGAGAGGTACGCCTTAACGCCTTGATCCATCGACGACTTTCGTCAATTGGTAAATCCGAGTCGTGATTTACTATCCTCATCAATCATCTAATCTAGCGCTTCCTGGTCTGTCCCGCTGATTTTCATCCCTCAGCTTTATCTATAATACCTTTCCAGTTATATGCATGATTGAGAAAACAAGTGCTTACCTAGTATCGGTACAAACACGACCTACCTTCATAAGGCCTAACTTCACAGTCTCTTTTTTCGAACTTGTCAACTACAGTCTCCCATTACATCGAAATGAGGTTCCAATTTACGTTGAGTGTCTCCAACTTTTATACTGGTAGGAATGGATCATCTCAGCTACCCCTGACCCTATGAAGAACTACGCCACCCTTGCGTGATATCAGCAACAAGGATACTCCCCGAAGGGCACAAAACATGACCCATCCTCACAGATAGGGGCTTCCCTACCACCGATGGTACCAAAATATACCTCAAGCGCTATAGTTTGAAGAACGAGTGATAACAATACTCCATACTGCAGTACCAAGCAAATAACTTTTAACTAAGCACCTACGGCCCGCGTGAGCACCAACCCCCTTAGGGTTCACTGGGATCATAACTTAAAAAATCTATAGGGAGTAAGTTTCTTTCAATCAAATCTGCACGCCATGTGGGTATTGCAGAGGTCATGCCGTTCAGCTTCCTTGGTTTTCGAAAATTAGAGACCTCTTGCTTATTTGAAAATGCTTACAACCCGTTGTATCTTCTCCGCCAATGATTTTCTTTGCGTTTTTACTTTTTTTTGCCCTTTAGGACCCGATTAATCATTGAATTTGCTTCGGGATGTTTGTTTGTAGGTCCTAGTCTCCGAACCGTGGCAAAAAACGTATCTCAACTATCTATGCTTGTAATCTTATTTGTATTTTGTTATTTACTTCAGCTGATTTGTTGTCGTCTTTCACAAGACTTACGACAAAAAACTTACGAACGCAAGCTGAATAACTTTGGGAGACATCTCGAGTAAATTAAAAACATCTTTTTCACATTTTCAGGGAAAAAAGAAATCATTGAATCTTTTATTCATTCTTTTGGTTTTATTGTTACCAATAATCTCGCTGCGCCATTCTTTTGCAACACTTATGTTTTCTACCGGGACTTTGTGCGTGTACAATCAGGTCAAACTGCGATTTATCTGATTATTTAAAAATGATTTGAAAATTCACCACAAAGATTCCTTGAATATTTCACTAAATGCTCCAGAACTCATAAGAATTTTTGCGGGCGACCTATAATAGGTAAACTTTTTTATCGCCAAAACGTCGTTATTCATGTTGAATAAGCCAATTCGTTCCAGTTAAGTGGGCTTCACCTTGGTTCGTGGCTTTCGATGATCCTTACAGGATGGTTGAAGTTCAGAGGTCTGTAATTCCGGGCTCATGGATCAAACTTCCTTGATCTTTAAGCCCCGATCCAAAAGGCTTTGTTTTGAGGTGAGTCCTGGTTTTCATAGGGTCACTCTTAATTGCCTCAGCCCCATTTAGTGTAATTGATTTGACTATTGCATCAATCCAACAACTTTTGCCTAGTGCCAGTATACATTTACATACTGTCAAAAATGCAGCCTGCAAAATCAATCTCGTACCTTTGCTATGGTCATCTTTTCATCAAGATAACTTCACAGTGCTCCATCATGGCTTTCAACGTGCAGACACTTCCATTGAACTCTACATCATTTAGTAACGAGCTTTGATATGTCTGTCTTCACAGGCTACACATTCACCTTTCTCCTCACTATCCAATAGCGTTATCTAACTACCTCTGGTATCCGATAGTAGTATAGATCCTTTTATAACAGCAGTGTCAATCGCTTGAGTACAATCTTCATTGTCTTTATCCACTAATCGTTTTCATCGTCCTTTGTCCTACAACTTGCTAGTATAGACCGTTTCTTTTCTGGGACCCTACTTGGGTTAGCCAGTCTCTCATTATGCTAGGGTAACTACATCTGATGTCTTAAAAAGATCTTTATAATTGATTTAGTTAGTCGCCTCCATGTCGTCTGTATGCGCGGCACATTCACGTTATCAAATGTGACCCAACGGAAGTAGTTTGCAGAACGGCCACTCACTTAGTTCACGAGACTGAACTGAAACTCATGACTGAGTTTTATAGACACTCCAAACATTTTGCCTGTTAAATGTCATCTTTATTTGTCAAATGGCGAATTTACGAGGGTAGTCAGATAAATACTTAGCCTAACTGCCCAGTGGTACCACTATCGCAAGAAAAACTAAGAAAAAAGCAAGAAAAATTTCCTGTAGACGGCTACTGACGAATCCGACTTGCAGTTCTGTTTTAAGAGCGTGTGAAAGCAAACGTGTCTGTTGATTTAAAAAAAAGGAAAAGGAGCAATATCGGTCGGTGATTCGATTCTTGTTTTTGGAATGGAAACAGTGAAAAGGGACGCTTTTCCTTCGAAGGCGACCGCTAAAAATTGGTTCCCTTCCAACAGCGCGATCGCATGTAGGTTTTTAATAAGCCAAGCCCAGCTGCTCCGAAAACTGCTATCAGGGAAGATAATGTGACAAAAATCTACGATCTCGTTTTGGCAGACTACCAATTGAAGGTACGCGAGACAGCTGACATAGTACGACACTCAAAATATTGTGTCACAATGTTTTGAGTGTCACAAACTCAAAACACACGTCTTTTTGGATATGAGTAAGCTGTCGGCAAGATGGGTGTCGCGTTTGCTCATCCGGGATAACAAGCAAAATCGTGTGACTATGGACCTGCTGGTACAAACTATCGGCCCATCGGCCGGCATGTTGATGGTCACCGTTTTCTGGGATTCGCAAGTCGTGGTATTCATTGACTACCTGGAGAAGCGCAAAACGGTCGCAAGGCAGTACTATGTTAAATTATTAGGGTGATTTGAAGCCGGATCAACGACACTTCCTCACACCTCCGCACTCGCCATGGCTAAATTGATGAAAAAAAGCTACGAACTGTTGCCCCATCCACCGAATCCTCCAAATTTGGCCTCGTGTGACTTCTTTTTGTTTCCCAACTTGAAAAAGTCACCCGCGGCGCAGAAATTTCGCTCGAATGAGGAAGTAATCACCGCGACGGAGACCTACTTTGCAACTCTGCCCTCGTACTTCAAGCGATCTACTCAAAGAGTCCATTCTGCATGTCATGTTGATAGTAAACAGAGGAATACTAATAAATTAGCTGAGTCCCTCAGTTTGATTTAACAATAACATTCATTGGCAGAAATAATATATACTAATTTTATACACGAATAATGATATCCCTTCCTTTATTATTATTTATTCAAACTTCATTAATTTCTAATTTGCCGTCTGACTTGCCATGCTTGACAACTTACGCTATTGCTGCTTAAATACTTTTTCCAGCAACGGAGCAGCTTCCCAATTATCCTTTCGGGATTAGTCTCCCAACCTCTATCGAAGGAATGGGTATTTACTTCTTCATTTCTTATGAAAGTTTGTCATAGACTGACGAGAATTTACGGGAATATTCTAATTTTCTTGTCCTCATATACGGAATCATTACTAAATACTATTCTTTCTTAGTTTTGGTGGAGATAAAGTACGGCAAGCCTTCATTCTTGTTTCATTCCATTTCCTTGTTGTTTCATCCTCTCTCCGTCTTATATAGCTTAAGTGTACAATGGCACACCTCAGTGGGCTGCAACATTTTTTGGATAATTTTTTTGCTAATAACTGCACATGTGTATTTCGCTATTATCAAACTTTAATTTTAATTTGGCCAGACTATGTACACTCTAATACTCATTATGCCAGTCAAGGCATGACCTGGAAATAACATTATTTTCCATGTGAAAATATTCGGGCGGTGACTCGAAAATTGTAGGAAAGACTCGATTTTACATTCACGTGAAACGCTCTTCCTTCAATCTTACATCACCGATGATCTTCCATCCCGAATTTTGACCGGACCTTTGGATTTCCTGTGCGTCTTCATAGAACTTCAATTATAAAATTATCCTTGGTTGCACTCTCACTCACAGTCTTGATTCTTTGTTAACCAATTGAGAATTTCGCGTATCCTCATTTTCACAATTCTACAGATGCAACTGCTGTTTTAAATTTTCTACCAACATGTTCAAAAGCAATGTGAAGCAATTGATAAGATATCGGAGTGAACTATTTATTACAAAAACTCTACTTACAGTTTTGCCGAAGAAAAAGCTACCACACAAACCTTACTTAATAAACTGAGTAGTTCTTTGGGACTATTTAAACTATAAATTGATATACAAACAAACAAATTGAAAAACAAATGCATTTCTAATAATTCGTTTATCGGTGTTTCAAAATCGTATTTAAGCTGAAAAGATTTGAATCTGGTTCTACCTATAAATATAATATTTGAAACATTTGAGAACATTTTCCATTTCAAAATTTCAATTTTGAACAATTATCATCTCGATATAGATGGAATGGGCTTCTTCAACATCCAGATATTCACTTCAAAGTTCTGGTATCAGAAGTACACACCTATCGGGGTATCCGGAGCAATTCATAAGAAATCTTTCAAGGTTCCGTAAAAACGTCCCCATGCTCTAGCTCCCTCCTTTTGGTGAAATAGTGATAATTGACCTAGAGGATCATCGACATATTAATAGCTGACTTATTCGCCAAATTGCAGTAGCAACGCCACTAACTAAATTATAAAGCCGTGATCGGTAGTGCACAGGAAAGTTAGAATGTAGAAAGAAAAATGATTAACTCATCTTCGTGAGCATGGTTAATCCTAGGGGAAATGTTTGAGGACAAAATTCAACTCACAACATTTGTTGATAAAAATTATAAGCAGGATCCCGCATCCAACCATTGTGTTTTCAAAAGCTATTGAAAATCAAATACCAACTAATGGAAACAAAAATTTATATATATCGCTTATTGTTTCAATAAGACGTTGATGCGTTTCTTACTGACAGCAACACCCTTCAATTATTACATGAGTCAACTAATTTTCGATTCATTTTCTGTTTGTCAGACTCAATTATACACTGAAGTTTTAGATATCCTAAATCTGTAGCATTGCTTATCGAATGAACGCATATAACAAAAACACACTAAATATAATGTATATTATTAAAACATACATTCTTCTGTGTATACTTTCCAGGCTATCAGTCGTTATAAGCCTGGCGAGCCGGACCTATGATTACAGGCAATAGCACCACACTTATCGTATACGTTTGCCACTTAGGTGGCGCCCATAAAATCTCTATCGCTGAGCCACTAGTACCAAGAAGCAGAATTTTCTGACGTTTTGGACATAATTTGACGTTTAGCTGATGAGTATGGGTAGTACTTTGGCGAATGAATAAACATGCACTGTAAAGTCTTAAAGTCACTCTCTTTTTGTCGAATAACAAACAATAACGCACATGCCCCCAAAACAATGGCCATTTTAAATACAGCCGATCGTGTACGGTTGCGAATGAAGACTATTCTTATAATAATAATAGGTGTATAAATATGAAATGCGGATTTTTTCTGCTTAAAATATGCGTTTATTTGAATAACAGAACGAATGAATTCAATAATCAAAGTATAGGCCATTGTTAGCTACGACTTTTTCCCATCTTTCTGTCAATTGATGGATTCCGTCCCAGTACCGCTTCTCATTTTTTGAGGCTAACCACTCATCAAGCCAATTTTTAACTTCTTCGTAAGAATGGAAGTGCTGTTCCGAAAGTCCGTGCTGCATCGATCGAAACAAGTAGTTGTCAGAAAGAACCAAGTCTTGTGAATACGGTGGGTGGGGCAGAACTTCCCAATTAATGTTTCCCAAGTGTTTCTGGACAGGTATTGCAACATGCAGCCGAGCATTGTCATCTTGAAAATGGCTTTATCATGTCTTTGGTGAAATTCTGGTCGTTTTTCTTAAGTGCGTGGTTCAATTTGATCAGTTGTTGTCGGTAACGTTCGCCAGTGATAGTCTCAACAGGTGTCAGCAGTTCGTAATACAAAGGTCCCTTACTATCCCACCAAATACACAGCAAAGTCTTCTTTCCATGAATATTTCGGACTGGTTGTAATGTTGATGGCTGGCCTGGGTCTATCCATGATTTTTTCCGCTTGATATTGTCGAAATAAATCCACTTTTCATCGTCAGTAACAATCCGATGCAAAAAACATTTTCTTTTCTGTCTGGCAAGCAAACTTTCACAAATGGTTTTTCACCTTTCGATGTCTCTTTCTTTCAATTGATATGGCACCCGTTTTCCAGCTTTTTAGATCTTTCCCATGGCTTTTAAACGTTGTGAAATGGCTGCCTGAGTAACTTCCAACGCTTCTGCCAACTGTTTTTCAGTTTGGGTGTTGTCTTCATTCAGTAATGCTGGCAAATCTGCATCTTCGAATTATTTTGGTGGTTTTCCACGGTCTTTGTTGCTGACATCGAAATCGCCACTTTTAAATCTTTTAAGCCATCCTTCACAAGTGTCTTGGCTTAGGGCATGTTCACCATATGCTTCCACTAACTAATCGATAAGTCTCTGCTGCCGTTTTCTTCAAATGAAAGAAGGTTATTAGAATTCCCCGCAAAACCTCTTTTTCTGGCACGTAATTCGACATTTTTGAAGCGAAAAAAAACTATGTTGTTTGTACAATCAAAACATATGACAGACTGGAATTTGTTGACAGATGCTTACCCTCCAAAATGCCATATTAGTTATCCCCAACACAAACCATATGTAATGGTTATGCCATCTGTTAATAAAATCCGCATTTCATATTAATACACCTAATACATATTATATTATATGAATAAAATTATATTTATATCTACACTTTTTCGTCCGCTTGGCTTGTACAAATATTGTTGCTTGCGGCCGGCCCGCCGGTTCGACACCACTGTGATGTCGCCAGACAGGTTAATATTATAAAAAGAATTTTTTATAGCAATAAATGTGTTCGATTTAACTACAGATAGACTGTTTTCTGCGTCGGGCCCACATAGTTCTAACTTTCCCGGAAAGGGAATCTGGAATAACGAATGCATGACATACACACTCGATTGGGTTGATTCAAAGTGTGATTAAATGTAACCGTAAAATATTCAAAATTTAATATATTCTCAGACCGCCTCGTCCTGTCTTTCTCAAACCCTGGAAACGGGTTTTGATTCAAATATGCTTTGAAATGGCCAATTTTCATTACGACCCATTGTATATTCCAATGAACAATTCTAACTTGACATAGCTCACCTTAAGCTGTGATTAATTAACCTGCATTGGAACTTTATCGTGACGAGTAACGAACAAAGCACATTATTCCAATAAGAATTTCCAAACAACCTACGTCATTCCTATAGCTGGAAAACCAACAACTTCGCACCGCGAAACGACATCTTTGTTTGCTTTTGCTACATCTCGAACGCCGGTTTGTTTTGCTCTCGGCTCCAGGGAAATTTCTGAAAAGTAGGTCAAGCTTTGACTTTACTTGCGCAATCGTTGGCATACATAAACAGAGAATCGTGCACACAGCAACAGCCAGCGAAGGCCAATTACATTTCCATTTGCATGAAAAGCGCGCGACAAACACTAAGAGAAAATCGAATGGAGTTCCCTGAGGACTACTGAAATTTTCTCTTCGGCGGAGTCAGCGCGGAAAACTGATTGAACTGAAATCAATGAAATGGGAAAATAAGAACCTCGAAAAACCGCAAAACTAAGAATTTTTCACAAAAAAAAATCCCGGATGGGGTTTTCGGGAATATTTTCCAACATTTTTATCCGGTATCCAAATGGCCGTTGATTTTCTTCTGCTTATTCGTGTACAAACTAAATTTTCATTCCTGCGCAAGATGTAAACAAACCCTTCCCCTCAACTTTTTACTCTTGTTCGGGTTTGATCTGCTCTCCATGCTCTATCCATTTGCCCTCAGCTCGACAACCGCCAGTGGAAAGCAAAATAGGAATTAATTTGTTTTGGCTGGAAGCGTGGCCAGCGTTAGAAAATTGAAGATAATACGCAATAGATTTGGATAGACACATGTTGCGGGACGGAGTAGACTGGAGGAGGAGACAAGGAACAAAGGCTACGGACAGCAAATATAAGCGAACGCGACTCTACAGCGTGAAACCAACATTACATGCCGCCAAATGGGTTCATTAGGGTTTCCATCTTCGACAGAATTTCTATGTCCGAGTTACTTGCAATATGATGTATTCCCTAATCGCTAATAATTTTGACTTCAGTTTCAACTAAAACTACTTCTGCTACTTCTAATCTAAATAAATAAAAGCGAAAATGTTGATTTTACCAAATTGCATGTAAAAACTATCTGATGAACTCGGTTTTTTGTTATATTATTATTTATATTGAAAGGTATCTTTGAGCTCTCTAGTATCAGATCTCGGTCATTATTTAATTCATATCCACAAACAGCTTCTGATCAAAATCTGTTTACTCAAAAGGCTTTAAAAACCAAACCCAACGTTCATATTTATCACTTTTCTTTGACATCAACTGATCCGGCTAAAGAATTTCATCCTTGCAGACTTTAGCTACAATTTTGCCAGGGCGAACTGTACGCTGCACATATTTCATTTTTGCGTATTTATACTCAGTTTTTTGGATTCATCTAAGTTTTAAAATCGTGCCTATTCTAACCTGATTGCTTTCAAAACATTCCATCTTTAAATCAAATACAAACATTTGAAAGATGAAGATTTTTGCGATATGTCAATGAAGGTCAAATTGTATCCTAGTAAGTGTAGCGAATGCACAACGCTCATAAATTACACAAATTCGTCAGTGACGAAGGTTGTTTAATTTTGACTTAATAGCTATAAGAAATTAAACAAAATATACGTTGTAGATCTGTATAACACCGTCTTGGACACAGGTTGCATTCACAGACATCCTAGTGTAGGTTTCGACGAAAATTATTGGCATGCTAAAGTCAATGGAGTTCGCTATTTAAGATATTCCTCTTCCGATCAATTCCAATTGAACGGAACCTCACGTCACTTATGTACGTTAAATTCTACAATTATGTTATCGCGAGAAATGCCTTATATTTTATTGGTATGGAAATTATTATTGGCTTTCCGTAAATCGATTCCCTAATTCGATAAGACAACGCCGTCAAAGGGGCTGAAAGAACAATATTGATTTGTTGTAACTATTCATGAAAAATATAGGAGTTTATTAAAAATTAATCTTTTCTTATAAATGCAAAACATTTTGAAAAACAGCTTGCCTGAACGTTTCACACACATGTTCGTATTTGCGAAGAGTAAGCTCTCATGTTTTTGGTACATTGTATATTGCGGAACGTTTATACATTAGAAAAGTGAAATTCTCCTCTGAAACGCCAAGAATAAGTCCCAAGCCATTCCACATAGTTTGGAATTCTTCCATTATTTGGTTTTGAGGCGGCTTTAAATTTCATTTTCAATATCAGCATTGTTGTCATCGGTTTTTGTGCTAATCGTTATGTTATTGTGCAATACACCATGGTCGATGAAGTTAATCAAAAAATTAATGTCTTCGATTCAATAATTAACTTGTCTTGAGGCTCCGTTTTTTACCAAATTTCTTTTGCAATTCCAATATCTAATATTTCTTGTTTTTCTTCAAGTTCTTCACGATAGTTTCTTCAACGATGTCAGCTTGAGCAGAAAAATTCGTTTTTCATCATTGTTAAAATTCATTCATTTGCATACTTTGGATATCTTTATTATACAAAATCTAAGGTCTAAAAGCCTATCAGCGGATTATTCCGTTTCAAACTTAAATATCAAGTACTTCAGGAGACGATTTCAGCACAATGTTTTCAAATTTATGGATACAACTTGGTCAAATGGGTGTAGTATGTCAGTCGTATTTGGTAGAAAAAAACAAGCTTAACATAGGTTAACATATTTAATTAAAGAAACATGACGAGCAGGAGAATTGTTCACATACAAAAGCACTTATTTTATCTATTTAATAAATTTGTCAATAAAATTCAAACGTAGGGTTTTCGAAAATAGCACTGACAATCCATGATTATTTGTTTAAATCGAAGTCAAGCGAAGAGATTTCATGTCGCCCAAAGTACTTGGCGGTTTCTGTAACAAACTTTAACAAGCTCCTGCCTTGTTTGCATATCTGACTACTGTATATGTTCTTTTCCGTGTTTCAATAACATGAAAAAATCCTGTCTAGCCCATGTCGAATGGGTTCTGGCAAGGATTGTCTAAAAGATGTTTCAAAATATTGATTTTGACATAGAGACCATTGTGTATCTGAAAGCACACGTTTTTTTACGGATATTAGTATTTTCGTGCATGCCACAGTTTTTTTGAACTTATCGAACAATTTTGAGCCAATTTTTGTGTACTTTTGGAGCACTGCCAATTTGAATCTTCATTTTCAAATTCTTGAGATGGATGACGATCAATCTCTAAGAACATGTATTGTTTCCGAACTACCCTAAATTTTCAAGAAATTAATTATGATTTTCATGAATTATGGTAGCTACATTTGTTGCAAATTTATTTTTTAATGTGATTTTATTTCCAACTCCACTTTTTAACTGACTTATTTTTAAGAGCCTTCTTCTAACTTCTTTTTAAGAGCCATTTTCGCATCATGGAAAAGAAACAATTTGAGCTAAGCTCAAACTGAAATTTTCATTCCCGGTAAACAAATTCGCACAATTTCGTAAGCGTTTTATACATTGATTCTATATTTGATATAATTAATGTTATTAGCAAAATAGAACATTTTGCCTCTGAAAATTATAAAAAATCTTAGTAAAACTCTACTTTCAGATTATATTTTACTATTTTTAAATTTTTGATTTATTGATTGTTTCTTCATAAAACAAATGAGCAAAATTAACTATGAAAAAATACTTATCAATGATAATCTGGTAATGATAGATTTCGACGCCCATTTTTTCGGGATAAATAATTAAATTAAATAAAAATTTGCACGTACATAAGACTGGCATTTAAAGTAAGACATTTTAATAAGGCTAATTTCACTTTTGAAACGAATTTCGTCAAATATATTCATTACATCGACTCGCAGCTTGTTGAGATGGATTCCCGGTACATTATTTTTTCTTTAGTATCAAGCAGCAGTTTATCCGAGCGGTTTTGTTAGGACTCAAACGATTTTTCCAGGGTAATGTCCTCTCTAAAACATCTTATTTTGCTATAGATATAAGGGTAGGAGATTTGTAATGAACATTAAATCCTTTCTTGTTCAAAAGACAAATAATAATCACTCCTTTCCATACTTTGAAACAGCTTATCAGACAATATTAAATTTTGCTTGTAATTACCAGTAATATAAGAATTGTATTAGATAAATTCTCTGAAAAGCACCTTGAGAATCTGAATTTAAAGTATTTATAACAGTGGGTGTGATTATATCCTTAACAATAAGATTCACTTTTAGCTTTTTGACTGTAAACTTCTGTATACACTGTTTTTCCTTATATGTTTTATCTCTTAATAGAAAAAATTCGTCTGAAATCAGGTATAAAGTTATTGGAATGATCACACTATGTTGACACTAATAAAAATTATGCCAGTGAAACAAGAGTTAGAAAAAGCATAATATTATTTTCCAAGTGAAAATGTTCGGACGTTTACTAGAAAATTGCCAAGCAAGACTCGATTGCGCATTTAGGGGGAACGCTTTTTATTCAATCTTACATCACCGATCATATCCTATCCCGAATTTTAGCCAGATCTTTTGATTTCTTGTGCGTTTTCATAAACCTTTCTCTTCGAAAATCCTTTTTTATATTCTGTATAAGAATTCTAATCGTTTTTTTAAACCATTCTTGTTTGTTTACCAATTTTAATAAATCATATTTAATTTTCATTAATTATTGGATCAATGTCACTTGAAGTGTGAATGTTTTTGAGAGGTATAGAGCTCTGAAATGAAATGAAATATGCATAAATTGTTTTTGTTGCCATGAAATTAATCTTGTTGGGAATATAATTCTCTGCCGTTTTATTTGAACATGAATTCAGGTATAAGAGTGTCACGAATTGCAGAGGAAGACCAAACGAGTGGTCCAATTATTGAATACTCTAACCAAGAATTTAGGCCGTATCTCCCCAAGAATGCAGCGAATGTTGTCTTCAAAATGGTCAATAGTCACAGGCTTGTCGGCGTAGACGAATGATTTCAAATATCTCACCAATCAATAGTCCAGTGGTGTTAAATCACAAGACCTTGTAGGCCAGTTTTCAAGTCCAAAGCCAAAGATTATGCGCTCATCAAGTACTTCTTTTAATAAGTCAATTGTTGGGCGAGCTGTTTAGTATGTCGCGTTGAAACCAAAGATCCTCTGCATTACGGCGAGTAAATTCTGGAAAGAGAAAGTTATTGATCATGACTCTATAGCTGTCACTATTGACAGAATTTTATTCCCAGCTTTAGTGTAATATGGACCAAATAAAGCAAATAACATCTTTCACCAGACAAACCACACCAGGTTACTCATCACTAAAAATTTAGCAGTTTTGTTTATTTGCTTTTTATTTATATTTTATCATTTAATCAAAAATAAAATTTTGTAAAACTCTAATAACTAAAAAATTTCGTATGAAATTCGGTGTCTGCAGCAATTTGTTCCTGCATCCATACACCGAATATTGTTTCTTCATCACAAACTGTGCTGAGATCAAACGTATTCCGGAAGCCATCCATGCTGATTCGAATTAATTGCTCTGATGGACGATTATGTCGACCATAAAATTGACAGAGTCTGCAATAAGTTTCCCTAACAGAACCTCTTTTTCGAAATAAATCTAAACACTTTGTAGACGTCACTTAGAGGTCCACCTATTTATGATAAAATTGCAAACGAAACTAACCATAAAACGGATGACAGATGTACACAGCACTTAGAAGTGAAGCCAACTTAATGTCCTTTATCTCTCAAAAACATCTTATATATTCTTTAACCATCGTGACCTAATGAGCTTGCTGTTTAGTATTCTTTTTTGTATAAGGGTGTGAATATCTATCGATGTACACTATCAGCAAGAGTACAAGTTTCATATTCTTGTATGATTATTATGAACTAATTCGTGCAAAAACATGCGTAACGCAAAACCTTTGTGAGGTTATGAACTTTTCAAATGTAGTTCCTTCTTATCATACAATCGCCATATATTGTTATCGTAATTTTGTTCAGCCCATTCCCATTCAGGATAATATGATGAATATAATCTTGAATGTAAATGAGGATGAAAGGAGATGTCGATGGGGATGAAAGGTAAAATACAAAAAAGCAATTTTTACTAAATAAATGTTCCATACATGGAATTCACGTCTAAATTGTTTGCAATTGCATGTTTTTTTTATATTGATGCAAGTCATTACTTTGTATCAAATAAATCACGATACGAATATGGAGAGCCTTATTCGTATCCCGATTTATTCGATACAAAGTAATCGGCACGGTATGTGAGATAAAATATGCGGTTGAAGCCCATTTTATGGATCGAAAATGTTTCCTATAAGCTGCTTGCAGTTTTTTGTTCCTTTCTTCGTGTTCTTAATTAAAACTCTATAAATTCAAAGCATGATCCTCTTGTATGGTAATAAAGGACAGGAATGCTTGTTCACTTTACTTTGGGTGATGTTACTGAGAAAGGTTTTACGTGAGCTGACTCTTCCTAGATGCTGTACCTTCACTAGTTTTCTGTGATCAGTTTAAGAGAAAAATTATATACTGAACAGTACCTACATACCAGCAATACATATGCCTTGAATTATTTCAAAGTTATTTGTTTGTACTCGGCTCCGATTTGAAAAAAAAAACATTTTAACTGTGTATCCTAATTTAAGTAAAGACTAGCCTTTTTTGCAAACAATCCAGATTTGGCACGCAAGGACTTCTTCATGTTCACTTACATAAAGAATAAACTTCATGCAAAACAATTTACGACACCCGAAGATGCTATTGAAGCTTTCATAAATATGTTTTGGTGGTTGGAAAAATAAACGGAGTGGAAAAAATGTTTGTTTAACAATTGGTTGCTGTTGGTTTACACGCATGCAAAAATGATAAAGCGACTTTCATTGATAAGTTATTGCTTATTCATTAGAGATTAAATTTAAATAGCAACATATTTCTGTATATTATAAATTCAAAGGAGCATGGGGAATATTTAGACTATCGACGTGAAGAATATTTTCAATTTACCATCTCATTACTGATAAAATCGATTCTCTGGTATATAAAATATAACCAATGCGCCTAAAATCAACAAAAACATTTAATGTGATTTGACCGGTAATAATAAAAGAACTAAAAATTAAAAAAATTATAAAAAATCACTAAGTAGTTTAACTTCAAAATTGTGTACACCGTTTAAAATTTATATTCAACGCAGTGAGAATATTAGTATCAACCTAGAATTGATCCTTTGGATTTTTCGAATTATTTGAATAATATTATTTAGCTGTAATTTTGGTTGCAAAAAGATGATGGACTTGGATTCCCGAAGTTTGACAGAGCTTCAAATATGATTGGTTTTTGATTTCACCCAGTAGCAGACGAAATTTCTAGAGACTAGAAGATGACTGTGGAGTATCATAACATAGGAGATATCACTAAATGGAATAATAACGGACGATAATTCATTAAAATGACTTTTTACATTCGAAATGTGGAAGGCATCCATACCTTTACTGATTACAGCAGAATCTTTCTTCCCGTAGTTTGCAGCCCGACGGAATGGCAGCTCTGTTCATGAACCATTACAAGAACGCCCAATCTATTCTTTCACCTTTCCTCTGCCTGAATTGACTTTGGATATTTACATCGCGTCCCGCTACATGCTGCACGCTACACACACGTTGCATAATTTACGCACCCTTCAGCCCTTTCTACACATGAACACACATATGTAGGCGCTAAAGAATATGTGAATTTTGTCACAATGCTGCCATTTCACACATGTTGGACAGATCCCCTCATATACCATCTATGAATGCCTTATTGTTAGCTGTAAACAAGGCTTGTAGGTATCAATTTATCGGGCGAGAGTTACAGGTTTACTTTGAGACTGGAAATGTGTGAAAATCGCAAGTGCCCAAGTTCATATTCGCACTGAGTTGGTTAACCTTTGAACCGGCTAAATTAGCTTCAGAATTAAACGTTGCTTCCAATGGGAATGGAAGTTAAGTAAGTTAAGTAAGTTAATGGTTAAGTAACACTAACACTGATAAGGTTGACATCGTTGTGTGCGAGTTTTTCTTTGTTCGTAAAAAACCATAAATTTCCAAATGAATCGCTGTGAAACTGTAGTAGGCTGTTTTCACTATTTCCAATTCGATATCATGCAGGAATTTTCTTTGTTGATATGGAACCGACGGAACCGGCCCTAGTTGGCGCATTCGCACTACGTTGCCGGCAATGTTATTGCGTTTCTGTTTTGCTACGAATATTTTTCGGGAAGAGGAAAAGAAAGCAACGATAAGGCAGGGGATGGAAATTAAAATAGGAAAGCTGGAACTTTTCATTGAAAAAGTTTGATTTTGCTATGCTAGCATTTTAAGCATGTTCCATGGACAGATGGAGCGTCATTAATGAAATATTAGCTTCATCGTTGTAGCCAATATAGCTAAGGACCAAATTAAAATTGTTTGATACGCTAAACTAGGTTGATAAGTTTAGAGGGTTTCGATAGGCTAAACATATTCTACGAGGTTTATAATATGAGGACGCACAAATATCTTAATTTATCAAAAATTTGTAGTTGTACGATTTACAGAGATGTAACAGAATCTCGCAGGGAAATACCAAAAAAAAAAAACGGAAAACCAATGAAAATCTTATGCTACATGCTTCAATTCTACGCATGTATTGAATTCTCTACCTTTTATGAAGGGCTGCTAACAAACTTCGAAGATTATTCTCTACCAAACTAACCAAACATTTTCCGGATAACAAACAATAATAGAAACAAACAATTTCAAACCAATGCTAAATGATAAAATGATTTACTTGTTAGTTAAAATTTTCAGCAGCCAATCATTCTAATAAGGATTAATCATTTCTTGAAATAATAAAGAAATACCTAAGGCATCGCAAATCCGTTTCAGATATACATATATCAACATTTTTCTTACCTTTCTAAAAGAAAAGCCAACAACATGTTATTTTCAGTCTACTGAATGCACTGAGAAAGCTTCCAAGACTTTCTGCAGAATATCAAACAGAACCAGTTCATGTTAACTTAAGGCAATTCCTTATCCATCCATGTAACATTGAAACGTCCTTGAGCGTTATCTTCTATGGGAAAGGCGTTAACAACAGCAACATCCTGGACACTTTCACAACGAATGCCATTCTGCATATTTTGCAGATACATATCTTTCTAATGGCATATTACTTTGCGCTGAATTTCAGGCCAAACTTAAATTTAGGGAGAAAAAAATACTAACAAAGATCTATTCCTTCTTTGTCGATGATTTCAAAAGACATCAACAAAAATACTATTACGATTCACTTCATCCTATCTACTTCGTCGTTGTTCAATCGTTCCGCCGAGAAATCCACCAAATTTTAGAAAGTAAACAGAGAAAAAGAACCTTCAAGTTCCTTCGATGCACGAGAAGATGCGAGGAAGGGCGCGATAAGACATAAGGGGTTGTGAAAGAAGGTTCTGGGCTTGCGGAATTCACCCTGAATAATTTTTGAACTTGATTTCAAACACCGCAATAGATTTTCTCTTTCCCTCCGAGTCTCTCTTTCCCATTCAAAGTCCAGAAATTTTCTTTGTTCTTTACACGAACGAGGACTCTCTCCTGATTCTTTCGAAAGGGTAGAAAATATTTCACATGATTACCAAGGAAAAGTTTGTATATTGGTAGGATAGACGGATTTAGACATAAGAAATATTAGATAAACACAAGAATATAAGTATGAAAAGGGAAAGATCTCAAAACAATATTCTTAATGAATTTCAAGGGAGCGATGATAGCATGTATGGAAAGTTTAAGGAACTCGTAATTTGGTTGGACCTTACAGACTTGCTAACACTATACGATATACGGAGATTACAGAGAGGTGCGTTTTAAATACACCAAAATTGAAATGTGTGAAGGCAGTCTTCAATTATGAATATTTTTTATTGAGCCAACAACCATTCTTATATCATTATTCAGAACTCTTCTCATGTATCATTTCGCAAAATGTACATTCAGTCGGTTTTTTTTTTCAGTTTTGTTAAAATATGAGGTTTGAAGGCAGTGAAATAATAACCATGAGTCGATAATTTAAGACCAACACAATTTATTAATACAATATCTGATTTCCTCAGTGGTCAAATTGTAACTAACTTATTATTATAAGAGTGAACAGAATAGATGCTCATCGTGAGCTACACGCATACATTTACAGCGCTTGTTTATTGTGCTCACGCACTTCGCTATCCCTAACAAGTTTGATAACAGATTTTTGGAATTTATTTCTTGTGGAGTGGACATTCGCGTCTGAGTAGCATTTAAAACTTAAAATGCAGTTTTATTATTACGACAAAACGAAATTAAGCTTCTAGAATAAATTTTTCTTGTGTCGGGGCTGAAACAAAAACCAAAACCCTAAATAAGAACTACTCATTTCAATTGATTGAGCAACAAGCCAAATTCGCTCGACCCCTAAACATAGACTTCTAGATTTTATTTTTTGATTTTCCATTCAAAAATGCTATGTTTTAATTTTGACAGATATATTTTTCGGGAGTAATTTGCTCCCTTCTTCAGTACCAATTATTTTCCGAGAAGAAAAGACAGAAATGTAATGTATTAATTTATTTAATTACAAGTTGTTTGTTACAATGACATTTCTACTTTACATCAGTTGTCAAGCGTCTTGATAGTTTCTATGGACAGTAAGTGGGATCAATTTCTCGCTGCCGCTTTTATAGCTCCATCACCTAGTAATGAAATCTAACACTAATTTCTCTTATGGCAATTGCTACTGAAATAAACAATTGACACTAAAGAAGTGAGCAACTTTCTCCCGAAATACATATCTGTCAAAATTAAAAATATAGCATTTTGGAATGGAAAATCAATAAATAAAATCTTAATACTTCACTCCATTATCCTTGACAATGATCGCTTTTCATTGATTTTTGCGCTCCCCCCTCCCCCCCATTTTTTCAAAAATATCGTCTTCCAATTGAGAAAGTAATAGATTCCCAGAACAATTGTGGCTTTTATTCATGTCCTCTTGGAACTTCCAAATAAATCTGTCTAATAAATTTTATTACAGGTGGAGGGATTCCCTCGTTTCCAAAACCATAGATACCATGCCGATTCCGTCTCTGAAAACCCCCTTAATTGTTTTAAATCCTGCCGCAGAGCCTCGGGATTGATTGGACCTAAGGCACCGACCTGGCAACCGAAAAAAGGACTATGGCATCCGATCTTGAAATGGCAAAACGCTGTATAACGCTAACTCTGCTCAGGACCTATTACCCCTATTATCCCAGTTGTGTTGGGGCCAATAGACATTTTAGTGTTGAGTGTTTAAATAAGATGAGTAAAAAGTTCTGAAATGTGATTAATTTCCTAGGTAGTTTGTAAGGTTGTCCCCAGAGAATAGGATGAAAAAGGAGGAATTGTCTTGCTTGTTGATTTTGAAGAAGCAAAGAATGTTGGGGTTGATCTTGTATGTATACCGATGATAGTTTTTTTGCAGTTGAACAAAAGATTTTGATTTTAACGTGGTTAATCGAGCTGAGTCCTTCCTTTTACTTTACTACAAAGTCAAATGTTAAAATTACTTGAAAAAGTTTAAAGACTTATATTGCCTCAAAAACCGGCCACAACTGTGTAACTAAGGACAAAAATCTTTTGCTCATTGTAAAATCGCACGCATAGAGAAGGTTCTTCATCAATAGCTAATGCGAATCAGTAAGATCGCGGTTCAGAGTTCTTTGCAAACTGCGAGCAAATGAAACAATTCCGGACAGAAAAGGAATATACAATCATTCAAATAGATCGAAGAACTTTACTGAAAGCCTGATAAAACCGTTTTTCGCCCATAGGAATTTTGCATCAGGATCTGATTGCCAAAGGAATATTTGTATCGTAAATGATCAGGAGACCATCAAGAGAATCGAACTTCCATGCAAGACGACAAGCAAAACAACCGAAATGAACGGCCAAAATGCGCAAAGCTGGATTGGGATTTCCAAAAACACTTGATGGTTTTTGAAATTTAATGATTATCTTTTGCTTATCCTTTGCTGTATGCATCACTTTAAAGCAAAATTTTCTTCGAAATTTCACTCTTTTCTTCTCAATTTTCAGATAGTATTAAGCGACGAGTATAAGTTAAAAACGGGAACAGAAAGTCCCGAGTTCGCTCGGGGAATACCACATAAGTTATACAACCAAGCATGTGTTATGTAGACTGTCAAGGATCAATAAGCCGTTATGAGGTTTATATGGTCTTGCAATTTGGCGGAGAGATGTGGTCCACTGTATTTCGTCAACGGGGCAATCATTCATCCACATTATTCGGAGGTAGATATATTCATTCCATGTTTTAATTTTTTTAAATGCAGTCGAACCAGCATCACCTTCATGCATGACGGCTATGTTACCGTGCCCATCGCATGCGAAGTATATTTTATCGCAATAATAATAATTTGGGGATTAATGAAAAAGAATGTTCCCCTGATCCTCTATGGCCTAACAATTCCGCTAACCTGAATTCTGTTTCGTGTTGTGAAATCCTAAGGTAGACATATAAACGGAAAATATTCGAAATATATGCGATACAGTGACAAAATAAAAGACGTGATTGATAAGTACATCGCTAGTATACCCGCAAGAATAAAAGCGTTATTAAAGCCCGCAAGAATAAAGCTACTAAGGCTCAGAGTCGTCTTATGAAATATGGTTATTAAAACACAGGTTGTATTTTGTTTGTTAACAATAAATAGCCAACGTATTTTGAAAAAGAGTCTTCAAGGGTGCAAATTTTTGCAAAAATCTAAGGGTTTGTGTAATTTCCCGGAAAATCAACCAACGGTCTTGGAAGGCAATCGCCGACCAATGTTATTTTTTAACCCATTGCACTCGGCACCGTTTCGGACGTTAGGCGTCAATCAGAATTATCTTGGGTTTCCCTGCATTACGGGTTTCTCTCACTTATTGATATGTATGAATCAGAAGTGGAAACCTTCAGTTGCACATATCAGAACTTTTATCTCATTCATTTCAGACGCATCTAGTAATTTTTGTACTACTAATTATTTTCTTCTTGATTGAGCAGCATTCCAGAATTAAATTCGATTTAAATTGATTAATTCAAATAAATATTCAGATAATTTCGGCATTGAAGCCGAACGGAAGCGCTTTCCTTTTTATTACGGCAAAACTATCAGTGATGGGGTTGGTGGAACTCAAAATGATAACCAAATAATTGCATAACTTCAGTTAAATGACTAAGCTGAAGGTAAGTTTGTGTGTTTACCCTTTACAATGTACCCTTTCCTCGCCCTATCGGAACATATACGGGGGAAGCGGGCCATCATCGGATGCGATGCGAAAGCGCAACATGAACTCTGGGGAAGCACCAAATGCAACGAAAGAGGTTAGCAGTTAGTCAATTACTTAATAACTACTAACTAACTTCTGAACTTAGCAAAAAAGGGTAACACACCGACGTTTAGAACAAAAAATAGAGCGGAAGTGATTGACGTCACTCTAATCTCAAGAGAGGCATTGGAGGACCTGTACGGCTGGAGAGTATGTGACTCACCTAGCCTGTCGGACCACCAATGGATCACCTTTGAAGTGTGAAGAGGCGAGAGGACCCCATTGGTCTACCGCAATCCTAGAAAAGCGGATTGAGAAGGTTCACACCAAGGGAATCCATTAAGAAGTCGAAAAGATATCGAAAATGAAGTGAGATACATCACAAGCATACTGATCGATAGTTTCAGTAAAATGTGTTCAACCACTACCATCAAACAAAAAAAGGGAAGTTGGTGGAACACAGAGCTTGAAGAGATCAGAAAAAGTACTCAAAGACTATTCGGAGTAGCTGGCCTTACAAACCGAGATACGGATTGGGAGGACTATAAGCGAAATCTGAAAATATTTAAAACAGCTGTAAGAAATCCGGGAATGCCTGGTGGATGGGTACATAAAAATCACGGTGAAAATAACGGAGCTTAGTCTCAACCAAAATGCATACCTTCCAGGGTGCTCAACAGAAAATCACACAAAGAGCTACAGCGGCGCTCTTCACAAGACTAGTCTTCTAAAGACTAGTGGGGAAAACCTGGGGAATAAAACCCGAAATTGCCCACTGGATTTAAACAACAGTAGTGAGGCCAATAACCACTTTCGGGGCATTGGTTTGGTGGCAGGCACTACAAAAGAGAACCATTGCAAAAGAGCTAGAGAAGATCCAGCGAATGGCCTGCCTTGGCATCACAGGTGGCATTAGGACTACGCCAACTGTTGCAATGGAGAAAATGCTCAATCTCATGCCACTCGACAAATTCATCTTCAGAGAGGCATCACTTGCGAGAATCAGATCAAATTCCACATATGAGTTATCTAACCACCCACAAACGGGACACGTATGCATTTTGGAAAAACTGGAGAGAATAGCCCCATCAAGTAAAAGGGAGCTAGATAGAATCCAACCGATAGTGGACCCAACGATTCCATACAAGATCAGCATACCGACCAGAGAAGCGTGGGAAACGGTACAGGATTCCACATCATTAAGTGAAATTATGATCTACACCGATTGTTCCAAAACGGATGAGGGAAGCGGCGCCGGAATCTTTTTCCCAGATCACCTGGACGTCAACCGAAGTTAAGCACTAGAGAGCATGCACAATTGGTGCAGGTTTGTAGACAGGCTCTCAAAGCCGCAACAACCCAAGTAAATGTAAAACTGACATGGGTCCCTGGACACAGCGTTGTAGAGGGAAACGAAAGAGTGGATGAGCTAGCGAGAGCTGGATCAGCTGACCAAAATGCCACTAGAATAGACACAATTATATTACCACTACAACGGTGAAAAGGGAACTAGACCAAATCCTCTGGAAAGAGACAGATACGGCTTGGAATGATAGGAACGACTGTAGGATAAGCCGAGCTCTTTGACCTCACCCTAATAAAACTAGGACAAAACAAATCCTGGGGAAAACAGAAATGACGTTAAAACATTGGTGGCAGTACTCACGGGTCCAAATCTTCTAGGTCAACACGCAAAACGAATAGGAATCCAAACAGATGACGAGCTTGCAGCTAAGGGGGAACAAAGTACAAAACACTTCCTCCTAGATTGCCCGAGCCTGGCCAACAAACGTCTTATTTGACTGAATTGGAACACTTGGCGACAACAAGGCTGGTGAAACTCCTTGGTTTCTGTAGGACGACAGGATGGATCATCTGTAAACAATAGTACTAAGGAGCTAAGGGCCGATGCTGGGTTTTGCTATATCCATTAAGTGGAACCCAGCACAAATAACAAATAAATAATATTAAGACGATTTTATACAATTTTTTGAATGCAACACAAACCGACGTTTCTCAAAATATTTCAAGAAACCAAATTTCCGCATATATGCCGCATTTTTCAAAAGTATTTCATTTTCGCTTAGTAGTTAGCTCAGTAGACCTTCTGTAAACCAAAATTTTTACAAATTCGAAGAAGGTGAGTTCAAAAATTATTTGAAAATTCTTGGTTTTCCATTAAATTACCAGTTGATAATTTCTTTATCTAAATCTATTTACCTTTGTCGTTGAGAATTTTCAACGTTAACTAAGTAAATCGTACGCTTTGGTTTGTTGTAGTGATGTGTTTTCCATCTTCAAAACATGCATTTTGTAAATTATAAAAAAAATTACCAGTTTAAACCACATCACTTTCCTTTCGATCAAGAATGAAATATCTCTTAAGATCATATTCATGACCGCAAGACGGCAATTCAATACATTTCAGAAGACTTCAATCTACATATATTGTGAATGATTTTAGACACTTGGCAACATCAGAAGCAGGTGCATAGATACGTGCTTACATGGTTTCTAATATAGTGGGACTTGCGTATACGAGTACTTCCAGAAAACCTGGTCAAATCATTTGGATTGAGTTTCTTGCTGTTACTGCCCAAGCGAGTTTAACTCACACAGGAAAGTATCGATTAAAGCAAAATGAAGGTCTCGCCGCCAATTTACCGCTATACCGATTCTAGTTTTTTTACAGTTAGTGTGTTTTGTTACTACGATAAACCCTTCGTGTAGTAAATTACAGATCAGTTCAAGCTTAAGAAGGAAAAATTTAGTCTGCCGACCACCATGCCTCTGAGCCATGCCTGGTCAAATCAACGTCAGTGTATACTGCTTGCTTTTGATCTGGGTAATTACATTTCAGTACGGCCTGATTTTTTTCGGAAAATATTTTTAATCCACTGCCAAATTGATTAATGACCCGCAACTACAGGCGTGAATAACATTTAGGCAAGCCAAACTGTATTGGTGGCATTCTGTTGAATCGTTCATTGTATGTAAATTCTGAGTCGTAATGGTTTATTGGGAGGTTTGTCTTGAATGTTCTTTCTTTCAAACGAAAACCGACCTACCCTCAATACAAAGTTGCCTCAGATCAAAATTATGCTTAAAAGAAAAAAGATGATCCGTTGATTCACATTAATATGTGTAATTTTCAATGGTCAAGTAAAACTACTAAAATTTTAAAAATTTCTGAGGGAATCAGAGTTTTCTACGTGTTCAAGACAACATATAAATCATCTGTATCTACCAAAACGAAAATCTGAAGATTATGCTTTTTCATCACATTGCTTGTATGTTGAGGAGAATCACATTTTGATATTCGCCTTCAACCGCTTTGTTAAACTTTGCGGCTTCCTTTATTTCTGGAGTGAATCAAGCGTTTAAAAGAATTTTTTTCTGTTGATATTAAAATGACGTATTATTACCTAAACGTCAAGGTACTCATACTTAGCTTAAGCTGGTGGAATGACGGTCAGCATGCAAATCTCAAATTTCGCTTTCGATTCTAGTGCCGTCATCTAGTACCCGATCGAGTATACTGGCATAACAAGCAGCGCCATTTTGTATCATGTGCAGTGAGTTTGACAGTGTAAAGGTTAGGACATGTTTTCTTATAATAAATATGAAAATTCGACGAAAGGTAAGCTTAAAGAGATTTTAACAATCAATATCTTAATAATTACACATGCATTAGTGTATCCCATGTGCTTGTTGGATTATATGCAAGTTTTTTACGTTTTAAGTGATCGTATAAAGAATATCATATCGTACAATCATACAGAACAGAAATTATAAAGAAAACATAAACAAAAATGCAAGGACCATTCATTATTCTTTTGTTTGTTAAAGTTATGTCTCATTATTCATTTGTTTTTTTTTTCTTAGATGATTTGTAAAAGGAAAAGAACCACAACGAAAGGAAACTGGACAAAAGAAAAGCTGTTGAACCCTTCAGTGCAGAAAATTCTCAGTGTAGGGAATTCAACTGCGAAGAAGTTCGGCATACCATTCAGTACGATACGAGATCGGATCAAGAAGAATATTCCGATTACGGGAACTTTTCCAGGAAGACATACTACTTCTTAAATGAATTATGAAATAAAGAATTGTGGAAAGAGCTCAAGCTGGTTTCGAACACGCGTCCCTGCCGCTTCTCATCAGGTGCCAACTCACAGGCTGGGACGCGTCGATTGGCACTACCAGCTTAGGTGGATGTCGACTGGTTATTTACTAGTTATTAATATTGCTCTACAGCTTTGAACTTTTTGAACTATGGAATATAGGAAAAAGTTCAAAGCTGTAGAGCAATATTAATAACTAGTAAATAACCAGTCGACATCCACCTAAGCTGGTAGTGCCAATCGACGCGTCCCAGCCTGTGAGTTGGCACCTGATGAGAAGCGGCAGGGACGCGTGTTCGAAACCAGCTTGAGCTCTTTCCACAATTCTTTATAAATATTAAATTCACTATCGAGGTATTCGAAACATTTGATCAGAACTTCCGCACCCATGAGTCTTCGCTGAGTTAGCTTAGCAAGGGTATAATTCACTTATAAGTTGTAAGTGAAAAGGGAAAATTGATCTACCAAAAACTTCCGAGAATTATGAAAGTTTATGAAATTTTAGGAGCACTGGAAATTCATAAACACCTTAGAATTAATGATTTTACTGTCCTTATTAAACAAACCAACATATTTAAATCTTCCCTCTTTGATGTATTAGCATAATTACCTTCTTTCCTTTTTTGATTCATAATTTTAAAGCATATAAAAGGTAGGCTTAAGTCCAAAATTGTTAATACACTTGATAATGCTGACTAGTTCAGCGAAATGCGTAGTGTAATATAAAGAAAAAATATATTGATCTAAATAACAGCAAACTAATTGTTTTTATAAATAATTGTTTATATGTATGGTTTGTTATAAAAAAGAATGTTTTGGTCAATTTTGGTTAAAATATAAGGATATGTAGCACATGGAATATATATGTTTAAAATAAAAAATAAAATGTTTTTCTTTTTTCTTTTTTTTTTAGGTTTTTTCTCCACTTCGGATTACCGATAACACCCCAAAAGCAGACGGTCAATGGTGAGTTGTAAAAATTGATTAAAAATGACAGATCCGTAATAGATGGGTAATGAGAATCATAGATATTTTAAGTCCACTGAAAAGGCTATGCAAAAAGCAAGTTATTTTAACCGTAAGTCTTCGAGGTTAAAAAAATCGCTTACTGCTCAAGCAACCGCCAGTTTCCCATCTTAACCTTAAAGAGCAAAATGCCGTAGGAATCTTATCTGCTATTGGAGCTCCAAAATGCGGAGCCTCTACATACAGAAATAGGTCAAGGACAAGGAATAGACGAAGTGAAAGCATTGTAAGAATGAACCGAGGTGTTAGCTGTAGCTGCATACGTGATACTGCAAAGGTTAGGAAGGAGAAACATGGGCCGATATATGACAGTAAATTTAAAAATATTTTTCAAGTCTGCTTAAACATCTGCAAATCATTGTGAAAACGGGTAAATGTAATTATGAAATCGTCACTGATGGAACAGGGAGTGGAGACATCTAGACAATTCTTACCATGTCAATAACAGCAGCATTAAAGCGGCGATTTTGCAATGCCACCTTCCAATGAAGATGAGGAATTCTTTTATTTCCCAACAATTACTTACCTCAACATTGTAAATGTTGCCAGTCTTTATTAAAATGATCAGGGCAGAAGTTTTTAGTGTCACTCCAACTACAGCAGGAACACTGACCGATCTACAATGCAAGGCTGGTAAGTGTCAGCCTTCGAATTACAATCATGTTTCCTTTGAAGTGAGAAGAGTTAAAGGACCTCATTAGTTGTCGCAATCCGAAGAATTTGTTTTGGATTTAATCAGGAATGCCATTAAATGGCACGCCAGATCTCAACTGCCAAACGCAATGTGTGACTCTTTCCAAGGATTTTCCCTGGAGGAATGTGTAAACAATGACTCGTCTATTCCGGAGAAAGTTATGTACAAAAACGGTTCATTTAAAAATATAAATGAATAAATAAAGTATTAAATAATGGACAGCGACACTATCAAAAGGAAACATTCTGCGTAATCAGTTAAACGTATGTATAGTTTCTATATTAAAACAGGCCAAAGAGAGCCTTTTCAGAACCAACATTGAAGGAGTCTCGAAAGAAGATGTAAGGAAAGGTTAATGCAGTCATTCAAAGAATTATTTTGATTTAAATTGTTTCGATTAATCTATGGTAAGATTTGCTAAATACTTGGCGGCAGAGTAAAATTTTAACACATTAAGCATTACTGCTCAAAACTAATTACCAGAAGAAAAATAACAATGACACTTTTCAATATAAAACGTTTTAACATTCAAAATAAAGCCACCAAAGGAATGGAAAAGAGCAACGTCAACAGCAAACTATACTGCTTTTGGATAGGTTGTCCTCACCGCTGTACCTGATCCTAACTAGTGCATGTAGGCATTCATAAATGCACTGAAGGGAAGGAAGTGGAAGTAACGTGGGTCAGGATAATCAGGTTCTGTCGGCTTAATTCCAACAAGAGCGAAAAAAGTGCGTTTCCCATTAGCAAAATAGAAAATGGAGATCGTGTTGGTTTGATTCCTTGTTTCAAGAAGGACTTATGGAAGGAAAGGAGATTACTGGGAGAGTGACTCCTTCTATCTGCACTAAGAACCGGTTGAAGTTGCAATTGCTTATTCGAAGCACGACTCCAGCGTACTTTAGTGTACAGTTCCATTTGTTTTTATGAAAGCATCTGATACTAAACTTAGATAATAATAGACTTATCCATGCTACCGGTTCAGCTACGGTGCCAGGTCACTGAGCATGCAAACACCTCGCACCACCTCGCCTTTCATTTACATACCCAGCACACCACGAAGCGAGAACCCTTTGTGTTTTTTCGAGAAGTAGCCCATCTGTCATCTATCCGTTCTACACACAAAGATCATCGTTCATTCTCAAGTAAGGAAACGCCAGCTACCGTTCCCGTCAAAATCAACAGCACCAGCACAGAGAAACTGTCTGATTTCTACAAAACTTATATAGCCCTCGCCTGCGCACCTGCATCAATCGCTTAAGGAATAACTCTCTACTGAGAATTTCAGTCCAACTAAACCCTTGATCCGTATAGCAACACTGATTCTACTGCCATCATCAAGAAGCGTCCTTTGTTCAAGGCTACACCTCCCCCTCCTCCTCTCATGTTGACTATTAGGCATCGATACTCAAGTTTCGGGCTCATCCGTTAATAATCGCTCACATCTACAAGAGCCAATGATCAAGCCAACCCAAGGTCAAGAGGATTTAATGTTCTGTTGGAATAGACTTTCAGAACATTAATCTGGAAGGTAATAACTCTGGGGATTCGAGTCCATGCAATGTGATCATCTCAGTTAACGTTAAGTCTAGGGCTCTCTCAATCACTCAATCACTGGACCTTTCGTCACGTCTAGTTTAAATTGCATTTACTTAACAGTTATCCCGGCAACTAGTACCACTACGAAATCTTCAAACCTGACCAAATAGGATTTATCCCCTTATTGCAGCGACAAGAGCTCGTCTTACAGGGCATTCCAGAATGTAAGTCCCCAAAAAAGACACTTTGCACATAATTTTTCACCACAATTTTTCACGTATCCCCCAGTTTATTATATATAATCTTCCGCACCTAGAGGTATCCTAAACATTATTAAAAAAATTGGAACTCTCAAATAAGACGCCGATGAGGATAGGGTAGATATCAAGTAGGCAATAAGTATTCTTGACAAAGAGTGTCACAAGCAAAACACTTCTGTCACTTTTGTCTTTGCGCTGATGGTGAATTGATCATCCCATTAACCGTACTGCTGTACAGAAAGAAAATTTCAAAAAATTAACTCCAAAATCAGATGCAGGCAATATAACAGGGCAAGCATGGTGGACTAATTGCGGAACTTCTTCTGGAGTGCCATCCGGTGCCTTAGTTTTTCACATTTTCATTCTCTGTATGCCTTCCTCTATTTCCTTCACACTGAAAATCAGGCAGTGAATCCAACAAAGAAAAGTGGCCGGACAATTTCGTCCATAGCTTTTGAGCTTAGGGTAGAATGCGACCGGTCACAAAACTAGGAACTCCTTACTGTTGGTGGTGCTTTTCAAATTCCAACAGTATTTCAAGTCCTTTCACCCTTACAACCCAAACAGACAAGTTCTGCAGCATTACACGGCGCCTGCGGGATTGATCTGAAGAACGAAGGTCTAGCTTTCGCCTTGCTCTGTTTCTCTTCGAGCGTTAGCTTTTTCAAGGATCCTGAAACAAGACCCAGATCGATGGGTTTTAATCTATCTGCTTGCTTTGTGAAATCTTTGGAAACTGAAAACTTTTGAAATTAATGTTGTTTGGATCAAGCGAGACATCTCAATTAAAGTTTAACTATAACTATTCAGCAAATCAGAATTCTGAATCTTCTCAGATTCAGAAGCTTGCGATTCTGGACGCTGAAGCTTGCAGTTCTGGATGAGCTAACTCTTCTGACATCTGTTGCTCCTCCTAGGTTCGGTTACCAACTTTGCCTTTTACCTGCATTTATGTGGTAAAATAGAGTCCGGGAGTATGTAATTCGCGAGTCCAAGGATCACGTAGAATAGACGCAGAGACCTATAGAGTCTTGCTTTTCGCGAGATTCTTTCTCTGGCCAGCATCAGTCAGCAATTTTGTTCATATTTTCCGTAAACTTTGTTCAATACAATCAATTCTTGAGGAGGCGTTCACAGTAGTTTTGGATTTCGCCTGGCTATTTCTGCCTCTACGGATTCATTATTTGTTATGGTTTACCCGGACGGACAATCTACGACTACTGGAGAGTACCCTGCTAAGTTATCTGCGTCCTGTTTGTTAGAGAGAAGCTCGCTTAAGGTCGTGACTCCGTCGGAATTTATTTTCTCACGCCTACTTTGCTTTTATGCTTTTCTTACCTTGCTCATCATTATTTTGCTGTTTGGTTTTTTAGTTTGCAAGTTAGTTGGAAGAGAGGCTTCTTCGCCGTCAACGTAGTAATTTTAAGGGGAGCTGAGAAGTCAAGAAGTGCGGACACTCCACTCGCGGGGATTGATTTTATGACTGGTTCTAGTGATTTTTTTTTTCATTTTTTAGCCTAAGAGCGCTAACGTTACCAAACTTCAGTGACCATTCAACAATTTTTCAACACTAATGTATAAAACCACATCTGACATTTGACATATGACATCTCTAAGACACCTGAAATTCGAAATGATAAAATAAAGAACTTTTAATTGGAAATTTAAGTGTTCTTGGTAGTATGAAGAATAAGCTTCAATACTGTTAAACAAATTTAAAAATGCTAAAATTTTGGCAGCACAAGTCAAGCAAAAAACAACTTTTTAATACTCCTCAAATATAAATTTTACGCTTGGTAGTTACTGTTTGTCATTCGCCTTTTTTAAGTATGAACATGAGCTGCAGCCTTTTCTTTGCCTTGATTTATTAAGACGACAGAGAACAAGATGACCCTGAAATTTTTCAAACCCATCATATTTCTTATTTTTTCTTTAATGTTTCCTGGGACTGTGATCACTTCGACTCTATTTTTAAGACATGCTTCAGCAAACTGCGCGTGCATTTCTACCACAAAGCCTCTTCATGGTAATGGCTTACCTACAGATGTCATCCATTATGGCAATGTATGCTGTAGGAGTTGATTCCCGCTGTGTTTAACATATTACAAATCGGCCACCGGCTGGTGTTGCAGTTATATAAAATATTTGAACACTGATCTGGCATAATTGAACAATCTGTGGAATTTTTGTGGAAAATCTGTGGAAAACTTTTGTGGAATTGCAGAATTTGTTCATAGTTTGGTTTATTTTTATGTAGGGTTCACAGTTCGTCTTCAGCCCATGGAGGGTAATAAATATAAGATCTTGCTCGCCTTTGGCGTCAACAACATCAGTCAGTCACCCGCCATAACTAAGCATAGAGGTTCCTATCGTTCGGTCTGGCTTTTTTTCATTTCTGTTGGTATTCCTTTTTTATCCGCTCGTGAAACAAGGTTTTGGCAAATGGGATTGATTTAAATCAGTTGCCGGGAGTTAAATTTCTATTTGAATTTCAATGCCATCAATACTGCGTGCTAACTCCTTGGCCACACACTCAACAAGAGGAACTCCATCAGTCTTTGTTCTTTTCCCGAGATACGGCATGGCGTATATCATGTTTCACCCAACAAAAAGAACGATCAGGCATATCAGGCTAGTGCTTAACTAATGATTAGTATAAACTTTAGCTAAGCCATATAATAATGATTTTACTAGTTCCTTTAAAATATTCTGTCTTCATTGGCATTTCGATGAAAAAGTCCGTTTCAAGTTGTTAAGGTCACTATCAAAATGTGTCAATAGGAATCAGAGTATTGGCGCCACCAAGGATTATCAGTGTATGTGCGAATTGTACTGGGACAGTGAATGTGAAGCGTGTGATAGTGACAAGTGAATGACAACTATCTCGAGTGAACGATGATTTTTGGGTAAGTGCATTTTGCGCAGTGCAATCACCACCTCCATTATATCATTATTTATGCCTTATCATAAGGTATACATAATGATAAAATCTGTAAACCTGATTGCCTATGACATGGCCCATGGTAAAATCAGGGATAAAATAAGGTAAAGTACATACAAACTGTTTTCCCTTACAAGTGATAGGTCTTATGCATTAAGGAATAAACTACATCAAACTAAGCCTTATATAATGATTATGTTGTTTGCTGGGTAGTTCTACTGTCACACATAATTGCAACCTTTATATAATATTTAGCAGGCTTTTAACGGATGATGTTTAAATGAAATTTACGATGCATAAATTCACACCGACTAAGGAATGCCAACAACTACTCATCGATGGTGACGTTGCTTCTAGCAATATGATTCTCTCGAAATTGCATCATCAACAAGTCCCATATCTTTCGAATTCACGTGAACGCATAAGATTGGATACAAAGCGGTTTAATTGACTTATTATCAAACCTTATCATATTCTAAGAAAGTCCAACCGTACGCACACGAAATACCGGCTTCCGAAAAAAGCCTCTTTAAACGATTCGACACTTGTTAGATGATTATCGTTCTACGCAACAGCCAATAACGAAAAACCAAGAAGATTATCGAGTTCTTCTTTAAAGATATCCTTTTAGGTTGAAGCGATGGTTTCATAGTTTTCTTTGTTTTAGCCATTTCAGTGTGTCTTCTTGCGAATTTCTTGCAACATAAAGACGTCAAGCAGATCTCAGAGTTTTGTCTTATTTCATGCTATATGAACAGGTAATCTGGTACGAACCGGTCCTCTCGCTGTCAGGACGATATTTACAAATGAAGTGCGAGAAGAAGTTTATCCTTTATGAGTTGGCCGCATGTGCTGATTTTTGTCTCCCATATCTGATTTAGTTAAGAAGATAATGTGACTGACAGCTAATGAAGGATCTTGTTGTGACTTGTCAAGTGCACGTGGCTCTGAAGGCTGCCTTTCTTCAAGTTCTTCGTTATGTGGGAAGCTGTCGTGAAAATCACTTTCGACGTCTACCAACAAATTGTCCTCATTTTAACTGTCCCTCAGATCACAATATGCTTCGTCGAGATCGTAATTTTCTTTCCGATATCTTAATTTTTCGTCTATTAGACCCGATCTCGCAGTCATTCTCCGCTATCAATGTAATAACTACTGAAAATAAAGCGAAAATCGACACAAATCACGGGGATAAAACAAACATAGATACATATTTATTGAGACTTTTTATGTACATTTTGTTTTTTCTTTCCTTATCTACTATAAAAATTGTAATGTCTGACAGCGACAGGTTTGTCAAACAGCTTTTTAATTGATCTGGTCGTAACCGATACTTAGTTTAGAATTGGTGCAACAAAGAATTTTTTTTTTATAAAGTCATCCTTAACGCATAAGGCTTTTTCGCATAAGCGCATAAGGCTTAGGGGCACGAGAACATTATCAATGTATAGTGAGAGCTCTTTGCTTTAAGTTGGCGCGGATCCGTGACATCTGCCCGAGGCATTTCTAAAGCAAATGAGCTCATATTTTTCAACATTGATTGAAGTGGCCCATTTTGAGAGATATCATTGTAGGAATATAGCAAATAACTCACTTTGTTTATTCTATAAACTTTATTTACTATATTTACACTACACATTACATTACATTACATTACAACACTATTGTATTACAACACTATTGAATTCCAGTTGAAGGAGTTGTTCGAGCCTCAAGGTGCTGGCGGTGACTGCGTAACAGTACTAGACATGGCGCGCTTTATATGCGAAACTCGCTCGGTCGTTCCTGGTTTTTGTTTCCACTACATAGACAGTAGAAAGTATTTAGTACCTGTTGGTTGTTGTCTGTGGTGGAAAACTAGCCGCTACAATACTCCCCCCTGAGTAATTTGGTTACGATCAATTATAACTGGAAATTGACTTTTTTCCCAGGGTAAGATCGCAGGTTCCTGTTTGCATTTGGTTGGGTAACCGTTGCGTCCGTGGCTTTATTTTCAATAAACGCCGGTTTAAGTCGTTCGGTGGAAACTGTTGTTTCATTTTCTCCCTCTTGAATTTTAAAAACTTGGTCAGTTATCCGTTCGATGACTTTGTGTGGACCAGTATACGGAGTTGTTAGAGGCCGCTTCATTGGTCCTTGTCGTAGGAAAACGTGTGTGCACGTAAACAAATCCTTAAACGTGAACGCTCGATCTCGTCGATGATGCGCTGCTGGCACAGGTCGTAGCTTTTGCATATCACGGCGAAATTTTTCGATGAAAATTTCAGGATCGCTTGTCATTTCTTCTTCCAAGAAAAATTCACCGGGCAATCTAATAGTACTGCCGTAGAGCATTTCTGCTGCCGATGCGTTGATATCTTCCTTAAAAGCGACTCGTAGACCTAACAGTACTGTAGGCAATGTTTCGGTCCATCTTGCTTGATCATGACATCTCAATGCAGTTTTGAGTGATCGGTGCCAGCGCTCTACCATTCCATTTGCAGATGGATGATAAGCTATAGTCCATACACGCGTTGCGCCTACCAGTTGTGTTAACGCTCGAAACAAGGTAGACTCAAATTGTGATCCACGATCGGTTGTGATACGTTGTGGCGCGCCGAATCTGCAAATCCAGTTAGTGTAGATATTTTTCACGATAGTACCTGCAGAGGTGTCTTCTATGGGTATTGCTTCAGGCCATCTGGTAAATCGATCTATAATGGTTAGTATATAAGATTTACCTTGTGATGGTGGCATCAGTCCAACAATATCAGCATGGATATGGTCAAATCTTTGATCCGGAATCTGAAATGCTTGTGGTATGTTTCGCACATGTCTGCTAATTTTGGCACGTTGACATTTTAGGCACGTTTTCGCCCAAGCAGTAATGTCCTTGGATGCACTTGGCCAGACATATTTGGTCAGCACCTGCTTCTTGGTGGCTCGTCCACTGGGGTGTGAAAATCCATGCACTGAGTCGAAAACTTGACGTCGTAGGCGAGATGGAATATAAGGTCGTATCGTACCTGTTGAGACATCCAAATAAATACTTTTTGTGTTGCCGATGTCTAATTTTTGTAGTTGTAAGCCCGTATTCGATTTTAATAACAGTGGAAGTTCTTCGTCGGCAGCTTGTTCCTTTGATATGTTATTTGGGTCCAAGGAGTCTGTTGTCACTTTCTCTAATGCATCCAGTCGGGACAATGTATCCGCAACGATATTATCGTTTCCCTTTACGTAGGCGATGTTTGTGGTGAACTGAGCGATGAACTCCAGTTGCCTTGCCTGTCTAGGTGATGCACGATCTGTCCGTTGTTGGAAAGCAAAAATTAAAGGTTTATGATCAGTGCGGATCATAAACTGTCTTCCTTCCAACATGTGGCGAAAGTATTTTATACTTTCGTAGATAGCTAAAAGTTCGCGGTCGTAGGTGCTGTAGTTTCTCTGTGCCTTTGTTAATTTCCGTGAAAAAAATGCAAGTGGTAAGAATTGATTACCTTCTTGCTGTTCAAGCACACTTCCTATCGCAGTTTCAGAAGCGTCAGTGGTTAAACGAAGTATGGCGTTTTCTTTAGGATGAACAAGAAGAGCTGCGTTTTGTAGAAGCTGTTTGCTATTGTCGAACGCCTTCTCTGCTTCTGATGTCCATTGCACCTTTCGTTTGTCGTTTTTCCGGCAGTCTTTTAAATATTCGTTCAAAGTAGCAAGAACTTCAGCGGCATTTTTGAGAAACCGGCGGTAGAAATTAATGGCTCCTAAGTACCGCCGTAGCTCCATTATTGTTTTATTTTGAGTTAATATACGTTTATATTCGAAACGGCCGTATTCTTACCTTAACTGCATATTATCTTTCATCTTATGAGTTGAAAGGTTAAGACCGCTTCGACTAATTTCTCTGCTTGGTATCTCATATTAGGAAACAGATACTTCTGAATCGATCATTGCGTTCAGTTGATTAGTGGATTGTTCTTCGAGTGACTCAACACTTTCAACTGTGGGAAAATCAAACTTCTTGATCTCTGAGTACGGAACTTGCCCATAATGAACATGGTCTACTCCAAAATTGCTCTTTTGAATGACCTGTTAGAGCACTTTGAATATTATTTAACCAATTACAAAAGAAAAACTGTCGTATGAAGTGTCAACCGTAGAAGGCTTATCCTTGTAAACTTTTTTTTATGAAGTCCTGAAAAAAGTCTCAAGTTGTAGTGTCATATGATCTAGGCGTCCAATCCAGTGGTCTTAAGAGGAGGCTGAGCTGTTTATCTTTTTTCTAACATAGCTATGGTTTCGAGGGCACCATCGCAAATTGTTCCATCTTGTTTGAACCGAATTTCATTGACACCTCGGCCTTCTATCTCAGGTACCAATATTCTGTTGTATTGGCTCCTGTTCTTTTTTGTTCAACCCTCAAATAACCCACACCAAATCTTTGTTTCGATGTTTAGCTACGCTTGAACTTATGCGAACTAAGCTTGTGCTTGAAGTCACAATAAATACAGTGGCAGCCAAAAGTCTACATACAGCACCTTGTACTGAGTTTCTGAGTCATTGGAAGCTTTAATCAAAAAAACCATTGATTCAGTTTTTTCATTATCAAAAATATACATTTTTAAAAATCAAAAACAAAGATTTTCATATCAAACTTGAAAAGAAATTCATAAAAACGACAAAAATGACGTGACAAAAATCTACTTACAGTCAGTGTACTGGGAAACATAATAGCATTTTTCTAAGAACCTATTCGTTTATTTTTTGTGTAAGTGCAGCTGCAACACTTTTATAGTTTAACGCTAGTTTTGAAATGTAAGATCGAAAAAATGTTGTCCGGGAAGGAAATTTGCAGTGATGTGCGCAAATAGGTTGTTCAATATAAAAAAGACAATAAGTCGTATGGTAAAATAGCGAAACTATTGAAGTTAAAACAAAGTTCAGTGCCAACAATAATAAGAAAACTTTGAAAGCACCGGTTCTATTAAGAGTAAACCACGAACTGGTCGACCGAAAAAACTTTCACGGAGAGACCGCAGTCTAATTTTAAAGGAAGTGAGCAAAAATCCCCAATCAAGTGCTGCAAATTTAGCGGAACATATCGGTACGGTGAGTAAAAAGATTGGCCATCCAAGGACTATCAGGCGGAAGTTGAACGCAAATGGTTTTCGAAGCAGAACTCCCCGTAAAAAAACCATTAATATCAGCTAAAAACCGACTTCTACACCTTAAATTCGCAAAGGCTCATATTAACAAAGGCATGGATTTTGGGATGCAAGTCCTTTTTGCTGATGAGTCCAAATTTAACATTTTTGGATGCGATGGTCACGCCAAAATCTGGAGGGAGAACAAAACTGCCTTAGATCCAAACAACTTGGTACCTACAGTCAAGCATGGTCCAAGCAATGTCATGGTTTGGGGAGCCATAGCAGCATCTGAAGTCGGAAGATTATCATTTATTGAATCCACCATGGATCGCTTTGTATATTAAAGTCTGTTGGAACAACATTTACAGCCATCCATGGAGAAGTTGTGCCTTGGAAGGAGTTGGATTTTTCAACAAGACAAGGATCCAAAGCGCTTAGCTCATATCGTTAGGGATTAGTTGTTATATAACGCTCCCAGATAGCTTAATTATCCCCCCCCCCCCTCCAAAGCCCGGACTTAAATCCCATACAGCATGTATTGGAGCTTCTTGAGCAAAAAATTCGGAAGTACTCCATAAAAAACAAGGATTCGCTGAAGGATGCACTCCTAGCAGAATGGGAGAAAATAACGCCGGAGGAAACAAGTAATTTTGTCGCATCTATACACCGAAGACTGCAAGGAGTACTTGAAGGTCAAGGGAGCCCACCAAAATACTAAAGTAAATAATATTTAGAAAAATTATACTAACATTTGTACAAACAAATTGACTGTACGTAGACTTTTGTCACGTCATTTTTTCGTTTTTATGAATATTTTTGAAAGTTTGTTATGAAAGGTTTTGCTTTTGTTTTTTAAAAGTATATATTTTCGATAATGAAAAAAAACTGCATCAATGGTTTTTTGATTAAAGCTTCCAATAACTCAGAAACCCAGTACAAGGTGCTGTATGTAGACTTTTGTCCGCCACTGTAGATTTCCATGATTTCGATTACCCAACAAGAAACTAAAAAACCTCAAAATTCATACATCCTGCGACTTATAAAAGATCGTGTAAATTGACCATTTACTTCGAAATCATCGGAATTTATCGTTCGCTAAGCATATAAAAGTTTAATCGAACTAATACTGCCCGCTAACGCACGATCGCAATGCATGTGACAGCATTGTAACTCGAGATATTTTGGATGGGAACATGCATCCAGATGTTTTTTCCTTTTTGTCTAGCGCAATATTTCGCTTCTTCAATCCGGGAAAATGAACCGATGAATAAATGATAAAATGCAAAATGCATCCCTTTCAAGTCAAGAAATTGTGTCAAAGATTAACTCAAACTATCTCAAAGTTACATCCATGTCCTCAGGCCATATTCCTCGCTCACGGGAAACTAGCAGTCCATCATTCACACACGTATCACAGATTGCATATAACGAAATCCTCGAACGAATCAAATCAATTTGCCACCCTCGCCCAACAATTTCATCGTATGTGTGTACAAAGTCATTGTACAAAATTTCATTGTTTATTCAAATCTCAAAATTCCATATTACAAGAAAAAGCAAAACAAGACGCAGCAAAGTGTGTCAAAAAGCCGCAAATAAGCGAACAAGTGTACAAAACCAAATAACCACTACATGCTCGATCCGAGCGCGACTCTTAACAGCGAACTCTTATCGTTCACCCACATATTCTCTTATCGAACTAGTCGCCTACCCCGTGTGCTATGTGAAATCTAACACAATTCTCGTCGGAATAGGAGCTAGGTGTAAGAGAGTACATGCTATTGCTGAAAATGATGATGCTGTGGTTGCGGTCTAGTGGTAATATAGAAGAATGTTTCCCCAGTTGCCAGCCAGCGAAGATAAAAACTGTATTTTATGATTTCGCGTTGCTGTTCGCGAAATCGGTATGAATATTAAATACTAGAAATAGTTCAATTAACCGCCACAATCTGTTGGAGAGTTTCTGCTGAGCCTCATCCAGTCGGCACTTTTGCATTTGTGCACTCCATTCAGCCCAGATTAGCTCTGTCTCTCTTGTAGGTGGTTTTCGTTATTCTCAGAGTATCTCATTTTCACATACGTCACGTTCAGCCACCTTTCTTTGTTTCCTTTTCACTGCTGTTCATATTGAACTGACCATTAAATGTGTGCAAGGCCTGCAAACAGGGTAGTGCTAAAATGTTTGCACACTATATCACAAAATGGAAAACTGATGGATTGCCTCAACAAAAACATTGAACTTTGGAAATCTTTCTCATAAAAAAATAAAACCTAAGCAGACACCCTGAATGGAAATTGCTAAACAATAAGAGCGATAAAGATATTCCTATACAGCTCACAAGCAACTTTGACACAAAATTATAACCAAATAATTTCCGGGGCAACAAGAATATCCATCGACACAAAAAAGGAAGTAGGAAGTATAATTCCAACGTTAGGGGTCTCTTTGGAAATCTTTATAAAAAAATTCTGTAGCAACAATATATGTATGTAAAACGTAATATTTGATGCAAGATTTGAGGAAGACATAGTATGTATGACAACCAAAAATAAGAACAAAATCTGCAATAACTTAATGAATATCACAAAAACCTGAAATGCATCAAACAGAAAAATAAGGGAGAGTAGAATACCTTGACATAACAATAATCCACAACAAAGCATCCAACAAATGCCAATATGAAATAAATAGAATCCTGATAATACAGAAACAATAGTACATAACCCAACCACCGTCAACAGCATAAAAAGCAGCAATAAGGAAATTAATAGCAAAATTTCGAGCAAGCACCTCTGACAGATGAAACCTGCATCAGGGACTTACATACTTTAGACACGACAGCAGAAAATAAGTGGTGCAAAATAGATCTGATTATCGACAGACGAGAGAGACCAAAATAATAAAAATCGGATAGTAAACAAGAAGAAAGTGTTAAGAAAGCCACGATGACATTGACATACAAGGAGAAGTTAAAATGGCGAAATCATTCTAATATAACAACATCAACACTGCCTTCAAACTAAACAGCAACCTCATGACACATGTTGCGACAAATACCAAGAAACGGAACTTGCTGGAAAATCAGGTGTTGTATAAACTATGTAACTCATGCATGCCACTTTAAATACATCTTAAGTAGAGTATAGAATATAAAATGAGAAGAAGATTTAGTACGGAAATATGAGAATTGTGAGACTGGATGAAGGAACTGAGTTCAATTTTGAAAACCACATATAATAACTATAATTGAAGCAAAAATTTACTATTTAGCATTTTTCGAAACGATTTGTTTTACAAATATTGTAATTCAATCTTATTCTATACTTAGTAACCAGTGTTTTATCAAAAACGTTAAATGATGGAAAAGAATATCATAAAGTTACATCTTCTCATGACTACAAGTTTAATAAAAAGCAAAAAAAAAACCATTTTTGCTGATAAGAATACTTAATCTAAGCCATTTATAATATAAATGTGGCAGCATGATTGTGTAGAATTTGGGGAAAAAGGTGGTTTTTGTTTAATATTTGGGGAATCGGAGTAGATTCTGTTGGAGTGAGTTGTAGTGTAGCATTCTATTGATGTGGTCAAAGAAATCACGACTAGAGTGCAACACTCCGAAAAGTTGGTGGAAATGGTGTTTGTTCAGAATGATGGCGGTCGCTATTTCGTCGGTTAAGTTGAGGCTAGAGACATTGAGATTTGGTTAATCGATGCATTTCACTGGTGTTTTGACGAAGTAGCTTATGAGGAAATAGTCAATCCGAGGAATTGCTGCTTGATTCTAGAGCAAGTGGTTGTTGATAAAGCGGTGGGGACAACCTTTGACACACTGGCAGCGAATTGAACTTCCCTTAAAGTAGAGGAGTATATTACATCAAATAGGATACGCGAAGCTGAGGATATGGCGGATGAATGGGGTATAATACACGATTTTCATCTAACACGGATGAATTGATGGCGTTTCTGAAGTCAGAGGACTCCGTTAGGAATGAAGGATACCTCAGTAGGTTCTGGTTTTAACTTATGGTCATAAGTTCTGAGGGGTGGCTGGTTTATGGTCGGGATAAAGCTGTGAGTCTACAAAATGATCGGCTACGAAGTACGCTTTCGTCCTCCATCGAGACTTTTTTTGGATAGTAATTGGGGTAAATTTATCGGTTTTTTTTCCAAGTCCGGGACAAGGAGCCTTTTGAAGGTATGATGACCATAAGAGGTATTGGATAGTTTTTGCAGGAGAAACCAGGCATAAATAACTGGAATATTTGAATTTCGAATGGATATAGTAAGAAAATCGATGTAGTGTGTGTTTACTTCTTGATACATTCTAGAACAAAAATTTTTTAAAAAAGAAAGAAAAAATAATGACTTAGCATTCAAAGTATCAATTTTTTATTAATAGAATTGCACAATATATATATAGTAATAGGATATAGTAAGGTTATTAATACGTTGTTCAATATGATTTACGTTGGGATTGAATCGGATGTGGAATAGTTGGCGACGGCTTCTTTGTTTGGATTTAATAACCACGATAATGTCGTAAGGCGGGGGTAAAAACATATCCATCAGAACAAATGCTAACCTACGCTAAGAAAACAATGAGGATGCTGCATTCAAACACAAATGAGAAATTCCACCGTCATTAGATACAAACAAACAAAAAACTTTTGACGAAAGAATTGTAGATGTACCATTGTTAGGGCATTACATTTCGAACCACTACAGCAGACATCCTGCAATGGCACCCAACAGTTGACGAAAAATAACGCCGAAGTTGTGCTACCCGTACCTACCGTTCTATTTTTTATATATAGAGTATAAATTGGGACACGAATATGAATCTTAGGCTTCAGCATGGTGTCTAAGACAAGCACGAGGGAGAAACTTAAATCAATTGTAAAAAGTATCATCTTGTTAAACTATTCAAACAAAGGATTCGCCTTCATAGTGAGTGTGGAAACGTGTTTGACATCACTTCTTGTGATCCACCTTTAGTGTTGCAACTTCGCAGAGATTGTACATTTGAGAGCTTCCATTATGTGACAGCTCACATTATGTGAATTATAAAATGAATTTTCCATTGTAAGACACTACAGCCGCTTGCGATGTTGGATATGGGTTTCATGACAATATGATAGTTTTAATTAAATTTAGGATTGTCAATTTTGCTTCCATATTTCTCTCGTTTGGTTACAGTAAATTATTGTTTCGGATTCCTTTTTTTTCTTAATGCGTGGTAGTGATTATATCTGTCTTTCAAATAAGCTATTTTCTTAGCGGGCTAGGCAACACTTTCTATTGGTCTGATTGGCAACACTTTCTATATGCTAGAATGATTTTCGCTATTATTTGATTTGATTTGAAATGTGATTAATGAAGGAAAACAGAACTTTCTGAAGGGACGCGTACATACAAGGGGTATGACTCACCTCTACATACCACGCTGACGTTCGATTAACAGGACGTTTGATCCACAGGGTGTGATTCGTTGTCACATTGAAGAATCTTAAGTATGACATGCTACACCCTCGATAGAATTTGGGTTTGCTTGGTAGTAGAATGCCTCGTATTTACAGGAGCATTTTGTAATGATTCAGTTAACGGCTTTAATTTGGTGTAATTTGTGTACCTTTGCAAATATCTTTCTGTAGCTGATCACTTGGCAGCATCCAAGGCTTGCTGCTATTCTCTTTTTTATTGTAGTAGAGTGTAGATACATCTCCTTCATGAATGAAGGAGATGCATCAAAAGCTGTTCAAGAAAACTCAAGAAAAGAGTTGATTTTAGTTTTGTTCTTTTAAGAGCAACTTAATACATACTGCAATAGTTATACTCAATTGTTGCCAAGAATTTTTCCATTTATACTAAACCTTAAATCTGCATCGTTAGGCAAGCCACCCACAATTCAACGAACTATTTCTGCCCAGTGGCGACGAAAGAGCCACTCTGTGAAGCACGCCAACCAGAGCAATAAGTAACAGAGCTTTGTTTGGGTGGTTTTTCTAGTAAACGTGTTTTGGCATAATTTAATGTTGAAAAAACAGAATCCTACAACAATAATATCATTTATTTTGGATGATTTATAATCAGGTCCAGTTTATAATCAAGTCAATTCTGTAGTACGCTTTCATACTATAGACTTAATACTCACATTCTTGATGATCAACAAATAATTGATTGTTTAAAAGAAGAAACGTTCAGTTTGGTGGCGAGATCAATGATAAAATATTTGATCCCTAATAAAACGCAAACAAATTAATATTTTATAACAAAATTTATAATTTTTTTGGACAAAGTAAAAGCTATATGAAATATCATATCTTCGCCATATCATCGTTATTTGATTTTTATTTCTGAGGTGAATACGAAGATCAAATGGCATTCTATCGCCTTATAGGCAGTTAATGCATTGGTATATCATACATATTAAATCATGTTATTTCGCCTAACTATATTGACGTACTTGATTCCAATACAATGGGATCAAGCACTTTTGAGAAGAGGATATCGAAAAGGTTGGATATGTACGAAAAGAACCCAAAAATTCCTCAACCACAGAAGCCTCAATACAACATTTTAATGCATGATTTGTTAATTTTAGCAACACCTTGGACAATATAGTACTGTTTATTGGTAATACAAATTGTCAGTTATTGGTAACGAATTCGAACCCAAGATTTTTTACATTCTTTTATTTCATTCATTTTTCAATATTTCGTTTTCTTTGTGGTTGTTCATTTTTCAAAATTTCGTTTTCTTTGTAGCGAGTAAATTGAATAACAAGCACAAAGAAAACGCTTCTACTCATCAGTCAGTCGTTGTCATTTGGTCTGTACCAAATGTTTTCATCATCACTGTTTTTGGGTTCTTTGTACTTTTCTAATTTTCTCAGATTGGTTACACACGTCAAGTGTGAGGAATTCCCCTCTATCTAAATCAGCTTTGTTTATATTGATCAGCTGGTTTTGCAATCCGTTGAATTCACGCGCGCAAGTGAGATGCCACGAAAACAAACGCAGCTCCGTCGCTGTCTCACCTACGTAACCGGGGCAATGATCCTAAGTAGGGCACAACTACTATCTCACCAATTCCTCGATGCTCACAGCTGACTACTCACACTCGCCTTGGACAAGATGTAAACAAAGAATGGCGGCTGAGAATCTCGACTCGTTTGCAGAGAGCTAAGTGCCGGTTGCGCTGGGAGAGGCGCGACTCTCTTGAGCAGGAGAAAAACAAAGCGGGGACTGACTAAGAGAAACGGAATTTCGGGGGATTTTCTGCTTTTGATTCGCTCAAACAGAAAACTCGTAAATGAAATTCAATTGCTGGGCATCAGTCTTGGATAGTCGATTTACGTTGAAAGTGGTTGAGTCGTTGGCGTTTGCGAGTGTTCTCGGTAGCGACATAACAATAGCAAAGGATTTGAGAAATTTTGGCAAAAATTATATCAACCAGCCGTGTCCCGATTTCTGCCGCTCTCCGATAGCACAACCGCCGGAAATTCTTCCGCCAGCGGTGTAGATGCGTCGTGTCGTCACTTCGTTCTTTCCGTTTCCGTTCTTTCGTTCTGCCATTGGCCTTGACAAAACGGTAAAACTGTGTTGTGAGATTAGGAAATTGTGCAATAATTGTGAACAGCCATTCTGAGTGCCGTGAAAAGGGAGTTTTCATTCATCAAACTGAAATCCGCCAAGGTTCTGTGCTCGAGAGGAAGTGAACTGGACGCGTCGCCGGAATATTGTGTAATCGCTTGCGATCGCGGACTAAACAATTTGGCGCGAAGATTTGAATGCAAAAGTGCTTGTGCAGTGAAATTTCCGTTAGCCTTATGAAAGAAAGGCTGTGGTGAGCATACTGGTGCGGATTGAAGCAATCTGGAAAGGATATTCACCGCGGCAAGACATTGTCCTGGTGCACAGGGCAGCCACTGCTGTCTCCAGTGTTGATTGGTTTCGTGAATGACAGTGCTACCGCCCTGCCCGTCCGCAGTGTTTCTGGGAGTATGTTAATGTATAGCATGTTAAAGACAATCGAAGCAAGTGCTCAGCTCGAAAATGTTTCGGATTTTGCTAATGTGACAGCAAACGGTCTGCTAAATTCGCGTGCGGTTACCAGCCAGAACTCCGCGTCGTCATCGTCGCTTTGGTCGTTTTCGTCGCCGTTAGCACTGTCCTCGTCCTGCTTGTCGTCATCACTGCTCTCAACCACCCCCACATCTCTGGCTTTGATTTGCTTGCACATTGTGACGTCACCGATTATTGTGCTGTTGGTGCTGCTGTCTCCGATTTACGCTTTATCGGGCCACTCGTCGGGATCCTACCTAACTGGGTCGAATAAGTCCTTAATAGCCCCAATTTCTAGAGCCCCATTCAAAACCAGCTCCTGCTACCGAGACTCCGAAACGCAAACCCACGCCTTGTAAAGAAAAGGGAGAACATTGTTGTTTACGGTGCGTTAATACTAGTGAAACGAAAAGTGTAATAAATGATTGTTGTTAAAGTTTCATTCGTTACGTCAAAGTTATTGAAATAGCTCACAGATACCATTCAATGATAACAGTGTTCAGAATAAACTCAATTAATTCCAAATATCAGCCAAAATTCTGCAGTGTTCATGCAATAAATTGCGAGTATATAAAGAGTTTGTGAATGTTTCCCCTGTCAAAATCGTGTGACAATTTTCAATTATAGCCCTAAGAAACCCTTGTAAACCATTCGAACACGGTGTGTGTGTCTGATTGGATCTCCTGGCATACTTTCCTGTAAATCCTTGCATCGTGGCTTGACGTGCGCTTGCAGCCGCAGTAGTTTTCACTGTCGCTTCCCTTATTTTCTTTTTATTTTGTTTTCATTCAAACCCCATCCCGAACCAAGCGATGTCCACTGGCAAGCGGCTAGCGAAACGTTCGATAATTGGCACCCGTGTTTGTGCACCCGGTCCAGACGGTCTCTGGTATTCGGGCGTGATTCAGGACGTTAAGACGCCGCCAAGCGCGAACAGTCTCCCCGAAAACAATAATTGCATCAATCTGACACCCGACACTAAGTACGTGGTACGTTTTGATTTCAAGACTCAATCCTACGACTCGGACCTGACTCCGCTACAGCAACGTCATCTTAACAACATGATCCTGACAAATATGTCGCCCGCGCAGTCGGTGCGTCGAAATGCAATGACAAAGGAGTTCCAGGAGCACGAGCTGATCGGTCCGGGATTCCGGTCAATTATCGGCGTGCAATTGCATCCCGGTCAACGAGTGTTCTTGACCCATAACGGGAGAGAATCGTCGGGAGATGTATTACATCACGATTCCGAGAATGATGAGGTCATTGTCAAGATAACACCATTGGGATCAGAGGTAAGTGGGGCAATTAAAGTGGAAGCCAGAATTATATAAAACAACAAACATTTTAATCCAATTATTTTCGGAAATGGGGAGTTGTCAGTAGGTGAGAATTCGACGGCCATCTGCAAACTGAAATATTAACCCTTCATTTCAGTATGTAAGCTAGGCATTTGCTCTCTATTATTAATCCGTTTATAAGTAGGTGTGTGAAGTTTGCATCGTTTCAAACGCAGCGGTCTTGATATTTGCCACTTTTTGAATGTTTTTTCTCTCGATAATTTAGGTAAAATTTTTTTAATTCTGTAATTTGGCCATTTTGACTCAACCGAAGTTTTTTACTTCTGTCAAATCTTCGAAAAGCATCAAAGAGTGGAAAAATTCAAGACTGTTGCTTTTACTATTTTCAATTTTTTATGATTAGACGAAAATGGGAAACTAGCACAGTTCAAAAAATTTAAAATTACACAAAAAACTTCCAAAATTCTTGTCTAATTTTCCAAAACAAATGGAAACCGTTGTTTTTTCAAATATGCAAGCATCAGTTACCCTCATCTACTTAGGGGCGAGAACGCGCCAATGCAATTGTCGGGATTTTTTTCTATACTGTGAATTTTCCATACAATTAAACTTAATTTTTAATGACCGAAGTTTGCATCGGTATAAACGCAACTGTCTCGTTTTTTTACTTGATATCGTTTGTGAATACTTGGGGTGAACATTTTCTAAATTATTTTTTGCTGTTTTCAATTGTTTGCACCCTACAAGTGTTTTTTATTGTCGTCTAATCATCGATAAAGAGTCATGGTTTATATTTTTAAAAAAACTGACACCGTTGCGTTTTCAAACTTCAGATACATGCCTTTTTAAGATGTTTGAAGTTTGCATCGTTGCAAATGCATTAGTCTCCAATTTTTTGTTCACTTTTTGACTATTTTTTGGATAATTGGACACAAATTTTGATCAATTTTTTGGTATATTTAAATATAGTGCACTCAAAGGTTTTCATTTCAGTTTGGCAATCTACTAAAAAGAAATAGTGGAATGATTTGACAGCGTTGTGTGTTCAACGATGCAGACTTCGCACATCTTATTTTATCGTAATTAAAACTCGAGTCCTTTTTACTGCAGTCCAACCTTAAAAAAAATGAAAAAATTGCAAAAAATGTACAGAAATGGGCGAATAGGCCGCCTTTGCTTAATTTACGTCAATGTTGTTTCACCGAAATAAAATTAATGAAATTAAAGTAATTACGATTTTTAAGTATCGCCGTAACAAACTCAAAACAAAAACATAATATTCTCCATTTCAACATAAACATAAATGCAATAATATAGTTATTCAAATCGATCGAATTTCCTTCCATCTTAATATTTTGGTAGGTGCCACAAGTTCTCTAAGATTTAAATCTAGGCCATAGCGTAATCACATCCAGCGATAACACTCCAACAATCGACCGATCTAGCGAATCCTGCAGAATTGTATTGTACCTAGTAAAAAAATTTATTTTGTGCTCATATTTAATCGTTTTTGATCGTTTTGTTTACAAGCTAAATGAAAATAGATAGAGAAAAATAAACATTTTTACTAGCACCAATGCAATTCTGCAGAATTCGTTGAATACCGTTAGATCGGTCGTTTGTTCGGAGTGCTATCGCTGTATGTTGTTACGCTATGTCTAGGCTTTGTAATTGCCAATCCAAAATATTTTTTTTTGTTTTTGGTTTTTTAGTATTTGCATTACAAAGCCGTAATTATGCTTTGCATCTTTATCCTGCAGAAAGATGCATGTAACCGGCAAAAATTCATCAGTATAATGTTCATGGTTATTTGCTGAAATACATTTCGATATTGCACTGTCCAATATTCCATTGATCCTTTCTAATAGTCCAACACCATGCCAGGATTCAAAGCAACAGCATTAAAGACCCTCTGCCGCACTTAATTTTTTCAATATTGTAAAGGGTGTAAATTTCGCCATCTAATCCGACTCCGATAAATTTGCTCTCATCGCTCCAAACATTTTTTTTTCTAAAAGGGATTGGTTTGTTCACGTGAGTTCTGGCAAACTGCATCCGATATTTATTGTTCTCCATATAGTTCAGCACAAACATATAATCCAGCATTTTGTAACCTATGTCTCACTATTCTAGCGGATACTTCAATTTTGTAATCATCTATTAGCTTCCGTTAGATATCCCAAGAAGATAAAAAGGCTCCTTTGCCTAGACGCTTAATGATTTTATTTTCACATTAAGATATTTCTTGAGGTCTAGGAGTTCTTTCCTTGTCTATTACCGTTCATTCTTTTTGAGATGCTCTAGTGCATTCCTTAGCATATGACTGGAATAATTTAAATACTTCGCGATCTTCGCGACCTTCGTTTTCATGTCCACAATTCTTCCTCCCTCAGAACAGTGTGCGCTTCTTTCCATGATTTTAAAAGGTTTCAATCAGTGATATTTTCGATTCGGTAATAAATTCCACTTAAAGAAATACACCAAACCAATTGTTCAATAATAATTTGGTTTTAACAAAAATAATAGCACTGGTCTATTTAATTATCCAACTGCAAATAGCTCTACTCTTGAACTATTGCTAACTGCGCAAAAACAAAACTGTTTCGCGAGCACTGGAATATTACAACCCGGACTATAACGGAGAAATGCCAACTTGCATACTTTTGATAGAATCGTATCAGGGTTGTATTTAGGGGATTTGCAATGTCTTGCGTTGAAGTGGCCTATTTATGTTTCCAACACTGTAAACTTCACACATTTCACAAAATGACAGTGGCCTCAAGACGAAACACGAAGACCATACTGGAACCTAAAGACATAAACTGTAAAGACGAAATTGCGAAAAAAATTTAAAAAACATTTCAATCCTGTTCAAAAAAAATTTGAAATTATTTAAAAACTGTTGGATATGTATTGATGCAAACTTCAAACACCTATCCCTTTGACTTTTTTTATTTTCCGAAGTTGAAGGGATCTCTCCATTCACACTCAGTCTGTATTAGCAGAATATTGAAGTAACAAAAGATGAATGGAAAAGCTGAAGGCTGCTATTTGGAACTTTTAAATTTCTACTTCTTGCAATGATTAAACTGATCGAATTTTCTGAAACATCAACGATTGTAAAGTTAATATACCGAAAATCAAAATTCTTTTAGTCGATTCATTTTTATAAGTTTTTTTTTGCGAAGAATTCTCGCCAGCTAGGGATAAATAGAATATTAATACTAACTATATTACTTGCACGTGTATAAAGTACTTTATATCTCAATTTATGATTGAATGACTTGATTTCATTGTACAAACTAATGTTCATTAGTTGACATTACTGAACATTTGAAACAAATTAAACATTGGAAAAGAAACACCAACATTTTCAAATACTCACAAAATAATCTCTCTTCAGTGTCATCTGCAATTGATTTCAACCAAAAAATTACTTGAATTGAATCCTCCAAACAGACAGATAGACAGTGTCTATCGTTCAAGTTCCTTGTCTATGAATGTTTACAAAATAACAAGATGTGACTTTTCTTTTTAAATGGTTATTTTTTAATATTAATTACTATTATTGTTTGATTGATTTAAGATTTTACTATTTCACACTTGACACTTTTTTTTACTATTTCACACTTGACACTTAAAAAATAACTAAAATGCCGGACTAACTATTTGTTTAAATATGTTTTTGGATTAAACCAGTTCAATGGCAAATAAAAAATGCAATTATAAAATAATCAAGTAATCAAATAATCGGGCGCGTTGTGCCTTGATTTGAACTTTTTGGATCAGACCGTGTGTCAACTGTTTTTATATGCAAAGAAAATTATTTAAAATATAATAATTTGACGGCATGGTTAAGAACATGAAAGGTTCATTTCCCGGTCTAGCATTTTCCTTTGATTTGTTTGACTCCCTCGTTAGTTAATCACATGTGGATCCACATCATCCAAACCGTTACTGTACTCATTGAAATATTGAAGGGGTTGACTTGCCACTCCACATGGACATATTTTATTTCAGTACCAAATTTCTAACTACATATCAAAATACTTTTGGACTTCAATCATATTTTCCACCCCTATACTAATCTCGTCCTTTACCAATTAGTCAAGAGGACACGAGTCAAACCCATCCATTTCCATTCGGGTGATAATTTTCTATTTTGTGGGGTGAGCTTTATGTCAAACGCATTTGACGAGAGCCCCAATCACTTTATGTAATATTTCGCCAACCTTAGCTAGTAGACAACACTCAATCCACTCCGTCATATTTGGAATAATCCTGAACGCAATTGCCTGTTCTTTATGCCACGCAAGCGATGCCGACTACTTTCGAGTTGGTCGTTTTACGTTTTGCCTCGACACCTCCTCAATATTGCATTTGTGGTAGTGCATCTGTTGTTTAGCTTTTTTGGTGAAGATTTCGTTCAATTCGTGGACGTTATTCGATACACTTTTTTAACCAGCCTATCCCTTTCGATGTAGTACCATAAACTCCCCATCTCATGTATGCGAAGAAACAACCCCAAAACGTCAAGCGGATGGGGCGCTTTCATTCATTCAGTTTTGTCGGCAATGGCGTCCTGTTGAAGGCAACCGCCCTCTCTGAAGGTCGAATTCGTGCGTTACCCAGTGGCACAGGGAGATATTACTCAGCCCACGCATTGTTTGGTTGTAAGGAGCCTAGTGGAGGCGACGACGACGACTGAATCCCTGTAATGCGTGAGTAAATATCGCAAGGGAAATGTGCGTAAAGTTCGCAACGAAGCCGTGCAAGTTTGTGGGCATCGAACATGGCTGGCTTATCGTTTCTGCGAGTGGGTGGTTGTGTTTGGCGTAAGCTACAAGGACATGGATATATGAAATAAATATCCTCGACAGGAAAAAGCCATGCGTACATATCAAATCATGGCTAGCATTGCTATTTGAAGTCTAACTGTGTGTTTTGAATGAAATGCTGAGTAAATATCAGAGAACATAAGAGAATGTCCATTTAACTGTCGTTATATTTAAGTTGCTGTGCGTATGCTATAAGCGGATGATATTCAAAAGCTTTCATATTGGACGTTTGGACGTTCACGGCAAGAGGCAAAGTTTGGCGGCCCTTAACGCACTTGACTTTGCGGCTCACTTCCCCATCTACTAATGGATTAGTTCTCGTTTTTATATAGTAAAATTTGTGCCAGTATTACCTGAAGCTTTACTTTCCACACTTCTATCTATGTAGTAGCGACTGAAGAGGAAAGGCTAAGGTAGGATTTGGCTAGTAAATGTTTGTAAAAATACGGAAGTAATTAATGCAAAACGTATTATGCGGCCCAGTAACTTGTCGTGCCGAGTTTGAGGTCATATATTGGCAACTAAAATAATTTAATGTGGCATAGCTTGCGGAGTCAGCGAAAATCTTACTAATCATAATAATGTGAATTCATTATGACCACGTTGCAACGAAAGGTTAGGTAGTTTGTTAACGCTTATCAGTGTTGAGAAATTGAATTGCCGACACGAAGTCGGGAAGAGAATCTGCTAAGTCAACCAAGTAAAAACTTCACAAAAAAGGGGTTGAAACTCACTATAACTACCTCAATTTCATTTGCCGTCCGGCAACGCTTCAGACTGAAAAAACATAAAATATACTTTCAAACACTTTCCAGTCGAGTTAAACTTGCACAAATTTTATTTTCCCACACTCATATCATTGCATCAATAAAAAGCGACCCACTTTTATTGAGAATTGTGCAAATTACTACCAGACTATTCTCTCTCCAATCTTCATAGTGTTTTTTCGTGCCTAATTGCAACATCATTTATCTATGTTCCGTGCCACGGCTAGCTACAGAAAGTGTGTAGTGTTAAAAGATAGGATTAAAAATAGTTAATGCAAAAAAGAAACCAATTTAAAAGTCCATCAGACCATCTTGATCAATGTTTCGTCGAAAAGCGAAAACGAGACGCTAAGCTTTCATGAAAAAATTATAAAACTTATTCATGCTCGTTATAATGCATTGTATTGCGATGTAATCTTACAGCAACAATACAATCTAACTTGAATCGCAGCAAAAACAACAAAAAACCATTTAGTTTTTTGGATAACTGGAGTAGGTCACATTTGCAAGAAATTGGGTCGAAGCCAGCCAGTTTGTTCATACACAGTCTCACATAGGCGAATATGCTTTGCTAACTATTGCCAAAGCAAGATTTGCTCAAATCTTACAGACTGACTCGGCCAAAGTATCTCCATCATGTCCATCAAAAGTGGACGATTGCCAACAAAAACGCATAAGAAAATTTGATGCATGGAAATTGTAAGGAAGTAGGTGCGTGCATTTTGCATTTTGTAGGGGAAAGTGTAAAATTTTCGATATAATTTACTTAAGTTACTTAGAATATCTGGAATTTGATTTTAAATAGTAATATGGAGTTTCTCTGTTTGTTTATCTTCAAGTGATATTGGCTTTGAAAACTCTATTGAATTTCTACGTGACTTTCCTAAAGCAGATCCTGGTGAAACCATTCATTTTTAGCTCTTCTGCGCATGGTAACTCGACTCAATTTTATCTCATTCGAAAAGAAATAAAACATAATCCTAAAGAAATAGAATATAATCCTTAAGACATCGTCATACCCTCGCTATGGAACGTTTAACTCGCCAACAATCCAGTTAAAAGCGGAAGCAATAAAAATCCTGATCATGAAATAGGGTTCCTGATAATAACCTTTAATTGCATTTTTATTGTCTATGATTATCATTCGTAACTGTGTTCAAAATATCATCCATCAATTTAGCAGTCTTATGTACACGTTAACAGTTGAGTTCGAATGATATGCTTGCTTTGAGTCATGAGCTAACTCCGTACATATGGTGGAAAATCAAAAGCGGCCAAGCAGCTGAGCCCTGAGGGAGACCAATCATGCAAAACAATTTTCTTGCTTTGAAATTATATGAGAACGGAATGGAATACATAAATTATTAGAATGTGTAATAACTTGTGATTCTGGATAGACTTAAAAACTAGTAATTTAACGTTTATCTTAAATCATCTTATTAAAAAAATTTTTTTACAGCGACTTGCTCCTTAGATAAAACTGAATTGGATTCCACATATTTGGTACTCTTATTTTGTACGCACAATCAAATCAACTACTGGGAACAGTAATAGCAAGGAGAATATATCACAGTCTTCGTAGAAACTCGACCGTGGCTGCCGCTTATTTGGAGCGAATTGATTTGACTGGGAGCCTTGAAAACATTAATATAAGAAAATGGCAAATTATGTTTGTATTTATGTTAAAAGTGAATCCCAAGTTTTGCAATAAAACGGCTCAATTTCGTATAGAAGTACATCGCGTCCTGGATTCATACCACATACTGGGCCGAGGCTACTCGAAATAAATGTCCCTAAAAAGTAAATGGTTTCACTTTCAATCCAGTTTTGTTGTTATGTCGACCACGCGATTGCATAGAATTAAGATTTCCAAACTATAAAGGATCTATCTTGAACTACTGGCTCTAAAAAACATGACATGTAGTAATCTACTGAGGCCAAAATTTCGCACATATTTGTTTATAAGGCTGAATTTATTTATTCTTTGTTGCAATTTGCAGTGTTTTGCACTCTACCAGAGTTTTATTCCAGTCCAATCATGATCTTAAAATAACGTTATCGTACGTTATATTTACCAACAAAAGAATAAATTTTCAGTCCTCAATGGAAAATTGTTCCCATAGCCTAATATGTAGCTGAAGTTTGCATCGTTGCAAATGCAATTTCCTAGGATTTCTCCGCGTTTTGATATTTGTGGATGATTTGACTGAAGTAAAAAACTAGAACAGAGTCAGAGTAGAGTTGAAATTTTGATAAGAAAATATAAGAAAAAATTGCCTATAAATTTATCAAAAAATAATACAAAATGTCGCTAATATCGAGACCGCAGCCTAAAAATTAACAATCAATCAAAACTTTTCAATGCTTCTGCGACTAATGTCCGTTCATTCAGAAAAAAGCTCGATTCGTCTAGGGATATTATAACTACCAAACTGTGTTCTACGGCCGCGCTTGCCGACTGAAAGGGCATAAGGGAATTCCGGACATCACGTTGAAGTTGCTAATCTCAGTCCGGCATATAGTTGCGAACTGCCCTTCTGTAATGAGGCTTTTTAAAAGGTTTCTAAAATTTGCATCGTTGCAAACGTACCGGTCCGGAATTGTTTCACATTTTATTTTTTTGGTTAATTGACTGGAATTTCATTTTTATCGATATTTAAAATCTGTAAAGTGCAACTAAACCAAAAGAGAATGGTTAAGTGAAATTGCGAAAAATAATTTTCGTAATTTACATGTTAAGTTGGAAAAATAAACCATAATCTTGTCATCCAGCAGCCCCAGTTCCAGTCTGGAGCTATTTACAGGCGAATTCGAATGTAAGGCCATTATAATATGTAGCATGGAAGGACTCAGAGCCATGCTGTATTGCAATTTTCATACAGGTGTATGGCCCCAAATTGCGAGTATTTTATTCCTGTAAACCACTCAAGGAATATTTTTATTCTTAATCCATATATTTTCGATAGCGTTTGTAAGTCACTGCCACATAGTCTGGAGCTATTTACAGAGCATTATCATACTTTAAAGAAAAGTATATAATATCCTCGAAAGGAGAGCTACTATGATAACAGTATAAAGCGTTGGATCAAAATGTGGCAATTCTAAGATCCAGTTCTGCTGCTATCCTCAACTTTAGGATTAACAATGACTGCTGAAAAAGTTGTAATCTAAAGGATAAATTTCAAAAACAAACCCAACCTGCCTTTTGAAAGTGAAGCAAAGACTAAATTTGGCAACAAACTACTCAAGTCCCCACCTTATATCGGAATGAATGCTGCATTCCTCTTGATTCCATGGGTTGTTCTCTTTATTGCTATGTTTTTCAAAAAATGTTCAAACAAACGTACACAACGTTTAAGAACGTGATTTTTTTAGAAACAAGACTCACGGGCGCAAACTTTTGCAGCACAGCCAAAACGAAATGGAAACGTTCAACGATCTCAATAACACAAAAAAAACTCTACGGGAAGCACGATAAAATGAAAACGTATTTATATTTGAAGCTTTTAGGGTCACTCTGTGCCCTACTGATAGGATTTCTATTAGCCACAGTTTGTTTGATCTTATTCCTTTCTTTGTCATTGATTGTAACGAGACACCTACAAAACCAATAATTTTCAACTAAAAATTTGGCGCAAATGATTTTTTCGAATAAAAGCTCAGTAAAACCAATTCATCCACTACCGACATAACGAAATGGAGGTCTTTAACAACCTCTAACAATTAAAGCTCTATGGAAAAACACGTTTAGTCCAAAACTGACAAGGCCACAATGTGCTCTGCTGAGAGGGTATATACTAGGTATATACGATGCAAACGCACTTGTTTCGAATTTTGAAACTTTTTGATTTTTGTCAATGATGAATCTGATATAAGAAATAAAATACAGAAAAAGTAAAAGTTGATCCGTAAATTTTGTCCAACTATGCAAAAGTATTCAAAAAGTGAAACGATACCAAACTGTTGCGTTTGCAATGATGCAAAGATACCTTACGACAACTGACTTATGAAAAACTATTGGCCACTAGGAATGACCTGACGGATACAGTGCACCTTCTATGCGATTCACAAGCCCTCACCGTGAGAGAATGATAGTCGTCCAGAGTATTAAGCCTAATTCATCCGAACGAGATGTCTGACATATTCTAAACTTGCAACGGCTACCCGTACTTTCCAGCAAAACTAAGAATTCTGTTGAAACAAGTACCTCGACTCTTTCGCGTTAAAGCATAATATGCTACGAACCTTAGCAGCGTATGCTGAGCTTTACGCGCTGCGAAGACCAAGCGTGATCAACATGCGCTATTCTTTCGAACTGTGCATCTCAAAGGTGTCAAAAGTTCGCATCGTTGCATACGTTACGACCTTAATTTTTTTCATTTTTCCATTATTTTTTTTTTTTGATAATTTGACTTCAGATACAGGTTTTAGTCTCAAATTGAAGTTTTTATTGCACTTTATTAGATTTTATTTTCAGTTTTAGCATTTTACTAAAAAGATACAGTGAACATTTGACAACTTTGCGTGTACAAACTTCAGACACCTAGACTTCAAAGTTTGTGCCTGCAGTTTTTATCGCTGCAAATGCAATTATCTCATTTTTTACACTTTTAATTTTGTGGATAGTTAAACTGAAATATTTGTCTCTATTGAACATCAAAAAAAGTCAAAAAACGCAAAATTTTAGAACAGTGTTTTTGCAAGAATGCTAACTTCAGGTACCTGTTTAACCACAGCTGAAACCCCCTAGATTTGATTGGGGAGCTTAAACCTGCATGTTTAGGTGTGATTGTTTCCACATTCTCCCTTTTTCTTACTTGTACAAAATTCATATCTTTATTAATAAAGGAATCTAACTCTTTTGTATGGTGCTTACGTTGTCAAAAAATGGGGACAAACACGTTCCATTAAGAAAACAAAGTTAAAATCCATCGAACCAAACAACCCTGAGTTTTTTTTCTGTAGTAGAAAGTACTTTTAGCTGTAGAAAAGTGGTTTTGTAATAGAATCTCAAAATTTTGTAATCAAGAGGCATTTATTGCTTTGCGACGTGCGTTTCTCCAGGCACCTCTAATCCAAATTGAAAAAAATCAACTTCCTTTTAATATTGTGATCCTTTTTTTAACACACCAAAGAAGATCGAACCGTTACGGTCAAAAATCGATTTCGAAAATGCAAGACTCACAAAATTAAAAAGTAGAATTTTATCACTTTGACCAGCTTGAATATTTTGTAAAATGAAAACTATTACAAATATTAGAATCAAATATTTCACTGTTTGGTGGTTATAAAAAATCTGTTGGTCATAAATTGATTATAAATTATTTGAATTGCTTGGGTTGTCTTGCAGTTTCTCTAAGACTATAATTTTGAGAATCTACAAAATTTAGCACTTCTAACCAAACTCGCAGCCATAATCAACTAGCTTTACTTAACTGACCCATAGATCTCGAAGTTTTTCTCCCAGAAAAGTTTCTAAGATGCCAAACGTAGTGGAAAGCATTACAAACTTCTCTTCTAAATCCGAAGCATCGCGTTGCCCAAATCCCTGCCGCTTGTATACAATTGAATATGTTGCCCCAAGAAGTTTTGAAGTAACTGTAAATTTCTAAGCCGCGGCTAAACATAATTAAATGCTTAAATAATTACGCATCAAAGTATGAAAGCAAATATTGTAACTTTCTATTTCTTCGCGGTACAATCTTGAACGTATGTATGCATGCATGCTTGCATGTAGGCAAATATCACACACACCTGTGTGCGAGTATGTTGAACAAGTCGAATACAGCTACTTTGTTGCTACTTTTCTTTTCAAAAATGTTTTGTGACCTCCCGATGTTCATATGAATGTAAAACGCGAAATTCGGTTCTATTCGATTCAAGTTTGAGTTTTCGAATAAAAATTTGGGTTTCGGATAATACTAGTCCCCCTCCTTAGCGGCTCAACACCACTTACGCTTCTTCTTTCCTCTACCCCAGCGTGGTCTACATCTTAAATCCATGGGCAAACAAATGAAAACCGCTATCTACGAATTGTTGAGATTGAAATAACAGTAGTTATGGCTGCAAATACTACAAATACTACTGTTGGCTGACTGATTAGCAATAGTAAAATGGCGCACAGGTGCCAGTCGAAAGTGGTGTGTCTTTTTCGTCCAAACAAGCGGACTCTGATTGAAGGCATCGAAGTCATCCAAACAGAAAAGTGGAAGAAGCTAAAGAAAAATGGTGAAGAAACGAGTTTGGTATCACAAAAAGTGCTACGACGCCAAATCCAACAAACGCTTGGAATGGTGAATAGTTGGCTCCGCTGCGCGTATCCCAACTTGCTGGAGTTGGGCAGGTTAATCATGATTAGGTGGATCGGTAGGTGGTGGAAGTAAAGTGGATCACTGCGAAAGAGCTGCTTCTATGAGCAAGAAAGTAAGGAGTGCTCATGTGAAGCTTTTCCATAGGTTTGCTGGATCCAGCCGCCTCCTGAAGCATGACTGCTAGCCCCTGGTACTGCAACTAATATTTCAGATTCGACGTCCATTTCGCATCCCGTATTTCTTCGAGGCGTCTTAGAAAGTTAATTAACCTGAAATTACCTGTAACATGTTTTGTGTAGGTTCGAAAGGAAATTTGTAAGTTGTCCTCAACTCTATTGCCTGGATACGATTAATACCAATTGGCTGTCTTCAACTGTGACCAATCTGTTCAGGGACAACTCTTCCGCACTGTTATTTACTTTTTCAGTTTCTTCACCATTCTGTCGGCTTGCATTTCGCTGTCTTCTTAACGTCACGGTAGCTTGACACTATAGCATCATAAACAAACCAAACGGTTCCGATAGTATAGTAGAAATAGCCTAAGCTGCATGGTATAGTCAAATAACGATGTGCTGTAATAATAAACTTCACCACTTGAAGCTAACAAACAAACAAACGAATCACGTCACTCTTCCTCTTCTTTATCTCGAGCTAGTGTGAAAGTATATAGCCTTAGCGTATGTATGTCAGTATAGGAGCGAGTGTAGAGCCTAGGCCACAAACTGGCATTATGCTGGTGGAGTTAGACATTATACGCTTTATACACATTATCGAATCGAGATAATGTTTATATGTTCCTTCGCTAACAACCGTTAGCTAGCAGCCAACTAGCTGTAAGCTAGATTTCTTAAGATGTAGCATGAGTACTACTAGAGGTCTAGCCCAAGCACAAGCTTCGGATCTTGAACGTTCTAATGTTTGTGATGTTCGTTTTCGAATGAGTGAAATGGGTCACGACTTTTATTTCAATTGTTGCCATCGAAGATACTATTAGAACTTGGAGCTGATGATGCCTTTTCTTCCTCCATTCTCAGACTCCGATTATTTGTTTCTTTTCGTGTTGTTCAAAAGACAACTATCGACAATGAGCAACAATCGCCTCGATTGTCCTCGATTGAAGAGAGCAAGTTAGCCTGGTCGTTTCTATGTGTTCGATTTCATTTCTTGAGTTCGACTTGGTGTCACGCCTAATGAATGCTAATTTGGTTTTATCGGTTTCTAATGAAGATTTCCACGAAAGTAATGGTTGCTTGCTGAAGGTATTCTCCTGTCACTTCGACACACTTGTGCTTCCCAACTAATGGACGAAATCTGACGGTTGGAGAGGTGCACGGAAGTATTGGAAGCAAGTTGAGATGTGGTGGATTTGGAAGTTTGCAGAAAGATCATTTACGTTCTTATAAGATATATTTTCAAGTTTCTGGAATGACTACATAGAAATTGTGTTGATAACGAGGTTGATTGAACCACTTTAAAATTTCACATAAGATAGCACCCTCATTAGAAAAGTTGCTTACTCAAATGGAATCCATATTTATGATGCTTATTGTTTTTCTAAGAATATATAAAACGGATGTATTAGGCGAAGTACAAAATGACACATATTTTATTGGAGGCCTAACTTTTCATTCCTTTAGCACAAGTCGTTCATACTTTACATCAATTATTTTAAGATTTTATAATAATAATGCACTCAAAATGATAATTTAAAATAACAAAACGAACACAGAAAAATATATTCTTCCTTGCAGTATGGTGAACTTTTGTTCGTACGCTCTGGACAACATGCAACATTGCATGTAAACAAAATTACATAAATTGAAAATGTTATAAAATTATTGACAAAGTTCATAAATAAGTCGCTTTGTTCTTTTTGGGACAAAAAAACAAAAAGCATGAGCCCAATGCAAACAATCTAATCACCATAACCAGTCGTTTCGAGGCTCAGATCAGGAGTAAGCTCATTGCAATATATGCACAAATAATCCTCTTCATCATTTTGATATTCACTGGGCAATCTTGCTTCTTCGCTGCCTTCTTCACAAAATGCCTTTACATCTCCCTTTCTCATTTTGTTATTTAATTGCTAGGATAATTCGAAAAAAGACGTTAAAATAAAAGAGGCTTTGTTTGTACTTTCCTTGTCCACTAATAAAACGTCCTTTCGTTAGTGGAGACAAATTTGTCCACAGAAATGAAAAGTGCAGAGCATGATGGGTGCTCTTAGATATGGCTTCAGGAATTTCACCAGAAATAGTTGTTTGTCAATCACGCTTGTTAAGCATCTTACCCACGGATATGTTTGTTGTCCCCGCAGGCTCAAACATGTAGTTAAGTCATATTTGAGAGTCTAGAGGCCAAATACCAAACATGTATGCTATCTTGAACAATCCAGCAATTCGGAACTGTGTAACAACGCGGACAGGATGTGCTTTAAGCTACTTGGGTGTTTTTTTTGTCTAAAATAAGATTTCAACAGGGTTTTTGCTTAGTCCATTTTGCTCAGTCTACAATCAAAATCATTTCGTACACAATTAAAATTGATGTTTAAACAAAGTTTAAACATGGAGTTGGAGGTTCTGTACAGGCGAGATACCGTATGTGGCTGAAACTTGACAGACTGGTAAAAGGTTTCCATAAAACCCAAAGAAATTCTGAACTGAGGCAGATTAAACGCTTGAGCGCGCTTTGCTGATATTGCTTCAGATTTACGTAAAAAAATATCTCCATTACGTTTCAAAGACCCTTCCAGCCATTCGTGTCGTGCCTTTAGTGATTGTTCACTAAAACTTTGGGAGAAATCGTTTCTTTCGGCCAGCTAAAACACTAACTCTTGAACTGATATTGGCGTCAATCCAAACAGACGAGACTCAAGTGGCTTCAAATGTTGAACTTACTACCCTTCTACGTCAGAGGAAACTAACGCTTTTCTAGATCCGAGACGTTTTGAACTTAAGTTAAAAGACCTATTGGTACATCAAGAATGCCTCCGAAGCATTGTTTGAGGAACTCAAATGTTTTTGATGCTTACAACCAACACTTTTGATTATTTTTCACCTCTTTCGCGTCTGTTGAGATGCCTGTCAAAAATTCAACCTTTTTTATCCTTTTCACGTATCAAAATAAAGATAACACAAATAATACGAGTCAGTTGTCATTGAAACAGTTATATCAGTGCTATTACAATCTGATGGATGTTTGAAAATATCGATCAAAACCAGGAAAAATAGAGAAAGGACTTCCCAATAAGAAAATTTCACCTTAGTATATTTTAGTAGCTGCGACATGTATTAAAAGCTTTTCTATTTGTTAAAGATAATAATTTAAAAACATGAAATTCTGAAAAAAATTAACAATGGGAAATCTTTGACCATTCATCTCGGAAACGAGCGATTTTTTAACTGGATTTATTTAACTCTAATACATACTTTCGATATTTTAATAGTGAAAAATCTTCCAAATAGGTCAGCCAGATCAATAATCAGCCACAGCAAAATCGAATTTTTAGTTTTAATACAATAAACTAGTTTGTTCGAACAATTTCAATCCTAAATTCGAAATCGATCGCTAAATTTTCGCTAAGAATATGTCATTAATAATTAATTTAATTAATTAATAATAATTCAATTAAATAATTAACAGCTTAATTGAAACAAAGTGATAAATTTTGATGCAGCAGTTGATTCAACTTTCTAATACTGTCTAATTCAATCCAGGTCGCTTACATTTATACTATTTCAAAATACAAAAACAGCAAATCTCTGGTTTTCTCAAAAGCTACTTAATGTTCTGTTTGAACACCAGCCGATCATCAAGCAATGTAGGATCAAAACGTGGATGAAATAAACAGATTACAAGGCTACCAAAAACATGAATATTGACTGAGAATATTCTCATAGTTACTCAACAAAGAAAAATACAAAAATAAAACGATGTTTTGCGGTGTCAACTGATTTTATCCCGGGAGGAAAGAACTTACATTGCTCTTAGGAGCAGATTCTTCGAAAGGAATGTGGGCTGATAAAATAAAAGATTTCATTATAATATCCAGTGGTTTTAAGCGCTACTATACATGTGAATTGAACAAGGGCATTCGACCGTTCTGACGTTAATCTACATACAATAAAGCTCCGAACGAACTTCTGATGAAAAACTGGCAAACAATTTTCTAAGGTCTTGTATATTCAGGTTGTCAAAAAACTCTTCAAACACCGAATGGAAAAGAAGCTCTTGGATTCTTTCCTTGTTGAATTTATTCTATTAAGTGCGCAACTAAGTTCTCTCTGTTGTTTTTTTTTATGAAATTGTCACTTTATTGTGAAAAAATTGTTAATAATGATTCATTCAAAATATTGCCCATCGCTAGCGACAACTTTTTCCCATCTTTATGGCATAGCTCGAATACCATCACGGTAGAAGTGTTCGTCTTTTGAGGCTATCCACGAATCAAGAGATTTTGAGATGTCTTCATATGAATAGAACTGCTGATTAGCCATACCGTGTGCCATCGAACGAAATAAGTGATAATCGGACGGCGCAATATCTGAGGAATATGGCGGGTGGGGTAGGACTTCCCATTTGAGCGTTTCTAAGTAGGTTTTAACGGGTTTGACTACATGAGGCCGAGCATTGTCATGCTATTGTGGCCGCTTTTCGCGCAGTGCTCGGCTCAATCGCATCAATTGAGTTCGATACCGTTCCCAAGTGATGGTTTCGTTCGGTTTCAATAGCTCAAAATAAATAACACCGCCCTGGTCTCACCAAAAGCACAGCAAAATTTTCGCAGCGTGAATATTCGGCCGAGCGGACGAAGTAGAAGCATGACCGGGCAGTCCCCATGATTTTCTTCTCTTTGGGTTGCTACAATGAATCCATTTTTCATCACCCGTAACGTTGCGATGTAGAAAATCCTTCTTTTTTGCCACTGGAGCAGAAACGACGCACTTTTGAAGAAACGACGCTCAACGTCTTTTGGCTTCAATTCATAAGGAACCCAAGTTCCTTGTTTCTGAATCATTCCCAACGCTTGCAAGCGCTTGGGAACTACTTTGCGGGCAACTCCTAATACTGAAGCAAGCTCCTGTTGCGTTTGGCACGGATCTTCATCGAGAAATACCTCCAATCCAGCGTGTTCAAAGGTTTTTGGTCTTCGTTAACGCGAACGGTCTTCAACATCGAAATTACCGTCTTTGAAAGGACAGAACCAATCACGACACGTTGTCTCACTTACAGCAATATCTCCATAAACTTTTTGCAGCTCTCGATGAGCTTCAGTCACCGTTTTCTTTGAATGAAAGAAAAAAGCATCACTTCCCGCAAATGACGATTATTTGGCACAAAATTCGACATTTTTACACAACCAAAAGTATATGACACAAAACCAAAATCACTTATGTATCTAAGCTTGGTCCATGACGATATGGTTATGTCACAATTGACCAGCACTTATTACTGAAGCCATCTCTTAAAAAAAAACAGCGGGAACTTAGTTGCGCACCTAATAAAGTAGCTTTTTTGGGGTAGGGAGGTGAACGCTATTTACGCCCTGAGCGTCGGACTCCCAGTGGACGTATTGGACTACCGACTAAACACTCCTCTGTCAACCAGAGCGCCTAGCCTGGAACCGTTTGACACATTACTTCGGGCTAAGCCTCCCAATTTTACGCCTTTTAGCGCCTTCGGGTTACAGGGACTCCTTCAATTGGATGGGAAAGAGGCTAGAGAAGGAAGCCATCCTCTCTCGACGCCTCCAACCGATCAAGTATGCCTTTTTTCATTACTAAGATTACCCGAGCGTAAAGTGCCACTTGATTCCATTTGTCAAATAATTTCAGCATCTCTTCGATTAGGCTATCTGGGTAGAGCTCTCCCACTTTTTCGGCAAGATCGCCGCGCTCTTTGTCCCATCTTCTGCATGAAAAGAAAGTATGACGTCATCCTTCACACGAATGCAGAATATGCAATCTGGAGACCGTGACTTACCTATCCTGTGCAGGTAAGACTGAAAACAACCGTGTCCAGGTAGAAGTCAGTCTCACCATGCGTTCGACTGGGACATGATCTCAAGTCTTTGATGAGCCGCACGGTCCATCTTCCTTTTAGCTGACGTTCCCATGATTGTTGCCATTCGTCGAGAGTGCATCGTCTTTCATCGCGAGCAACTTTTTCCTTATTACCCTCATGCCTTCGGCGGTAGACTCTATCGCGCTCTCTATCAAAGAGAGCGATGGGTATCACCCCTGCAATTACCAACACCGCTGACTCAGAGACTATACGGTATGCTGATGCAATCCGCAGTGCTCCTCGTCTCTGCACCTGTGCCAGCCGTTTTCGGTGCAGTTCCTTGTTGAGAGCTTCACTCCATATCTCTGCTCCATAAAGAAGCGTAGATTGTACTACACTCATTAGCAGACGCCTTTTTGTTGGACTTGGTCCCCCATTATTTGCCATTAGTGGACTAATTGCCGAGACCCCTGATGCGGCCTTGTTTTCCGTTGCCTTGCATTGCTCCGAGAAACTCAGTTTAGAGTCTATCAGCAAGTCCAGATACTTATCTGATAGTTTCGACTGTACTAATGTGTCCCCGACTCGGACCATTTTGGCTCTGGGGATCCTCTTCTTGGTCAGGATGACCACTTCGGTTTTCTCTTACGCTAGGTTAAGTCCGTGAGTGGTCATCCAGCTCCCTTCCCGGCGCATTAGTACATTTAGCCTTAATTACACTTGATCGACTGTACGCCCAGCCACTAGTGCCGTAACGTCATCTGCATAGCCGATCAGTCGCGAGTCTTCCGAATGTTCAAGTCTGAGCAGTCCGTCGTAGGAGACGTTCCACAAGTCTGGACCGAGGATGGAGCCTTGGACCACACCTGATTTGACTTGCATACGCCGACAACCTTGCACCGTGTTGTAGATCAGGCTGCGATCCTTCAGGTGATTTCTGACTATCCGCATCAGATATTCTGGAACTTGGAAAGAGTTTTCTAGGGCTTCCAGAATATCCGTCCATCTAGCGGAGTTGAATGCATTCTTTATGTCCAGCGTCACTAAAAGGACTACCCGACGGTTAGATCGACTGCGTGCCTCCGTCTGTTGGACCGCACTTACCACTTCCGCGACTGCATCTATAGTGGAACGTCCCGTTCTGAAACCATACTGCCTTGGAGAAAGATCCACAGTGGCGTGGATAACGTTAGCGAGTCTTCTCTTTACCAGTTTCTCGAGCACTTTCCCGGCCGTGTCTAGCATGCATAACGGTCAGTATGCTGACGGCGACTCGGAGTTTCCCTTCCCCTTCCTGATCAGCACGAGTCTTGCCATCTTTCAACGCTCAGGGTAAAAATAAAGTAGCTTTGATGATGATTAAAGCTCCAAAATTGTAACCTGAATTTTCTAAACAAAAACACGAATTTTTTTCTTGTGTTATTTGCAGAAGAATTGAAAGAATTTATTCACACATATCTAGAAAACTTGTTTAAAATGCTTCTTTATTTTCGTTTGAGAATTTTCATTTTCTTAATGTAACCAATCGGGGGTAACCAAAATTGACGGGGCCAAATCCTATCTCAGTACCCCTTTCGGCTTTCCTATGTTAAAAATTCAAAAATGTTTTCATTCATGGTTGGAATTTTGATGATAGAACATCACATGACATTATTTAATACCATACCAGAGCTTTGTGTGAAAGGTTCTCATTAAGAGGCCAAAAGTTATAGCCAGTATATCGGGTCAAAGTCCTTACTTGTGAGTTTCTATATGCCGATGTTTCGACATAGGCTTACTGTCTAATATTTGTCTTAGCTCGCTTCCAATGCTGTTCTAGTTTTAAATGCGGTTTGTCATTTTCACTTCATGAAAAATTTGCCCATTTGTCTTTATCCTTGCATATATAAATTAATGTGGTCCATTTATGGGCGTCCTTTAGTGTGGTTTGTTGTTGTTTCCTATTCTTACACCGTGTGGTCAGTTACTTATCTCATGTTTCTTGTACCCTTTGCTGTTAGCAATCTTGGATTTGTTATTGCGTGCGAAAAAGCAGCTGCTGAAGTTCATGGGAGTGGAATGAAGATTTTATACCATTGACCTGTGTCCTGCTAACTTGTGGTCGTTCGATTTGGTGCGTATGGTGCGGTCTGCTGCTGCTGGTAGTTTCCTGTAGATTTTGTTCTCCAAGCGGGTGATTTTCTGTATAAAGGTTAGGTCAATTTAGTTGATTTCTCCACTTATCTTGTGTAGATCCTGTCCATATACGTAAGTAGCTGGTCCATATTTGCTGTTGATTCCATTTAAATAAAGCTTGAAAGTACGGTGTTTAAAGGCTACAACTAGTGAATTATTACCATACTTTACCTTATTACCATGAGCCGGGAGAAGTTTCTGCGCTTCATCTCATCTCAACTTATGGGTACTTTGGTACTACTATGGAAACTTACAAAAACTTTGGTCGATTTTCGGATGGACTACAAAAACACATCAGAATTGTGTGATCTAATAACAACTACGATTTTCCAACAAGCCTTGAACGTGTGATAAAAATTATATGCAACTAATCTTGTGGTGTATAAATATTTGCGCATATAGACTCATTTTTTTTCAATTAAACTCCGCATAAGTAGCTTCAAACTTTCAAGTCACATTTTCATTAAAATTTATGAATGACTAAATCCAAACAAATTGCCTTTAACAGATATCTCACTTACTCATTTTCCATAAGTTACAATAGCATACAGTCACAACATTGAATCCAACATTTTTTTAAATTATACACTTCACCTTGCTACATTTTCCTGCCTATAAATATTTCAAGAAAATCATAATCATTCAATTAGATAAATCACCATTGATATCCAGTAATCCTTGACGGGAGAAAACGGGTTGTGTAACATATAGAAAAGCAAAGTTGACATTTTCAACATGTGTGTAGTTAAAAGCGAACAACTGGAAATTTATTAACAAAAACCAGATGGAATATCTTCAAGGTGAAATGACTGTCGCATCAAAGAAAAACAAAACCATACGTACGCAGTTGAAGGCAAAAACAAACAAAAAATGTATATATTTTGATGCAAATAAAATAACAAACATAAATTAATAGAAAACAAAATCAAAATATCCAATAAAGTTCAAAATTCGGCCCCATTCATTTTGAGCGTTGGTTTCCGAAGATTTCGGAGTGTATATGGAAAAAATGACAGACAAAAGGTAGGATGGTCTGCGCATTGTGGGAATTGGTCAAGATTGGATCTTCGCGTCCAGTGCGAACAATAATCCTTTTAATATTTTGAAAAAGCAAAAACCGAATAAAAGAACTGAATTGCACAGTTAGCAACTTGAATTCTGATATTTGTTTCCAATTATTCTCGCCCAAAATAAAAATTTGTTCTTCTTGCCTTATCGGTGTGTTAATAAAAATTCACATTCATTAAAAGGCTATAAAAGTATCCGAAAAATCACATCATACCAGAACCGCTCGTTCTCATCCATTTTGAAGCATTCCTTGAGATGGTTCATTGTGCGTAGTATGTAGTATCATAAAATTCACGATTGATATAAAAAAGTCTTCAAAAGGAATTCCTTGTTGTTAAAATTCCGGTTCCAGTATGAAGTCGAGCAGTCTGGATGTAGAGGAAGCCTAATTTGCCTTCCAAAACACGGAAGGCATATGGTAATGACCTAGGCCGCGACTGAGCCGTAATGCCGGCAAGTTGGCTGGCCGGCCGGCCGGTCAGTGGCTTAAAGCTTGAAGCGCTAAGCTTGAACGGCAGTTATTTGGTTGTTGCCCCCGTGAACCTTTTCGCAGGCTTACGTTTAGTTTCGATACCTCATTGAGGATGTGCCAATGATATTGCATTACCATTGTGAGCTCAAAGTATCAGTTGAACAGAATGAAATTTAGGCTAATTCGTATACAAAGTACGTTCACACATATTCCAAGTAAAACCTAAAAATCGTTACTTTAGAATATAAAGTCAAATTCCTTACCCAAATTCTAGTTCATGCTTGGTCAGCTTGTCAATCAGAAAATCACTTTATGCGCATAACGCATGACACAAATTAAGACAAAACAAAATTTAGCGGCGCTCGTTGAGTAATATTTGGTGATATATTGCGAACCACTAGAACTTGAGAAACAATTTTTTTCCTGATAATCAATTTTATGCAGCAATGCATACACAAATTTAACAAATTATCTGTATGGTTTCACTATGTACGAGCTAATAAACTTGTTAATGCTTGCACTGATAGTTTTTTAGATTTTCATCTAAAGCGTGCCAGCGTGGTATATGACTATATAAGGTTTTACACTGTAGCTCACTGCAACCCTCATTAGATAGGGCTTAACTTGCCGCGCAATTATTTCCAACCACAAAGTGACCACTGTCGACTGTCCCATCGTTTCGATTAGAGGAGTTCATTGTCATATGCTCGCAAGTATCTCTAAGTTCATTGAATATCAACAAAATGTTAAGTGGCGCAATAATTGATAGTTTATTTTAAAACCATAATATTTGGCCTCCAGGACTAATAACACATGTGTAAGCATCGATAAAAGAAAAGTTATTAAATGCCACCCCCAAGAGATGCGTGCAGTTTGCTTCGATGCAAACTCCACGTTTCTTAATTTGAAATTAAATAGAAATATGACAGTCCAATTTTCTAAGAAAATATCAAAACGTAAAACTTAAACCTATGACCGTTGCCTTTGTAACGATGCAAACTTCAACCACTTTCTCTCATTGTGTTGTACAATACTTTTCAATATAGAACTAGCACCCAACTGTCAAATGAAACTCATTGAGAATGTTTTCAATTCTGAAGTAAGCATTGACCCAAACACAACACTCTCGATCTTTTTCACTTTACGTAGATTGTCAATATTGAACTGGAATGAAACTCAAGTCGAGTACAAAAATGTCAAAATTGAGTTAGAAATTTCCAAAGATGTGCATCGAAATGTGAAAAAAGTTAACCTTTTCACTGCTACGTGGTAGGGGCCTGACTATACTCTGGGTGCTGGCCTTTCCCCACTACAACTTACCTCCCGTGCTGAGTATTTTCGCGCCTAAATGTTGAAAATGTTCTGCCCGACTTTAGGGGTGGTCCGCAAGTACGGAACATTCGGCTTGACCTACTAGAGTGGGGCGTAGCAAGACGGGAGAGCCTTACCGGCCAAACTATAGGAGGACGTAGCAGTTAAAAGGTTAAAATATGAGAACGTTGTGTTTGTAACGATCTAAAAACTCCAACCTATTTGCATTTTGTTTTAGTTAACAACTTACTTAAGCAATTTGATGATCGATGACACAACTATCTACTTTGACACTTGGGTCTTAAGGTATTAGTATTTATTTCCAGGTCACAACTTCACCACCAAGTGATATGGCCAGTATCGCGATTGATTATTTCCTGTCAGAGCAATTTGTGCTTAATGATGTGTTAGCAAAAAGACAAATTTGGACCCAATCTCCTATATAATATACTATATCCTATATATATACTCCTATATAATCTACTATATGAACTTGCAGTTCATATAGTTCTTAATTACTGTGAGTACTATTGCCAAACATAACTACCTCTATCATGACGTCTATTGACGATGAATGAACGCATTAAACTGCGGTTCCCAAATCAAGATTTGGCCGAAAGATTTAGTGATGGAGAAATCGTCCTTGTTTAATGTCTTCCATGTACAAGTGTAAGAAAGCGAGATAATTTACAACGCATTAGCAACAATGACTTTCTTTCTGAAAGTAAGCTATTAGGCATGGTCAAAGGGTATGGATTGCGTTCACATTATCTGGTCAAGTGGTGACTAATATTGGATGCTTACTCACAAGTACCTGAAACAATCCATTTGCGGAATCCCGAAAAGCATTTTCATTGCCGACATACATGTCGTCAATGGTTGCTAGTGAAAATTGAGTCAACTGAATTCTTTTCACATGATGATGATGGGCAACAAACAACGGATGTCGTCATAACTTTTTGTAATATGACGCACATATATATGCGCCTGGGTCGTTACAACCATATTAGGTTGAAAAATGCGATAAGAGGGTACAGTACGTTAGCTTTGACAGTGATAAGATTGATCACAATGCAAACATGCGTTCACTATGTAGCTTAGAAAAGTCTCGTTCAAAGCCACTTGTTGATGGGGAAACCTATAGATTAGCTATTAATGACTTTGATGAAATTGATTGCAAGAAATTCGAAGAAGCAAATTGCAGTATATAATCTAAAAAAATGTCAACAGGGTGAGTAATATGAGAAAGCCATCAGGAGGATGCAATAATTCTTTTCGCCAATGTTCGAAATGTAGATGGAGTTTTTTTCTCGAAGATGAGTTTTTTCGAGCAGGTTCGAGCGTCAGCAGATAAGGCCTCCGTGCGGGTATCGGCGCTAAACCACATTATGGCCAACACGCAGGGACCAACCTAGAGCAAAAGACGTCTACTGATGAGTGCAATGGAGTAATGGAGTCAGTGCTCTTGTATGGCTCCGAGGTTTGGGCTGACGCTCTTAGTAAAGAGACGTACCGAAGGCGTCTGGCACAGGTGCAGAGGCAAGGAGCTTTGCGGATAGCCGCTGCATACCGCACTGTCTCTGGACCTGCAGTGCTGGTAATCTCGAGGGTGGTTCCAATTATTGGGAAATGGGATGCTGTTGCACTCAATATATATATATATATATATATAAAACACTTTTCTGTAGTTATTTAATTCAATTTTTTTATTCAATTTTAATATGTCGAAGGACTCATCTTTACTCGTTTAGACTTTAAACTGAACTGACAAAAATTTAGAAAAACTGTATCATTCTTAAAATCTCCCGGCCACATGTGTGAAATCTACACTACAATGTTAAATCAAACAAACCAAAATAAAGTCTGCAGGCCACATGTGTGAAATCTTTAATTTTATTATCTTGAAAACATTTCACACAATATTTGTCTGACCCTAAATTTATTTGGCACAGACTTTGAATGTAAATATTCATCATCAATAAACGAATATAAGAAGTTGAAAATTTATTTTTGTATTTCCAACATCAATTAAGTTACTTGCAGACGAACGGGAACGTGTATACTCACGTAGGGGGGAGTCGGCGAGAGAAACCGTCAGCCGAGAGGAACGGAGAAGAACCCTTATCTTATGGCAGCAAACATGGGAAAACAAAACGCGAGGCAGGTGGACCGCACGGCTGATAAGTGACTTGGGGCCGTGGTTCTACAGGATGCATGGTGAGACTGATTATTATCTGACGCAACTGCTCAGTGGTCACGGGTATTTTCAGTCTTACCTGTATAAGATGGGAAAGACACCATCGCCATCTTGCGTGTTCTGCCCGGGGATGACAGATGACGCCTGCCATACGTTCTTTACGTGTAATAGATTCACAAGACTCCGTTCGCATCTCTCGGAGAAAATTTGCGTAATTTCCCCAGGAAATTTAACGGGAAAAATGATGAAATCAAAGGACAATTGGAGCTGTGTGTCGCATTACGTACAGACAGTACTCATTATAAAGAAGGACATAATGGATCGCTTGGCGAGGGAGGGAACATCTCTGTAACGCAATATTATAGTTACTAATCGCAATTCCTTCCTATCCATCCGTGGAGAAAGAGAGATTTCCCTTAGCTTGAAGACATCGCTAAGCGATGATTAATGAGGCCTAGTCGGAAGTAATGTGATAAACAGTTCCAGACTAGGTTCTCGATGTGACAGGGGAGGTGTTAAGTCGGTAGTCCGGTAGCGGGGGAATCCGACACTCAGGGCGTAAATAGCCTTCAGCTCCCAAACAAAAAAAAAAACAAATACAAAAATGATTGAAATGTAAGTTGTGGCGCTAGAAGCCCTTGATTAAGTTGGGACTCAGTTGAATCATTCATTTAAACGAATAATATAAATGAGGATAGTTATCATGCATCAATTTTTAAAGACGATTTTTTCACGACAATAGTTTGTAATTAATTAGGCCAAACTGCAGTGTAACATAATAAACATTACTCTTAAATTATGCTTCGAAATAGCGACAATCGAAGCTATGCCAGAATGTTTTTAAGAAAAAACTTTTTTTCATAACATAAACGACAAAAAACCACTAAATAAAAACAATGTTTTTATCGTGAATTTGGCATACAAGTTAGTTTGTTGGACTATCTTTCTTATAAGTTCATCTGCCAACAATAATTTGAAGTTATTGAAGCGTTTAACAGGTGTTTCAATATCATTCCCAAAAAAAAAAAACGTTTGGCGATATAATAAAAAAAATTAAAGAAACACATTTTCAATATTTATTTTTATAAATTATTAACATTTGTGATTGATTTCATCTTCGAAAAATATAATCAACGTAAAAAAAATAAAAGAAAATTTTCTTTTTAATTTTGCGTTTTTTATTTGAATTTTCGTAGTCAACTTCGACCGTAATTTTTTTTATTATTTCTTAGGTAAACTATCAATGTATATTAATTTTATTAATTTAATGATTTTCGATTCATTTATGATATGATATATATCATGACCCTATTCGCATCTGCTGCTTACACTCACCCTTGTTTTTTCGTAATCCTAAAACGGTTGAGTTCCTATCAGATGAACATAATGTGTTTATATTAAACATATATATATTATATATATATATATATATTCTCATCGTAAAAATATTCGTAAACAATCCTCTCAACCACTTTCTAAATTTTCCACTTCCGAGAGCCTTCGTTTCAACCTTTTATTAATTTTTATTATGTTATAAATATTTATTAATAAAAATAATATAAAATATTCAAATCATTCAAGTAACAACCTTATATATTGTAATTTGTTAAATGGAGACGCAAATAAACAATACAATCGCAAATAAAACAGCATAGAGCAAGGAGAGAGAATATTTTAAATTGTTGAGAAAGTACATAAGAAAATAAAAGAAAGAACATAAGAAAATAAAATATTGCCAGTAGCGCTGGTAGTTCGAATTGTTCGTCCTTACATGCTATGCTAACCAGACTGTTAGTTGGAGCGCAAATGGTTAAGATATAACAATAAATAGGAAACTAAAGCTTGCATCGTTGCAACCGCAACTGTCTTGAACTTTTTCATTTTTTGAATGTTCTTTGGACAATTTAACTTAAAGTTTTGTTAAATTTTATGCGCATTTTTAAATTTTTTGCTTTCTATTAGGTTTCCATTTCAGTTTAACCATCTAATTAAAAACAAATAATGAATAAATTTGATAGAGTTGTAACAATACTTGATATTATTCATTTTTCCTAGTTATGTTTGTATTTCCTTCTTCTGCTTATCTCACTCAGCTTCACTACTTCTGAATTGGAATGCTATTGGAATATGTCAAATACACTTAATTTCATATAAAATACCGCGTACGTGATGCGGACTGATTTTCTTCGTCTGACAGAAATCAGAGTTCAGCAAAAATATAAGTTCTAGCTCACCTAGTTTCAATTGCGAACATTCAAAGTGCCAATTTTGAAATATGTTATTATATTGACAATTTTATCCTTCCTGTCAAATAGGGATTTTGGTCTTTGCGCCTGGTTAAATATGCAAATAACTTCATAAACTCAACTATCCAGTTATTAATTTCTCTGTTAATTATGTATGCTGCGCACAAATCATGCTCATGATTTCGACAGTTAATAATTAAAATCCTCGAGATTGCTATTCTGTCAGACCGTCATCTACCAACTTCCGTGTGCATTTTAATATTCAGATATTGTTGCGCGTACACATTTCACGTGACATTCAAAAAAGCTAATAGTGCGCCACTTCGGGCCGGGAAAAACGTGAGCTTGCGCCGAAATCGTAAGACGGTGTCTCGAAGTAACATCAAAATTACTTGCACATATTCCATACACCTGGGACGGAATGATACAAAGCAATTGAAATACGGCAAAGACAACGCATTTCAACTGTTAATTTCTTGGATGCTGAAATTCCATCACGCAAATGCGCTTCTTCGAGGCCAGGACTGGGGCCAGGTAACGGTAGAGGGCGTATGTTGAAGATACACTCCATATATGTATGCAATAGGAAAACGCACAACAAAATTATCAAGAGTTGGCTGTCGGCATTTTGTTTATGTCGCCGCTGGCCAGTCCCGTCAAATGACACTAATTGACCAGTAATTTCAAAATTATCAGATTCGGAGATGCTTCGATGAACGCCAGCATCCATGAAATGGAATAGTTAAAGTATTTTTACTTGGCGAAAGGTTCGAGGCGTAGCGATAGCATAGATACAAAATAGAAAAAGAAAGATAAATACCATAGCCCTAACTGCGTTAAAAGAGGCCTTCGAGGCAATCGAGCCATCATGTAGCATTCCATCAAGTGTTGGGTTCGAAGTTCAAACTAAACGTCTCTTCTAGTTGTTGGAAAACCTTGTTAGGCTGACCGAGATGATGTTGGCTCTTTCACAATACTGAAAAACGGGACACAATCGACGTACTTCCTCTTCGATTTGTTGCTGGAATTGTGCGGCAGGAGGACTTTCTAAAATTCTTTAAAAAGTAATTTTCACAAACCTCTGATGACCATATCTCTTACCTGCTATGCATTAATTTCCCAGTATGTGTATGCCGGTGCAACTCAAAACAAACCGTTCTTGGAGTCCAGAATACACTTTCGATCGATGACTAATTGCAGAGTTTCCTCACACTCTCGTCATCCTCCCATGCATGCCTAGATATATTCATAACTGTTAATTTCATTTTCATACGTTGAGAATTGTTGATTTGACCCCAACTTACACTAGATATCATTATCCGTTAGCATCATTTCAACGAAACCAGCTAGTTAAGCTTTTTTTGGGGCCATCATCAACTCAACTCACAAAAAAGACCAACCAAAAAACAGTTAGCGGGAAACTAGTCTAAGATTCATGTTACGCTGCCGGTTTGACCCAAACAAACGTATAAAGCATGCTCGCCTCCGTGTTCGTAATCGCGCCACCATAACTATCTTCGCAGCGATTTCAGGGGGAATGGACAAAAATTCCAAAGCGTAGCAAGTTCCGTACGACAGACATCTTGTATCTGCGCCTGCTACTACGAAATATCTCACGCTTCAGATTTGGATGAGATCATTAAAATGCTTGGAGCCTGCCATATGACATATATGTAAACTACAGCTACGACGCTGCTACAAACGAGATTACTTTAGCTTTATCAACCCGGAAATTAAGTGAAGAAGCTTTCAATCGTCATGGTATGCATTACACCATCGAGGTGCTCTTCTGTGTTGGTGTTCTCATGACTTCATACGCACTGAATTTTGTGCGTGGTAGCAGGACAGACTGCTGCAGGTGGGACGATGGGGTGGATGGCGTCAGCGACATTGAAAAGGGAAAAGATTGATTGGGACGTGAAAAGCTTTGGAGCTGTCGTAGTAGATCACATCAGGCTGCTTGTTTTCGTTTTTCCAATGAACGCGGTTAACACGTCTATCGCAGGATGATTGTACGCAGGACATTGTATTGTGTGGAGGCGGCGACGTAATGCGTGGGCGAAGGAATTACATGGAACGAGCTGCCCCAATGACGAACATTGCCTTCTGAGAAAATACGGAAGACGATTTCGAATATTTAGGATTCGGTGCAACTAAGTAGTGAGAATGCGGTTGAATTGTTTAGAATGAGCGTTTAAAGTAGAGAAGGAATAGTCGTTAACACCGAGGACAGTGGCGCTCATGCACTGTGTACCATGTGCAGTTCGTCCTTGTGTTGAAATGTTTCAGATTGCACATATTAATCCACAAAATGATGAAGTCTATAGATTATCTACCTACTATATTAGAACATATCGCCGTCGTTAGTAAATGTTCTCGTGAATTTTTCAGGACTCAAGGAATTTCACAAATCGATTGTTACTATCAAACACAGCATTAGGACGAACGATGAAACGACTAGACTTTGCCATTGGTTAACAAAGTCATGAAACTGCTTCTTATAAAAAGGTCCTTGAGCTAAAACTACTTTTATTTGCCTTAAAGGGCACCTCCAGCTTCGAACGTTAGCAATCATGACTCCAATTACAAGCGCAATTTTGAGCACAATTCGATAACCACATTTACTCCTATTTCCGTGAACATGGTGCCCTTCGATGTTACCTGCAATCGATACAATCGAGCTACAGAATTCCATATTTGATCTAATTCCTTTAATATTTCCGTTTCCTTTCCGTTGCTAACCCTTTGCAATATCTCGAAATCTGTCACTCTATGAGTCCAGTTGAAAAAATAGAACTTTACTATTACAACGTATTTCAAAAGCTTCCAGCTTGTGCTGTTGAAGATTTTGATCCTGTCTATGACTCCATTCCTTACAATAGTTTTGACAAACACAATGAATATCACCATTCCAGTAGAATCTCCCAGTAGAATGTTAAAAATCTTGTTTCGTAATACTAAGCACAGACACATAAATACGAATTTTCCTTTTTCGACATGTCTTCGAATTAAATTTGAATTTAAGTACTCCTCGGTGAACATACAACATAGTAGCATATAGTTTTACGCAGTGGAAAGCGACAAATGATTCTAATTTGACAGTTCAGATAGGGGATTTGATCGCGTAAAGTCTTTTGCTCTGAAATTTAGTATTTAGTGGTACTCGGTACTACTAGAAAAAATTTAATTTAATTAGCATATTAATAAAAAAGGCTGAACACGATCTTTTTTGTGTAAACTAGTCTAATAGTTGCATTTATCCGGTTAACCTCCTTTAAAATTTTGCACTGGCGGATAGCAGTTTATTATCGGCTCTTCAGCACATTAAGGATTGCAGAGAAATCGCTAAGACATACGTCTGGGATCACACATTTTGGGCCGAATTGTGCATTCTAAAATCAACTTAACTTTTCTTATGGAGCGAGACTTCTTAACCTTCCAAGTAGGATGCATTCTAGGTATCGTTGAAAATGATGTTGTTCTTAATAATTATATAATGTTTTTAATTGAAACATTAAATTGAACGAAACTCCAAGGAATCGTAAAGTGAAATAGAGTTTATGTATTCTTGAATAAAATTTTTTTACAATAATTATTTAAAATTTTATTCGAAAATGAATTCCACCAAAGCTCCTGAAACATTTTTTGCGTGAAATATTTTTCTCCGTGAAGAAGAAGCATCTCATATATATCTTGATTCACTTGCGGGGAACTCTGAACTCTGCTGAGTCTCATTGAAAATTCGCTGTTTTTTTTTTGACGGAAAACCGTCGGGATGGATCAGTACGTGGTAATCTCCCTGCGCCCACAGAGAAAGTATTCCGCAGATCTCCTAATGGTACCGGAGAGTCTTCATTTTTGTTATCTGTTACCCAGTGTCTTGCCACTAAACGGAAAAGTTATTTGTGCTCCATTTTTTGTGATTCTTTCGTTCATTGTTTACTCTAAAGGAATTTAGTCCACAGTTTTTAGGATAGAAGACCGCCTTCTAGCCCATAGACTTTCTCTAGATAAATCAATACGAAAAAACTGATCCGCGCGGTCAATCCCTTTCATGAGGTTAAGATATTCATGAATATAGGCCAGTTTTACGGTGTACTTTCTCTATTTTTCTATTTTCCCAGTTGTAGAGGCAGAACTGTCATAAATAATCAAAGTCATTCTGGTAATCCGCAATTCAAATACTATCCTTTTATAGAAAATATGTCTCCTTTCTTCATCATTTTTTATCTTTATTTTCAAATTTGGCGGTGAGCATCTTCTCTTACTAATAGTCCTAGATATATTAGTGTTGATTTGGAAAAGCAATTCAGTGGTAGATGTACTATTATAAAAATTTCCCTGCTAAACATGGTATCATATACCGAGACTGAAATCAAGAACTGAAAGACTAGTTCGGTCCGATTTTTATCCCTTGAGCAGTATATATCTCAATGTTGTATATGTAACCAGTGTTACTCTTGCATACCATCCGATCAAAAAAAAATATTTCTTTTCATTTGTGTTGCTTTTTACGCGTAAAATCTCTTTGGCGTCCTTTTCAAAGGACTCACTTGACTATTTCTTTGTTTTTGTATTGTTCTGAATTTATGCAGAAAGTAATTCAGTACGGCTTGGATTTTGAAAAGTCTCCTCGACTCAGTGTCAATTTTTGCGTTATTATTGAAAAGCCAAAATGTCTATATTTGTTGATATATATTGCCATATTCATGGCGGCTGGAATCATGGCATAATTCAATTATTATGCCATGGAATTTCTTTCAGTCTAACCGCTTTCTCCGGATGTATTGAGTGTTCTGGATTTTGAAACATTTCAAATATTTCTTCACCAATTGAGAAGGATCGGGTTCAGAGGCAACACAGTTACACTGAGATGAAAATGTCGTGACCCAAGCATAATGAACAGCATAAGCTGTTCTCTGGCTCTACTATCCCACAAGCATAAGAAGCATGGGTATTTAGTATAGCCTGCCTGTTGTCCCAAAAGCATCGTCAGTATTTTGAAGCCCTCAAAAACCATCCATTGATGTTCCTGATATTTGAGTTTTTCCAGGATAATGGCCAAATCGATAAAGGTTTCTTACATAATGCTCCATCGGAAGCGATTCAAATTTATTTCCATTGTGCATGAATACTACTTTAAGACTAGTTTTGGATGAATCAATGTAAAGGCGCCATTCAAATGAGTCATCCTGTGTACCAAAGCAATGCATAAGTCCTCCCACATCATTGCAAGAAACTAAACTTTTGAAAAAAAAAAAATGGGTAAATTCTTTTTTTCGGTGTCTGTATCATGAAAACGAGGTGATAAATGATCAAAGGTTTTTGTTTTTTAATCTGGAACCTAACAGTTCGGCTGCATCCTTTGAAAGACCTAAATCTCTTACTAGATCAACGAGCTGACTTTGAGAATATAGTCGAGGCCTTTCATCTTCGTCTAAAGAAAAATCTGAGCTTGATTTACCCTGAGGAAGAAATGTAACTTCGTCCTCCAATTCACTCGGGTATTTTAAGGATAAATTTTTTTTTATCAATTATTAAATTTAAAAAAAAAACATAGGTTCATTATTTATGAACATAAATACTGCAAAACACAACAAAAACCTATGTGATAGAATTTTTTGAATATTTTTCCTGTTTTCAAGAGTTTTCAAAATGTTAAAAAAACTTATACAGTGTTTTCGTCGCAGACCTACAGAGGTGGCCAAAAGTGATCGGACAATACAAGAAACAAGCAATAAAATACTTTTACGAGCATAAGCTTTGAAATGAAATAAAAATTTTTCCCTTATATAAAAGTCACTTGTATTCTCAATTAATTGCACAAAAAAATAAAACAGAAATAAAAAGATTTCCACAAGAAAATTAACAACTAATTCAAATTCACATTGCATCAAGTGGACAAAAGTAATCGGACGTTCAATTGTAATACTTTTCTTTCTGATGATTCCATTAGAACATAGGCTTTTAATATCTAGTTGCGTATCCTTTTTGTTTTATAACTTCTGTTAACCTATTGGGCATAGACTGTACCAACTTATGGGTAACGTCAGGAGTAATGTTGTCCCATTCTTCTAATAACACCGTCTTCAGTTGACTTTTATTAGTAATGTGATGGTTCCTTATTTTTTTATCCAGATGATCCCAAAGATGTTCGATGGGATTTAGGTCTGGGGATTGCGGTGGTGTTTTTAATTGACCAGGAGTGTTGAAAAGGAGCCACATACGAACATCATGAGCTGTATGCTTTGGGTCATTATCTTGCTGGAACAAATAATGACCATCAAGACCCAATTTTTGTGCACTTTTTTTCAAATTTTCTTTCAAAATCGACAAGTAATCTAGTTTGTCCATAGGTTTGTCAATGAAAACAAGTTCTCCTACACCGTTGGCAGCCATGCAACCCCAGACCATTACACAACCACCTCCGTGTTTTACTGTATCTTGAACGATTTTGGGATGAAGCTCACTATTTTGAGTTCTCCACACCAACAACCTGCCGTCGGAGTGGTAGATATTAAACTTACTCTCATCAGAGAATATTATACGAGTCCAAAAGTCGAGCGGCTTGCTTTTAAATTCGTTTGCAAAGCATAATCTTTTCTTCTTATTAACTTTGCTAATTAGTGGTTTCTTTCGAGGCACTCTCGCTTGATAACCAGCACGGCTGAGAGCTCTACGAATAGTCCGGGCACTAACATTGGTACCATTTACATCTGCTAATTGATCCCTAATACTTCTGGACGTTGTAGTCGGATTCTTTTTAACAATTCTTAAAATTTTTCGTGCGTCTCTCTCTGTTAGTTTACATGGTCGACCACTCCTAATTTCGTTTTCCACCTGATTATTTTTTCTGAACCGTTTCACGATATCGAAAACTGTCGAACGACTTCTTCCAATTATTTTTGATATTTCAGAAAAGGATTTATTCTCTTTATACAACTTTATTATAACTTTTCTTTCATTTATACAGGTTTCTTTGCGATTCTTAGCCATGTTTAACTTTCTTCACTTAAAACTGACAAGTAAATGACTGATATCAGAAAAACACATATCAACATATAATTAGGGGAATTCCCTTTTAAACTCGGAAATGAAAAGAAAAGAATTGCTCCAAACTTCAATGACTAATTTCACACTTTTCAAAATGTCCGATTACTTTTGTCCACTTGATGCAATGTGAATTTGAATTAGTTGTTAATTTTCTTGTGGAAATCTTTTTATTTCTGTTTTATTTTTTTGTGCAATTGATTGAGAATACAAGTGACTTTTATATAAGGGAAAAATTTTTATTTCATTTCAAAGCTTATGTTCGTAAAAGTATTTTATTGCTTGTTTCTTGTATTGTCCGATCACTTTTGGCCACCTCTGTATGTATTCAGTATGATTTGCTATTAATTATTTAGTATGCTTTTCGTTTTTTTTTATGGTACAATAACTTTCTTGCTGTTATTGTTCTTCGATTGTGGGGAGGAACCGATGTCCACTGAAAAAAGCCACTTCCACAAGCCTGCTGTACTTGTGGAATTGCTGGATTTCATCCTCTGCAATTACTTTGGAGTCCGTTGACCCTCAAAACGTACTGTCTTAGGTGTTCCTTTTTAGATAAAAAAGCTTAGGAATTAACAGAAAAGGTCAATATTTTAAATATTTATTTGTTTTTTAAATTCATGGTTACTTTGTGAGGATTGATCGCAAAGTAAGAGAGCCAATATTCAGTTTGCGTTTATCAGTAACTCAGAGTAATATTGAAATTGAAAAAGAAAGGAACTTGCAACACTACTCGCAACTACACTTCGCAATTGTTTAGAGCTTCATCTTGTATCGTTTCATCCGTTCTAGCGCTACCACTTGACAATTAGGATATGATTTGTGGACTTTCGTCTACGTTTAAACTTATTTCGATCATTCAGTCCTTGTTGAGTAGCTCCTGGGAATCAAACATGTCAAAAACAATCCTTATTTTATAGATTTACTCGTATTACGGCATACTATATTATTCTTAGACGCATTTTGTGTGTTTTTTATTTGATTTTAAAATCTAATTTGTATTTACTTTCTTTTCAGGTAAGCAACAATGATTTGTTTATTTCAACTTGACAATATGTAAGTGTCCTTCAAATTATATTACGAGCTAAAACGACAAGATAAAGTCGATATCCATGAATTAGTATCTAATTGGTATATAGTAAATTATATTATTTGTAGTCATTGTTCAATGTAAAATTTTTTACGAAAAGGGTTAATCTTAGGAAAAGGATTCCTCTACTCTGAATGACACATATTGAATTACATCACTTCCTTTAAGATATATGTATTTAAAAAAAATAGATACTTTCGAGTACGATGCAGTTGACCTTGTTAGTGAAAAAATTTAAACGATATTTCTATCAACAACGTGCACTTCCTTATTTGTGTGCATTCATAATAAACTGTAGGTGTTTGCCTTGGAGCGAAACCTTGTTGTATGAATAATATGTTAATGAACTCTCAATATTATCCATTTGTAGGAGTAATGTAAGTTATTAATTACGAATAATTATTGTATGGATTTCTCGTTCGAAATTTGCGTTTGTATCAAGGCAAAAAGCTCTCAAATTAAGAGAGCGTATCAATAATTATCAAAATGAGTTAAATATTTATTACAAGCATATGAAAGTCATATGTAAAATGGGGCTCCGACATGTTGAAATAGAGATGAGTTTGAAAACAGTCCGGAAAGAATAATCAAAATTTGAGAAAACCATGCCATAATTCCGTGACAATTTCAATGTAAGAACTGAAGCTAAGCGATAGTGTTTGAAAAATTTAAGATCGTTTACAGATAAGTTTACAGATTGATACTCATTACTTGGGGTAGGATTTAGAAAAAACAAAATCGAGTTGTTAAACCAATGGCATTCTGAAGAAATGGTTTAATTGGCTGAGTGCAGAAGCTTTTTCGGTTTTCCATATGAATATCCTTACAACTGTATATTATAAATCATTAATCCCATTTAGGCAGCAAGTAGCATCTTGGACATCTGCTTGTCGCGACTCTTAGAAGTTCTGGCAAAAGTAGTGAAGTAAAGACTTAAGTTGATATAATGCATATTAGGCGTTGTACACTATATGAAGTTGATCTCCAACACTGCGCATACAATTTTTTTCGAGATATAAGCGAGTTACCGTTTTCCTGTGGTTTCAGGCCTTATGTAATAAGAAACGGCAGCTTGAAAATCAGTCACCATCAGGACAGCCCAAGGAAATTGATACAGTCTTGCAAGGAGACATTAAGGTTATAAGGCCATAGAACCACTATAGCCAAAAGAATCTATGCGCTAGGAACGTTGAATACTTAGGTGCCCCACAAACTTTTGCAAAGAAACAAAGGAAGACAGAATGGCCTGCTGTAATTCCCATATTGCTCGTCAAACTAATGAAAGATATCTCCGATGGATAATTACGGGAGATGAAGAATGAGTCCTTTACAATAACGTAAGACGTCGACGGACAGCTTGCATAAGAGGTGAATCACCAACATGAACTTCAGAACCAAGCATCCACGGGAGTCTTGTTGTCTGTTTGGTAGGTTCTCGACATGTGATTTATTGAGAGCTTCCGGATAGTGACCAAACGTTGAATGCTGACTTGTACTGCCAACAATTGGAGCGGCTTTAGCAAGCATTGCGTAATAAGCGTCCTGAATTAGTGATGCTTCGCGAAGAAATCTTTTAACCACAATAACGCGAAACGGGTAGTGTAGACGTCAGCTGGAGACAAATACCCACCATATCCTTCCGATCTTGTTCCAACAGATTATAGCTTAATTTGATCCCGGGACGATGTGTATCAAACATTCAAAAGAATGAATTCCTAAACCAAAAACTTCAAAAAATTCCATTCATGATTACCATGAATACGTCAAACTAAAATTCATTAATACCTTTTAAGGCTTTGAAGAAAAATGTTCCTATTATGTTAAGAAGGTTTTAACTTAAAGGGGTCAACTTGGGTCCCAAGAATTATGAGGAATGTAAATTGCAGTAATTAATTCATGCGCACTGACTAACACATATACGTTGCATCTAAGAAGATGCACTCCACGACGAAGACCTTAAAAAGAGCTGAAGACGGCTGCATGTACCCGAAACGCGTACTTTACAACCAAAGCAATGCCCGGCGGACCCAATTGACCATAAAGTAAAAATTAATTATTTGTTTCTGGTCTAAAATATTATTTTTTAAGGGTGAAAATAAAACAATATCAAATAAAACAATAAAAATTTTGTGCTCTATTACAATGTAGGAGCATAGAATATTCAAAAAGTTACATTGGTTTTTTGTATGACTGGGGTCTGCTAAACCCCACACGTTTCACAGAAGATTAAAGAAGCTGAAAGTAGAAAACTCCTTCCATGTCTCTACGTCTTTGTGTTTCGTTCTATTTCTCCCTATCTTAAATGGTATAGCCAAATGCAGGAATTTGCAAACATGAATTTTATCAGTCGTGTTGACACATACGCTGCATTCCGGGTAACTTTCGGCAATAATTTTTATTTCGAAATTATGAATTTCGACTGCAATGGGCACAATTCATAGGAAGCCTTAATTAAATTTGACTCAGTAATGAAGCTAAAACTTTCATTTGCCAATCTGTGTGCACGTTTGCGAAACTAATTAACGCTTAATTTGTCTGTGGTAGAAATCTTAAGCAAGTAGATTCGAAATCTGCAGAAAAATCTTTTGTGTTAATTAACAATGGCTGTATTACAGTTACCAGAATACAGCTAGCTGGTGACATGTATTATAATCAGAAATATTTATAGAAACTATACCGTTCTAATGAAAAAACCAAAGATTTTTCCAGACAACAGACGTTTGCGACGAGACTGGCACTCGCATGCTAATAAGATTTTGTCGCACAAATTAAGTTTATCTTCATATATCTCCCACTAAGCCTACTCAAATATAATATCTAAGCACGAACAACGCAACCCCGTACCATTTGATTTAAAATAAATTATCGAACAAGTCTCAACGAAGCTTTCTCCACCGATACCTATCGCATTGATTGCCAAATTCTGTCCGCCTCACGCTTTTTCTCCTGATAAAACGCACCAGACACCTAAAAGGCAGTGCCACTCTGACCTGAATTCGTTATAGCTCTCATTATCATAAACGTTTTATTTCAGCTTTTTTTGCTTTTTAAAATGCGTTTAACATTTATTTAATTTCATTCAAAACCCCCACAACAACAGCAACAGCTCGCTTAACCTGACGGACTTTCACGCAGAAACAACTGAAAAAGACCTCGACGAAATCCATAAGACGGATCGGTTCCATGTCATTTTTCATGCGTTGTTTTATTATCAGTAAAATTTCGGGTCTTTCCGAATCTATTACCTAAATCTGGTATCGAAATTGACGAAATACTTAACGCGTAGGAAAGAAATTCAATGGCCAGACGATAATGAAAATTGTTGATATGCCGAAAAATTGGAATGGAGAGTTGGACAAGTGTGGCGGAACAAATGGTAGAGGTCGTGGTAACCCAAAAAGATAACTAAGTCAAGCTGAGCAACGAACAGTGTTCAGCTCAGTGTTTCATGGAAGCAGATAGTATTGCACTAACGGTTGCGAGTAATAGTGTGATATGGTAATAGGCTTCAGCCTCTTCTGATCAAGGTAGATAATCAAATGGAATGTGTAATGATGGTTCGCATAGGTTCTGAAATGCACCCGATCATTGATTTCATATCCTGAAGGAGATGAAACCAGACGCAGTTACAATGCAGCACAGAATTTAAGTTAAGCTAGCGCTGCAACCATCATTCAACCTTCGCTAGCAAAGCACTGAAGTCGCCATAATAGTTTAAAATTAGCTTTTCAAGTACTGGACAGGCGCTCGACTTTTTCTGCCTGCACACTCCCCATTTCCCAGATAATGAATCCAGCGCTCTCGTGTTTTCCACAACACCACACCCTGCTGTTCTGTCGAACCAAGTGTCGAAAGCATTTCCAAATAGTTCAATGCATCAAATTGCCTTTAATTGGATAATCTAATTACTAGCGATGTGCTTATCAAATGTCCCCGTACCACGGTTGCCGCCATCCCCCATCTGCAACAATGCGCGCTCTGCCTGTTGAATTTTTAGATTAAATAAATAGGTCACCATAGGGAGTCAGTGAGCTGCTAGTTGGAGCCTTAGCCAAACTGCACACGCACATATGACTATTGGGGGGCAAAAGACTAACGACAGTGTCGCCTACTATCTACCCCAGCTGATAGTGATACCGCGGCTCTTGTTGTCGGGGTGGTGGCACGGCGTGGCGTGAACTATGAACGCTCAACTCGAAAGCGACAACTTAAAGCTGACAGCGAATGGAAGTAACCTCGTTATAATTATTATGATCTGGTGGAATGGCGGAATATATGTGTCATTCCTTTGTTGTCTCTTATTTTGTATTAACTGGCATTCATGCTTGCTCATACACTACATAGCGCACAATTGCATTTAGTGCAGGGATTATGTGGTGTGGTGAATGCTTGATGCAGGCATATGGTACCCAGTGTATGTAGTGCACTCTGATTCGATTTATGTTGCCGAGGCGTGGTACAAAGTAAAAGTGAGCTCACACGGCTATTAATTTACAAAGGAAGGTGTTCGTCAGGGCTAAGATTCGATGTGCCGGTGGAATCACAAGGAAAATATTGGAAGATGAGAAACGCTATAAATTCAGTGTCTTGAAGCTATCTAATTACATGTAAGAAGGTTGTTAGCCACGAATGAGTAATAGTCTATCTGTCAGCTAGGCATACAAGAAGATTAGGGAGTTTATAATTATTGAATTTTGATTTATGGCTTTGTAGGGTGTACTTCGAAGGGCATTGCTCTCTTTTTGTCAATTTAGGGCATTACCGGACTATTGTTTATATCCATTCGGACTACTTTTAAGGACAATAAAAGACATTCGCTCCTTGGCTCCTTGGTCCGTTCATGAACACTTTATTAGACTTGCAGATAACATTGGTATGCAAAGAACAGGTCTCCGAAGCTTGCATCGTCCTGAGACTTTCTTCCTTTCCATATTTGCCGACGATTTGACTGAAGTGAAAAACTAGTAGGGTGTCAGTACGATCAAAATGACAAAAAACACAGCTTAAATTAGTTTTACACGGCGATTTGTTTTTAATCGTTTTAAAATTTAAAAAAAAATCAAGTTATCCACAAATAATTCGATTAGTGTAAATGAATTGAGACCGATGCAAACTTCATTCACCTCATTGTTATCTACTTTTGCTGGGTAATTTTCGAAGAAACTTTCTAAGGAATGTCGTTGGTACAGTTCTGTTTCAGTAATGACTTTGTAGGTGGAAAATTGGCTCATAAGGTATATGATGGATTCTCATGTGCACCCCAAATGTCGAGTTTCTTTTTGAAGCTTGCTGTACGTGAATGGTTGACCATTATAAATTTCACTTTTGTTGTCAGATCAACTCAAAAGCGTTTTATTTAATACTCATCGTTATAATTTTTTTAAGAAATGTCAGAAATTACCAATGTCAAATTCAATTTAATTAAAAATATTACTTACTTTTAGATTCGTTTGGAAAAAGGAGAGAAAAAAACCAGCCAACACTATTCAAAAATAAATGAAAATGTTAACACAAGAGTGAACTTTTATCATACGACTGATATATTATAAACTGATTCTAGTCGAATTCATTCGAAATAATTTATCTTATACTATTATAATGCCAACAATATTCTTAGCCTAAACATTAACCATCATCTCTAAAGCCTAATATAATAACATATATACCTATACTAAATATTGAGGCTAATTTTAAACACAACTACAACACTAAATGTAGCTAACATGAGCTGAAACTCAAAAACCAAGTAACAAAAAGTAAAAAAACAGAAAACAAAACACAAATAATTTAGGCATTGAAGTTCGTTTTGGTGTTGCCGCAGGCCAAAATTAACTTTGGGTAGCTTGGGTCCGCCGGGCCTTGCTTCGTTGGTCTCGAGGACGCGTTTCGGCTGCATACAGCCATCTTCAGCTCGTTCTCCTGAAGATGAGAACGAGAGAGAGATGTCGGAAACTTTTGCTTCAACGACCTCTGAAAATGTTTGATTACCTCTAGACGTATCCCATCACTAGTGGCTCCAAGATACAATACTTCCACTCGAGACCTCATATAGAATAAACAATTCATTGTTTCTCAATGGTTTTCAACGTCAGCTACTCTGACTTCGGTGAATAAAGATCGATTTCACTGTTATGTCAGTTAGATTTCTGTCTGATTTAGATTTCATCGAGGAAGCGTTGCTATTATCAAAAGGAGGCAAATGCTTTTGGTAATCCCGATTTATCATATTTTGAAACTTTCCCCAATCCGTTTGTTTTTTTAAATTCAGCCGACGATTTTCATGTTGAATTGAAATGAGGAAGACATCATCCCTTTGTTGATTGATTAACATTACAATTGCGTTATGGTCGCTATCATAAAGAAGCACCTGCTGTTTCTGATGAGGACTATGAAAGCAAGTGTTGCATCAGCAATGCAAAAGTCCAAATATAAATCATTCCTACCCATATACATGTACCCATATACATATTCAATTCGGTTCCCTGTTATCCACGATTTGGCGTTCAACCATGATGGACGCCGGGCGTTCAGATCACCTGCGAAAATATAATAATTCAATTCAAGTATTTCAAACAAGGAAAATAATGAGCTGAAAATCAAAGTAAAGCAACGAAAAACATAAACCACCACGAATACCCGCGACTGATTTGGCCATAGTCATTGATCCACTAATACATCATTGAGTCGTTCCAGCACAACAAGCCTAAACCCAAATGTGTATAGCAAGTGAGTTCCATTGAAATTGTTGGTTTTTGTAGGTCAAATTTGGATGATATTTTGGAACATTGTTTGAATCAAAAACATACCGCTTCATGTCCAAATACACGTTTTCCGATGGGTAAGTGACCTAAAAACAAACCAAAAAAGAAAAAAAAAGATTCAGCAAAAAAAAAAGTGTCAAAAAAACAAAGTCAGAAAAACATTCTCAGTAGAAAAGAAAACAAAAAAAAATTCTTCGAACGCTTTTGGAAAAAATTTTCAGTCAATATGATTCACTTGTTTGTTGTGAACAACTAGCTATAAGGAGAGTAATATTTTGTGTAATTAGGACAATCCAGAATTGTGAAGTATCGGTAAATATAAACTCCAGAAGTATTAGGAAGCTGAGGTGGAGATTCGTGTTGGAAATCAAGCAGAGGTGGTCAGAATCAGTGGAGCAGAATTCATACGATCAAGTGAAGGCCCGAAATCAATCAGAGGTGATCAGAATCAGCCCGAAATTAAAATTGAATATATTACTTTTAAATGCTTAAATTTAATTACCTCTATTTATTTACAATTTTTCCATTATTTTTTTAAATGAATCAATTAGAATTTTCAGTGTGTGTGTCTGTGTCTGTGTGACGTGGAATGATCAGGGCTTTCATTATGTCCTTAAACCCCCATGCCCGCGCGGTAAGCTAGTCGGTTAAAAGTAACTTCTTCGGCCGCCATTATGCGGCCTTTGTATTTTCAAGAAGACCTGTCTTTAAACCTTATTCTATTTTTCCGCTGCAGGTGCCACCTATCGGTTGCGATCATTAATTAGATTATCATTAATTATCTATTATTTATATTTTTTTTTTGAAAATACATGACAATTCCAATTGCGAGAGCCCTTAAAATACTTGTAAATACTTTCTTCTTATTTTTCACATTATTTAAGTTTCAAAGCATTCAATTTTCTTCAAATTCATCCAAGCTAAGGTAATACTGCAGGTACTACAACCTGCTTTGTTGTTTTGGCCAGCTTGCATCCCTTGTTTCTACATAATAAAATCATAATAAAGTAATCTGCACATATTTCGGTTGACGCCATCCTCACAATCTTGATTGAATGTTAAAATCCTCTGCATTGGGTATAGCACTGTTTGCACGGTTGCAGTTTTGGGTATTGTTATACTATTTACTTACTTATTTGTCAGTTGAGCAAAATAACCAATGAATTTTCATTTGCTTATGAACGACTACGTTTATTTTTTGGAAAAGTGTTTTTTTGCAATTATTTGCTATTGTCCTATAGTGTAACACTATAATACTCGTTCTTTTGGTGTGAACCCGTATGGAGAATGAATCTATAAATTATTATTACGGTCCAATTATGGAAATTTAAGGTAAACTTTAGATATGAAGTTGACACCAAATTGCTCTAAATGAATACAAAAACTGCAAAAATCGCTTAATTCTAATTATTCAAAAATTATAGAGAAAGTAAGACTTTGAAATAATTTTGAACGGCAAAATAACACATTTTAGGAATAATACTTGAAATTATTTTCTTTGAGTTGTTTTACATCTTTGCGGATAACACTAGAAGCAAACAGTAAAATAAAACTTTCTATTTGCCGGTTGGCAGAAGTACTTTTCTATTAATTTAGTTCGAACTCATTTTGTTCAACGAATTTCATGAAATTTCTTACAATCTGTCAACATTAGCTACCTTTCAAAAATCGTTTGCTTAAAAAAATATCAACTTAAGCGTAAATGAATTAAATTTTAGACAAAACGCTACTTTCAGCAAACACCACTTTCGTCCAAGACCATAAATCTAGAGTGTTGCTCTATATAAGACACTGAAAGTAACTCGGCTTTTTCTTAAATATTTAACGGAAAATTATTGACTTATGTATGTGCCACATTCGCTTGCATTATTTTCGCCGTGATCTACCAAAAAATTTGGCCAGCTTTCACTAGTGGGCCAACGAAAAGATTCATGCAATGCGTCTCGTCAATTTCGTAGTTCGTTTCGCGAATTGTCCGGAAAAAATGCTCCGCGTTGCAAAACACCGACAAAATATTTATCTTGTCTAGCGAAATCAATGAGACCTCTAGTGAATAGACAGGGAAAAGTAATAGTGGGATGGTTATTCCATACCATCACCAATTCGTGTATCACTTTCGAAATTTTTGTCTTCAAAATGTTAAATAAGAGAAGTAACGAGAATTTGTTCACTTGGATGCTATCGAAATTTAATGAGACGACTTTGTCCCGGCCGATTGGAAATGAAGAGGCGAAAAAGTAAAAGCTAGTCAAATTACCGTCACTTTTGCTGCTATCAAACAAACGCGCTCCCTTACAATGTCTTTATAATTTTATGATTATAATTTCTTGGAGCCATCTCGAAGACGATCGTTACCATGGTGTTGTCGTCATTATGTGAGACAGTAGTGGAGAATTGAGAATGACAACGTTAAGCGTACTGTATTGACTTTTCCTTTCGCTTCCGCATATTTTTAAGAAAATGTTTATATTTTTCCCCCGTGCTATCGGCCGTCAAGACACCAGCATTGCACCTCAGCCACCTTTATCCAACCGAACAGACTGTAGACTTGCGTTAAAATTAATTTCTTTGGTAGCTGTTATATTAATTGTTCATTGTACATTGTTCGTCTTAAAGGATATTCAAATAATGCTAAATCAAGTATTACACCTGTAATTTCACAATTTAAAAAAGATACAGCGGTGTTCTTTTTTTTGCTGTGCAGTCGCATATCAAAACTTCTTGGTCTGATAGTGAAGTAAAATTTTTTAATTTATTGAGATGAAATCTATCAAGACAAACATTTTGGAAGACTAAGATTCTATTCGGCGGACAAGTCCTCAGAAGGAAACTCAGCAGCTGAAAATTAAATTTTATTTTATTTTTACGTAGAAAAACTTTTATTTATGAGCAAAATAGAAAAATAAACAAAAAAAAAATTTTCCTTGCATAAAAATGTCCGTCCACAAATGGGGCCTAGTGCTTTATATGGTATGAACATTTTCGAAACATTGCTTTGAAAGCCCGACTTTGTTAGACTTTTTGTTAACGATGACAGTGTACTTTTTGCAGCTTACCGCACAGCGTAATTTTTAAGACAAGTATTAAGGGTACTGACCAACACCAACAAATCATATTACAGACTGGGAATCGCTTAAGATAATGGACGCCCAGTTTGTTTGTTTGAACACATGAAATAGCGATGCAGCTGTGAAAATAGTTGATCGAGCTTCGAATGATTGGTCAAAAGAAGTAAACGCCATGCAATGTTAATTGTTAGATACAGGATATAAGAAAAAGAATCTACCACTACTTCTTTCAGCAAGGGTTCGTATTTTGATTTTTTGTCAGTACTGACAGTTTTCATGATGTTAGCACTTAAATGTATTAAATATTTATTTATTTATTTCAATGGAATTGTTTCTAGGCATTGATTTAGAGATAGCATAAAGAGTATATATAAAACTTAATCGAGGAAGCAGTATAAAAATTCTCTTAACAGTGAGTGGAAGCCTGTTACAAAAAGAACACAAAGGAAAATTCTCAGTTCACCAACAGATAGTTCGAAATCATGCTTATTATATCTGTTCCTCAATCAAATTTGCGAGTCTAGCCTGAACTCCTTCTTATGCCAACAATGAGCTATTGATTCCATTCTTCACCTCCAATTCGAAGCTTAAGGTTCTTAATTCCTGCTATTCTTCTCTTCCTCGGCTCTGTCCACAAATACCTCAACTCTACCTGGTGAATCATTTGGGAGAATGTCGTCATCATCACCTTTGTCCTTGTCTTCCTTGTCAAAATATCTTTCGCCATAACAACGTCGAAAACTTCCTAGAGCCAGAGGTAGTTATTTCGGCTGACCCAAGTATGACGCGACATTGTTTGCTTGAAATTCATCAATAAACAAAAACTTTTAATAAATTTATAATTATTTTTAAAAATTTATTACATAATCATTGGCTGAATTTGGTGATACCGTGATTGTAAATAGCCATAAATAATATGACAAAGTTCTTCCTCATTTTATTTATTTTGAATAAAAAAAGTCTTTTTTCCCGGATATATACATGAATAAACTTATAAAATATACATGAATATAACTTATAATCGAGCAAAAAGCCAATCATCAGCTCTCGCATTTTGTATTCTTGGGTAAGCGTAAGTCAAATTCACCTCGCCGAAGTTTTCAAAATTAAAGGTGGTTTCGGACGACGGTGGTAGACACACTAACGTTGATTCCCGCTTCCTCTATGATTTCTGCTAGAAGGTTACTCGCAATACGTTTGTGAACAGTTGCAACGTTGTCAGGCGTAATGCTGGAGTTGGGGCGTCTTGGATTATCACGCCCTCCTTTAAATTCGGCACACCATGCTTCGATTTGTGGTCATGAAAGTGCATATTCCGCAAACCGTACGCGCAGTCCATCCCGAATCAAAGCTGGCTTAACATCTTCCTTCGTTAAAAACTACTATGATGCGTTGCGCAACCGAAGCTTGAACTTTACTTTCGCGCATTTTGAGGACAGCTAAAGCAACCGGTCGAGCCGGTGGTTTGGCCTCGGGTTAACTCGAGGGGATATCCCAACCCTTATCGACGCTTCGCCTACATCTGCCACGCTTGTTACACTTTTTATGCCCCTCGAAGAAAAAATGGAAGAAAACTGGCTGCCCGAAATAACATTGAAGAGCGCAAGGTGAATGTCCTACAGGGAGACGGGAGGATTCGATCAACTGGAGAAACATGGTCGCAAAACCGTGACGATGGGAGGAAGTTTATCCGGCAAGCTGTAGATAATGATGATAAATAAATCTCTGTTGAAAGGAAAAGGAATGAAAACTACTTTTTTGGGAACTGAATCACTCAAGTGACATCCTTCGAAAATTGTATGAATCTAACCATTGCAGATAAATAAAAGTAAATCCTTTGATAGGAGAGCTGTAAGTATGATTCACAGAAAAATTGTCGTAAAACTTATATTCGTTATTAAGATTCATAAATTAATCATTAATAAGAATGAAATCGAAGAAAAAATCTCACACCTATACTATTTGATTGAAATCAAAACGTCTATCAACTAATTTCCATACTGTTTTTCAGTTTTAGCCGCACTTTTCCCAGCATTTTCGTGTTTCCTTTGATCGGACACTTGATATTTGTGGCTACCTGACAAAAATTGAAAGGGGACAAATAAAAATCCATCCATCCCATATGCATATCTTTAGACAAATGTAAGATATTCCATGTAGAGATCTTTACTGCTCGGAGTGGTTTCGTTGACCTTAAATGTAAAGTAATAAAATTTGAAGTGAGTTTGCGGTCGTAAACCCAATCTCAAATCTTTTGATTGATTGAGCGAGCTGAGGTGTAGGCCCTTTTGTGTTGAACATTTGATTAATTGCGCTGAAATGGTGTAAAACAGGTGTAAGTTAGTAACAAGAGGGCAACTTCAGACATAATATTAAAATAGTCTTTCTAGATGTTGCCGAGTTAGTTGAAATCTCAACACATAGCCAATGCCTTGCTGTATTTAATATACAAACAACATCACACAATTACAACAGAAACGGTCAAATTACTTGACAGTACTCAAAATCTTTAATCTGAAAATGCATTTTCAACGCCATTGGATTTCTTCTCGGGCTGTCGCCTCGTGAAGCATTCAAATATCACATGATTGACGCATTCCCTTTAATTAATGTGTACGTAGCATACTCCTTATCACACGCCCAAGAGAATAAGATCAACACTTGAGGATGTAATGCGTATTATAAATAGAGAAGCAATTGACCCAATAACAATCAGAAAACTAGAATGCTCAGTACACAATAAGCAAAGATACTCCGCTCTGCCTGCTTGCATGTAACTCGACTAGATTGTTGGCACATAAGTAAATTACACGTGTATCTATCTATTGTTATGTTTCGTTACTGTTTGCGAGCCACTATCTCGACGAGTTTCTAAGAAAATATTCTGAGGAACAAATCTCTAATCTTGAGTGTAGTATGTGTAAATTGTCGAGTACGAACGCGCTAAAAATAAATATGTGTATATGATAGAGCAGAAAATTTTTCATATAAAAGTCCTCGCGTATTTCGAGTAACATTGGTGCACATTCTGGTGAGAGATGGAGAGGGCGTCAACGTTAAGTAAACCCTAGCAAATATGTAGCTCTGTGAAATTCCGCGACTATGCAAAGTCTACCTAGTTTTTTTCAGGCGAACAAACACTAACTCGCTAATGTGGAATTGAATTTTGTATGCTTATGTTTAGAATCATTCACAAATGGTGTTGAAAATGTTCAAAACGGGCATTTGTTTTTATTTGACAAGTATTTAAAAGTCACTGACTGTTGCTTATGTTGCTTTTTCTTTGGTAGCACCTAATCAGGCAAACAGAAAGTATGACTGAAGTCTATATAGAACCAGACTTCTCCCCATCGCTATGAAAATTGATACAAATGGAATGTTATGTGTCATACTTAGCAATGATTTTATTATTGCGATTCAAAACTGAAACCGTGAAACACAGCCCTAATTGAATCTCGTCTTTCAGCACTTTCAGTGTTCATATGTGTTCCCGAAGAACCCGTTTATCCTGGTTAGATTGTCTGAAACTTCTAGAAAGATTTTAATACGTAAACTTAGGAACATTGAAAATAATGTTTTCATAGAAAAACTTCTGTCTGAAGTTAAAGGCTGCGAAGAATTAGATTTTAATGCAATTTTTCCATTTCCTTCTAGCATTCTAACGTAAAGTCCCCGTTGAAGACGACCTAGAATGAACTAGAGATCGCTGAGGAAAGTAAGAGCCCCTCAAAACATTGAACTGAAGAAATTTAAAAGATTTACGTTTCTAAACATGAAATCAACGAAGAATTTTTGTCCTTTTGTTCGAGCGAACGACCGGGAGTAGATGGCAACTCCACTTACTTCCTCACTTATATTATGGATCCTTACGTCAAATCAAGCAATTTTGGCTAACCTTAACTAAGCTCTGAGATTCAAATAAATTTATTACATGATAATATCGTAGTAAGATAGAGCGTGCAGTTTGTTTGCTACGTAGAACAGACGCATCTAGCGATGTACAAAAGGTCCATAAACTTGACAATTATTTTCATTACAAAAATTGTGATAATTCTTCGCATTCTTGAACCCAAACTGAAAAACCCTCAAGTTTTGACATGCCTTTAGGTAATCCTATATTTAATATACATAGATATCGCGATTATCGTCATAACTTATATCAAGTTATTTTTATATCCGAATAACGATCTACGACGAAAATAAAGCTTTATTGTTTCTCTACCGATATCGGTGATAATTTCCCTAAAATATCTTTCACCGATGCTAATTTTTTAACGTCCTCAGTAAGCGCGTCATGACATAACACGAAGTGAAACAACCATCTCAAATAATACGAGGATTTATTCTCTTTTCCACAGCCATATATTTTTTTTGATATGCTTTTTATTTTGTCAGGAATCCTGTGGTAGAATTTGTCTTCTTATACTTTCTCTATTATTCATAAACTTGAAATTTTTTAGTAAAAAACTCGACATTTATCTACTGAGATTCTACTACTGATTCTTAGTAAAAAAAAAACACTAAATTTATCTACTGATAAAAACAAGAAATCGGTTTCGAACTTCTTACAAAGAACAGAATGCATCAATTTCAAAAAAAGGATTTTAAAACGGTTAAAAGTAGTATATCAAAGTTAAATGGTCTTTCTTGTGATGTCAAAGAAGACCTTCAAAATGGAAAGTCGTTATACGCCGGTTCGATAACATTCGATTAGAGGTCAAACTTAGCAGTATTGCCGATATATTCTGCATGATATAAGCTATGTCTATGGCCTTTGAAGCCGATCTGGATCAATGTTATGTCGTTTTTATTATTAATTTCTTTATTAAATAGAAATATCACAGATGCAGCGGATGGGATTAGAAGAATGAAAGAAATCGATATCGATGAGAATTGAACCAACTTGGATTTTTTTCATTCTAAGTCATTTGTTGGAATTTGTATAGGCTTGCCTTGGTCTGTAGCTAGATTTGAAGCAATTTGAGGTCCTTCTGAAAAAGACTTGAACAGTTCAGAAGCGTATTTAAAACACTCTCTACCTACTTTACGCAGGAGTGGAATGAGTCAATCGTGTCAGTACCCAATTTTTAGGCGTGCATATCCGAAAGGCTGTTGAGTTCTTTCGCTGGTTATATTTAACTTCGAAAGTTTTTTGGCACTGATTTCATTAGGAACAGATCTTATTTTAATGTCATTTTTATAATTAAAGCCCGAGTTCGTTCGCTACTGGTGGCATTCTTTTTGAGGTATTAACTCTCTGAACTATCTATGTCGTAGTTATCAGCAATTTTCAATATCGCTATATACACGATCCTATATAAGTCCTACATAAGTTAGGTTAGTTGCAGTCATTGTGTTGGCAACAATAGCAGGAACTGTTTAATTTCTCGAAGAAAGAGATGGAAAATCATAAGTAGATTCATATTTGTATTGCATTTTTACGCAAAGCAGCGTTTATGATATTTAAATTGGAGAAATTTGTTTTTACGAAAGGATGACCTTTTCAGTGGCTTACGCCCTACTTTAACTCTACTACAGTGGAATAAATAAATAAAAGGTAATAAATAAATTAAAATAGAAAAGACTAGAAATTTTAAATTATTGATCGATTATCTAGATACAGATTCAAAAATTTTGCTCTGAAATGTCAATGCAAAGGACATTTTTGGATGTAATAAATAATATCGATGAACTATGCTCTAAAATAGATGAAGTGGAAAATTCTATAGTAAATATGATCTATTCGACACAGATAAGAAAGAAGAGAACACCAGGAACACACAAAGAGCACAAAAGAGACTTGAATGATTCTTAGTTTCGAAGATGAATGTAGAGAGAACGATCAGGATATGGAAATTTCAATTGGTAAATGTATTTGGCAAAAAATTTGGCAAAAACATTAGGGCCTTGCGAACATTAGTGATTTGCGAAGGGAAATAAGCAGTGCAACTGTCATGACCAACAATATCTAACAATTTATGAATTGTATAAGAATGTATAGAGAATCATGTTGAGTTTAACTTCCACAGATTTCGATGCTTTTATTGCAATTTCGTAGGTACGTGGTGCATATTAAACATGTCATTTGAACATGACTTTAAAATAAGGAGAGGGGTCCTGTATTCTTTTCTACAAACAATGTCTAAGTCTACTGATTTATTCGATTTGATAAAAGAGACGAGCGGAGCTAGGTTTTACAGACTTAAATTTGCTCTCGTATCTAAGGTTTGGAATTTACAGTACATTTATAGAAAATAGCCAGAACTGCTACAAGGCAGGTGGAAATCATCATATTGTTTTTGCGACAAAAAAGCTAACTATCTAATTATCCTTGAACTATTCTTTTTGAGCTCAGTCAGATCAACTTCTGCAAAAGACAGTCTTCCTTGTTTCTGTTGAATGGAACATACATATACAGACTCTTAGAAATTTCTAATTTGAAATCCTTAAGCTCCGACTCTTCTATATAACAACCATCAATTTATGACGACAACATCGGGAAATTTTTAAATAACCGTAGATACCATTTTCAGCTTCATTTCTATTTTACATAATAACGTCTAATAAATCAACTCCTCCCATATGCTGATAGTTCGCTCGTGCGTTTTTTGACAATTTATTTCTACATTCTTTTTCGTTTTCGCAACACCGCCATACCTTACCGTGTTACTTGGAAGGTTGAAGTCTAACAAAAAATGATGATAATACAACGGACTTATAAGAGTACTAATTTCTGTCCAATCTATATCAACAAATTTCATTTCTTTTAGAAATGGTATTTTTAGATATTAACCAAGGCGGAGTTTTTTACCAAACCCAATTCCTCGTTTTAATTATAAATATGTCAAAATATAGTTTAAATTGTTAGTTTTCCATAGTACATCAAGCTAGGCGAACAAAAGTATTGCGACTTGCACCCCTTTCAGGTCTATTCGAGTATCTCAGTTCAGGGTAGTTCTCCATTCCAGGGAATTTTACGCAATCTTACGCGCATTCCCGATCTTCACGCACAACAAGAAGTTGGTATGGTTTGTTCAGAAGATATTGCCACAGGATGTTTGTAGCTTTCATTGCACAAGTTTGTTCATCAATGGACAATTCCCCCTTTTTCAGGGACGAGTTTCTTTCTGAGGTTCTCTAATATTAGTCTTATCATGTAGACAGGGTCATGTCCAGGAGAACATGAGGGTACTTGAAACGAATTGTCGATAAAGTGTAGGAAATGAAAAATTTTCTCGAACCTAATCAGGATCATCGTTTCTCTTGCTAGAGGTACATCTAACTCAGTACATGACTCCCAAGACAGCCGCAAATATCTATCAATGCTGTGGTTATGATATAAGATTTCGACAGTTAATTTTGAAAACTGAGTCAATGCATTTACAGCAGATCGTCATCAAAAAACTATTAAAATATATTGTAATAGAGTTTCGAGTATCGTTGGCTTATATTTGTATTTGCAGTGAGTAAATGATATTTATCCTTAGAAATTTCTTTTTCCAGAGATTTCTTTCCGAATTCCCTTTCTGTCGTCTAGTGGCTGGATTTCTCGAATCTCTATTGTTTATAGTTAAAAAGCATTCGGTTGAGGGTCTTATTACTGCTCGTATATTTGGTCAATCAAGGGTATATCAGTATTCGTAGACCTAGGTGATGCATACTTGCTACTTGCCAATCCATTTCGGAGACAGAAAATTATACGCTTCTTTCAAGTGTTGCCTTATTTTGACAGTGTCATCGTTATCCTCGGCGTCCGAAATGACTAAGGCTATCTTCGCTCTTCGAAGGTATACTTAATATCTACGGCATCTCCGTGACTGATAACTATTTCTTGGCAATAATCTAGGGCGATATCCAAGCTCGTGAACATGCAAACATAGGTTAACGCATGATGTTCCATAATTGGTAAACTTGAACAAATGGACTGGATTGAATGAATTGAAAAAGGTAAATCTATTTCACAAAATAACTTACCTCTGATCAACGAATTTAAATCTTCTACCGAAATTTTGAATGAATTACTCTGACAGTCAATGCATAACCGAATCTAGGGTTGGGATTTGATAGTATTAAGCAAATACGTGGCTTGTAAGGATTCTTGCTTCCCCAAGTAATATCACTAGATACATTTAATCAGTAAATATACACTTTTAAAGTGGTTGAACAAAAATGTGGTTGACAGTTTGCAGTGTAGGGTTAAATTTTAGCACGTTTAGTGTTAAATAAAGGGAGTTTCTTTTAGAGGTATACAACTTTAAAGTGAAATAGAATACCAATCTATTGTTTTTCCTTTTTGAATTCAATTATGGTTTTGGGCAGGTGAGCAGCCCAAACGAGAGGTCCAATTTTCGACTACTCTAACTAATAATTGGGGCCGTCTCTCGCCAATAACGTGGCGAATGTTGTTTCCCAAATGGTCACGCGTTTCGTGCTTGTCGGTAATGTATCAAAACAAAAATCAGTCCAGGAGTCTTAAATAACAAGATCTTTTAGGCTACTTATCAGGTCCAAAACGAAAAATTATGCTTAATATTAACAACTTCACTCAATAAGTCGATAGCACCACGAATAATATGGCGTGTAGCGTCATCCTTTTGAAACTAGAGGTCCCCTGCATTATTCAATTGCGAGTCAATTCCGGAACGAGAAAGTCGTTGGTCATGGCTTCATGTCTGTCACCACTAACTGTAATGTTAACCCCAGCAGCATTTTTGAAGACATATGGACCAATGATTTCCAACGGCCCATAAAGCACAGCAAACAGTGACTTTCGCCACATGTAACGGTGTTTGGACATCCGCCTGTGGTTGTTCATCACTCCAAATTTTGGTGTTTTATCTATTGACAGAGCTATTCAACCGGAAATGAGCTTCATCGATAAATAAAATTATCTTTTTAAATCCGGGATCGGCAATAATTTGTTCTTATATACACCGAATCTACTCTGTGTCCGGTTGTTGTTCGGCTGCAATTCATAAATTTTGTGGGCCCGAAAATCAAAATCCTTTGAGAAACCTACCCTTTGAAACTTTTCGAATGGACTCACTTGGCTCTCCATCGATACTAAGCTCTACAGATGCTTTGATTTCTTCATTACAGTACGACGTCTGGATGGATGCTTATTACGAGGGAAAGTAAACGTGGTGCGGAAACGATCCATGGTTAATTGAATTACTTGTTTTGATGGACAATTACGTCGGCCAAAATTGGCGTTTTGCGCGATGAATTTCATAAACAGGACTGTTTTTATTACGGCATCAATTTGCTCAATTCGAAGATATTGCTCGAGCGTCAATTTATTTAAAATGAAATGGCGAAACAAACTAACCATAAAACGCATAACAGCTGTCACATCATACACAGCATTAAAAAGTGTTGCCAACTTAAAGTTCTATAGCTCTAAGGAAACACCCTTTAGTTTCTATTTAGAAGACGTTTATATTTATGTAAATAAAATTTGAAGCTGTTTTTACCATTTGGTCTATTATTTGTAAAAGTATTCGTAATGTGTTATTGTAATAATTCCCGTGAAATCTGAAAAGGTCCTTTCTTTGAAGTTATGATTCATAAGCATAAGCGAGTAATATATTATCGTGAATGCAATTCATTTTGCACTTGCGTTTCTAATTATTTATTAAATATATAATAGTCCGTAGTTATGACTTCAAATTCCTACAGAAGATGAATTGACTTATTGATTGCACAAGTTATATGCTTAAATATTATGGCTGTTTACATTTGCTGCTGAAAATTTATGCTATGATAATTCAAGCCAAGGCGCCCGAGACTCGGTTTAGAAAATGAAAATTATCTGTAAAGCCAAAATCGCATCTAAAATTGACTTGACACCTCACTGTATCAAAATTTTGACGACCACTTAACCCACTGTAATTTTACTTTTCATTAATTTGCCCTTGCCGTCCTACAATTCTGGTACCGCCATGAGTAGCGAAAATTCCATTAAAATAGTTTCCATTATATCGAATTCAATCTAGGCATTGGCTGGGTCTTCATCTACTGTCAACTGGTTTCACCTTGATGAAGACTTGTAGTAGATACGCGCACACCACCCTTCTGCCGCACGAAATCGCATGTGAAACCTAAACTCAAAGGGCACAAAAAAAATTTGTATGTACACTTCCGTCACATAATATGATTGATAACTCACGTCAAACTCCACCACCGGCATGTGTGTTTGATATGTTGCCCTAGAACTAGATACTACTCGTACATAGTAATGCCGTTTGCTTGCTTTATCTACTTATTGTGTAGTTGATTTGGATACATGTACGAAGGTCATTTCTATTAATTATTAATTACAAACCGTTTTATGTTGGAACAGAACATTCTGGTGTGATGCTGGTGCTTAAAAATTTTCTTTTGTGGCCTCCTTTCGAATACTTTGACCCACATACGATTTGGAATGAGGTTTCGAAATGGTTTTGTGATTCTCAATATTAGATTTGCTGAGTTGCATTTACATTTATGTTGCATTAGCGATAAATAAGAACCTTGTTTCGGATTTTTCGTTGCACCTTGCATACTTGGCATTAAGAAAATGTGAAAAAAATACTCAAGACGCTACGAAATAGCAAAATACCAAAACAAATCTGGTGGAAAATCGTAGAAGAAAAAGCTGCGTATTCATTGCTAATTGGTCAGAAATATGTTGCTAACTGCATTCGGGTATAATCTTAGTACTAAAAATAATACTTGCTAGGTGCCCACATGAAATGACCGTAAAAAATGCGATTTTGTATTTTTCCATTCACATTACCAGCAATGCATTCATTCGCGACTACTTATGCAATTTTATTTAAAAGCAATCGTTGCTATGCATTTATTTTTTATTCAATAACAGATTTCAATGATTGTCGTCGTTGGTAGATATGGCAATTATTTTTGAAGGAATTAAAAAAAATCAACAATTTTTATTTATTAAAATAAAATTTAAGTTTTCTATTTTACAATCTCCTGTCTTATCGGTGTTTAATAGTATTTCGGTTCAAAATAGTTTCAACTATCAACTAATTTCAGAAGTTTTGGTAGATCAATTTTTCCATTTTCACTTACAAAATTGTAAGTGATTTATATCTGCTAAGCTAACTCAGCGAAGACTCATGGGTGCGGAAGTTCTGATCAAATGTTTCGAGTACCTCGATAGTGAATTTATTATTGAGAAAGGTGGAAAGAGCTCAAGCTGGTTTCGAACACGCGTCCCTGCCGCTCATTTTTTTCCACGCACAACGTACTGGACCGCAGAGTAACTTCTTCCTATTATTTTCATTAGTTCACGGAAAGATTTACCTGTTTCTCTTAGTTCACGGAGGATTTTCCTTTGGCCAAAACTGATTTCTTCCGATTTAGGTGGCATTACGATATCGTCCTTCACAAAAGCTGAATATAATTCAAATGACTTCAAAATCTACCACAGATCTAAATAGAACTCAGGTGCGGTTTTAATATACGCATCTGTATTAGATGTCAGAAGTTTGCATCGTTGGAAACGCAATGGTCCCGATTTTTATCACTTTTGATTTCTTTTCGTTAATTTGGATGAAACTTTTGTAATTTTTAACTCTTATGACTCTTTCTGGTTTTATACTCCAGTCAAATCTTCGATAAATATTAATATGTGTAAATATTGTAGACATCTTCGTTTGCAACTTCAGGCATGCCAGCTACATATCGCAGCGCATGGTGCGATTTCTTTTTCCAAGTAAAAGAACGAAAGAGTCAATACGTATGTACCTCCAAAGGCATTTGATCCCATTTCATTGAGCCAGGCCCGTGGAACCGAGCCAACGCCAGCAAAATGAAAATTGGGTCCTCAGGGACCAACGCTCGCCATACGGAAATTCACTGCCAGTCCCTAGGAACCTGCGCCGGGCTCAACGTGTTAACGTTTTTATAAATGTTTTGACTGTAAGTGTTAATCACCGAAATAGTCAAATTGCATAGGTAGTTTCAATTAAATACACATAATAATAAAATTTTCTTGCGTGTACGGACATTTATTTCGGCAAGTGTATACAGTGGCGGACAAAAGTCTACGACGAAAATATTTATATTGAGATTCTAGTAAACTGGAAGCTTCAATCGAGAATTTATTGGTGTCAATTTTCAGTAGTGTAAGTATAAATATATATAAAAATATATATATAAAATACAAACGTAGGGAAAACGAAGCATAAAGAAACCTTCACTCCTTCGACCAAACCTTCAGCCATTACAAAAATGATCTTGCTTGTTAATGTTCCTTAATTTAATTTTGAGAAGGTCGTAAAGCCTTCAAAAACATCCTTATTATACTTCTTATTGCTAAAAATGAATTCAAACGATTTTTTGGCACCCGGCCTAGATTCTTAATTTATTAAGGATGAATACAGATTTCTCGGGGATCGAACAATATGTTTAACTATATGTTGCAATGTTAATGTACTGACATTTGCTACGTTTGCGACCCTGACTAGGTCGCAAAATTAGGTGGATCTAAAGACAGTTATTGCTGTTTCGGCTTATACACGAAAATGTGCGAACTAAACGAATCGGAATTCCTAAAATGTTTGCTGTTGTTCTATTCCAAAGAATTTATAATAATAAGAAATAAATAAAGTAGAATTTTCCATGTAAATAATCGGCTCACACTTTGCAACAATCGAACATTCCCTCAAAGCCAACATTTATATAATACAATACACATCAAATCCTTTTGGCTTTTGTGAAAGTTTTGCTTTTACCTTTTAGTATATTGTTTGAAAAATGTTTGAACCATTGTAAAAACCTTTCGAAAAATTGATGAAGTGTTGAATTATCTTATATTTCTGCCCGAAAAATTAAATAATTTATTCATAATTATTCCTTGGCTTCTCCTGAATTATTGTTTATTCTTGATATTGCATTTTTTGATGATATATGCGAAATATAACAGCTGACTTAATATTTGGGTATTAAGGGCATTACAGGGCATAGGGCGACTAAATTTCCTGCTTTTGCAGATATAATTTTCTCCCATTTTGCAACAAGCGCTTCCTTCAACGGTGAGAATTTTTCCTGTCCAGAAGTTCGTATTTGATCTATTGGGACTAAATCCGGAATTCGGGAATTCGAGAATTCGGATTCAGTTGCTTGGAAGCGTTGTATAACGACCAGTCCTTGATGAATAATGTTGAGTATTTTGGGTCATTATCGTATTGGCTAATCCCGCTCCCTCCAAATCCCCACTTCTCCACGGATGGTTTCGAATGTTGTTCCAGCAGGAACAGCTGTCCATGGTAGATTTAACAAATGCTAGTCTGCTAACTCCAGATGCAGCTATGTCTACTCAAACCACTCTAAACTTCATAATATAAAAACTGAACGTTTTTCTGCGAAATTGTTATAGAACAAGTAGAAATGATTGAGTTTTTGCAGCTTTGTAAAGTAACAGGTGTCAAGGTGTCAAAAATTGAATAGAAATTGCGTCACGGTATAAAAGCTGTCCGACAGCATTTTGGAATTGTCAAAAGTTTCTTGATTTTCGGCGAACATTTTTATATTTCCCTTACATTCCCGCTTATTAACATCTTAATATGTTCCCAAATTAACTTTAATTAATTGCCGCTCTAATAAAATGGCGAGAAATAATTTTTTTTGCACTCTTAAGGTCGCCTGCCGAGATAATGGCTAATAAAATGGCCCGTACCAAATATTAAAAACTTTCTAAAAAATAAAAATAAAATTCTCCTTTTAATTTTGCGTTTTGTTTAAATTTTCGAAGTCAACTTTCAGCAGTCGCTGAAGAAGACCGAATGATAACGGTCGAAAGTTGACTACGAGAATTAAAACAAAACGCAAAATTAGAAGGAGGATCTTATTTCTATTTTGAAGGCTAAATATATTTTGAGAAGATGGAATCAATCACAAATATTAAAAACTGAGCTTGTTATACCCTCAAGTAACGAAGGTCCAATTTTTCATATCTTTGACACCGGTTATCTCTATGTAGTATCCAAAAAAAGCTACGTTTTTAAGCTCACAATTGCTTGAAAAAAATTTCAGATTACATACTATGACGCATTTCTGCCGGTTACTGGTTCTTGGACTACAACATTGTCTCCATCGTGATTTTTTTTCTGGCCTCTAAAGCCGCATTCATTTTATTTAACATTTCACTGTGACACACTTTCGAAAAGGACGCAGTGAAAAGTCCTAGCCAATATGGACCTTGGCAAACTGAGGACCAGGAATTTGTTTTTGGTGGATGTTAATGTTTCACATCCATTAAAATTGAATGCTCTCGTGATTGTTCTTGCATAGGCATCCTTTTTCTTTGCTGTAGGCACTTGTTTTCCAAAGTTTGAGCATTTGTTTTTGGATTGTTTTCCACTTTCGAAAGAAATGAATGCCTCTGTATTGTAACAGCTGTAACAGCTATTTAAATCGGTCAGTTGGTGGCTTTTTTTCAATGGAACTAGTTTTTTCAAAAATGTTGACAATTGTATACACAGTCGCCCGTTTTAATCTCCGTAATATTCAAATTTCCGAGCGAAAATTATCCCTTTTTTGTATCGTCTTTTATTATTATTAGTTCGAATTTAACGATAAAATTCAAAAAAATTTCACCACAACGCATAGATGGAATGACAACAAGAGCATTGAAAAATTGTCCTTTCGTTTAGTTAGGAATTCGTGTATAAGTGGATGAGCACTGACTGTCGGAGGCTTTTGCTCATCCAATTTTTTATGTTTTTATCAAAAAGTTTGTTATAAAACGTTCTTATCGCTGGTTTTTGATAAATATATTAATGATAAATATATTAATATTATATACATTAATGAATGCGTCAACAAATTTTGTTATCAAAGCTTCCATTTAACCAGGATATCGGTTTAAGGAGTTATCGTAGACTTTCCTCCGTCGTTCTTGTTAATAATGGCACTGTATAGAATTAAACAAAACTAAATGCAATTATTTCAAGCCTCCTGCTTCAATAGATTGTACTAATTGCAATATGTCACCAATAGCCACAAATCTGAAATTCATAAACATTCTGTCTCACTGATGTCAAAGTGACAGAAAGTTTTTGCCTGGCAACTCTGCTGATTTCTTTTCAAAAAACATTCCATTATGAACGTTAGTTAATGCAATTTACCTGATTAAAAAAAAGAGAAAATAATTTGCTTAAGTATCATCAAGATTTCATCAAGTCCTACAACGATAGGCTTCCAATACAAAAAAGTGATTGCTGAGATCTCATCTGCCTTAAGTCTCGTAATTAATTACTATTATTCCATTTATATCCATCTCATACACGGATATAAGTATCACCAATACTCACGAAACTAAAATTATATCCAAATAGAAAAAAATTGCAGTACTAATTAATGATCAACAAACAAATATATAATAATACTAATAAATCTGATTTTTTCTTTTGTTTTCTTTCAGGTGTGTATGAATATGCATTTGTTTATTGCATTTTGCGAAAATTTCTCTTTTTGTAAGTATATTTGATCATATTAGAGTTGTTATTAGCGTTAATTAAAAATATATGCGATTAATTATTATCGAATGGAAAAAATGATGCAGGCTTAGTTACGAAACAGTAACGATTTACACTTTCTAGTGGTGGTGGTGCTCGTTGTTTACGGAGAAATAATTTACAATAATAAGACCCAATACAACCATAAATCATATTGTTAGACGTGAAATTATCTGAACTGTTTTCTTTTTTAAAAATGACTCAATGCGTTGCTTTTATCTGGAATGCGAATTAATCTACAAAAATACAATAAACATCAGCGATGTCTAGATCTACACAAACGAAATACTTTTTTAAATATATATATTTTTTCCACTCTTACCATAAGAAGTCATTGATTATTTAATGGTATTTATAATTAATTATTTTTATAATGAATACATTTAATGTAATTCATTTTTGATTATATGCAGTCTTGTTTTCCGGAGTCGTTTTCAACGCAGTTCTCAATGTGGCAGCATTTGGGTAGCTAAACTCATTTGTAACCCTTTATCCTCAAGCCTAGAAATTGAAAAGCTTCAAATCATTAGAGCAAAACTTCTTCGTCATATAAAATATACAGATCCTAAAAATAAATTAGAGCCACTCATTTGACACGTTAATTTGCGCTGAATAACTGCAGCTCTCTGCAGTCTCCCATTTTTTGGCAAAAGGTAAATCCGCGAATGAACGCCTCTCCCGATTTGCTTGTAGCCGCTCTAATTACTGACAAAACAAGTCCGCATTTAACGTTCGTTTGCATTCTAAAAGATCGCAATTGATGATTGCTCAATTGAATAAAAAAAAACAGACAATAAAATCCTCAGTGGATGCTGGTGAGTCACCTGTTTTCCAATCTGTCAAACGCCATTCGACGTTATTGTATAGGACCCACTTTTCATCTCCGGCAACTACACGTCGGGGAGTTCCTTCATTGGTGTGATGAGCAATATGGGAAACATCAAAACATCCAACCTTACCACATGTCTTAGAGCATGGATTCTTCTATTTATAGGTCCTCTTATCACCTCATTGTATGACTACCTGTACATCTCGTCTGATGTATTGGTGTAAGCCCAATCTTAATGCATCTTAATGATGCAATTTAGAATTTTTTGGCCAAGAAACTTCCGAATTTCCGTTTTATCGATCCGGCAATATGTTTCATTATCTATTTGCCCTGCATGGAGATTCGTCTAATCTGCTATGCGGCTGATTATATCATCGTCTAAGAAGTGGCAAAAGTATAACAGAGTAGTCCATTCTTCAAATTCATCTTTATCTATAGGTTCAACAGAACATTGGGCACCGATATTGCCAATATAAAATGTTCGCCAAACTGTCTATGTTTTTGGTACTGTATAATTGGTGAAGGTTAAACTCAGAGGTACGTTTCGAGTAACTACCTCCATTCGCTTTTTTCCATTTCAAATCCGCCCTTTACAAATCCTCCGATTCAACCACCCCAGAAACAAATGCTTCAACTTGCGCTTCAACGATACTAAAAGCTATATCGCACTCATCTTCATCTGAGTCTCACAACTCATTTCCTGTGTTATCTCCTTCCAATTCAAGGAAAATCCCCTGATCAGCCATACCACATCCTCGGTAAATTTTAAATTTGATAAAATCCTACCTCGAAGCTTGAACGTCATGGAAGAATTGAAAAAAAATACAAAGTATGTGCCCTTTTTGTTTTGAAGATCACAATATTCAATCCTAGCAACAAATAGTAAATAGTAACGGGTTTGGAACAGAACTGTTTTTTGGAAAATATTTATCAATTCTTTGAAAACGAAAAATCTATGCATAGACTCATTCATAAATCAATGGGAAATATTCCCCGAAAAAGTGAAGTTTTGGAAAGAGGGAAATCTACCAAGTTCTGATATTTCGTTTTTTCGTAATAACTACTAATAGATGTAATATATAATATATGTAATAGATTATATGTCTTATTCATCTTCTCCGAAACTTCAATACTTCATATTGAATATAGAATCTAGTCCAGTTGATGAAAGAGGGAGCTGAGACTAAGACCAGGCATAACGTTTCGATACTTTGTTCACACGTTTCCTGAAACTTTCTGAAAGTTCTCTCCCTAATTTGACGTGTTTCCGTGTCTTCGTGTCTACACTCTTCGGAGTAAGTCACAAGCGTATGCGAAGGAGAGTGGTAACATTCCTATTGCTAATTATACAATCAATGTAACTATCATTATTTTGGGGCTTTGCTTGTCTCTCCTGACAAATTAAGGTAGAGGTTATCACAATCCTCATCCCGGGAACAATTTTATAATCTAATGTCAAGGCTCTAGCTGTTTGACTTTTGCTGCAAATGATTGTCAAGCAACTTTCCAACTTCCTAGAAATCGCTAAAGTGCTGCTCTGCGAGTGCCATTGATGCGAAGAGACGATAGTCAGGTGCCATACCAAATCCGGGGAGTACGGCGCATGCTGAAAGATGTCCCATTCAAGCGATTTCAATATGTCCCACTGGTTTTGCTGTGGGCAAAACATGTAACAAAACTTTGCCATGTCTTCTGGCCCATTCTGGTCATTTCTATTAATGCGTGGCTTAAATTTATCACTGGTTGACGATAGCGTTACGTATGAACCGTTTCTCCGGGCTTCAAGGGTTCGTAATACACTATGCCACTTTGGTCCCACCAGACACAGAGTATGGTCTTTTTGCCGATGTGATTTGGCCTTGTTGTTGATGGACCGACTTCGCCAGGAAAAACCATAATTTTGCCCGCTTCGGATTTCCAAATAAATTCATTTTTCATAACCCGTGAAAATTAAATGCAAAAAAGATTTCCTTTGGTGGCACCGAAGCACCATTGCACGACTCATTTTGCAATTTTCCATTTGACGTTCATTCAAATCGTGTGGGACCCATTTAACGTGTTTATTGATCCTATTCATCGCTCGTGAACGTCTGCTGATGTTTTCCCGTGACACATTTAATGGTTCTGCTCATTGCCTTTGAGTTTCAGTTGGGCCACTATCTAATAACTTTTTTGTCGAAACCTTGTCTCTCTTGTCCTCATTGATGGAGCGTATCCACGATATGTTTTTACTAGCCAACGATGACTTTTAACAGCCTTTCTGTTTGCTAACTTTGTTGACTTTCTGTTGGTTCAACGATGCGAAAGCAATGCGTGCCGCAAATGCTCTTTTTCAGGCACAAAATTCGATATGATTGATCAACATGATAAAGCAAACACGCTATTATTGGCGGACTGAACTTAAGTGTCATTGCAGCTAAATGTCAGACGATCGAAATGGCGTGTGTGTCAAATTCAATCGCTGCGTACTTTTGGCTGGCGCCATCTCTAGTAAAACTGGAAAAAAACTTATGGATAAACCGGTCTAAAGAATAGGAACTGGGTGAAAGTCTTAATACTGAAAGAGCCACCCTGGACAGTGCTTGACACAAGAGAAATTAATCGCACGCTTGCGAAGCGAATCATCTTAACAAAGGATAACGGGATCAACCAACATCGGATTGCGAATTCGGGAACTTTTGCTTTGTATTAAATACAAAATTTAGATGAAATTAAGACGATGAAATCTTAATCAGACTTTCAAAAGCATTATTTTCGCGTATAAAGCCTGATCCGCAAGCATTATGTAATGGCATTTGAAAAACTGGTAAAGAAAGGGTTAATTGTAATAAATAAAAATCCTTAGTAAATTTGTGTTTTTTGGTCGAATTCACACAGCAGATTTTAATGAAGCATACATATTCGTCATCGGTGCACCAAAATGCTCCAACATCAGCATTTAAATCCAGAAGGGAATCAGAGTTTAAATTTGCAGATGTGTGTCATCCTACGTTCCGCAGCCTAGTCTCCGTTCCCTTCACTGTAATTGATCGCCATTATCTTGATGTGGAACTCATCGCTCTAAATTCTTACTTAACATTCTAAAATCAATTTCAGATGATCCAATCGCTCATTCTCAATAATAATTACCCATTATACAAGCAGTTCATCACGTTTGAAAATCGCTTTGGCTGTAACTCGCATCAGCAGCCCCCGCAATCGTCATTCGCGGCCCCACATCGGATCGGCTAACATCAAATGAGATTCCGCCTACAGTACAATTTGCTAATCATTATGCAACTACACACCATTCAAATGCCAGCATAGCATAATTATATAAACCAGCTATTTCGCGGTGGCTACTGTTCGGTGCGAAACAGCTTGCTCGCGAAATTTTTTCTTGCAGTTTTTCATCGTCATCTGCGACACAAACTATCACTTTGCGCCTCGACTATGGGTTTCGATGCAAGTACGAGTATCTGACGGACAAGCATCGAAGGCTTAGAGGAGTATCTTTACGGCTGTTGCGCTTTTGTTTGGAGCTGGTATATGTGTCGGTTGCGTTAGCACCAATTATCAACAATGAACCTTGAAATGGTTTTCCTGACCCCAATATAACGAGACTTTCGCTTCAACTCCATCAAGCTCCTTCTTGTTGCTTGGCGAAGCCTCGTAAAGCCTCGCCGTGCTCGCGAAATTACTTACAGGCTTGTTGTTAGAGCGCGACACACTTTATGGTGCATGTTACGCAACGGAATTGGCGCAAAAATTCAAATGATCATTGCAGATACCGGAATAGGTTGCATGAGATTGAGCTTTTTGATATCGGGGCTGCACAACTCTTTCTCGTTCAACGTGACCTTGCGGCTTTTCGGATAGGCAGGATTGTGTTGCGGCATAATTTCACGAGCATTGTATCTGCTGGACCCCCAAGAGTTGAAGACCAATCCTGTGGTCCTGCAGAGAAACCCCGGAAAATGAGCTCAAACCTCCTAAACAGTCCAGGGTACAACACTTTTCCCTATTCGTTATTCAGCGAACTAACATGGACTTAATCCAACAGCCTGTGATCTGCCTAACTCTGCCTATCGGCCTGACATTCACTCTCTTGTAAATTGTAATTTATACTTGAAAATTTCGCAATGTTGTAACCTATTTATCGTTAATGTGCGTCTACTTGTATTCATGAAAATGTTGATTTAGTTCGACGTCCATGGAAACGTTTCAAAGTTTCAACGGTTCTACGGCGGCAACAGCCTTAAACGCCGCATTACCAACCCGCGAACACAGATGAAAAGTTTCGCCTGCATAAGGTAGCAAACGTAACTCTTGCACACAATCCATTAGGAAAGTGAGCCTTGAGATTTCAACAATTTTATCGAACACTTGAAAATCGATAATTTCGAAAATATTATGTTAAAAGCGCTGACGATGGATTATTGAAATGGACTTTTGGTGACACCGCGTGAAAATATATGAAATGGTCAATTGGATACGAAAATACTTAAAATGGTGATCGAGTATGCATCCAAACGCTGCTTCGGTCAAGTGGGCTGTTGGAATGAGCTCCTAGATTTTTCGTTGCCATTACAGATGTGGCTTGCTCTTGTAATTTATTCAGTGACGTTAGCTTTTGAAATTGCGCATTAGCAAGTCATGGTCCAATAGGAAATCAATTTTCTCTTAGCCTAAATGAATCGATGCACCAACAGCTATGTCTTTGGACTATTTACCATTTATACTCAGTTTCGCTTTGCGAAGGTTACGCGTTAGTGGTTATCCTTGGCCTATTAGCAGAAACGAGCAAATCGAATGTGAAGCAATGACTAATAACAATTTATCCTTCCAGCATCTATCCCTCGTCCTAGAATAGTGGTACCTAAGTGTTTAGGGAGGAAGGGACCTTAAATTTCAGATTTTCAATTCTGCAGACATGCAGTAATTTCTTCGTGAAAGGAGAAAAACAAGCTTCATTTCCCATTAGCTATAATGTCTGTGCCGGGTTGGACGTGAAGCGTTTGTACCTGTGCTTCTTATGGCCTACGTGCCCAGTACACATTCATCGTTAGCCACCTGCCTTTGCGAAACACGGAGGTGTACTCAATGCTCTTTGGCTGCTGCGCTAAGGCCTCATGCCCATAATCGTTTCCATACGATTATCATAGCCAAGTTGAATCGAACAGCATGTCCAAAGTCATACACGCCTATTAAACATCACTGGAAACCAGATCAGTTTTCCGATTTTCCATGAATGCCTGAACCATGTAACAAATCGTTTTTGGAGTTTTGCGGCCGACGCTATCGATTGATCAATATCTTTTGATTCAGATTTTCACTTCTACGGATGGTTGATCCAATGGCTTGCCAAGACCAATTGAGAAGTTTTAAAGACAATTAATAATCGGAAAATGCGATAATTTCCATAAAATGATTGAAATTCATTGCACTTTAAACGTACGGGGAGAAAATCAAAGGAAATCGAAAATTACAATATTTACAGTGCGGTGGTGCTGAGGAGTATTCGTCGAGATGAATGAACGTAGATCATCCAAAATTTATACTACTAATCAAAATAAGAAAATCATCAGCCTTCACGGATCATGAGAACTTCCTTGCTATTCTTCTTAAGTAGACCGAGCATAACATGAAGAATGTTTGAAGGTAATCAAAATTGCATGCGACTTAATGAGATTGAAAGGATTTAAATTCATTCAAATTTTAGTCCTACATATCCGTCAGAACAAACAACCAGCCAAACACAACAAAATACGAAGAAAATATGATCCAAAATAGGGTCCTACTTTTCCAAAGCAACGAAACTGAAACACATTCCCCTTTGATATTCTTAAATGTTACTATCCGCTCATTCAATGGGCAGAGCTAGGTTTATATGTATTTTGAATCGGTCCTTTCCTACTGTAGTCTACTTAGTTTCCGAGCTCATTGATCGCCTTTCTCATCACTATCGTGTCGTTTCACATATCGTTTCATATTCAGGAATAAATATCTAAAACCATTTTTTAGATTTTGCGCAGGGACATTCAACTTTATGACGCATATTTGATTTTTTGAAACGCTGTTATTTAGATAATAGAAATAGTTGAAAGTTAGTTTGATTAGTGAACTATAAAATCCTGAAAATCCAAACTTTAAAAAGGTCTCCTAACTTGTTTTGTTATACTTGTAGCGATTGCGTCAAAATCGAAAAAAAAACTCTCTTTTTGACTTGATCAAACATTGCTGCTCAGCCTATTCATGCTGTTATGTAAAGAACCAAGGCGAGACGTTGATCAGTGGATAATTTCCAAGGGGTTATACGAATCTGGACTGTTGGCTTGATAGAAGTGTCAAGAAATGACATAAAGACATAGAGAATTATAGACATAGCCACGGATTTTTCTTTCAGTTTGATAAAATTAAAACGGTTTTCTGGATTAGTGTGCCGATGTGTCATCAGTAAGAAAACCTCAAATACATTCCGGCGATTCACCAGAGCAACCCGAAGTCCCGCTGTTTTTTTTCCAATGAAAACAGAAATGTCAGAAAACTGTAATTCGACAGCCATAGCATATCATGACTCATATGATTTTATGCCTGAAATCCAACATGGATGGAAGCCACATTTTGTTCATTAATAAAGAGGAATGACTGACCTTAAGATTAAAAAATGGGGTCTGTGTGAATCTGTCATAAAAGTCTATTCTATCGAATAAGACATAGTTCCTTAGTTCCAAACTGTTCTAAAAGAGATGGCTTGATTTTCTGCAATGATGTCAACGGATTGCTATTGCAACTTGCTCATGATCATGTGGCCACAGAATGGTGATTATTTATTGATACTACAAATACTATTTCAAAAGCATTTTCAATTGCATCATTGGAATAAGTTACAATTTTCGCAGCTCGACTATACCGCAAACTTTCAAGAAATTCATGAGGTTATGAAACTTATGTAGGGTCTTTCATTAAGTGCTTCCTATCTTTAAATTTAAATAAAACAAAGTGTTTGTGACATATCGAAAGTTTTTATTCGTTTGGGAGACCTATTGATGTCATTATGTGTGAAATATAGTATCGTTCAAATGTCCGCCGCGGCTTCTCTGGGTGACGCGTATCCAAAATGTCCAATTTTCCATTACTCTGACTCATATATCAGGCCGAATTTGACCGATGGCATGGGTTGTGTTGGCTTTGAGGACTGCTGTTGTTTGTGGCTTATTCGCATAGGCCTGCGACTTAATGAAAGAAAAAACCTCACAAGAAAAGGCTAACGGTATCAAATTGCATGATCTCAGTGGCAAGTCCACATCACCTCCACGTGAGATGACCATGGCCTCAAATCGCTCGTGCTGAATGTCGAATGTGTCATGAGCTATGTGGCACGTAGCGCCGTTCTGTTGAAACCACATGTTGGTGTTCATATTGTTCAATTCAGGCCAAAAGAAATCGGCAATCATCGACCTATAGCGCGCGTCGTTGACGGTGGTGGCCTTGTCAATGTCATTCTCAAAGAAATATGGACTGATGACGCCGCCAGCCCAAAATCCACCTCAAACAATGACTTTTTCAAATAATGTTTTACAATAAACATTTGTACTGATTTGTGCAATGCTATTAAACGGCTTGTAGTTAGATTACAAAAAATACTGCTGCTTTCTTTACAAGTGACACAGCCGAGCGCTATGACATTTCATAAAATCAAAAAAACAAAACTGATCATCACATATTGACATATTGGGACTCTGTTCATATTGGAACAGAATAACTTTAAATTTGAGCCTTTGGTCGCGTCAGATAAAATTATTTTGTCGTCCCTAGACATTCAATTACACTTCATTAAACATTTCCTAAGACGCATAAGCCAAGACGGTCTTGCTTTACAATGCTTTCAACTCCCAAGTTTAGTGAGGCAAACAGCAAATAGGGCATATTTCTATGTTCGGGGCATCGCCTTTTAAATCTACCCTTAACCTTGTTTTAAAAATAATGAAAAACATGCATAGAATGGATTATTCATGTGACCAAAAAATTTCTTGGCAACAGCGGAATCGCTGAGTTACACCAAAAAATAAAACTGATGTTGGATGTGAGATCCAATATATCTTCATTTCCAGAACGGACTTTTTTCCAGAACATATGGGTTGAGTTAGCGATGTACATGGAGAACGCTTTCATGGAGATGCAGCTGTGAGAGATGTTCGTAGATGTCTGTTGGAACCATGTTAAAGACACTCCAGAATCTCACTGCAAGTGAAAAGCCAGGTGCACCAAGAAAATTTCGCCTTTTCATTCAAAACGTTAAAAAAACCCGAACAGTTAAGGTTGATGAAAAATTGAGTTTTTGACATTTCTCATGTATCTTTAAAATGTAATGAGTTGTGAAATATCATTTAGTGTCTCTTTTAGGCTTATAAAAAGGAATAATATTACATAGCAGGATTTCAGATAAAATAAAAGAAAAGTGAAATTTGTCGACCAGTGTTACGAGTATATGGGAGGCGTTCAAAAATAATTAGATAATAAGACAATAGTCATGGTTTAAAATTATAAAAATTTAGCAGCATAGTCGCCCAGCGATTAAGTACTAAATATATTCATTTGTTAAGAATATGGTTTTTGAAAAAATAATTCTAAAATTTCTCACAAAATGTCTCTCTTTCAACTGACTTTTTACTTTTAAGTCTTGCCTTCGGGGTTTGAGTGGTGCATCATTGTATTGATGAAGTAGGATTTTAGCAAGCAGCTTATTTCGCCTTTTTGTGCAATGATTTTACGTAATGTTCGAGTTTCGTTCATTTAATAAAAGCCTGCAATTGCGTTTCAAAATTTGAAGCACTTTGACAAAGGGCACCTCCTTCAAGCCAATGCTTGATATTTAGCTAGAGAATCAAAATAATAGATTGAACAAATGGTGAACCGCTCGAAATATTGGGTCCATGCTTCTATGATCCATGCACCTACCACAAATCAAGGCTTAAAAACTTTCCTCGTCAGTGTCGTACTTTTCAATGGTGTATCTCGAAATATCAAATCGGGATACTTGAATAGAAGATTCATTTTTAATACACAATGAGTGAATGGAATTTCGAACCCTAGTGAATCCTAAAATTTGAGTATTCGCTGAATTTTACAGTCTGACGACCCTATAACCGTAACTTACTGGCTGATGGGCAGCATTCGATCTGCACACTCTTGACGATCGATTATTCCGCCTTCTCTATCATTCTCGTCCAATTATAAAATTTAACTCCGACAGTAGCCATCAACTGTAGAACACTGAGTCGACCAAAGTTTCCACTCATTCGAACAAGGACACCTAATCTCAGCTATTCCTTTGGTGTCCCCCATTTCAGTGTTACCATAACGCTAATATTTTGGAATCAATGTACCTCCAAGAATTAATGATTAACTTATTCGTTGAATTTTTTCCCTCAGGTTATGAGGATCTTAAAATTCTGAATAATTCTCTCAAGGATTGTTCAATAAATTTTACTTATTTTGCCTTCATAGTTAGATTTTTATTTCAAGCAAATCAGCAACAAAAAGATAAAAATTTGAATATCTGATCGAGGGTACTTTATAAGTTCTTTCTAACGATTCCCAAGCAAAAAAAGCATCTCTAACTTTGACAAAATACTCTTGAATATGTTTAGAAGTGAAAATTTGGAATCAAAGTACGCATTAAGTTTTTCTTTTTCATTATTAAAGATACGTTTTCAATCGGTGGAAGAATCTTCATTCAATTATTTTGGTCAGCCAAATCATCATCATCATTGACCTCATCGTCATTTATTATACTCTGTTGCACATTGGCCGGCTTCGGCTCAGGGTATTGTTCAGAACCCATTTTTCATCTCCGGTAATTTCGGATAGTTCCTTCATTCGCTTGACGACCAAAATGGGACACAGAAAGTCAATCTGTGCGCCATGTTTCTTTGCGAAACTTGGTGAAGTTCCCAATTCCCATTCGACTTTATCACATAACCTAGCGCATGCTTTTTTCTCCCTATAGTGGTTCTGTAAAACTGGAACCTCTTTGATAATTGTGCGATGTTCATCTTATTATCTGGTTTTATGGCTTCCAATAAATCACCATGCGTCACCTTCTGGGGTCGTCCTGCCCTTAAAATTTATTGTTTCAAAGTTTATGAGGTAAAGTTCGTTTGATTTTTGATTTTTTTGATTTTTGAGCAGTTAGCTCGGGTTTGCTTGAATCCGCGGGGCCTTGCTTTTTTGAACGAGCTGAAGATGGCTGCATGCAGCGAAACGCGTCTTCGACATATAAAAAGCAAGGCTCAGCGGACCCAAGAAACACCAAGTTTATGAGATGAGTGGTAGGCTATTTGCAAGTGTAGGACTCGCAGCAAAGGAACGCTTCTGAACTATCCGTGGGTCATTTCGCCTGTTAACATGAGAACCCTTGTTTAGACTCGTTTTTCTATGTTTAGAGACACCAAGTCCCTGAAAAGACAATACAGAGAAGAATCGCCAGAAAACGCTAATCTGTCAGCAAGACAAGGTGGTTTACTGCTTATTTTGAAACAAATTGTACTTCCTCGTCCCATTCATACTTCTCTTTTATCAGCGAGACTACTTTGCTTTTCCCTTGGTGCAGTATTTGATCCGAGAACCCTCATCCAGTTCGTTATAAGCCGGTTTGGCAAGCGGCGAACACAATATTATTTGCATGACTTACCTGGCAATTTAACCCTGAGCACAACATCCTCCGAAATCAATCCTACGTCCGGGGAAGAAAGGAACCCAGATTGATACCTGATGTTATTTATTTCCATCTTCAACCTTCGTTCAAGTCGGCTTGATCCTTCAGATAGTACCTCTGATTCCCCATCAGATATTCCGGAAATCGAAAAGAGTTTTCAACGTTCACAGGTTATTCATTCATCGAACGAACTTGAAACGTTTGATGAAGCCCAATTGACAGCTCATTTTTGAGTTCAAAAAATAATTCATACAGTCATTATAATTTATACTCTTCAAAGCCCTTACAAAAATGATAAAGCAACCCTAAAAATATGAAGTTTCTTCAGATTTCCTAGAACAAATACATACGTCAACAACAAATTAATATATTAACAATATCATATCATGCATATATGACCAATCATATTAAATCCCGTTTGTGTCATCAGCCTTTGTATGGCTGTATTCGGCGATAACTTAATCAAAAATCATCATCCAATCGCCCGAATTCCCACAAGAATGCATTGAAAATGCACACAGATAATAACGCAGTCATGGCCTATCAAAACTCATCAAGTCCTCGGCAGCCAGCCGGCATTCTGCGGTATAATACCGCATGGTAACGTATGTGTATTTAGATGTCGACAAGTACATCAATACATCATAATTACAATCATGCAACATCGGTTTCATCATGATTTGGTTTTCGGACGCTATTGTTGCCACTTAAGGAACAATAGGGTCAACGCAATGCATGTCATTCTTTCGTACAGAGATCAATGATAAGTCTAAGAATTGCAGAATGTTTTCGGATATGGAAGGCATTGAACAAATTTTTTTGGATTCAATTACCGACTAAGTTGCAAATTATAAGTTGAGGATTTGACGGTCCGATAAAAGGACTAATCAGTTCGCGGTTGTTATAAACTACAAAAATTCATGGCACAAAAGATGTAACGGTGGGTCTGGGATCTGCAAACGTATCACTGGAATGCATTCTAATTATCCTGCGCAACAAAATTGCAAAATTTCGAGCAAACATATTATTTGCATAATCAAATTGAAGCACGGCACTTGCTAGTGTATCGTCAATTATGCACACAAATAATTGCACATTATTCGTTGCATTTATATGCGATTTCTATTCGTATAAATTAATTATACTTTACAGTTTGACCCAACTTTCGCAAGATTTAACAACAACTTCGTTCGGTCAGAGCAGTGCAAATTGAACCCATAAAAAAGATTTTACTGGAATCACGGTTAGGAAAATAGTAACCATTACACGAAGCCAGCGACTGTTAATCTATTCCAAACGAAACGTGGAAAGCGCGGCAGTTTTCCGTGCAATCGGACCGGCGCTGCAGCAATATGTCGTCCGCATGGATCTAATCCGAATAGATACAGATACAAATTGCCGAGCAATAAGGAAGCTGTCGAACACAGACGTAATTAACATCCAGCCATGTATCTTCGGTGCAATATCATCGCGGCCGAGCTCGCATTTTGCATCCGTTGAAGCCTTTGGCTGCTCGCCTTCCTGAATGCCTGGATGCCTGCATGCCTGATGGCCTGCTTGCCTGCCTGTCTGTCTGTCTGCCTGTTTGCTTCCATTTTCTCCTTTTAGTCGCTGGTCATTCAATTGTAATTATATGTGGCACCACAAAGTCACACCATTACAAAGACCGAATCCTCTAGTTCCCATTAATCATAGGAATCATTAGACGATCTAATTAAATAATCAGCCGCGAAGCAATGTACGACTCATATGTGATCTTTCATAGGAAAAGCAAATCAAACAGTGGCGGTAACAGGTGAACCGTTAGATATTATTGCATACTTGCACTACCGTAAGAAAGAGGAGTGGCGAAATGGGTGGAGAACATTAAAATGGAAATAAGAACAAGAACAAGATGACGAAGAAGTTGGAGATGCTCCAGTGTTCGGTTGAAGACCGGTCAGCAACAGTAACAGCAACAGCTACAATACCACCAACATGAATAAGAAATGATGCCTCTTTTTTGCTAATTTGGTATTTCCTCTTTCTTGTGAGTTCGCATGAATTTGCTAGTTTGTAATTCCAATGTTTTTGTACGATACCGCTGGAAGCCTTAGATATTAAACTGATTTCAGTAATTCATTTGTTTTGTTAGGCAAGATGGATGTCAGTTCTTGGTATTGTGTAACAGTCACTTCTTAAGGACATTTAACACATTTATGAAAATTGCACACTTCATTACTAAGCTGATGTTCACTACCCAATCCAAAGAGCAAATGGAGAAAATAGCAAAAGAAAACTGACTTCATCGTATTTGTCCTAACTGTTTATGAGAAAAGATTTTGCTATCCTTATATGTTATCTCTGCCTCAGAAAGATCTGCCCGTTTTTGAATTGAAAGAGGATACCACAATTTTGCTCTTTTCCTCACGATGCTTTCGTTTGTTATCCATTTTTCATCACCAGTTACCATCCGGTCCATGAAAGGATTGTTTTTGTCGGAGCAAGCAGAGATATGCATATGACGTCTCGATTATTTCAATTTCTCTCACTTAATTGATGAGGCTCTCCTTGAGAATATTTGTAGACCAAATCCTAGCATCCAAATATGGTGGAAAATGATTTTTTGAGTTGAAATCAGTTCCTCTGCAATCTCCGATGTTGTCAAAAAGGGATCTTGCTGTTACATAGTCTTGATTATGTTGTCATCGCTCAATGATGGCCGCCTGGTCGTGGCTTGTAACAAAGGTCGGAATTCCTTGCTTCGAATTTTTCAAACCATCTTCTGCACGTTCGTTCACAAATTGCATCTGCAATAAAGACTCACGGAATTTAAAAACGCTTCTGTAACATTTCTTCCTTCTTGTAATTCACTTAAAACAGAGTGGCGAAAATGAACTTTATCGGTACTTATGTTTTCACGATCGCGTCTCACTTAATATCGACATGAGACATCTTTGTTTCATATTTTTAGGAGTTTTCATATGTGCTTATGTAATGATAAAGAGAGATAATCGTATATGTATTAAACCAACATGTGCATATGGATTGAAACTGGAAATGGCACTACCAGACTGAATTTTCTGGTAGACCTAATATAAGCCGATTTCCTCTCATAAACATAGACGCTCTACTGCAGGGTGGTGGGTTTAAGCGCATTAAAATAAAAATTTTCAGATTTGAGCGAAAGTTTTGAATAGATTTTTTCTCCAAATCAAATTTGACGAAGGCTCGAAATTGGAAAAGAACTCTACGCCAAAGGCCACAAGCAGCCTAGAAACAATAATAGCAGGAATGCAATTCTGGATATGGCACATCCTTTCTAATCGCAAAGTAATAATAATAATTTCATTCCGAAAAGCGCAAAACGATTATTTCTGCGAAAGAAGTAGGAATTCCAAGCAGCTTGCTGTAACTTCTTTGATCCTTCCGACCAGTAAGTCAGTTACTTTTGTTCTTCAAAATGTATATTAAAAGGAATGGAGGCGTGAAGGAATGTTGAAATTGTTTAATGTGGGCAAAAAAAGGATTTGGCAAGTGCTGATGATTCCTTAGGTAGTATAGTGGATTGATAGTGGTAGATATAGTGGATACAGTGGATAGTAGTAGATATAGTGAATCACGTCTTTTCCCTTAAAATCGCTCCAAGTTGGATCGGTGATTTTGAAAGATTTCCATTTTTTTTTTGCAATTCGATTGCAAAAGACTTGCAATCTCCCACCTTTAACACCATCACAATATTTACCGTAATAGTAATTTAAAAAAGTATAGTTTTGACATGCAGTTGAGCAGAAAGTGTTAGTAACGGAACTTCTCATGGAACCTGAGAATTAATGTATCTTAGAACCTTTCAACAGCAGGGCTTAAGTCAGAATTATAGTTGACCTCGATGTAGACCAGCAAGTAAGTATCACTGACAATATTTTCCGTGGTATCACTCTCATAAAGAGTATTTGGATAACAGGGAAGTCAGATAGTCATATTAAATAATTAGTTATCGCATGCGTATATTTTTGAGCATTGTTCAAAGGATGCGAGGGCAAAATATATATCAAAAATGTTGTTTGGAAGAAAATATTCGAAACTTAAATATTAATAACAAGAAAATAATATTTTTATCCTATATAAAGCCTGATAAACACATTTTTGTTTCAAAACAGAACAAGAAGGAAAGTCTTTGGATCATATATCTTGCATATGGACTTTTAGTCCATTTTAATTATTTAATATACTGGAGAAATTTAAGTCATGATTTGATTCTTGGACCAGAGAAATCACCTTTGATACTCTAACACCTCTAGACACTCAACTTCTAATCGTAGTATGATTTCTACTGTCACTGTCAGTTTCTATCGTGTTGCATGTAATGTAACACGAAGGAAAGCGGTACTATATCTCGTATGTGGCGAAAAACCTAAATAACACTCTTCGTTGCCCCAAGAATGGCACAAATTTCTGGAAAAATTTACTCCATGTCGCTGAAAAAGCAAATCGCACAATGAGAGATGGTTTATAAGACCGGTCTTCTTCAAAAGGTGTGGAACCCAAACATCATTTCGATTTTTACATCCCATCTTCATTAAATGCTTTTGTACCGTTATCTACGAAATGTTGGTGACATTCACTACGTCACGCAAACTCTATCAAGGACTTTTAGAAAGGATAGTCTCGATAAGGTTCGTTTCTGTCGTTGCTGGGCGGCCGCGGTGGTCTCATCTTTCAGCACGATTGTTTTTGGCTCTCCATACTGAACGATGAAGAAAATATTTGAAAAGATTGATTTCCTTCGCCACGAAGTAAATGAACATTGAAATAGCTCTGGTACGACTGCAACCACAAATGCCATAAGTAGCTAAGCGATAAGTCTGCAGGTTCGTAGAAGCATAGTGCGTTAGAGTCAGTCATATTTTTGCGCTGAAGAAACTTATCGATGCCCTAATAAAATAGGTCGATAACCTTTCCATCACCGGGTATACATAATGAGGGGAAACTCGCATTGTACAATTGAAAATAATCCTTCTATGTGTGCAATGAAGTAGAAAATTTTCTGCGGAATTCGCCTAGTAACACAAAATCAACTCATCATAACTTTTGCAATAGAACCTCCTTGGTAACTTGGTAAGGCAACGATGTGCAGTCTTCATCCAAAAAGTTTGACTAACGAAAATCGCGTAAGTCCAATTTTTCTGATGAGGACTGCAGACTCATAGAAGTATAGCGTAAGGACGAACGTTTCGCTACCCGACCAGGAGCGGCTAAGAGGAAAAATTTGGGCTTACGCTTCCATCACAATCACTAAAATTGCTCAACTATAGTCAAGCGTTCCAAATTTTTAAAAGCAAAAAAGGGTTGAAAGTGACAGCAATTTTTGTGGTACTAATCCACATTATGATCCTTTCAATATCTAAATTGAAATCACTAGTTTATTTGCACGGATATCTTTTATGTCTCTCAGCACAAGGTCAATCAAAGATAAATTTTTTAAATAAATCGTCTGTGCATACATTATATATCATGCAACTGTAGGGCCTGGGACAGAACTAGTTCAAACGGCGTCGTCGAGATGATGTAAGCGTTCAAAAACTTTAAAATGTTCGTCTGAGATGACCGTCTCCTGAGCTTGAAGTCATTATCACTTCAAGGATTGATTTAAGCGGCGTGAGAAAGGCTAAAATTCCATTGCGACTGAACAAGGTTACATTCAAAATACAGAAACTATATAAAGAATTTTGTACAACGTCGTTGCATCTGGACTAAACGTTACGATAAAGAACATTTTTGAATAAGAAAGGAAATGGGTGAACAATTCTAAACAACTAATTTTCATACAAGTGTGTATGAAAATAGAACAAAGAAGGAAACACAGAGCTACTTACTGAAAGATTTATTTGACTAGAATCAAATTGATTACTAATGAATAAAGTTGTTGCAGTTGTAATAATTTTGAAATTTTTTTCGTTGCTGCCGGCGCTACGATTTATTGAGATAAAATTGTTAGGTACCGAATCATTATGTAAAATATGTTGATTATGATCTAAAATCAGGTCACAAAACTTTTTAAGTAAATGTTACAATTTCTTTAAAAGACGCGAAATTTAAATGTAGCATTAACAGATTAGAAATTAGAAAAACTAATCAGCGAACTCATACGAAAATCATGCTAGAATTTCTGAAAACCACAAATACCGTTCAGTTTTGATACATATATAGAACTAAAGTATACACTTCCAGACATCCAGATGCAAATTAGTTAACACATATCCAAAATTGATCTGAAAACAATTTTTTCTTGGAAAAAAAAATTTCAAAAACTTCCCATCTTCTGATTACTTAACTTTGCAGCAATCTAATTTCTGATCTAAATCTAAGTACGTTGCACATGCCCTAGTGTCCCTGGAAGAACTTCGTCTTGGGATTACCGATTGAATAATAGGAAAATATTTACAATAACATTTGATTTGATCTTCTCCTGCAACTCTCGCAAGTGCATGTGCATGATGTAGTAATTCAATTCCAGGAACTTAACGCATGTTTGATTTTCATCAAATTAAACAACTAACCAGCCGCTCGATGTTAACATTATTACGATAATTAACATTATCCATTTCTTCTCCTACACGTATGTATATACATATTTAGTACCTTTTACTTGCGCTCGTGTGGTCATGTGTGAACGTCAAGAAAGTACAACGTACGGATGAACACATTGCACTGCAGTAAATTACGTACAATTTAATGTTGAAGTAATTGCAAACTTATCGTAAATATATTTAAGACATCATTAAAATAACTCTCACCAGAAGAGTGTGCGCGCTGTTACAACACTGGAATAGTAGACAACGCGGTGCTAAATAGGCACATAGAAAGGTGCAAATATGCCAACATTGTTGGTTTCTTTGCCACGCCGATGTTGACCTATGACACTTTGCACTGAAATAGAAGACAATTACATGAAGTGTGCCTGAAGTTCATTGGGGAATTGGTTAACACGTTAGCTGAGTTGACGCGCTAAGTTCTGATGTGTGGAACGACCGTAAGCAGTTCGATTAGTTTCGAACTTTTTTTTAGATTCTGATTAATCCACGCTTCGTGTTCTGGGAAACTAGAAACGTCAGTTAATTTTTTACACATCATTAAGAAATGTTTTTGTATCTGAAAGATGCAAAATTTAGTATCTGAAAGATTTATTGTGCTTGCAAAATCACAGGCTGATAAGTGCACGCCACTACCTAGTTATCACAATACGATTTTCTTATTTATCCGAGTTGCATACCTATATGTGCATGTTGGAAGTAAACTTACGTGTTGTAATTGAAACTGAATTCCGCGCATTTCACTCCAACTCTTTTTCAACATGGTAAACTATTCAGTCGACTTTCTGTTGTAGCAAGCCGCCATTGTTTCAATGCCAGTGGTTTGTTGCTGATAAAATGCTGTGAATCGCAACTATTTAACAACAATTACACGCAATCCGTATGAAAGACAGGTGAAATTCCCCATGTAATTAGTCTAATCGATGGTGATGAGCCAACCAACCTTGCGTACTACCCAGCCAAGCACAATTATACATAAACGTTTACGAAGAAAGAAATGCCACTTTTCCATGGAAAATGCATAGTATTTTCGTTTAGAGTAAATGCAACATGAATGACAGCGGGATATGAATATAAGTTGAGACAACAGAATCATTGACTGGGTCTATTAGTTGAACTGATACATACAGCGTTTCAGATAGAGTAAATTTACCCGAAACAACATACCAGTCTTCGATATTGTACGCGTTTTTCCTTACCAGGGTTCGTTGCAAGTTATTTGGCATTGTAACAATGCAGTTTCAACATTGAATTGACACGTAAGCCTATCAATGGTTTATCAAGCAGCTGGCATGACTTTTCCCAATGGAAGTTTAATTAGTATTCAAAAATGGTCCTTAGCAGTTTTCTGCATGCAAAGCTGAATGAAACTTAGTATGATGTTGACAGCCGTTTTGGAAAACTTGTTGCTAGCATGGGTTAGCACAGTTCACCTTGATGCTCTAACATTTCACAGAAACTTCAAAAGCCTTTTTGGCATTTGCATGCTCGCCAACTAGCTACTCAAACTTTAAGCTGGAATGTCCTGTAAGTCAATAATATGTTGCTTTTGTTGAGGAGTCTACGGGTATCTATTCGTTGAACGTGGGCGAAGGAAATCGAAATGAGTTCAAAAGTTCGAATAGAAGGAAATCGGTGTAGAACCGCTAATGAAAACATTGTTCCGGCATCAACATTCATTTGAATCCTAAATAAATCGCAAATAATCGAATAATTCTTGAAATTTTTTGTAGAAAGTGCGAAGTTGGCTAGTGTGCGTTTATTTTAATCTTTTTCATTTTCAAATTACTCATTTTAACTGGCTAGTGAAACAATTACCACAAGCGTGTGTCAAAGAGTTTTCTTCTAAATGCACCAAATATCTTCTTTGTACTTTTCAAAACTAAATATCTTAAATATTGCCTAAATTCAGTGTTCCTTCGTTTGAAATCATAAAGAAAATTGTGTTCTTAGCTTCAGAGTATGGGTCAGGTGCGAATCAAGGGTATTTATCTAGGGCTAGCGTGATTTTCACTAAATCACTCTTCAGTCTTAGTCTTCAAATTAGGCACAAGCCTCACGAGCCAAGTTCTGATAACAATGCTGTCAAAGAAGAAATCAAGAAAATCACTCGCGAAATTGAAGGATATGAACGTTATTTTCATCGACAATGAACTTTTTAATCTAAGAAAGCTGATAAATCCTGTTGACACCATCGCAATCATTTAATTACTAATGATTCATTCCCCGACTGGACCTTAAAGCTAAATAACTGCGTGACAGTTCAACTGGATCCTGGGTCCAAAGTTGAATCAGAGATCCACATCCCGTAAACACATGTAGGCGGTAAAATTATTTAACACGTTGGCTACCACACGAGTCGGTATCGACTCACATGAAAAAGTGCCAAATCTACCGCGCGGGTTGAAATCGGGTCGCGACAAGTCTGAACACGAGCCCACATGAATCAGTACGTCTCATGCTTGTTTACTTCAGTTGTGCAATAAACCTCATATCAAGTGCATTGGCCCAATTAGTCAATTGATTTTATTTAAATATTGTGAGTGATTTTTAGTGATCTGGCTGCTAAGGTAAGTTATTATAGCTTATTATTACCCCATTTCGAACGAAAAAAATTGTGAGACGATTTCGACTCTCAATTTTCTCTTATCAATTTTTTACAATGAAAACAAAAATGAAATTTTGAATTTTCATTATTTATTCACCTTGTTATTGAAGTAAATATTATTCATTATTATTATTGTTATTTCGTGTTATTGTAGATGAATGGTTCTATACCTAGAAGCTGCAAAAGGTTAACAGTATCTGAAATTCAGCGAATATTAGAAGAAGATTCAGAAAATGAAGGGGAGGGTCAGGATTTCTCTTCTGATGTCAGCGATTACGAACCAGATGAAGAAGAGAATATTTCCGAAAGTGACGACAACGCTGATGATGGTGTCCTATCTGATCCGCAGTCTCCAGGACCATCAGTATCAACAACTCCAGTTCGAAAATGGAATAGCGTTACTGGTGAACTTTTAAAAACATTTGCCTTTACCGGTGACTCCGGATTAAAAAATATTAACGGAGTAAGTAAGGAAATAGATGCCTACTTACTTTTTCTGGACAATGAGGTCATTCGACTAATATTAGAATGGACAAACAAGGCAGGAGAAAAATATTTTATTTCTAAAAATAAGCAAATCCAGTGGAAAACTGTAACTGAGTTGGAATTGAAAAAATGTCTTGCATTGTTGCTCTATTTTGGTTTAGTCCGATATCCGTCATTAAAAAAATACTGGTCGAGGGATAGAAAATTCGTAAATCTATTCGTGCGCAGCACCATGCCACGAAATAGGTTTGAAGAAATTTTACGCTTCATTCACTTCTCAGACGAAGACAGCCGGCCAGATGATAGACTGAAGAAAGTGTATGATTTAGTCCACATGATGAATAAAAAATTTCAATATTACTCCAACCCAGAGGAGGACGTAATAATTGATGAGACCATGGTGCCTTTTAGAGGTAGGCTGAAGTTTCGCCAATATTTACCAGGAAAGGCACACAAATATGGAGTAAAATTATACAAGGCTTGTGGAGCAGACGGCTATACATACAGTGTTAAAGTTTATTCTGGTAAAGAAGATGACAAAAATCCAGCGGATTTGCGGCACAGCAATAAAGTTGTGTTGGGCTTATTGCAGAATTATCTAAACCAAGGGAGGACCTTAGTGGTCGACAACTTTTATACAAATATCGCAATAGCAACAGAACTTTTGAAGTCCAACACATATTTAGTTGGAACAATGCGGGCGAAAGTGAAAGACGTTCCCAAAAGTATTTTAAATGCGAAATTGAAAAGGGGAGAGGTTGTTGGACTTGAAAGCGACGACGGCATTGTTGTCGGCTGCTGGAAGGATAAAAGGGATGTGCGATTCATAACAACAAAGCATACTTTGGAAATGGTACCTGTTGGAAAAAATAGAAAAGGCGAAACAGTAATCAAGCCAACAGCCATTACATATTACAACAAGAGGAAGCAAGGCGTGGATCTCTCTGATCAGATGACCTCTTATTATTCACCGCTCCGTAAAACGATTCGTTGGTTCCATAAAGTTGCTTTCTTGCTGATACTAGGAACATCTGTTGTAAACGCGTGGCTAATTTTCAAAAAATTGACAGGATCTAAACTGTCCATTGCGAATTTTCGAGAATCTCTGATTGACTATCTCGTAAGCACTTCAGGACCAGCAGCTCCGTCTACCTCTCCCAAGAAAGACAAGCATAGCTTACAAAAAACCACCCAAAAAGATAAGAAAAACCACTCTGTGAGACGTCGCTGCGTTAACTGTTACGCCACCCTCAGCAAACATCTCGGCAGAAAAGAGGCACTGAAAAAATGCCCTAAGGTTGTTACCAAGTGTGTGACATGCCCAGGGGAACCATCTATGTGCCTAGAATGCTTTGATAAACATGATACATAGTTTTGTTTTTATATATAAAAAGAATTTTTTTTGTATTTTTTATAAATTTTTTAAAATTAAAAATCTCCTAAGATAATAAGACTTTTCCTTGGCCCAACTATACCATTCTGTAGGTCTCACTTTACACTAGGCAGTAGCCAAGACACAAAATCCTCCTTTGTGGCACAGTATTTTTAAATTGCCATAAGAGAAGCACTAGCGTGAGCCACTATATCGACTCTCACTTTTTTGTTAGCTTCTTTCCACTGCGAGACGAAATCAACCCGCAATAGTGTATTACCGAAATTTCTTTGCGAGTCGATTTCGAACCACAAATATGTGTTAACGCCAAAGTACCAAATGACCGCGGGCCATATAGACTGAAAAAAACCACTTATGGTGGTAGCCAACGTGTTAATCGAAATGAAGTTCAGGCCATAATTATGATCCTTACCACACCTTGCAGCGCTGATAATCCATAACTTGAATTATAAACTCCCTTGCAAAGATAATCTAGTGCAAAGAAGACAAACAACTAAAAATTATAACTTTAAACGACCCATTCTACAGTAACGATGAATTGTCGTGTCAATAAGTAGTATCTTTTTCGATACTTGAATATTGCTAGAATACTTACGAGGTTTGTTCAAAAAGTATCGCAAATTTCATGTTTTTTCAAGAATAATTTATTTATTCATGAATATCTATTTTGTCCCCTTCATAGTAATCCCGTCAGACATTATACACTTGTGATAACGTTTTTTCCAATCCTCGAAGTATTTTGAAAAATCATTTTTGGGGGTATTGTTCAGCTCTTCCTTCGATGCCGTCTTTATCTCGTCAATCGTGGCGTAGCGTCGTTCTTTCATGGACCTCTTCAGTTTCGGGAACAAGAAAAAGTCACAGCGGCCAGGTCTGGGGAATACGGTGGCTGCGGCATTATTAGAGTGTTGTTTTTGGCCAAAAATTCGCGCACAAGTAACGATTTGTGAGCAGGGGCGTTATCATGATGCAAAAGCTAATTTTTGCTCTTGCACAAATCCGTGCGTTTCTGGTGGATTGCTTCTCGCAAATCGGCCATTACTTGATGGTAATATTCCTTATTGACCGTTCTACCCTGCGGCAAGAATTCATAATGCACCAGGCCCCTGCAATCGAAGAAAACTGTCAGCTAAACCTTCACATTCCACCAAACTTGGCGTGCTTTTTTCGGTCCATCTGAGAACATTTTGTACCACCGATAAACGTTGCTTTTGTCTAAAGTAGTTTCGCCGTATGTAACAGTCAACATTCTGAATGCATCCGCGCACTTTAAGTTGTTCTTCATACAAAATTTAATTTGTATTTAATAAATTCTTTGATGCATTTTTCGGGATAGACGAAATCGAAGACAAGCTAAAACACGTCCACGCACAATAACTGTCAAAAACTGACTAGACATTCCAAATGGCCCAAATTGTCAATAACGTAACGCCACCAAAAGATCAAAAATCGAACATATGTAGCCCGCGAAAATTCAAAATTCGCGATACTTTTTGAACAAACCTCGTATAATGAAAAAAATCATTTTGGTCAATCGCGAAAATTTCTTAAAATCTTAGCTCTGCACAAATTCATGTCGAAGACAATCAAAGAAGTTGAACTAGGGCCGTACGTGGAAATTGTTTGTTTTTTGTGAATTTCATTATCGCAAACTTAAGCAAATTTAATTTTAGGCATTTAATTTTAACAGGAGTTGGGAAGGATTGCAAAGTCTGCTCTCAAAGAATTAGATATGGCAAAAGATATCAAACGACATACTAGTGGATACTTGCCCCGATAAGTCGGGCATACATCTCGGCAATTGTTTCATGAAATATCATACAAAACAAAATTACAAAGACTAATGTTAAACAAATTATCCTCGTAAAGATGTGAAAATACATTAAATATTAAAATATAAAAGTTTTGTATGTTACTTTGCGTGTGTAATCATTTTATGTTGAAGGTTATAACGTCACCAAAAGCGCTACGTCTCGAGTTACTGGTTGGTCTGCACGTAAACGGCCTCGAGCGCAAAGAGTTAAAAGATTTAAAAGTTAAATGGGATCATTTTAAAAATCAATTTGTTAGGAATTGTTTTATATTGTAACGAGTATCTCCTTTTATTTATACTAGACGATCTATTTTTGGGACGAATATATTTTACAGGATTTTATTTCGTTTACAATTTATTTTGAGGCTTCGTCTTGTAAAATGAAGTCAATTTTGTTTTATATTAAAGGAATTTGTGTAATGATCACAATTTTCCATTTAAAGTTGCATTAAAGTAAAATTATTCAAAAAAGATGGTGGCTCTATTTCTTTTTTGGCCAGAATTTTATATGTGGACAGTTGGCACCTCGGCACCGATTTCATCCTAACCAAGTTGCGTTGATCTACTTTGAACATCAAAAAAGAGTCCAAGGTCCGCACAATTCTTCCTAAACGTGCAGACATCTTTTTCGTTATGTGGCTTATTATTAATTGTGCTGTTTCTTAGTCCATTACAACTGTGGAATTTGAACACCATCAATTATCCTCTTCACTGCAAGAATCTTTATGGCCCAAAAAATTTTGAGCTTAAAATTCTTACGAAGCAAAAACTACAAACGTAATCTAGCAACGAAGCGCGATATCTACGGTCTTCATTGAATGCACTCACTCATCAAAAGATTTCACGGTCCACCGATCCTTATTTACGTGTATACGAAAATTGGGTTCATTAATTGAGTGGCACTCGCCTAGTTACGGCAGACACCCTTCCTATCTACCTACCCGCAAACTACCAATCCAAAGTACGAATGCAACATTTCGCTACACGACATGAATCCATGTTTGCTATGTGTTCGCCTTGTCCGCGTTACCACTTTAACCTAATTCTTTGTAATTAATCAAACCCCGAAAACAGGTTGTTTCATGCAGTAAAGTGCAGTTTGAATTATTTCGAGGGTGGAACGATTCGGCTGCCGCATATGTGAAGTGCTTGTGTGTGCATATGCAAATTATTGCATTGGATGACTTTCTGTTTGGATAAGTATAAGCATGTGCGGAGAAGATAATTGATGAGCGGATAAGGTTTGCTTAAAATTTGGAGTTAATTGCAGCGAGGACTTCGTTCAGGACTTCTATGACGGATCCAGGATACCCGCGGGAAGAAACGCATACGTTCCTCATTAGTCGTTGTAGTCCTTTCTGATGGGATTTTATTAACTTTTCTTGACTACGGCGAGATACATCTAGTGCAAACATCGATATTTCGATCTTGCTTTAGCTAACTCCTGTTCCGTTGCCTTTAATATGTATCTAGATGCATATTTTGGTCCTAATGATGAATTGTATCACATTGCGATTACCTGTGTTCGTTTGGTGCTACATGCTCAACAGTTGTTTGCCCTGGGAATTCTGCACTGAATGTGCATCAGCGAAGTGCAGTGCAACTCGCTCACCTTTGCCATGCATTTCCTTGGAACAACGAAACGTTGTGGCGACCGGCAACCAATGACGCTTTACCGCGTAACGCCCATCACGACACGTGACTTGTTTGCAACTTAAGCATTCACACGTCCTCCTTCGATGCGCACCATAGTCGCTAATTGCAGAAAGAAGTCATTTTCAACAATTACCATCCATCATTACGAATTCATTATTTCTTGATCGCAAACCCATGGAATATGTGATCCGCCACGCAACCAAGCACGTGCTCCACCGACTCTAGAACGAATCTTTTGCGCCATCCACATATCAGGCTGCTGTTGTTCTATCAATGAAACTTTCGTGCAAGTTTACGGTATGATTTGCAACATATGCAACAAAGTTGCACAAATAATTATTATAGGTTTTGATGGGAGCGCGTGGATCGTGATATTTTATTGTTGCAGTTTATTGTTGGCTATTGTTACAGTGTTTACAATCTGGAATAAAGTCAAGTCCAATGCTTTTTTATGTTTGCAAGGCGAAGGGTAGGTTTTTGTGCTCGCTCGTGAATGAGATTTTCGAGAGTTTTGCGTATTTCAACGGTGACGACGTGTGTAATTATAGAAATTGATAACAATGAACTTTCCCATATGCTCAGTAACGGAGCGATGATGGAGTGTGTATGAGTGATTTAGTAATTCAAACATTTTCGGGTTCGTTGGCATCGTGTTCAGGTTCAACAACATGGTGTTTGGACTTTACTGGAAAACAATGCAAATATTTACGATTGAATTCAGAGGTGAAGGCGTTCAGTATTGCAAAATTGTAGTTTACAAATCAATGAATGTGCGATAATGCACAATCAAGTGAATTGCAAATACCTACGAATACATTGTTTGAATTTAAAATTTCTTGACTTAAGTTTTAGTGCTGAAATCTAAGTTTCATTCAAAGCCAGCATGTGCAATTGGAATTGAGTCAATGAAAGTCAATTCACGCTTAATATGTTACAAGGTAACATTTCCGAGGCAATTGTTGCTTCACGCCCCAGAACGTTAGCTTCCCTTTCCATCAAGGCAATATACTTGCACCCTTACACTGTACAAATGAGCGGTACGTAGACCAGCGCAAAACGCAGGAATTTTTCTCACGTATCCAAACACATGCGATTTACTCAATATTAAATTCAAATTCATTTCAATTAATTTTACGATCTCCATAAAGTGCTGGCATCATTAAATATCACACCTTAATCTTTTACCCATTGATTGCAACAAGCCAAGATTCCATAAATTTTTCGCCCAGAGGACAATTTACGACATCTTACCACCTGGTGCCCTGAACAAATCACTCACGGCGATAACTGTTATGTTGTGTAGAAATCTCACTCGATTGCTGTTGCGGCATGTTACAAGTCTTACAACAACCTCAGCAACATACAAGAATAAGATTTTATCATTTCTGCAACGACTTTGGCGGAACCGAATTCAAATTAAATTCATAAAATCGCGCGCTAAGCTACAGTTAGGCTTAGAGGTGAGTTGCTGGTGGATGGAATGGTTTATTTTGGTTTGGTTGGTTGGTTGGTTGCTCGGTTGGTTTGTCGTTTAGCTGGCGTGGCAAGATAGTGCCTTTGAGAGAGTTTGGAAAAGTGTGCCAAGGCTTACCAACGGCCTTCTAAAAGCGCCTCGTCCTCCCACCATCTCTTGGTCGTGGTTGGAGGCTGTTAACTGCATTGAATAATTGCTGGGCTAGGCTCGGTTGTACTTTATGTTGCGATCTTTTGTATATAGCCAGCAACCAAGACAGCTCTTGTTGGCAACTGTTGCAGCTAAACGACTATTACTTATAAAATGCATGAAGACAACATAAAGATGATTGAAGGAAATCTTTGGCAAGCATTTGGGCAATAGGCAATAAATTGTTTTGTACGGCATATGAGGCTGAGGTTCAATTTTGTGACCAGCGGCGATTATTGCGGGTTCATAATTTAGTTTCTATTTTACGCAAATAATGAATCCTAGCTTGAAAATTTTTGTTTGCACTATTCTACATCAACCTGCGGTCGTGGATAATTGAAGCTTGTTATTGATCTTCAAGACTTCTTTTGATTCTTTGATATTGCGAAGTCTGCTCCTTTAAGTTTTTTTCCCTTTTTCATGCGAAATAAATACTCGATATGTGCTGTTTAGGGTTCATTTATTATGTTATATAAGCGCCGTCCTGTTCTATTATCTTCCTTGAATTTTTGGAAATTGTTGAGGCTTACCTGCAAAAGTTTCATTGTGATACGTTTTTAATACTATTATCCGTAAAATTATTTGTACAATGGCGTACGGGTGTCTATCTTGAAGTTCGGTCACGTTTAAAAGGGACAGAAAGCATTTAACAGCCTTTGGGGCAAAATATGTTTGGAAAGAAAGGGAAGCCGCTCATACTCGCATAATACCCAATAACAAAGTTAGCGCTATTCGTTTAAAACAAAGGAGTTTATCTCCTTTGCCAACAAAGAAGTTTTGTACGCAAAGACCTTTTTACAAAATTATTTATACCATTGAAAATTTTCAAAATTCTATTCAAAACAATTTTTATACCTTATGGTAATATTAGCAATTTATTACAGTAAATTAAATAAAAAAGTCATAATTTTTTTACATTTCATATGGAATGCCGCCTCCTTTTGCATCAATGACTGCCTGTAGTCAGATCCGTGGAACTGATCACACTTAGTTCATTGCTATCTCCTTGGGAATATTCTTCCGAATGACAATTATTTCGTTCCAGGCAGCTTGCTCCGATGTCCCAATTTCATGTTAGATTTGCTGCTTCACATAATGCCAAAGATACTCTATCACGTTCAAATCCGGACTCTAAAAGTGTCCACGTGGAAGATCTTGTTCAAACTTGTTAAAAACAAAAGCCATAAGACGATTTTTGTGGATGAGAGCATTATCTTGTTGAAGTATGAACTCCTCCCCAATCAAGGCGCTTCCCGACTAGGAGGCGTTATCATTAACAATTGTCAAATGATGAGGCAAATGACAACTTTTCCTTTTAATTACTGCAGTGTTTTTACACCGTTGTACGCCATACAACCCCAAACCGTTATTTCTCCGCCATATTGATGGCAAAAAGAAATGGTTCGCTGTTGTTTTTTAAAGGCCGGAGTAGTACGAAAATATTCTTTGCCGCATGATCAATCTAACGAAAACCCTGACTCATTCGTCCATGGATCCATTTTCCAGAAGTACCACGGCTTCATATTGTTTTGCAAACTTTGCAGTCTTCGAACTTAATTTTGTTCTTTGATAAAGAGTAACATCATTTTACATAACATATTTTATTTGCTTCCTTTAACCGCAGTCGAATTGCCATATGAATTATTTGCTGTTCACGACGCAAGTTTACATTTACCAAGCGCTACTTTCATTGGAACTGAATCAAATATTGCAACGATTTCTAGATCGTCGCCTACTGAACGGTATTTTTATGACATTTAATTGGTTTTGCTATATGAGTCACAGTAACTCCGGATCGGTATTGACTAATGATATACACTTTATCCTCGAATGTTAGCTCGTGTACTTTCGTCATTTTCACACAGTACTTATTCGTTACGTTTAACATTATTTATTCGTTACTTTAGAACACGACAAAACGTTCGAGAGGTTCACAAGTAACTGATTCAAGCCGAAATATATAATGGTTGCCTCAAATTTTCTAAAAATTATAGTGTTACCATGAAATAGAAATAATTTTTTAATAAACTCATACAAAAAATCTAGTGAAAATTTTTTTTTTGCTTATAACTCCTGACTTTAGAATAAATTGCGCTACCTTTTGTTATTCGGCATTATGCGAGCGTTAGCGGTTTCTTTCTCTTCAAGGCTATAAAAATGTTTTATTTTTTTTAACTTCAAACAAAGCTAAACTTCAAGATAGACACATTTTTGCCATGGTACAAATAAATTTGTGAAGTGAGAACATTTTTTAAGGATACGGTTGGAATGGAGCAAGAAGCGGGGACAACGGAAGATGATGTAGAACGCCACAATCAAACTGTAATAATGCCTTACGGCCAACCCAACATGCGGTCTTGCGGCGGTTCGGCAAAGGGGTCTAAAATGGCTCCACGTCGTTTCACCTGTTCTGGCTCTTTGTCGGCTCTCGCTGCTATCAATCGTTCAAATTAATTGCAATATTTGTCACCATTGGTGCTCGTAGCACTCTACACCTTTCCTGTCCTAAAAATTCAGAAGAAAGCCTTTGTGGGATGAAGTCCTAGCTTCGCAACAGTTGAAGGTCTATTTTCCTTGGACCAATTTTGGTATTGATACACATTTTTGTATCCCAGACATGTCTCCAGTCACAAGACTGTTTAAGAAAGGATTTATTTCATAACGCTGAAGAAGACGCGTTTCATTGTAAAGGTCACCGTTAATAAGTGTGGAAATCAAATTTCATATCGATTCATATATCACATCATTATTAAATGCCTTCGCAGCATTGTCTTGAAAATTTTAGTGTTTATGTATTGGGAATATGTAGTGTACTATGTCTCGCACACTCCTAGCAAACCTAGTCTTGATAAGGTCCGCCTTTGCTTTCACGTTCAACTCGAAATTGCCAATTCCGAAATCCTTAAACTAATGACGGTAGTACCATCGTAGTCGTAGTACCATCCCGTAGTCGATGCTTTTGTCGTCTGCAGCTTCCTTTGCACTACTGTCTGGTTTTGCAGCAATTATGCATAATATGTTACAAATACTTCTTGTGGCTTTCTGTTTTAAGCTGCAAAGGTGGGTGCAGGACAATTTTTAAAAGAGAATTCTTCACTATTGAAACATACTTTGAAAGAGCTCTGCAAAGACTGAAAACGACGGCTAAGAGATAAATATGCATGTTTATTTTATAATACCCAGTTAAAGTCATTCATAACATGATGCGAAAGAAATTTGTAGGACACTGATATATCACGTCACATCAAAATTATATTAAACATGTCCTGTAATAATTACATCGCGAAATACATGTAGACCTTCACCGAAGAATAAGGCGGTTTCAGTGCCGGCTTGTGTTTAAAAGTTAAAAAAGTTGCAGTCCCAAAATAATGTTGGAAAATTGCTTTGACTTCAACAGAATTATAGAGATTTGGTCAAAAATTGATGAAAGTTTACATTTTTTATTTTCTGCACTGAATCCTGATACAAAATTCCAATTTTTTCTTAATTAGATAGAGCTCGAATAAACTCTACTCAAATAAAAGCTAAACCCCTGAGACCTCTTCCATGACTTGAGAGTACGGGAGGGTATTCATTGTCCCTTTGACAAATAACAGCGGTCCACATCCCCGCGCTGAAATCCTTGACAAGCTTCATTGCATCGCTTATGTGATCTTCTCTGATTGAACTAGTGACCTTCGGTTATCAATACTAACCTACACATAGTTTGGAGGGTCTGGACAATCTGATAATCGCAAAAACGATATTTTTATTGCATAGAGGAATTTATTCTTCGTCTAGAAACATTGACTTGGTGTAATGATGAGCCAAAGTTTCTTGGCTTTCTTGCAGTATTCTGCGTCAAGTCCCTCAAAATAGATTTCTATTTCAAAACCGAGCTCCTCATTTGAATAAAATCTCTTCCCGGTCAGCCATTTTTTCAACCAGGCAAAGAGGAAATAATTGCTGAGAGCTAAACCAGTCGAAAACGGTGGATGTTCAACCACTTCATATCGTAAATCCTTCAATAAATCGGCGTTATCCCAAATGGAATGAGATTTGGTTTTTTTTTTGACGAAGGACAATTTTTTTGAATAAATAAGGTCGTTTAGATTTCCTCTAAAGGTCGTTTAGATTTGGTTCCGTTAATCCATCGATCCAATAATCCTTAATAACTGTTGCATTTTCGGGTACTTTTTACGGCTTTCACCAGGCAATAACCATTCCGCCAACTCCAGATTGGACTCTAGCATATAGTGAAGAATGCATGTTTCGTCCATTGTCACAAATTGTCCCCAAAATTCCTTTTTATTTTAGCGAAATAGCTCCCTATTTTGCTTTGTAAGACGAAGACATTTTGCTTTCTGGTCAATTGGTAGGAACGCTGCATCCATCGCGAGCACAACTTTCGTATGTGTAAATGTCCATGCATGATGTGTACAACTTAATCCTTTGCGATGTGCATGATGTGAGCAGTGCCACTCAATTGAATCTTGCGATCATTCAACCCAAGATCCTCGACTCATTTAAATATTTTCCAAAGATCTTGCCTCATTTGGCCTTCCTTATCGCGGGGTATCACTCGCGCTCGTACGTTGGCGACGAAACTCAGCAATCGAATATTTTATGGTTGAATATGATACGGCAGATGTACTATGAGATTTAGGTAGCTATGTCTTTATCTCAACCGTACTTTTCCCCATCGATAAACAATGTTCTATCAAAAGACGAATTTCACTTTCTTTCATTTTTTTGAAAAAAAATCAAAGGTAGCGTCACTTTGAAAACTATAAAATGATAATTAGCCCATCCTGCCACTAAATTCTGACTGTATATACGTTAAGGTTTGTATTCTACAAAGAACATATGGATTTTAAAATTATGGCATCATCTTCACGTCACGCTAAATACTTATCATTTTATGTAGTAATTCGCGCTTAATAAAATCTGAAACATAAAATATAACTCAACACTCGAAAATTTAGTTTCAGAATAATGAAAAGAGCAGAAAATTATTAAAAAGATGATAAGTTACATTTGGAAAAATAGAATAATGTTGAAGTATTTTTGCAAATTCTAGCGTTCCGCATTTTGCCTGTTAATTTTGGTTTTTTTGCTAGTCACCTGGATTGTAAGGTGGCTTCACTTCTTCGTCTCCTGAGTCTCTTCCACGATTTGAATATTCCTTCGGCGACCAGACATTGGTGCGAAAAATGGTTTACACATATTTTCTGTATAATGCTTTGGGTTGGCAAGTCATTGTTTTCCTTATCCAGCCAGAATTTCTTTTGTTGGCAGTCTGCACAAGACATCAAAATTTGACGAGAAGCCATTCTCCATTCGTGTGATTTCTCGATAAGAAAAGTTGTTTGTCCTTAGTAACGCAGTTATAGACGCTTTTTGATGCAAAGATTAATCTTTACACTTTCTCATGTTGTTTCTTCAATCGCCTTAAGGGGTTATACCTATGTGAAGGCTAAAAAACAAGCCTTTTTTCAGAATTTTTTTTTCAAGGATTTTGAAAAAAAACTTTTATAAATAATATATCAATATAAAGGGCAACTTTTCGAGACTGCAAAAAAATTTTTTTATTTTAAATTCAATACAAAATGGCGGCTGTAGTGCACGTCAAAGTCAGTAGTATTTACAAAAGACGTTCCACGGCCGGACGAGTTTCTCAGCCCCATCTGCATCTGGAACAATGAAAAAATTTTTTCATAAGCTCCATGAGTTTTGCTAGTGAAGTACACAAGATAATAGTTTAATATCGATTTTTCGTAAAATGGCGACCATTTAACAAAAAAATTACATTTTCGACCCAAAAATATGACTTCAATTGCTTATAACTTTTTTTTAAACAAAACCAATCGCTAAAATCGTGTGTACTTCACTAAATAATCATATCAAGAAGCTACAGTTATAATGGCAACTCAATCGGATGAAAACTGAAAGAGTTTCGTTTCCGGCAAATTTCAAAAATACACTTTCCAGATAAACGCGTTTAAAGTTTCAAAACCTTATAAAGTTGTGAATTTTCAAAATGTTACTATTTACAAATTTTTTATCTTTACTCAGCTATCCCAGCACCATACAGTTGGCCTTCCAAGACAGTGGATTTCTCCTCCTCATCCTTTCTTGATGCTAAAAGGCCGCGTCTCGCCTCTTTTACAGCATCGGAAATTGAGCGCTCAGCAGCCTTTATTCGCTCGGTGTCTGTTTCTAAGCAGAAATTGTAAAAATCCGGTCCTACAGTCAATCCTTATGAGTCGTAGATGGAGAGAAGGCCCGACAGTCCATCATTAAATAAGATAACTGCGATATCCGTCGCGATATCGAGCACCTCCTTGACGCTCGACACATATTTCGGCGCGATGGACCACACGACTGCATTGAACGATTAACTATAGTACTTTAACCTCAAATGTGTGTAGTCGATCGAGCTATGTAGTCGAAAAGCTCTCCTAGCGTCGTTTAAGAAGGAACGTGCCCTATACAGTGTATATTAATTACTACATAGTATAAAGCGAGCAAATTTTACGTTTTTCGAGCATTGGAGTTGCTTCAGAAAATTGATTCTCAAAAATTTTCTGAAGTATATTAGTATTTGGACATTTTTGATTTCAATTCTAGGGCTGTGTTAGCATACTTTTAGCCAATAAAAAAAAAATCGAAAAAAAAATTCACAACCCTTAGGTATAACCCCTTAATTTCAGACATTTTTCCGATTTTTCAACATGATAAAATATATTTCGGTTCACATCGTTCACATGCTACCAGAATTTCGAATCCCAGACCGAATTTCGAGAATTATTTAAAATCCAACTTTCAACTACACAATTTTTCTTCATCTTTATTTTTAATAATGTTAAAACACCGCACAAAAGATGAAAGTGTTGAAAAAACAAAAGCAAAGTCTATAATTGAATATTGGAGCGTGTCTTCCTGTGGCACGTGCTCTTTTTAATTTTTTTGCCGACGTGCTCGTGGAGGAATCATCATCAATTTTCGGATATTGTGGATTGAATGACTGTCTCCTTTTCCTTGGTCTACCTTTTCTCCGAGCGCCGTTTGTTGACTTAGTTCTCGAAAGTTTAGGCATTTTTAAATAAATTTCACAACAGACACTTTGGATAACCTAAAATGAACCTCGTGATTCAAGAAGTAATCACCAACTGAAGTATTTCAAACTAGATGCCCATAGAAAGTCAAAACAATAGACAATAAAAACAGGCAAACAATAGACGAGCAGCTACGGCGCTCGGAGCCTAGCTGACCTCGAGCGTGCACCTTCACAAGGCTGTATCTCCGAAACTTTTATTTGGATCGACCTGAAAATTTACGACAATATTCTCGAAAGGTTTTAGAAATTAATAATAGAATAAAAAAAAAGATAGATTTTTTTGAAACTGCGAAACCCATGTAACCCCTTAAAAAAATTTGTCGTTCCTTGACTAACTAGTGGGACGGATTCCAAACTTTGTACTAACATGAAACTATTCTGCAAACGGGACTGATGACAGCTGACAGCAGATGTCAAATATTATAATACAAAGTTGGCAGCTGTTAGCTGACAAAAAGATGTTTTCTATTGGGAAACTTTTATAAAAATTAAATTTACAAATGACGATTGGAGTGGTTTGCTTTAAGTACATACCAACATTTTTAATAATGGGCTGAATATGAAGACCCCAGTTATCCATGAGTACATGAGATTGTGCCCAAGAATTCTAAATTTCATACATTTATGCTTATCATATGGATTGTGTTAGTAATATGATGGCGGAATTAGTAAAAATCAGAGCCCTTCTACCATCTTCATTTTCCTTTGCCGCTAACGGTAACAGTTTCATTCCTTTAATATATTTACCACTAATAAATAATTGATCTTCCGTCTCAAGTTCGTAGCCATTGAGATGAAAATTCCAGTTCATAGCCAAGCCACGTTCATCTAACACTCCACCAAGGGGGGTACAAACATTTTTCACTTTTATTTCGCGAACGATTATTATAACTGCTGTTATTTGAAATTGTTGCACCACACATTGTTGAAGAGTGAAACGGAATTCCGTGCAGTCCACCAAGCCATGCTGATGGACTATACCAACGAAGATGACGGTGTGGTACGTACCATTGAGGTGTTGTTGATGATTGTGATGCGGAAGGTGGTACAACTTGTTGCTTGCTATGTAACAACGGATTGCTGGCTATTGGCAATCACTTTTCATAGCGGGGACCGGATTGCTGGCCTAACTTCAACCAGTTTTCCGGTTTGGTGGAAAATTTCAATTGCACGAACACTCACTCTCCAGCGATACAGTACTGAGAGTTTTCGCAATCGTTGAAATTATGACAGTGGCCTTATTGCGCATTCCACTTACGTACCGGTACCAGCGCGATGACGAATAAGACGACGCTACGTTTTTCTTGGAGCAGCAATGGCATTGGGCTGAGGAAGGTGCATAATACGCCCGCTCTTAGAATGGTGTCAAAGCGGTAAACGTAATGATTGTTGCGGTAATTGTCCGGCGTGCTAAGAATTGTTCGCGAATTGAGGTCAGCAAATCGCGTTTAATGTTTTACTGAACTGTGCCACCTCTACAGTGGACGGCCAGCATTTTCGGTGTTGAAGGGATTTCGATGAAAGGTCTTTGAAAGTGGCAGAACCAGACTGCGCGTAAATTCTGGCTGGATTTTGGAAATTTCGAAAAAAAAAGAAGAAATCTGGGTAATGGAAAGTATTTTGTGTGTTTTCAAATTTTCAAGATTTTGTCTTAGTCATGACCTGAATGTGGCAAATACCGGCATACATTGCAGCAATAAGATTTCTTGATAATTTTAGATGAGACCAATTCACATATGAAATTATAACCTTTGATGTGACGAGTGAGCTGATAGCGTTTGGCCTTTGGCAGCGACTACAACTTTTTAATCATATCTTAACATACGCAGCGATTGAATCTTATGAAAAAAATATCTGCTACATTAAATCCTTAATTCGCTGAATCAGTGGGCACGGCGAATGAATAATGTTGAATTTGAAACGTAACTCAGCCGTGCTCCTTAAAAGAATCCTGTTTTTTTCTCCCTAAGGGGTTTCTCATTCTAGAACGATAAAATCCAAGTTCTTAATAATTGTTATGAAAGGTCTGCTTTATTTCGATAAATAATTATATTTAGATACTTTTGAAAAATTAATCCTAAAAACGGAAAACACATTTTAAGTTCTTCTTTAAAAAACTGCGGCAATAGAAAGGTGTTCCAGAAGGCGCGCTTGCAATAAGAATTTTTCCCGACTTCCTGTGACAAATAAAGTCAAAACTCCAGCAGAATTCTATTCATAAGACTCTGAACTGCATTAATATTTCGTTTCGAATATTTTTATCGTATATTTTTTCGTTTCCCCGAAAAATCACTTTTTTATTTTCTTATTTTATTTTATTTTTTTATTTTTCTTTTTTATTTTATTTATAAAGGATTATTTTCTAGTAAAGGGTTTACCATACGTTTCGTTAGAATTTTCCATTGAAGCAAAATGATTACTACAACTAATGTTCATATGATTGTGTCATGATTTTAACGAACACTTGATGACATAATGATATGAAAATAATATCTGCTCAACGCACTCCTCCTCTTTATTTCACTGAATGCAGTCTTGATACTCAATTTGCCACTACTTTTTCACACGTATACTGTAGTCTCTTTTTAAAAAAGCCCCATTTCTAATCATTCTTGGCTTATTCTCATACAGCAAATAGTATCAAAAGGCCCAATGAAAGTGTTTAATGGTGTGAGATCGTACCGTCACGGAGACCACTTGACATTTCTTGAATAACTCGTCCCAGGAGTTTTTCTAAGTAGACTTCAAAAACGTATTTTTTCTGAAAAACTTCAACTCGCTGCTGCTAACTTTTGGATCAATTTAGCGTTACGGTGATATAGCCTTTCTAAGATCTAGTGACAAAAATTTAGTAACAAATTTTGACAAATATGTGGTAACAGTTTGATAGAAGAGTTGCGAGAAAGTTGTTATACTTTATAATACGATGGCATATAGTGATCAAAATAATGTTATTATATTATATTTTAAATTCGGGAAACAGGTTTGTGTCAGCCCTTATATATGTGATAACATTTAGAACGGCCAGCTTCTTTAAATAATCTCTTCTTGGTGAACGTAATATTGCCGCAATCTGCTTTGTTTAATTTTACAATGCATACGCATTTATGCCTACGATTTTGACCAAGATTAAGACCAAAGAATAGAACCATGGGCCACTTTTTGGTGTATTTCAATGTTCGTACTCACCAAATAAAATCATTTTTAACGCATACTTTCCCAGTTTAATTGGTAGGTATTGGCCAAATGCCCGTCGACCTCGTAGTTTTACCAATTTTTTCGACGGTGAAATGATCCCTCAGTGAAAAATATTTCTTGACTGACAATCTCTGTTTCATTCTGTGACATATTTTGTTCTCAGATTTACAGCCAACACTTTTTGCAACATACTATCAGTAATAAAATTAAACAACTTCTATAATAGTAGCACAATTTTGACTGTCATGAATTGGTTCTAGTAAATGTATAACTCTAAATATTGCCAATGGATAATTCTATTTTTTCCGACGAATTTCCCGCATTTTATCTAAAGCAACGACATGTCATCCAGCTACTGACGATATTTATTTAATATCTATACGAGGCGCTATATCCTCTGAATTACTTTCATGCTCACTATTATCTTCATTGTCTTCAATTTCAAAAATATCATCGTCGTTACTATTTTCTTCAGGTAGGCATTGGGTTATTTGTTCTTCATTTAGAGAAAAATAAGGCATTTTGACAGTATAAAAAAACATAAAACTAAATAGCAAAAGGCTAAGAAAAATATACAAATAACAATAAACAAATAAATAAACAACCGTACGTATCTGAAACGTCTATTGCTGTTAAGCACGGCACGCATACTAACACTTATCCAAAATGGCGAACTGTCAAATGTCTCTTGAAAGATATCTAAAGCGACGCGGCATAGAATTATTAGGAAAACCAAATATTTAGGAATTTTCGCACTTTATGATAAATTTAACCCGGTAACGCCTCCTGTAGTGTTAAGGACCAAGTTAGCAGCTTCAAGGGCGACAGCGTTTGGAAATCGGATATTTTCAACGTTAGCTTTTGACTAGTTCTCAGCTTTTGTATTTTTAAGTTGCTTTAATTTTTACTTTTCGTCTCTTCCCTGTTACTTTTTAAATATAATTTTTTTAATGTTAACATTTCTAGCTAGATAAAATCCTTTTTCTTTTTAATATTGAGTGAAGAAGTCCCCATAAAGAAGTTTTGACATCCCCATTCTGCTGTGCAGTAACAAGGTAACACCTACCTTGTGCCCTTGAATAGTGACGGATCCCGATATTGAATCAAACAATGATTGACCATTTCATAAACTTACGATACTTTAGTTCCTCTGCCGTAAGCAGCTTGCTTTAGCAAGAGGTCCTGTTTGGGCACAAACTAATTTTAAACTTTTTTTTCTTTTGGATAGGAAAGAAAAATTATTTTTCTATGGAAGGGTTCGAAGATTGTAGCTCCTTTTTACTAAAGACTTTCTACAACTTCAGTGAAACTGCTGATTTCATATTTTGAACTTAATAATTCTCTTTTATTGTTTTTCCATTCCATCATCACAATCGTCGACATCAACAACATCATCATCTCGATCATGACTATCTCGATCATGACATTATAACTGCTCTGACACAAGATGGTTGTTTGGTATGGATACATTTCCTTACTTGTCTTATATCCAGAATGATAAACCACGTAAACGGGTCAATTTGTAAGACGTTTTATTTGCTTGCTTGCCTTATGTAGTAGCAGAACGATGCGAGCACGAAGTTGTTCCACAAGGAGGAGGAGGAAGCATTAAAACAAGATGATAATCAAAACGAAACGGATCAAGCCAAAGTTTGTCCTTCCAAGCCTGCATCTAAACGTCGATATGTGGGCTGAGTAATCGACCTTAACTTTACAATGTGACCGCGAAGAAGATTTGAATTTCTTTGCCTATAAATTGGATAACAGTGGTCCGAAATGGCCTGTGAAGCCAATTTATTTGAAAATAAGGTACACCAGTCTTATCCTCGCTGTTTGAAGTACTTTTGCTGGTGTTCTAAGAGTGGTTTTGCTTTGTTTTCAGTGTACATGATTTGCCAAGAAACATTTATAGAAGAACATGTCGAAAGGTACTTCATACATGTGTAAATAACGTATGTTATGGTCGAACGACTGGCTCGGTCTGCATGGTTCGATGGAAAAACATGAACTAATAATCGTAATGTAAGAACTGCGATCACGTTTTTCGTGGTTTTACGCTAATTTCAACTAGCATGTAACGATACGTAAACAACTAAGGGAAAATGGATGGAACTCCGAGGACCAGTTGAGCTAACCCATTCCAATTCAGTTATCCAATTTCTTGGGCTCCGTAAGACATAAAGTTAGTTAGGTGAATCATAAACATGTATTAGAAGTTAGTTGTAAGTGGGTTAATGCATCGAAAGTAACGTGAGAAATCCTGATTGATTTTAACGAGACCACAATTAATTCTTATCAGGATTAGGTAGCGTAGAATGTATGTGTCCATGAAATAAGTGCACATACAACTCAGCATAAGGGCACTAAATTAACATTAAATTCCCTGGAGAACCAACGAGGAACCCTACGGCCTGGTCTGCCATCAACAAAAAAAATTTAATACATAGTAGAATGTTTCTTATACGAACATACTTCGCACTTTTAAAAAATAAATCTTTCTCAGGATATTTCTTCCTGCTCAAGCAAACTCAAAAAGATTTCCCAAGGTGGAGAAAACGGAATGAGTATCTTCATTAAACCCTATTGGTTGTACCTCAGTACGTTGACGCAGTACGTTGACCCAGTACAATCACTTCCATTACTGCCTACAATTCAATAAATTAAAAAATAACTCTTATTCAAATAAATCAGAAAATTTCCTCAATTCAATGATTAAAATTTTTTCCTTATTTCTTTTCAGGTAATGAAAGCTAATTAATACAACTAAAGTACTTATTTTAGTTCAGTAAGTAAAGCAACAATTTTTCAAACTACCGCATAGCATGTTTGATAAGGGCAACCAATACCAGAATTCACTTAGAGAAACAATATTTAGTTTATCCTATTAAGTTTAAGCGATCCTTCGTAATAAATAACGAAAAATAAACTGGAAGCAATTCTCATCGAATTTTTAATAGTTCAAATCAATTTTCTGTCCTTCAAAACAAGTATAATTTTCTCCTGAAATGGTTGTGTCTGCGCATTTCCAACTGAAAACTTATTATCTCCTTGAACTCTAGGAGTGCTCTTCAAACAATTTGTTCTTTACTTTCACTCGCCATGGTACAAAACTTTCTCCGGACTTGGTGCTCCAAGTCCTGACAAGGTCTCCGTGGGACTATACTTGTCAGACCTAATCTCTTAATATTTCTGACAATAATGAAAATTAGCGGTGCATACTACATATCGTAAGATTTTCAACTAACAAAGATTAAACAGAACTAAAAAACGAAAACGAACGTCAGGACAATACAAATCTACCAAATATGACCATATTCAAGGAGCATAAAAGATTCTTTAATTCACAAATTCATTTGCAAGCTTAATATGAAGCTCACGCGTACGCTAAGCGTTTGTGTTTTTAGCCAAAAAGATTCAAAATGAATCGTTCAATATTTTTTTTCATTTTCATTAACTTATACTGTGTTTATTTTGCTCTGTTTAGCACTTGCAAAGAATCCTTTATTATTTCATTTTCCATTCTAAAACGCTATCTTTTGTTTTAATTTTGATAGATATATATTTCGGGAGTAAGTTGCACCCTTCTTCAGTTTCAATTATTTTCTTTATAATAATATTAGTAATTATCATATTGATATAATAAAGAAAATAATTGACACAGAAGAAGGGAACAACATACCCCAAAAATATAAATCCGTCAAAATTAACATGAAACCTAGCATTTTGGAATGGAAAACAAAACAAATGTAATTAAAAGCTAAAATAAATAACAATAATTATTATTATTGGGGCAACCACGGGCAAAAAAAAAGTTCTGAAAAAAAAAAAAATAAATAAGTAATAAATAATTGTGGGGCACCAATAGGTCGCACTTGCAGCGAAGAAGGAACAAGGTTAAACAGTTTTTTTTTTTTTGAAAAAACAAAGGCCGCATCACGACGGCCGAAGGAAGTTACTTTTGAACGACTAGCTCACCGTATTGGTGTGGGGGGTTTTACAAAATTATGAAATCCCTGATCCTTCCATGTCAAACATACATACACACATACACAGAAAAAGCTAACTCTATAATATAATCAAATATAAAGTAAAAATATATACATAATAAATAGTCAATTTACATGAACTAGTCCTGTTGCGTTGATTCCGACCACCTCTGCCGCCTCCTACACGAGTTTTTTCCAGTCCAACGGGACTTCACCTGAGCGTCTCCTTTCACTATATCCTTAACTTTGTATCCGCCAGAAAGGATCATACCAGTGTCTTCTAGTGCAGTCAAAATACTTCGATAATTCGTCAAACACCCACAGACACCATTCACGTTCCGAGAAGCTCGTATTCAATTTTCCGTTATCCGCTGATCAGTATGATGAAAATTACTGCATTTGTACTCACAGAAGGGTCCGTTTTTTTTCCTTCTCCTTTTTCTTGTACTTATACTTATTGACTTTTCTTTTCTTCTTAATTCACGCTATCTTACCATTCGGTTTTCTTTCTTTATTCACTTTCCTTCTTTTTTTCTTCTCTGTTTCTTTAATTCCATTTGTTACGCTTTATCTTACTTTTTCTTTCTTCGATACTTAGTTTATACTTTACTCACTTTTCTTTGTTCCATATTTACATTTACATTTTCTCCTTCTTATAGCTAGTTGTTCACAACAAACAAGTAAATTCTATTGACTGAAAGTTTGTGGTAAGCGCTCTGAGAATTTAATGGAAATATTTTTTCCAAAGACCTTTCTTCTTATTTTTAATGAGAATTTTTTCTCTTATATTATTTTACTAAATATTACTAAATACATAAATCTTTTTACAAAGGTTGTAATGCTAGTGTTAGTTCTATTTTATTTCGTATGATTTTCTTATAACTTAAAATATTAAAAATTTAAGCAAAACTTAATTATAACAAACAATCTTACATGTTCTATTTTAATTATTATTTATCTATGTTAATTATTTCTTAATTTCTTTTTCTTGTTTTAATTTCTTTCTTTCGTAACAGGATTCATTAATTTATTTGTATAACTTATACTCGATCTCATGCTATGTTAAACGTTTCAGTACTTTAATTTGAACTTGTTCTTTCAATGAGAGTACCAAATCAAATATGTCATTTTCATAATGGTTCTTGACTATATCAATATCCCGAGTTTTCTGACAATAAATTTTGAGGCCCTTTCAGCAGTTTCAACCTCTATTCATCAGTTTTTCGTCCTTATTTTAAGTGATTAAAAATAATCCATACAACAATGGACTTTAGCCTGCTATGGAAACTGATTTCCGCATAGCACTTCCAAAACTGCGAGATAAAAAAAACAATCGGGGACTAACAACGGCTAGTGCCAAAAAGCACTATTTTACTCTATTTCCTTCGGAGCAGTCAATTGTGTAAATGAAAGCGTCGGTTATTGACAGACAAAATCCATCTCTGATTCTTCGTAAAAATTCAAGAAACTACTGGAGAATTCCAAAATAATGTCACCAAATTTGTTGATTTCAGAATTTTGCAAGTTTTTCGGTTATGAGTTTCAAGAAATGGTGAAAAATCAAACTTGGAACGGCTCGACAGCATAAGGAGGTGATCTGTACTGGTCAAAAAGACAAAAGCAAAGATGAACATTCTTTTAAAAGAAAGAAAACGAATGAGTTGATGCATGCACTGAAGTAATCGTCCTATTTGTAGACCACTTCAAGTCAAACTAATATAAAAAATATCGTTAAATAGTTGACAACATTCTCTTTGTGTCTTTTGTCTATTTGTCTATTTGTCATCTCTCAGCATAATAAACCTCTAAAAGCTTCGGCTGCGCAGTACTCGGGTTTAGAGAATCTACTCAAAAAAATGAGGAAAGACAAATGTAAACCTATGACAAAAATCTTGTGATGAACCTATGACAAATCTACTTGTGATTATTCTATCTCTGTCTGGGAAAAGTCGTCCGAGAGTATTAGCACTATTTGCAGCTTCGATGTGGCAATACTATCAAGTCGTAGTATTAATAGTGTGAGCGATCCTTAGATATGTTATCTGGAATATATGCTGAATACCTCGCTAATATAGGTACATTGGAGTTTATAACTTTTATTACGCGTAGTTCATTCCAGTTCCTCTCTTATAACATTGGTCACGAAATTATTATCCTTTTGAAAAGGACACATACGGATGTGAACGCTTTGAATCGGGAATATTTATCCGTAAGTGAGAGTGTGATGCACAGAAATGACCGATACAGTCCTCATACACTTACACTTCATTGGTAGCATTAAGGTCAAGCTTTTTCCAAAGGAATGATTAAGGATCAACACGAATACCACTGTGATTCCGCGGCAATCAAGCATACAACACTATAGATGGGTATATTAAAACTAGTTCGTCTATCCAAAATGACGAATCATGAATCACAGTCCCACTCTTAAAAACAATTTACTAAATTATACCTTTGACACAAAGGCTGAACTGAAGCCGGGAGTATGATTGCGGCCAAAAAGTTATTTGACTTAGCTCCATAACATGTGCCACTAAATCTTCAAGGCTAAGATGTAAGACTTTATTAACAGGCCATATGAAAGAATTGGATAATTGTCTGTAAAAGCGGAAACTCTACAAATACCAAAAAATAGTCAAATTTTAAGATGATATTTTGTATTTTTTATAAAGTTATGCTCAGTTTTCTTTTGTTCAGCACATGTCAACTTCACCATAAAAGTTGCAAACTTAAACTGTTTGAAGCGAGGTTGTGTCACTCTGTAAACAAAATAATCATGAATTTTCGTTTCGATTTATGACAGATGATATGTGGATCATCATTACACTCCTGCAAATGAAAAAACAACCAAAATAGAGAACAACGACCGATGGATTTCACCAAAGAAAGCATAGGCGACCAACTTCCCAGCAAGGTTTAAAGGATTGTGTTTTAGGATGGATAGGGAAGAATTTCTATTGACAATCTTGAAAAGAAAAGAGCCATGAATAAAGAGTGTTAAGCATATTAGTAGGGTGTCCTGTAAATTCCTTCCGCGCCACGCTCTGAATGACTATGTTTATATGAACCTGTAGGCCTGTCTCTCTTATCTCTAATTGGTATAGATTTCAGTCAAACCAGAGCTCTTTTCAAGTAAGTTTTGTTAATGAAAAAATCTCTTTTAAAATTTGTTCTGAACCGTTCAATACGTAGAGCCAAAAAAACCATTTCCTGCGCATGTTATAGTTCTTTGCTTTAGAACAGGCATAAGTTCACAGGGCACTGCAAATAAGATTCGAACGTGTACAGAAGGGGACTATTTGAACTTTTTACTATTGGCTTAAGAAGTTTAGAGCTGACAATGTCTAGTTGAAAGATGAAGACCGCCGTGGCCGGCCAGTACGACGGATACAGACCTGATCTCTACTCTACTCTAGTCTGTACTCGCTGAATATACGCGTTATAAGGTGTGTGAGGTAGTTGATACCGTTAACATTCCCAAGATAACGGTACATAAGCATTTTGTTAATATGGGATATGCGAAACGATAAGAAGTTTGGATTCCACGCATATTGACAAAGACCGACCTTACGAACCGTGTCTCAACGTGTGATTTGCTTCTTCAGTGACATGGAATAAATTTTTCTTGAAGAGTCGTGTCACTGGAGACGAGACTTGGATGTTGTATAAAAATATGCGTCGAAAACGGACTTAGACGAAGAGAAATAGACCTTCAACTGTTATGATGCCTGGACTTCATCCGAAGAAGGTTCTTTTGTGCATTTGATGGGACTGCACAACATACATCAAGCTCCGTCCTCAAGCTGACAAAATCAATGTTAGGAAATATTGCAATCGACTCTATCAATTGAGAGCCGCCGTAGCAGAAAAACGGCCAGAAATGGAAAACCAACAAGGCATCGTTTTCCATCACGACATCGAAAGATCACATGTTCTTTTCGCTGCAAGGCAAACATTTTTCAAGTTTGATTCAGACGTTCTACCTCATCCTTCGTACTCTTCAGACCTATCTCCTCTAATTGGTACGTGTTCCTCTGACTGTGTTTATCCTTTCCAATTCATTAGCAAAATAAAAACACCCCTAGATGAGTATTTTTCGAGTAAGCAACAATTTTGGAACGAGGGCAAGGTAAGGTTTCCTGGGAGATGCATCGCAGAAAAGAAAGAAACGTATGGGACTCTTACGATTGGATCTTGTGAACGGAAAAATGAAGAAAAAACGGCAATATTTTGTGAATCTACTTGCAACATGATAATGGGCCAACATGTTCACCAGCTATTAGTGTTGCTAAAAATTGCTTTTTTATCCGCTTTTTAATTGCCCAATTTACCACCTAGCGACTGCGATCTGTTCCATAACCTCAAAAATCTAAAGCTCGAGAATTCGTTTTGTAAAGATTGTATATCCAAATTTGAAAAAAATATTCTAGCATATTTGGTAAATATGTTGACAACTAAAATCATAAAAATATTAAATATTGAAATATTAATTATGTTTACATTGTTAGGTTATCAGATTATCCCCCCCCCCTCGACTCTAGCCACGCGTCTAGCAACTTTTAAAGTTTTTTTTAATTTTCAAACATTTATAATTATATCAAGTTCTTTCATTTATAACGAAGCAAATTTCCCAATGATGACAATGAAAGTGAAAGTAGGAATGCTGATTCCATGAGAATTCCGTCGCATTTAAAGTTTATGCTTGAAGCGAAGAGAATATCCTTGAACAATTCAAATAAACTGAAAATTTTCCACTGAAATTTCACAGATCATTCGCTACGAGAAAAGTATCAGATACCCCTCGGGGAGCCAATTACATTGTCAATTCATGCCCTTTCGGTTTCCATGGCTATGCAATGGTGGCCAATCAATGAACGATATTTGCAGAAAATTTCATTTGTTGTAGTTATTGAAAATCATGCTCCTTTTCGAACCCTTTAGGCAGTCCCGATAGTCATTTGTTATGTGATTTTTTCATCGACTTTTACTTTTTCACGTGTAAAACAAAAGACATGCCTCTCACTTTTCAATACTAAGCCACGGGAGACTTGGTAACTTACACACAGGCAGTGTTAACGCTATCATCGTCAACATGCACAAGAGGCGCTTTAACCTTTGCTTCTGTCCAATGAAAGTCATTTACATGATAGTTACGCTAACTGAGTTGGCCAGCGCTTCGCATATTCCCACATAGCCTCGGCGTTCTTCTTGGATTCGCATGTTTCGCTGCAATCCTTAGACGGCACAACCTAATGACAAAATTCCGTACTAGCCGGAAGTGATGGTCCTTGTATGTTGGCGACAATTAGCGATACATCCTAATTGCTCGAATTGACTTCAGACCTCGAATGAACCGAAACGGATTGAATTTTCTCCAGTGAGTTCGGGTCTCGCTCTAATCAATTGAATCTTCTTTTCGGTGTATCCTCCAGTTGCCACTCAATCACATTTGAGCTAAATGTACCTGCGATGGTAGATATGTGTGAAATAGTACAAAAATAATTGAAACAAACGAAATTCAAGTATCGAAAGTACGGAATTAATTAAATTCTCCGGGAAGCAAACGATATGTGTGGAAACGGAGAGTTCGCGTGGAGGTTGGAATTCACTATACTGCACGGAAAAGCCGGCAAACATTTGCATGAATAACATAATGGATTATTTCAAGAAATGCCCGAGCCGACAGGTGGTCCTGGCAGTAACAGTGGTTAGCAAGCAGGTTCTTCCAGTAGGACTGAATAGCATGAAGTGGTCTGAAGGTGGACCTGTGTAAAGGCGCTTGGCCATAAATCCACCAGATCTCAAGCTCTGTTCTGAGTATTGCGGGACAAAGCTTTTAAAACAACAAATAAAAGATGTCTATCGAATCCTTCCAAATATTCTTCAACTGCAATGTCCGCAACGTATTTGGCGGTGAACGTTGTAGAGAGGCGGCCGCGTCGACTAATAGGCCCCAGATACGAAACACGAGCACAAGTGGAAAACAAGATAAATGGCGTGCTTCTTAGCTTCTGGGATTCCACTTGCCTGCGGGCGAAATGAAAAACGAAATCATACACGAGCTCATACGCTTAGCGGTGCGACTCTCTTTTCATTTGGCTGCGAGGTGAAAGTATCTTTTAACAATAATACGTACCGTACACAGCGCACGGTGCCGGGCCTCGCGCTTCCTCCTCATCGTCGACGTCTTCTACTTTTTACGTTTCCACGCCGTAACTGTTGCTCGAGTATGTTGATCTTTTCTTTTCTTATTGCTCGCGAGCTCCAATGTATGCTAATTACTTGCCTCACTTGCCTTTTCCACTTATGGTGGGCATTATTACTCACTCGTCCACTTGCACGTTCACCTGATGCATTTTTAAAGTGCAACATGATCCGAGCCGGCCAGGAGAATGACAAATGTGCGATAAATTCTCAAAAAGCAATTACATTGTTTAATGTTGCGGCACCCGCTCATTTTTCCGCGGATTCAGATGCACTATCTGCTGTTGGTTGTTGGCGATTAGGGGCGGGTGAATGGCAAGAACAATCCAAAGAATAGTGAACACGAAATGCCAGTGAAGGGCTGCGGCTTTTACTGCTTTCACTTTCTCTCAAATCGTTGAGCGACGGCGCCTAAAATCAGATCGGATTTAACGTTAAGTGGTCCTGCATTCCCTTTACATATGTATTAAGAAAAAAAAAACGTAGCCTTCAAAATGAGCGCAAATATCGGTGACGGCCTGTGCAGGCCCTGCTTCAGCGAATTTTCCCATCTGAGGGAATTCCCACTAAACAATTATCAAGTAATTGAGAATTAAAGCGAATTGAATAAAGGAAAGAAAAAACTCCATGAAGTCACACACTTGGCCGGTTGCCGTCAAACAATCCCGTCCATATACTCGCACTTGTACAGTATATTGTTAACGTCTTCGTTGCTACTGAACTGCAATCTTGGCGGAATTGTATGATGTCAGAGAATGAATCACAGGTACGACCTTTTGCCAAAGGTAACACATTTACGTGTGCATTCCATCCGATGGTTGCTGGTGCCGGTTGGCCGATAAAGGAATTAACCTTAACCGATTAACTTTTTACGGATGCTGGGAAAATATTTTGAATATCTGCTCGTAGCATCCTTGTAGTATTTCCAATGTTTTGTTGTGTTTTCGCTTCAGTACTATTCATTTTGTTGTTTAGGTTTTTCGTTATTGAACAATTCATCCGTGATTTGTTTCATGTGCGGTTTATCGACGTTAAAGCAGAGTAAAATTATTCTCAATTCTTTTGGCAGGCAAAACAATTGATAGTGCGAATAGTTAAAGAATTGATCCCAAACCAGACATAGAAAAAAATTAGAACAAGTTTGTTCCTTCTCTTCCCAAGACTTACAATTTTCGAAAATAATGTATATTTAATGCTTTTTAGGATGAAATAAGGTCAGGATCACAGAAATATATTTAACATATCGCAATATTTTAAAGGATTTGAGTTTTAGGAACGATACCATATTGCATCATTGGGAAGTAGAGATATAATGAAACTGGGATTTGATTTTGGCTTGGAAAGACATTTGAGAAGAAAATTCAACGTTCCCAACGTCAGCAGCCCGTGGGCTTCTTCCGACTTGAAGATCACAAGCAGCTTCCCTTTCATAGCACTAGCATTTCTTGATACTATTTGGTAAAGGATCCAAGCATTGACGATGCAAATAGCCAGCTCGTAAAAAATTTGAAAATAATATTAGCGCACCATCAAATTCCTTCAAATAAACTACACGCTGCATGTGTTGGCTGCGATGTCCTTTTTTCAGCAACTGACAGCTGTGGTCAGTGTAGGAGACATTGTTAAGGGGCCCTGAATCCAAGAATGAAGATATTAGTTGGATAGGATTGTTATCAAACTACTTTATGGTCAGTAAATTTTTTGTCTCTGCGCTGATCCTCGTCCTTTCTTTTATTAAATTTTGTTATTCATGAATTGGCAGCCTCGTAGACGATTTGAACGCACCTACCGTGAGTATCCCTTTGTTCTACAAGATGCATGGGCGATTTTATCAACTGGTAGGTCTTCGCAAAGATGAAAAACAGCTTCGTCACATATACCGAGATTTGATACTAGTATCGCATTTGATTTACCAGTGTAGATGTTAAACTCATGATCGAAACCTTAAGACCTACAACGCGGAAACATTTGAATGTCCTATTTGTGCGGTTTGCTCTCGATAGATTATAAGAACTTCGTCCGCTGAATTGTGTTCTGCCAAAGTATTTTTTGATATTCTTTCTATTTTTTGAAATTCTCTCTAAAAATAGGCGATCCTTACAAAGTTTGTCGCATGAAGGATCGCTTCGGCATTTAACTAGTGGACTGTCGTTGAGATAAGATTCGATTTTACTCCGTCGAACCTGTTCCTTGTCATAGAGTCGGAGGTGGTGTAATTCCCATACAAACTGCAAGTAGACATTTACATGATGCTACTCTGGATTCTTACACCAAGAAACACCTTGATTTTCGTTTCGTCGGTGCGATAGGAGGTGTTAACCTTTTTCCAAATGTCCGCCAAATTTGTCTACCGCAATTTGACTGCTTATACCGGTATCTATGAAATTAAGAAATAATTTGAAAGGAATCCAATCTACAAATTTATTCTCATCTATACGATCAAGAGAACACTCATCATCGATATTGCCAATATCCAATTCTCGCCAACTCATCTCTCTTCTTGGTACTGTATAGCTTTGTAAAGCTTTTACATCTTCTGGTTATTTTCTGCACCCTCGTCCTGTAGCTTGGCTAGATTGCGAATCGCAATCCCATCAGTAACAAAAGATTGTGTTAAAATTATCAAATTTGGAAACTTAAAGTTAAGTTTTGAGTAGCGTTTTCGCGATGCAAGTCCTCAGATTCATCCAACCCATAAAAAAATTTGTCCTACTTATTTTCATCTGAGTTCCTGAGTAATCTCCTTCCAATTCAAGAAGAATATCCTGATCAGTCAAACGACGTCGTCTATACATTTTAAATGTAGCAATAATATAGTTTTATTATTAAAATAGTTGAACTTGATAAAATCCGTCCGGACATCTTAGAAGTAAAGGAAGTCTTTATGAAAATACAAAATATTTATCTGTTATATGTTTTCAGGAAAGCGAATGACTATAAAACCACTCTAATACCCATCAAAATAGCAATAAGGGATAAAAATTAGGTCGGAAAAAAGAAAAATTAAAATTAAAAAAAAAAGACTACGATTTAACAATACCTTTGCAAAGATTCTGAAGTTGGGAAAAATAAGTTTTGTTGACAGCAATAATTCGTGCTACCACTTTTACCTCCTTTTTTTGCTTTTGGAACTTCTTATGTCTAGATTTAGCACTCGGGTGGATAGATGTTGTGTTCAGTGGTGGTTCTTTCGTCTAGTTCGTCGAGAATCTCAGGACAGCCAAGGTAGTATCATTGTGATTACCTATTTTGGCAAAGAGCTTAAAGGCTCTGCCTCATATGTATACGTCGTTACTTCTTACATATCTACACACCCTTTTTTGTTGGTTTTTGTTGTCAGCGGCGCTTATTGTTGACGGAAAGCGATATCAATATCAGGAACTCTTATTTTTATATTTACAATTCTTGGGTAGAAATGGGTCCCGAAACTATTCCTTTGTTTTTATATGTTCTATCCAGGAAAGTTTATTGCCAAGTGTTAGTCCCAGGTACTTAGCTACCCTATTCCAATGTACCTGTTCCTCTTTTAATGGTAGGATTGTTACTCATTGGTGTCTCTATCGTGATATAAAAATGGCCTGAGCTTTTTAGTGTTTGTTTTCATTTGAGGCAGAATCTTAAAGCCACGTTAATGTGCTGTTGCAGTTTTAAAGTCAACGTCATCTTGTATGCATGTGTCATACATACAGGTATCATCAGCATATAAGGGTAATTTGTCAATCTCGTGTAGTTGAAGATCTGCTCTGTTTTATTTTTTAATTTATAAGAATGCATAAAAAAAGTTGTTGTTGTTTTAAGTGTTGTTGATCGCTGTAGGACTCCAGCTTTACCTTACAGGTTAGAGAGGTGGTTTTCAATTCTGACGTGAAATTTTCTGCCTTGGAGAAAAGAGCCAATCGTTCGATCAAGATCAAAATTAGTCCAGTTTCGAGTATCAGTCCAGCTTGCCAACTTTATAAAAAGCCATTGCCATGTCTAACACAACAAGGCCGCTGGACTTCCCGCGTTTAATATAATTTCGTACGTATTGTAATAACAATATCAGTTCTGAGGGATGCTGGGGCGTGAAGCCGAATTGTGACTCTGGGATAAATTAGTTTGGTGTAGCGCGTTTTGCACAATTTCGCCTAGTTAGGAGGAGGAGGCCAGTTGACCGGAATTGTGATTTGACAGATGGCAAAAGATAGTGATGAGATGAAAGATGAGCCGGCGGTTTTTGTTTTGGGAAATTTCTGTTGGGTCATGTTTGTGAGCGCCACATCGCTGTGTTTTAGTGTCTACACAAATTTTTTCGTTTCCTAGAAGTTCGCCGGCCTCATAACATCCTCCGGAGAGATTTCCGTTGTCAGTATCAGTATACTGACGTTGATAATTTCCTCTTCATCGCCAATGTCTTCCTCCGAGAACTTCACTGGCCTCATCCTCCGCAGAGATTTCCGTTGTCACTAGCAGCATACTGACGTTGATAATTTCTTCTTCATTGACAATGTCTTCCTCTGAGAAACTATTCTCGCGGAATTCTATTTCGAGTTTCTCTGCAATAACCTCTGCTTTCCCAACCTCTTCAAACATCATGCCCTAAGGACCGTTGATTGGAGAGATTAAGATTTTTTTAAGGCTGCGAAAATATTGTTTATACTTCAAAATCACCCAGTTCACCCGGTCCGAAACTTTCCACTTTTTTCAATATTGCTGGTTGTATTAGGTGTATAAGTGAATCTTTGGAGACCTCCCAGTTTGTTTACCTCTTGGGTTTTAGAAGAGCATCTATGTAGAATTCTTCAATCAAAAGGAGTGTACCGGTTTGTAATCAGCTGATAGCACGTCGAGGATGTTAAACCTGATGTGAGACGTAAGAAATTGTTAGATATCGGAATATCTAATGCGAAGCTGTTCGTTGAAACAAAATGGGTGAGCTCTTCGCAAGTTTCCATGTGTTTCTTTCATTAATTGCTGGTGTTCAGTCCCACGTTGATTGCTTCTCACAGGTTTCCAATGCAATGATACACGTCCACATCTCCTGTAACAAGCATTGAACCATCAAATTCAATAGTAAGCGTCAGTCTTTCGAAAAGCCCGACGACCGTGGACCTTTGTAAACTTTTGAATAAATTCAAAGGAGCTTCTAAGGAGCTCAAAAGAGCAAACACGTCAATAATCGTACTTTCTGGGGACAGAACGTTTGGGCTTAGCTCAACTGGTGATTCCAGTGCCCGAGGATTGGTGTTGAATCATGCCTTCCAGCCGTGCTATCGCTACGATACAAAATTTAGTTAGGACCGTGGAGTTGAAAATTGGTATCAGAATTTTAGGCGAACTTCTACTGGTTCAGTTATAAACACAAACTCATTTTGAAGTTTGTTCGAATGGTTGGTGTTTGTTTGTAGTTACGCTTCTAAAAAGTTGTTATACTATGATTGCTTCCAGTTTGTTTAATTTAGCTTATACAGCTTATACTTATACAGCACCTGTAGGTCTCCTAAATATTGGCAAGCAAAGCGGTAAAGATTTTTCACTTTTTTGTCGATGATTTGGCCGAAATGATTTTTTGACAGAAGTATGGCTCTTAAAAAAAGCTTAAAAACCGTCGCTGTAAGGACGGAGGAGAGCAAACATGAAACACCGTAATGTTTATCGAGAGCCAGAAATCAATCTATCAGATTAATGAAAAAAGTCCCTAAAGGTAGTTCAAAGATATTCAAAAAGTACTACTTCAAGTCGCGAATTCCTTTCAAATCATTGAAAAATGCTTCAAAAATTTCATTCTATGTGAAGAGATCATTTTCACTTTTCTATTTTTATATTCTTTAACGCTAGTGCAGTTTCAGCTTTCAATTAAGATCATCCCAGGGCATCCCAGTTTAAAAAGGTGTATTCACAGATTCCTAGTTTAGAAAGGAAAGAAGGTACGAAAAAGTTAAAATAAGTTTGTGTTCCATTTTACTTCTTCAATTGAAATATGGTTCACATCAAAGCTCTGTTTTTCGATTCCAAAAGTGAAAGGTATCAAAAGTTTAGCTAAAGTGTGGGGTCAAAAATAGTCCTAAAGTTTTCCCTGATCAAACTTTATGAAATTACTCGTGCGCTAAATTACTATACAATATAAAATATTTATTATTTTATGGTTGAATACAATCTGAATTTGAATTATGCAAACTTTTGTTGTACCAATTTCACTGGGTCAAACCAAACATATTTACGATCATCCTTGTGACTTGTGGTTTCAGTTGATGATTACGCCTGCTATATTATAAACCAACATACACCTCCGAGTGAAGATAAAGATATTTTCCTGACAAGATTGTAATTACTGTAGAAAAATCAAATGCAAAACCACATCTCTCGAACCACCAACCAATTACCATCATCATAAAATACTTTCAATCATGAAAAAATAATAATTCCACCTTATCACTGACAATACCTACGAACATATACCATACTCATATGTGTACTTTCAGCAACAGTCCGTTGCAACTTCAATAGAATCGTCGATAGTGCAAGACTTCATGCTATCTCTTGACAAAGAACTATGCACAATTTACGGCTGTCCACCTCTCATAATAACAATAACCATTTAACCGCAGCATTCAACATCGGCAGCTATAGTATTAATAGCAAAAGATAAACATAACAACGAACAAGGAAAAGCACGACACCATAAACTTTTCTGCCCAGTTTGCGGCCAAATAAGACCTACCAAAGACATATCTTACCAAAGACATATCTTGATTGGGTGAAAGAGGGTCCCGCAAGGTTCTTACGTTGGTACCTCAACTGTTTTTGCAACATTGCTAGATCGCACGTGCATTGATCATGCTGTTGTCACCAATTTATCTCCACTTTGTTACTTGTTATTGTTTTTACATGCTGCCACTCTCTTTGTGTTTAGCAATTGCCAGGATCATGCTTGCATTCAAAGCGCAATTACTCATTGTCTCGTTATTACATTGTAAGAAGTGCGAGTTACATCGGGTGATGAGTGTGAGGCGAACTATTAGAAATCTTCGGTGCGAGGTTGATTGCAAATTAGATTTCATAATCGTAATGGAAAATCGAGCATACGTAAATGATTTGCAACGCTGCACACATTTGAAGAGACTAAAGTTTTGCATTGTTGCAATTATTTAGGAAATTGTTTACTCGTAGTATGAAAATTCGCAACTAGTTGTAATACTTTGGGTAAATCTTAGGTGGCCAATAGTTTCTTTGACGGTCTACTGTTCCCTAAACATTGCTTTGCTCCTTTCAGTCACGGGGGCCGTAGATGTGGGACCAAGTTCGTGTCCATGCAATAGAAACGTGCATCGGTTTTGTACCCAACTAAGATGCTGTGTATTACCCATTAAGGAAATAGTAAACTTCAGACGGAGAACTGACGAAAGGCTAAGCACACACCGGAAAGCAAATAGAAAATTGATAACGTCTCCCTGTCGTCAGATGAAAGAAAACTCAGTTAGGCCTCCTGCTGAATCGCCTCATGATTGCATCATGAGCATTGCAAAATTGATAAATGGCAAGAAAATTCACACCAAATTAGGAAATGATATTTATCAAATTCAATTCAGATACATTTACCAGATACTTTACATTGTTACAACAGAATGCTTGTTGTCGATTACTCATTTGTAGCAACTGTTTACTCGCGTTATTTCGATGAAGTGTGAATAGATTGGGATAGGCTGCAATTTGACTTTTTTTTGTGGTTTTTGTAGAGAGGCAAATCTAATAAATTCCATTGAATAATACACTACAAACTCAGCAGAAAATTCAATTCTATTCAATTGACAGAGAGGCTTAACGTGTAGAAAATACGGAAATTAAGTGAATAACTATGAATAAATCGAATTGTAATGTTTGGATGACGGACCTCCATGCCCTATTCGATTATCCTGTAATAGAGGTCCATTTCAGGTTTGTATTTAATGCAATTTCAGCATTTGAGTTCGTATATTTTGGTGGAAAAATGATTTCCAATATTTTCAATTACATAGGAGGTTCCTTGAACTGAACTCACTGCTGATTACTAAATTGTAATACCAGTGAAATTAGTTCTTGGACATAAGCTTTCTAATGAAAATTCCCAGGCCTCGCATTGGCAGTTGCAAGGATCTGGCGCCCTGCCGCTTCGAACGCTTTTCTCATTGGAAACCAGGCAAGGTGACAGGCCAGTTTTATGTAAAACATCAACCGGAAGGACAATTATAAAGCAAAGAATTATCAGGTTCCTACATTTTTGTTTGCAGTATTAAGCGAAATACGCACAACTTCCACTTTTTATTGATCAATTAAGCCTAAAGAATAAATGCCACCACGATTCATATTTTTTTCCTTCGTCAAATTGTTTGACAATGTCTCTTTCCTAAGAAGATTGATAAAAAATTAAAAATTGAGTGTATAAAAGCGATCGATTTTGTTATTATTTGATCACATGTCAAACCTTAGCGATTTTTTTCTTCTTTGTCTTATTCATTACATTTTTATTGCAAGAACCGCAAAGGACTGTTCAAAGAAGGTTGGAAGAAAATAATTTCATGAATCTTGTTCATATTTTGATTGAACCTTAAATTATTTAAAGTGGTAAAATGGTTTAGGATGAACTTCTCTCTGTACTCGCTTCCTATTGCAAGAGTGACAGTTAAATATAGGAGTTTCGAATTTGAGTACACAAAAATTCAAGGAATCCGCATGTCGTTCCCGCGCTGGAATGTTTAATTACGTGTCACTTACGAAGGTTTCGGAGTTGCTCTCTTATTTATAGGGATCAAAAATTGACTCATCGAGAAAAAATTATTTATACATAATTGTCTAAAATTTAACTATTTAAAGTTGTTTTTCAAAGTGTTTTAAATACTGTGAATTTGACTTAATAAATTTTATAAAGAATCAAAGGGATCAATCGAGAGTTTGTATCGCATTCAAAGCATTTCTTCCTTAAAAAAACATTCTTTATATGTCCTTTTACATTACCCGAAACTCTTACATTGTCTCGTAAGGTTGATCGTGTTTTTTTCTACAACAAAGAACTTATTCTATTTCGATATGCCAGAACTAGCTTGATCATAGTTTTTTTTCTGAGAAAACTTGATCTTGGTATTGCAGCACAAGTGAGAACTTGTCCTTTCGCATTGCTTATTTGATAACTATATGCTCGATTATATGTCAGGATATATGTTATAAGTGTCGTATTGACACTAAATCTAGATAAAGATTGAGGGGGAAGCTCACAAAACTATGAAACTTACTCGTGTAACGAGTAGTTTGAATTCAAAAAAAGTGTCGAATCGAAACTGAATTCAGATAAAGGCTAAGAAGGGATGCTCAGGCGCAGAGTTATTCCAGAACGGTTTATTTTCAAAGAGTTACATCTTTTAATTGTAAAAGAATTTTTTAGCGGACATGGCGCTGCTGCCGATCGTCAAAGTCGAGCTTTTTGAATGTTATTAGCATTCTAGAGCCTCAGTTTTTTACCTGTAGGGAAAATTCAAAAGAGGTTCTCGTCAGAAACATTATTTTTATGATCCTAACACCTGAAACCAGAAAAAATTCCATATTGCAGAGGTAATGAAGATTTGAAAAAGGTCCAATTGTTTCATCCATTTGAATCACAAAATTTAAATACTCTGAAATCAGAGTACGTAGATCATGAGGGTGGAAAAAAAATTCTGAAGACCTCCGCAAAATTTCAGAACAACCGGTAAGTTCTTCATTGAGTAATGAGTCAAACAATTTGGGCAATTGCTGTTTCGAGAAAAAATAGGTGAACATTTTAGGACCGAAAAATTTGTCTTTTTACTAATTCACCAATTAACCAGCGATTACTGGTGCCTGAACAATTCCCCCAGATTTTTGGTAGAAATCATCTTGTGCTTCCCTTTATTACCTACGAAGTGCATGGGCTTGTTGATTCGGCGCTTATTCACAACATCAGCGTATATTAAGACCGGTTCGCCAGGAAGGACTGGTAACTCGATCATAATTTTCAAAATGTTATGGTGACCATCGTTGAAGATGGAGGCCGAGATTTCAAAAATCTTTCTGCTTGAATAGAGGTTTACAAAGAGCCAGATTACAAAAGACAGAGGTGATCGAATCATCCACCTTTTGAATGTAACCCAGAACATTGCATCATTAATTCAAGTGAGGGTCAGTGAAAATCCGTAGCTCGTGTTCTGCAATAAATCGTTGTTTAGTGATTGTAGGATATGTGGAAACTGGTCAATACACCTGGATGACAGTTCAGAACAGAAATCGTTGCACTTCCATTCGAGACGACCGCTTTACTGACAGTAACGTGCTGAGAAATCGAAGTTCGTTTTGGTGTTGCCGCAGGCCAAAATTAACTCTGGGTAGCTTGGGTCCGCCGGGCCTTGCTTTGTGGGTCTCGAGGACGCGTTTCGGCTGCATACAGCCATCTTCAACTCGTTCTGGTGTCTGTCGCGGTATCCATCTTTTTATATGTGAAACTTTTATCGGAGGGGTAGGTCTGGTTAATTAGGTGTTAACGACGGTCATTAAGTTTGGGTCTTTTCAGGATCGTGGGATTATCGTTGTCGGGTTCGTCGCGTTTTCTTTTTTTGACAAGGATTGGGTCGAGGACTGAAAATATTGTGTCGGAGTTGGTCATTATTTGTTCGTTGATAATATTTCCGTGGGTTTTTTTGTGTTTGTAGATCTCTAATTTCTCTAGTACGTCAAAGCATAACAAAGCAGACTCCAACTACGCAACACACCTACAGAATCACACACACGAACCCGATACCAAGGCAAACTCAATGACGCTACTACACAAACAAAAGAAGGGACTTAGACTCTTCATTGTGCATGCTTATAACGCTGAGTGACTGCAATGGCAGTGACGCTAGTTACAAAGTCAATTATGCGGTAGGGAGCGGCAATTGACCCGTCAATGGGTCTATCGATGTGTGATAGTTTCCGTGTGGTAGGCCGTATTTTTCGGTTTTTTTGGATTTTGATTTTTGACGAAGAGTGAAAAAAAGTGCGGGTTGAAACTTTGAATACACATTTATTGATATGTGTACAATAATTCGAAATTTTAATTCCAACTAAAAATGTTCATCACGATATGAGTGTGCAGAAGGGCCCATGTCCATAAATAGCTCAAAAACGATCTCCACGATTCCACCAGGATGGCTAATCGGAATTCAAAAAACCAAATCGCATATCAATTCGTCAAGCGCTGGCTATCGAATGAACTTGAATGATTTGCAATCTTGAAAACTGAATAATTGACATTGCTTTTGAATGAAAATATTTAAATTTCATGTTTTTTTCTTGTGTCATAAAACATAATCCGGTCGGAATTTATTGTATTCTACTATCAATCGATGGCTTTATGTGTGAAATTGTGCGTGACCTATGAAATTTCTATACTCTTGGTCAAACCGTTTTTAAGATGGTCGTGGAGACCAGTTAGAAAAAAATCGTTTTGAATAAAACTTTTAAAAATTTCGTATACGACTTCAAGTATAAACAATTCACTCACCATTATTTGGCTTTAACTTTGCAACAACTATTGGAAAATCATTTTAGGGCCATTTTTACACAGATTTCGAAGTGAATTCTGCCAAACATTTTTTAAAAGGTTTTATTCCATTGTCCTTTTTGTACATCCTATATTTTGAATGGTATATGTGTTATGGATAGTATATTTCCGTGTCTTGCGTAGCTGTAACTGTAATAAGCAAGGCTTTTGAACGAACGATTATTTCTTTGTGTTCACACATTGTTTTCATACACCTACACGTTTGAATAGAATAATGAAAAGAGCTAGACAAGCGTCCTCGGATTCCGCGGTGGAAACCGCCTATTACGCATTCCGAAATTAATCTTTTACCTCGTCCGAGTATGTGCCGCCTTATCGAAAAGGATAAAGAGTTCGCTCTAAAATTTTAAGGAGATATTTTTGAGTTGTTGATAATGGTGAAAAATCTAGGAAAAAATTTGCTATCCTTCTTCCTCAAATATTCTGAAAGGCCGACTTGAATGACACCTCGGGAGAGAAAATTAATACATACCAACATAATGCGGTGGAAAATTTCACACTTTCGGTAGTCCGAAATGAATTAGAATTGGCTTGTGAAAACATTAATTTTTTGTTTTGTCTAGCTGGAACGGAATCCGGGCGGAACTTTCAAATTTCACAGTCCATTTCAAGCGAAATAACTCATTTAGTACTACCAGTTACGCATGTGTACGAAAAAACTTAATTTCCTCATTCAACCTGAATTTCAGGAAATTTCCCAAATGTTACTTTTTAAGATTGGTATCGTTCTTCAAGCCCATTATAACACGTAACGGAACTCACTGCTGTTGATGGAATACTTTCCTTAAAAGCGTTTGAAATAATTGGCCACCTCGTCTTCTTTACGTCTTCAATAACGTCGTGAGCCTGGTCGGCAAATGGCATGACAATTGTAATACAAACACAATTAGTTTACGCATAATTAACGCACTTTTTCCTAATGCCGAGTCACTAGCATCTAGTTCTCCATGTTCACTAAACCGTGAATACAATGCGTGTCGGGATGTTACATTTCGCAATGGACACCGCCGCAGCCATCAATCTCACCTACCTTTAAGATTCAAAGATACCGATTTTTCTTTTATTCTATTTTATTTATAAAGCAATGAAAAGCTAGTTAGTGTCTAAAATAAAGGCCATTGTTCAACCCCACTCCATACACTCTCTCTCGCCCCGCGGAGGAGTGACGGTGCTTTCGCTAGATGAGCGTTTGTTTGATTTTCAGCCAAGTTGGCGAGGCTCGGTAATGGAATCCGAATAATAATAATAACAACAAAAAGAGAACTTTCACTTTGCAGCCTGGATAAATGCGTGGAAAAGTTAAGCAAGCTATAAAAATATGCAGCACATGCCTTACGTACTCGTCGCTCATACTTGGAAATTTAGGCTTGCATAGATACTCGCATAGCTCAAAGCTAGATACCATTGTGCAGATTGAAAAATTATTCCGTCGATTGTAAAGCATGAAAAAGTGTAGGATACACTGGCACTGGCAGTCAGTTATGCTCAAATAATTGCATAATTATTTTCTGTTGGCTTTGGCTAAAAGGAAAATGGAAGTGATATTCATTGCGTGAGCACCTGCACTTACTTTCAATCGTGCCGTAGAAACTTCTTTGGTTATATTTATCTCGGTTAAAGTATTTGGAGGCGTAATCCCTTTCTTTGAAAGCATGATTTAAAAAAGGGTTTATTCAGCGTATACCCAAAGGTAGGATTTCTGCTCCTCCTTTATTGCCGGTTTTGCATAAACTGTTTTTACGTGCAAGATTCCAAAATATCCTTTTCCTGCGGCTCACATATATCGTCAAACCTTGCATCCTTGATTTTTTTTTGTTGTTGTTGTTTTACTCTTATGATTACAGGTGGACTAAAATAATTCAAGACTGGCATTTTTTCGTGTATTATTTTCCTCTTCAAACCATTCGATTTTCTGCATTATCGCATCAAATCGCCTAATCATTGTTCCTTATTAGAATATCGAACATTTCGTATATCTTATCTGTAGCTAAAGTCACGACATGCTTTGGTGACATGAAACGAATTGTGAAAAAAAAGACCAGAGGAGATTGGTTTGGTTTATGGGGGAAATTCACTGAGCCCGTATCTAAACCTCAATTACCAAAACCAGCGTAGATGCATGCGGTTTTTTGCTCACATACATAATTTTTCGTCATTCTTTCCATTATTTCGTTCCCTCAGTCGTAATGATAACAAATAGTTTGTCTGGAAATGTGCTCAATGTAAGGCCGATAATGATAACAAACTGAAAATTTTTGTGGTCGGTCTTGATCTATTGTTTCGAAATTGACGGAAAATGGTTTTGTGCTATATGATATTGTGATAAGCTAAAAATATATTTGTCTTTTGCGGTGAAATTAAATTTTATGTCAAATTGTAACTTTTTTAACACCATCGAGAATTTAACCATACCTTATCAGACCATCAAGGGTCACTTCATCAAGGGAAGTGTATTTCCTTACTACATTTAAAAATGAATGATCTCAATGACCTCTCTTTGCATTTACAAAACCCCCAGCTTTGCGTGGATGTATCGTCAATATTATTGTGTTTCACCGCTGTGAGCCCCTTAAACCCAATTTTTTGCTCAGACGGATCAGTAGTTATGGCTGTATTCAGCAATTGTGATTACATTGAATCAAACATACAGAATATTACTATCAGCAAACCGAAGTAGGTGAGCTAAAAATCCTAAGTAGCGCGCAGAACTAGGCAATTTCCGATATTTTTCTTGAAGTTATCTAGTATAATATGTCAAACCCCATTTACTGAAACCGCGGGGATAAATAAAATTATACTCAGCCATTGGATTCTACTCTTGTATCGACACAATCAACGTTGATTCGTTGAAATTGGCAAAATCAACGCTTTATATGACTTATACACGACTTCGTAGAAACTGTTTTAAACTACTTCAAGCAATCTTCAAGCACTTTATTATTCTAACTTTTCTTAATTTTAGAGCTAGTAACAAGTATTTTCTTCATCCAATCTAAAACGAGACTTCTTTTTGGTTGGGCTCTCTATTCTAACATACGGGTGTTGTTGCCTTTTATATTTCTGACCGATGGCAACGCTTGACCAAAGCAACCAATTGTCATATTTGTCAAGTTGGCATTCATTCGCATATTCATACTATTCGCATATTCGCACTATTTGTTTTCTTTATAGTAACTTATTTTCATCTCGACTTTGAAATTAGATTTAAATTATGAACACTTTCGTGCGCTGATTTACTAAGATATTGGTCGTGGATTATCAAGACAATAGTGCGACGATCAACTGAAACTGCCTTATCGTGGTGAAGCTCCGTCCTCAAGCACTATAAAAAACTGGTACAACGAAATCATTCGTGATCACCGTTCGCTCAGCAACAAGCTTTGTGCAGATAACCAGAAAACATCTCTGCAATTAGAAAATTTAGAACTGATAATCGTCATGTGACATACTAAGAGATTGAGGAACATATGGGCATTAGTTCAAGCCGTGTACATAGGATATTACAAGAACATTTGACCGTCCAAAAAAAATGGTTCACGTTCTATGCCACATAATTTGACAATCGTTCAAAAAAAAAGTCATCGGTAATTGACAGTAATCGTGTCGTTTACTGTCAAGAAATACTCAAAAAATTCAGTCGCGATTCTTCAAAAGATTTTTATAAGATTATGACAGATGACGAATGAGTTTATGTGTATAAGCCCTAAACAAAACAGCAATTGATTGTCTAGGTATTTCAAGACGAGCCAAACCCGCCGAAGGTTTTTCGTGCAAGACAGTCTGCGAAGCAAATGGTCGTCTCTTCTTTTTTAAGCCAGCTGGTAATGTAAAAACAGTTCTATATTGTCACGAAAGCAATCTAGAACTGTCAATTCTGACCGGTATACACTCGTTATGTTGAAGTGCTTGGTGATTTGAGAAAACAAGACAAAGCAACGACAGATCATTCTTCACAATAATAATGGCGTTGTCACACAGCTTGTTAAAAAACCTCTCTTTTCGATCAGTCAAAGCAACAAAGTAATGGTTCATCCACCGTCCAAGCAGCGCTTACTCTGATTCTTACTTCCTTAATTAAAAAATAACCTGTGTGAACAACGATTTTCGTCGCCCAAGGACGCTGTTGGAGCAATCGAAAACCATTTCTTGGAGATTCTGATGTGAGGTAAATTGAAAAACTCTTCCATAGAGGTATAACAATTCAACCCCTGAGCTTGTCTCCTTGTGAACTTTGCTATGTCTAAAGTTTAAAAATTCGTTTACAACGGACTGGAGACATGTCCTCAGACTTTTTACGAAGATGGAATTTAAAAACTTCTCATTAATTAATAAAAATGTGTAAATTTACTTAAAGTTTAAGCAAAAAACGAATGAAAGAAGTCTGAAATATTCATTTGATATACACAGTGCCTCCAAAAAGTATTCGCTTGTCTGAGAATTGTTAATTTTTTTAAGTTAATATTATATATATTTACGTAAGTAAATATTAACAAGTATTTAACAGTATTTAGCAAAAGTATTTAACAAAATTTAAATTATGATTAATTGTAAAACAATTGGCACGAGAAAATATTCTTTGTAGGGTGTTCATAGACACTAATGGACTACAACGAACTCCATACAAAAATGTATTTCAGCATCATACACAAACAAAAAGAAGAACAAAGGGGTCTAGTTCGAATAATGGAGGGCTTACGTTAATTCGGCAAATCAAAACCCATTTTAAAGAATTTCTAACGGGGCTACAAGTATTCCAAATTCATTTGCTTGATCGTTACATTAAATTACACAAGATGAACAATGTTGACTTAAGTTTTTTTTCGCAAAATATACATAATTATGCATCAAAGAATCTTCTAAGGCACCTCGAAAAAGTGTGTGAACAGTGAACAGTTTTACTCATGACTGGATCATCTGAAAGTAAAAAATTAAAATTAAATTTTTTCTCAAGGTATTCATGAAAAAAGTGACTGACACAAGTGAGAGACATTAGAAGTGATAGCATCGATTTTTGCAGAAAAAATGGGCCTGTTTGTTATTGTAAATGAAAAAATAAAATAATGCTCCCAGCGATTCTTTATCATTTATGTAAAGAGGTAGGATTCTAAATTTCAAACGAATCGGAGGAGCATATTTGATTTAACCTGGTCACCGCATTGAAAAATGACAAGTGTCAGAAATCCGCATTAAAGTTTAAGACAACCAAAAACCAAATATTTAAAGTGTAAAATTTGTGAATATCTAACCAGAGTTGTCGATTCCAAGTTCGTAAAGTGCAGCAAAGTTAGCCCTCTAACCTAGAGCCTATGGATGAATTTACTAAATTTTTCGTTGCACGACTGGTTATATTTCCTCCATAAAGTAGTTTAAGCGGCTGTCAAATCGATTTTATTTGGAATAATGTAGTTTAGTTAATGTATTTCAAACGTGTTAGACAAATTTTCAATTGATTGAAATCTGGAGTTTGTTGCGCAATCTTAATACATCTTGGCGTAGAATAAAATAGTCCCAACTTAGTCCCAACTTCCATGCCGTACTGAGCCGTACTGATGCTTTGTACTGAGTGATTACGTAATGGGTAATATCCTTAAATCGATGTACAAAATGCAAATATCTAAAACTTTGCGCACTTTTACAACCCCATACTCTTACGGAGCCATCTCCATGCTAAAATGAATGCTTTAAGTTTTTTCGTTGAAACTCCAAATTCTTCTGCGGCCATGCCTACCGAATCGTATAAATGGACTCTTTGTGGCTACTCTACCATGATATCCAGCATCACAGAGTTCATTTTTCTTACTGTGTTAACACACATAATCCTCTGAAATTCAGTTTGAACTTCACTTATGACTATCAAACAATTTTTTGAATAGTTTTTCTTTCGCAGTTTACTTTTGCGGTTGGCCCAATCTAGGGACATTTCTTAAGTAAGGACAATTTTCATTTCAAAATACCTGAAAATATTATTCTTCACACCCGAATAACGTCTTTTAACAAACTTTCCCATTTCCCGACTGGTTTCCCTTCGCTACGAGGGTTCAAATCATTGTCCGTTTCTTCTAATGTCGTTTCATTTTGTTTGTGACCTATTTTTGATTTAAGATAAGAATAAAATCACTTTCGAGCACGGAAGTTGACTTTCCAGTGGAAGCCACAAGACGCGGGAATAAATTCATTGATTATTCGCCTGAAAAGTACCGTTATCTTTAGTTAAGTTTGATAGACCCTTAATGCGAATATCTTTTGGATGCATAAACTAGGACCTTTTTTTGTTATTGTAAATCTTTTACGTTGGAAGACTTTTTTGTTCATATAATTCGTTAGAATACATTAGCATTGATAAACGTCTTAAATAAAATATCTTTCAGAGTTAGTAGTTTAGATTTTGTAGTAGTTAATTTATGAAATTCACATATGAGCGAATACTTTTGGGAGCCACTATAACCAGAAGCAAAATGGGAGTTATATTTATCCGATCCTTGCAAACTTAAATTTCTAATACTACTAAATTTGAAATTCTCTCATTTTATCTAATTACTATCAGCATTTTACCTCGAATTTAATGCAGATTTATCTAACCCAGATGTTAGGATTCCGTATCGGAAATTTCTCAAAAACGGAAACATAAATTATATTCCTGAAGCGATAAAAGAGTACTTAAAAGTTTAGAAGTGTTTTTGTTGTATTCTCCGCGACAATTTATCGGCCCATGCTCAATCAATCTGAAAACTTGTCTACGATTCAGTCTGGGTGAATTGATGTGATGACGCGTGGTCTTTCACATATGCAAATGCCTGGATCTCAGTTGGAAGAAACCACGATTGTTCCTATTCAAATCAATACCCACCCATGCACCTGTACTTTTATATGAGTATCTATTAGGTCACAACCCTGAAATGAGCCAGGTACCATCGACAAAACGAAGAAGAAATCATATCAGCAATGCTTACCTAGAATTAGTATAACAGTAAAACGTAGCTAGTTTCGCGCATAAAATACCATAAAAAGATACGAAAGACCAGAGCTGGAGCATGTTGTAAGGTATTGAAGGTATTTCCAGTTTTATGTGTTTAAGGTGAATAGTGCTCCTATGATTGCCTCACCGGGGAATGAATGCTGTTGGTTTTGCTATTTCTTCTTGATGGACAAACAAACGAGCGGACGGTACCAACTGATTGACCGACCGCGGGGCCGAGAACCACCGCGTGAACATATTCCAGAATAAAAAGAAAGCGCTTATGGCCCGGCGTGGTAAACCAAGCGGTTTTCACGTAAAACAAGAAGAAGACGAAGAAGAAGCGTATACGCAACTCATGGATCAAAAGGTACTGTGGTAAGAAGTGCTAACTTGATAGGTTGTGAGAGAATAGAAAAAAGTAACCAGGCTTCGCGTTGCGTTTGCGTTTTAAGCACGTCGCATTACCGTTATCTGTTTTCATTCCCCCTTGGCATGAAAGAAATGGCGGTCAGTGCACGACAGGCGTAGGCCAATAAAAAGTATCTGTGTTCTGTTGGATTTCCTTCTATTCTTCGAATTTCACATATAAATCTGATTCGATGGGTTGATATTCAGCAACATCGAGTTCCCATTTACTATACAATAAATTCATAAAAACGAACATGTACGGCCAAAACGCATAAGAATTCAATAGATGATTTTTTTGAAAAATTATGCTACCCAAGATTCGAAGACAAGAAGTGTCACTGATGTGAAAAAATGTGCGACGACAACCAAAAAAGTTGTATTAATTTCATATGGTACTCGCTGATACGCCATACGTTCATTGCAAATGAAAAACGGTAGCTTGGCGCAATGGCGCAAGCGCGTGTGCAGTCATTAGATTAACATAAATTTTATTTTATGTTTTTTTTTCAACTTTATTTTATTAACGCTAGCATGCTCATCGCAACGCATCGCATTAATCGCGTGCAAATGTGATCGGAAAGTGAATTACTTGCATATATGATATGCATGCGTTTTTGAGGTGCTGTTTGCTGAACAATCAACCCATCAAATATTTATAAGTAGTCGACAGTAGTACGGGCCGATGCCACATGTAATAAATAAAATAATGTGCATACGCATTGAATGGCAATGTCGACTTCAAGATCAAGATAACTTTTTGTATATGCGCAAATATGCAAGTAGAGATAAGGATGAAGAGTTATTAGAACATTCAAATCAGAGACAATGTGTCTACGAATATGGTTGATGTCATTTGTCAGGATCCGTGAATTAGATGCTCAATGCAACCACTAGCAGCGTATTGGTCAGTTGAGCATATATTGGCTTTGGCACAAAGAAGAGTCTTCTCTTCTCTTCTCTCAACCTAGACAACATGGTCTAGAATATTAATCGAACAATCCAATCAACTAGAACGATCTTCTGCGTTCAAGTATTATTCAGGAAGCTGCACTCGATCTTCTACTCCTTGTTGAAACTGATCAGCTTCTAAAGCAAATAGAAACTCAGCTATATAATCAAATTTCGCATTGCCCAAAAGATCATTGATCAGACCACACTTTTGTGACCAACTCTTATAGTTTGTTCAGCTAGAATTAGATTAACAGCAGCATTTTATTGAGCAGCATTTGCTAATCACATACATATTCCTCCTTTGCCCACATTCATGTTTTGAAGAAATAAATAGACATCTTATAAAAGATTCAAAATTGAGTTATAAATATAAGTCTCTGACTAGGCTGACCATATTGAAAATTCATTGCGAAAAAAGCTCGGTCAAGTATGAGTTGCATACATCAAATTTTAGAACCGAAGGCTTCTGATAGGTCTATAACATTTCCTCAATATATTGGGTCTATAACTTATTTCGTGCGGTTTTGTTTTCAAAATTTGAACGTTTATTTAAGAAAACCATGTACAATAGTATTATTCAAAATATTGCCCATCTGAAGCTATGACCTTTAACCATCTTTCTGGCAATTTGTGGATCCCATCCTAAAAGAACTGCGCCGGCTTGGCAGCCAAGAATGAATCAAGCCAATTTTTTATATCCTGCTCTGATGTGAACCGTATTCCAGTGAGGGCGTTCTGCATCGATCGAAACAAATGGTAGTCAAAAGCGGCAAGGTCTGGGCGATAAGGCTGATGGGGTAAAACTTCCCATCCACTGTTTTTCAAATAGTTCTTAACCGGAAAAGCAACGTGGGGCTGAGCGTTGGCATGATGGAAAATTATTGCCTCGTGTCTGGTCGCATATTCCGGGCGTTTTTCGGCTACTGCTCTCTTCAAACGGATTCATCGTGTTCGGTAGCGTGCTCCATTGATGATTTCACCCAGTATTAGCAGCTCATAATACAGCACACCCTTCTGATCCCGCCAAATACAGAGCATTACCTTCGCGCCATGGATATTCGGCTTTGCCGTTGATTTGGCTGGTTGGCCGGATTTCACATATGATTTTTTGCGCTTGGGGTTGTCGTAATAGATCCATTTTTCATCACGAGTAACTATCCGATGCAAAAATGACTTCCTTTTGTGGCGTTCCAGCAGCATTTCGGACATGCAAAACCGCCTTTCGACGTCTCTCGGCTTGAGTTCATATGGAACCCAATTTCCTTGCTTTTGAATATATTCAGCTGCTTTTAAACGTTTTGAAATGGCTGCTTGAGTGACACCCAAAGATTCTGCGAGCTCTTCTTGTGTTTGGCAACAATCTTCATCGAGTAATGCTTCCAGTTCTTCATCTTCAAACTTTTTTAACTGCCCAGGACGTTCATCGTCTTCCAAGCTAAAATAACCACTTTTAAATCGTGCAAACCACTTTTGGCAGGTTCGCTCAGCTAGAGCATATTCACCATAAACTTCCAGCAAAATACGATGACTTTCGGCAGCAGTTTTCTTCATATTAAAGTAATGAAGAAGAACTCGCCGCAAAAACACTTTTTCTGGAACAAAGTTCGACACATTTGAGTGAAAATAAAATTATTGTTGTTAGCGCTTCAAATAAATGACATACACTGAAAAGACGTACAATGACAGTAGCTTCCCAACGCAGATTCGGAATATTGGAACGATGAACTATTATACAAGTTACGCCATTTCTTAGCAAACCGCACGAATTAAGTCATAGACCCAATACAAATAATTCAATTTCTTTATTATTATTATTATTATTAATATTATTATTTTTATTATTATTATTAATATTATTATCAATATTATTATTATTATTATTATTATTATTTATACAAATTATTATTATTTGTACAAATAATAATAATTTCGATTTCCTTTCGGAATGTGTAACACGCATACTGACAACTTCACAACCTATTAGCAAGTATTTACTGAAAAATATTGAAATGATTCCGTAACCTCTTCGATAAAAACAGAACGATGTGGCTTTCGTAGATTGTCTATTAATTTTTTTTTTCATAACTGGGTTTCACCCGCCGTACCAGTACCCATGCGTTTCCTAAACCTTGGTCTAAGCAAACTTGCAATAATATATTAAGTGTAGCCGATTACTGAAGGAATGTGAACCTCGTGAATCGTAGCCGTCCAAAGGATTTTTTCAAGATTGTAGCTGAAACCAAGACTCAAAGGAAAAAGGCAAACAGCATAGGGATAGGGGCAAACAGAATAGAAAAGGAAAGGTATTTCCTTTTTATTAATTATTTAAAAAAAATTACCGGACCGTAAAGAATTATCGTCTTCAGTTGATTGTCCTGATCGAGTAATCAACTTAGATGATCCGAGAGTTAGCTGATTTGGACGCTAAATTTTCATGCTTCGCACCCTTATTTTTTCATAGTCTTGAGTATTCTTTTATCATCTATAGTTATAGTTTAGCCAAATTTCATGTGCCGACTATATATAGTGACGATAACTTAATTACCTAGCAAACAATAAGAGCCAGAAGTTTGCATTGTTCCATACGCAACGCGGTCAAATTTTTTCAATATTTCTTTTTAATGGATGATTAAACCAAAATGAAAACCCAGTCGAGTGCAACAAATTCAAACAATGCGACTAAAATTTACCAAATTTTAAGTCAATTTAGCCAAATATTATTCAAAATCTGAAATCGCTGCCCTTGCAATATTGCAAATTAAGGCTTAGATAAGGCTTAATTCGCTAATAATATCATATACGAGGGTAGTCTGAAAATTTTCTGACCTAATAACTCTGCAAGAAATTTTTTCTCAAAATTTTTTTAATTTTCTACATAGGCTCCTTGTAACTCTACACACTACTATCAGTGATTCTCCCATCTCCCATCCCAATAGTACTCGGCGTTTTTCTTCGCAAAATAATTGTTCACGACGATGATTTCCTCGTCATTTGACGAAATTGGCTGTCCTCCGGGCGCAGCTTCAAGACGAGGGAGCAAAAGAAGTCGGTTGGAGTTAGATCTGGTGGGTAAGATGGATGGTCATGCAATTGAAATTTCAAAAAATTTCGCCATGGCAACCGCTGAGGTGTGAGACAGCGCGTTGTGTTGGTGAAACAAGATTTTCGTTATCTGCAAATCTGGTTCCTCTCCGCAGTTTCTGCCTTCACCTTTGCAACTAATGATGCGTAGTATGTTTCTGTAATGTTTTTTCCTTTCTGAAGATGATCGATTAAGACAACTCCATGACTATCCCAAAAAACAGTGGCCGTCACTTTTCCAGCCGAGAAAACAGTTTTTGCTTTGTTTGGAGCTGTTCTCCTCACTGCAGTCCACTGTTTTAACCGTATTTATGTTTCGGGCGTACACAGGTGTTTCCAAGTTTTATCTACAGTAATTAATTGGCGTAGTCGCAGTAGTCAGTAGTTGGAGTTTTTGGACGTCCCGAAAGTTTATCATCTCCCATATTCCTACCAGAATTTCACTATGCAGATGATGGAACAAAGTCCCCAAATACAGATTCCAACTCATCTTTGATTTGCGTTAACGTATTGCCTTTCAAAAAGAAAAATTTATTCAGAGCTCTATACTCAATTTTTTCCCTTTTTCCCTTCCCTTATTTTTTCCCTCCCTGTTGGTGGCACTTTTTGACCGTTTGAAGTCGTGGGAAGAATTCATTAATGCATAATGAACATTACGATCGAAAAACATAGTACGTTTCACTGTTACATTTGACCGTACTTGTGGAGTCTTGGCGAACCAAACTGCCTTCACTTGGACCATTGCGTTTTGTTGTCATATGTATCAACCCATAGTAAGTCATCCTTTATAAGACGATTCAGTTTTTCTGCATTGTTATTGATTTCATATAGTGACACCTGATCAATTGCCTTTCGTCGCTGTTTTTGATCTAAATCAAAAAATTTTGGATCAAATTTTGCGCTTCATACAAAAGACATTCCAAAAATTCCAATTTTGAAATGAAAAAGCCAACCAAACACTTAAGTTTTGACAGTAACATCATCTCTGTAGGCCGTTTTCAACATTTCCAGAGTTTCTGTGCTAGTTTTTTCGAGAAAGAAACAAAACTTTACGGACTCGCACTGTTCACAGAACCGGCGATTGCCAAAATGAAGAGTAAAACAACTGTCACACTTAAAAGATAAAACAAGGGTCACACTTAAAAAATCACGCTATGCTTACCAACTAGGGATTTGTCGCTCTAAATTCCGTAGCGATAGAATGTGGAACGTGTTTTATTTTGGTTCCTCCTGGTATCTCCTGGTGAAGGTGTCTGAAGTTTGAATCGTTACAAACGCAACGTTCTCCAATTTTTTCGCTTTTGAATGATTTATTGATAATTTGACTTAAAATTTGACAAATCTTATTTGCATTTTTAATATTTTTACACTCTATAAAGTTTTCAGTTCAATAATCTACTGAAAACAAATGGTGAAATTTGAAACCATTGCGATTGTAACAATGCAAACTTCAGACACCATCCTGGTGAAACCCCTTTTAAATTCATTTTCTTGCATTTTATTTCGAAATCTTCGTTAGATTTCTTTGATTCAAAATTATGAAACATGCAAAAATCATCTTATGGAAAGATGGCATCATTTGTTTCATGAAAAAATACGAAGTACAATACAGGAAAAATCGAGTGATTGCAAAGGGTGAACGATTTCGCGTAGGGCGAAGTCGCTTTGGTCGTTTTGGTAGCCGCGACTTTTAGTTCATATTTTGCTCTCTCTTCAAAAATATAAATTTTTTTTAGGCTATCGATTTTTACTTAGTGCCTCAAGCTATTTGGATGTTAGCTGCGAGCCTTTGATGTTTTTTCAGAATCGTGGAAAATCCAATGTGAATTGTTAATGAAGGTAAGGTTTCTGATGAGTAACAATCGTTACAACACAATTCAGACTCCAAAAGTTGCAAGGATTTTCTTCTCATAGCTCATAGTAAAAATCCTGTGAAATAAGCTTTTGTAATATAAATTGACAGAATGATAATTTCATTGGAAACATGTGTACAAGTGATCAATATGCTAATATATGAAAAATATTTGAGTAGCAACAGCTTGGAAAAATGTTGATTGTCAATGCAATCTTAACTGATTCAAATAACTTATATTACGTGAAAGCATTGACGATTATTGATAAAAATTTTGTTAATATGTAATTCAAAACTAAAATCAGTTCCTGAAAATTGTTCATTATTAATGAAAACGTTTCCGAGCTTTGCCATGATAAATGAACCCAAATAAAACTACACGCAAAAAAAACTTCAAATATTTGGACATCCTCTTTTAATTTTCTTATAACTACATTAGCTTCAATCAATTTTCATCAATAATGAAAACAGAAATTTATGCATAATACGAAAATCATGACTTTTTTTTATCCAGCAAAACGAGGTACGAAAATACGCAGGAGATTTCGAAGTTCGCCAAATTTCAAGGAAAAAATAAAGGCCCATGAATACTTGGATATTTTTTCTTAGCCTTAGATGTTAACTCCTTTACAGTAAAAGATGTCTGAAAATACGAAGCTAAAAATTTTTTTACAAAATTCATTCACTTATATTTGGTTACTTAAGTCGAACTGCCAAATTTATCGACAGACCTTAATTTTGACGCTCTTTCGTATAAACCCTTAAAACATCGTGAATCTTCAACGGATTGGCGTTTATTTGTGACGATAAGGATAAGTAACTAACTTCAAAGCCGCATCGGGATACGACGCATACATCGATTAGGGTACAGCTGTGGCGATATAAGCAGTACACTTAGGGCCAGTACAGTGAACACATGATGCAATTACCGGGGAAGGAAACGTCAGTGCTTTAAACAGAAACAAAATGACGCATTTTTGCGACAAGGAGATAGACCAGGAGTGGGAACGCAAACTGTGACGGAGCGTCTGACAAGTTCTCCTGAGACGGTTAAAAATATACGAGGGCGAACCGTTCAGCGATACATGCTATCGTTGCAAACGCAGCAATAACGATTTTTGATGAGCTTTGACTATTTTCGATGATTAGACTGCAATAAATAATTTGTAAAATTCAAATAATATTTAAATAAAATTACAAAAACACCAGACCAAATATCCAAAAAAGTTTAAGACATGAGCAAAATCAAGAAAGTTGTGTGTGTAGCGGTACAAACTACAGACATCTAAAGAAATCTCTACTTTCTGAGAAGAACAGACGGGCTGAATTTCTGTCAAAATCTGACAAACCTCAGATTTTCTTATGACAATCCTTTTGGTGAAAGGCATCCTTTTGACGGACGAGTCTTAGATTCAACTGCACCCAATACCCAATCGACTAAATATGACGGTGAGAACTAGCGATCCTGCAAATACACCTGTAATATATACTCCGAAATTAGAGTTGAAAATCATGGAAGCTAACGGAGAGACCAGTCGCGGAAAACAGTCAATTTCACTTTGTTGTGTAAGGAGTGTATGGTCAGGGAAATAATTACGCGAACAATATTCCCCCTGTTATTGTGCAATGTCTTACTAATCGCCAACAAATCAGGAACGAAAAGGAAGTGATTTTGATGCAAAATGGCGCCAAGGCGTATGTTATTTTGAAATTTTATGATTTATGAACATTTAAGTAATCAGTGAGTGGATTATTAAATGATTGGTCAGGTGATTCCTCTGATTTCAAACCTATCGAAAATATGTAGTCCAAATTAAAGGAGAGAGTCTTTAGAGATGAGTACAAAATAGACAGCACTGATTCGACGTGCACAAGTTGACTGAGGCGAAATTCCTGCAGTATACTTAAAAATTTACGTGGAAGCTTCAGAAAACGACTCATAGATAGGTTGAAGTTTGAACGGCTCATAGAGAGGAGAAGTTTGCATCTTTGCGAATGCCCGATTTTTGAATGTTTTTTTGGATGATTTGAATAGAATTTTGGTATTTTTTTTCGCAATTTTGACAGTACTGACTCTGTTCTAGTTTTCAATCCAAGTCAAATCTTGAGCAGATATCATAAAGAGAAAAAAATTCTATACCAGTGTATAGAAAACGAAGGAGGACATACACTTAAAGTGTGTAGTTTATTATTAAATTTTAATGTCAAGCCAATCTCTCTTCTTTCATATTTTATACAGGAAAAACCATGATATGGTACTTTTGAGGCACCCTATAGTACACCTTGTAATTTCACAGACTTTGTTACCATAACTTATTTGGGAAAATAAAGACAATAAGGACTTTTCTTGCGTGCATTCTAGAGAATATTTTGTAAGTTAAAAGCCATTAGAAATTTTTGATAAAAATGTTATATCAAACGATTATTTCATGGTGTTTGGTATCTGTTTATTTCTTTGTGGTGAGCAGAGTAATTAATATTATTTTTTATTGTAAGAAATGTCTTTCATCGGCGATTCCAAAAATTTCGGAAACTAGCCAGAATTGAAACTCTTTTGCATCAGATAATTTTCTGTGATTTCTTATTTTCTTGTCTCCAATAAAGATTTCCTTGGCGATGACATAATTCTATCTTATTTTTAAGGATTTCGTGGCCGCGATTTTTGTCAGCCTAGACATATTTATATGCAAAGCGCATTTGGCATGCATAAACCTTTCGTGACCTCTTTTAAGGGATGCGTCACTGAATTTTCGGAAAAGTTTTGCTGCAATTTCTTCTTTCTTAATATGACCTTCGCGTTGTGCACTTGGTAATAAATTGAATTCGCAATGCATTCACTTTACGATCAATTTCGAATTTATCGCACCGTTTCCAATTTTGTCATTTACTTTGTGCCGAGCTGAAATGGTGCTTTGTCACTATGAGTGAGTTAATTTAAGGCCGAGACAGTATCCGTCCTGCTGGCGTCAGCGACAATTCAAGGCGAAAATATAATATGTCTTCACTTATATCTGCGTGTCTCCTAATACATAATTATTTAGCGACATTTCACTGGGTCGCCGTGTTGCTAAAACTCAAAAATTGCAGATATCTTGCATGCACATCGCAAAATAATTAACTCTCATTTGTTGTGTCTGCCACCGTAAAGGCTGGCTAAGACTTAAATCTTGTTAGGAAGAGTGGGTCAATCGCGTGGATTTTTTTCTATATTTCTTCAGATCTCTTCTCCCGCCGTTATTATCATTAAGTTGCAATAAAAAAAACTTTCACCAATAATAAGTTTTTGATCTTTCGAGGCTTTTGTGTAACGCGAGTTGATGATGGGACGATGGCGATGGCTGTGATGTCGAAAGTTGAAAGATTATGATTAGTATTTGTTTATCGGACAGCGCGGTACAATATCGATACACGAAAATCATGGCTCTAATCGGCATCTTGGTATGGGTTAAAAGTATCTTCGAAATCTTCCAATCGGTGTTTATGTTTTGGAGAGAAAGGAAATCACGGCAGTGCATGCAATAGCAACAATCAAATCGTTACAACATTTGAAAGTAAGAGCGGACGCAGAAGAAGAAAGAAATATATCTGCCCGCTGTCGCTTCGCGTCAGAAGTAACACACTTTTAGTTAGATACAAAGTTAGATACAAAGAGCGTCTCAGTAAACGGTTCTTGTTATTTTTTCCTTACTGAAAACTCATTAGATGTATTCATTGCTGGCGGCGTCGCGGGTACCTGCGCCAGGAACAAAAAGACTGTCCAGAGGCTTAGTCGCGTCTTGATACACCTTGATTGGCAATCAGAGAAATCCAGTGCAGGAAACTGCTCACCTTGTCTACCATCCCTCCCGAGCATTTTTTTCAGTATTTGCTTCTTTTTCTGTAATTTTCGATTTCAGAATTGATTAGATACGTTTTGTGTTGAATTTCAATCAAATTGTGAAATCTTACGATTTTGTTATGCTGTTCGCCGATGAAAGATTCGTTTTGAAACCGTTATTGAAGTTGATAGATTTAGTAGCTAACACAGTTTGAGTTTTTTTAATTTGGGGCCATCCAGCCCGAAGCACTTTCCATGTTGATCAGGTGCTCTTGGCGTCTGCGTTTGGATAATAATTAAATGGTTTCGTTTGAAACTTTTGTTTTAACATATTTTGTTTTGTAATTGAACGTACATGGTAGTAGTTTTTCAGCAGTATAGATGCGAATTGCCTCTATCACTTCTCCATTTCCTTCAGACATTAACGTTTCCTACTTTTTGCTTCTCTCGTTTCAGGTGAGTGAAATCGATTTGCAACAATGTTTCATGGGAAAAGATGTAAGTCTTGAAATTTGGTAATCGCTTGACTTTCACTTGATGTTTTTCATGTTCGTTCTTAACGATTTGGAATGCATTTATCGAGTACAGATACTATCTAAATTTGATACAATTTAGGTTAAAGATTTTAGATAAGTACTAAAATGAAGTTGTGAAAGGTTAATCGACGGAATCGAGAGCGAGAAAAATGAACTACCAAATAGTTTTGTATTGGATTCGCCAGCAGCAAAGTCGCCGCAATAACTCAGAATCGATAGTAGCGTGGATCACATATCATAACTAGCTGATTTTCTGCTTTTGTCTTACATACCAGAGCACCATTCAGAAGACCTGTACCTACCTGTCTTATAATTTAGCAATCGTGTCTTGTAATTTATTAATCAACTTTTTATCATCCATATATATTTAACTATAATTGCATTCCTCACATTACCTAGTTTGTGTCCTAATTCTCCTCGTGGTTACATCCGGTCGGTAATAAATACTCAAAACTAACAGTACTACAACATATATAAATTTGTTTATTTCAATCAATGCATATAACAGAAAAATATACAAATAACCCAAGTAGTTTATAACAAACATGCAATCGTAATCATCTTTTAATAAAAACAATGTCTAGAAGGTATAACCCTCTGGAAATCTCCATTAGTAATTTTCGACTATTCTCTTGGTATTCATTACAGCAATCATCAAGTCGTTTTCACCTTTTTCTTTAATTTTATTCGTCAGCGTTAACCGACTGCTAGCCAAAATTATTTTGAGCTTTATAGATGAGGGCTATTCAGGAATGAGGTTAATTTCCGCATATGGGCAACATATAATTAATTATTCTATGGAAGACCGAACGAAATTTACAATTATTTTTGGGATCATACAATTCAGGCTCGTTTGTCGGTGGATCGTATTTTCACATAAATATTTTGAATGACATCAATATTCGGCTGAAATCATTACCCTGAGGCCCTATATGAATTTGAGGGTACATTTCAGTTTCAAATGAAATGAAACGTAGGCTGTTATGAGGGTTTTTTTCTCGAAAGTCACAAGAAGATTTTGTACTCAATCACGAATATAAATTTTACGATGTCATTTCAAATATATTCGCTAACACCTATTAAGGCACTTCTTGTCCAGAGTAATTTTGAAATCCTTGATATCAGTGAAAAACTTAGCATCAGTAAGAGCTGAAAATGTTTGAATTTTATTAATTTAATGAAGTTGGCATCATTTTAAACGTAGCGGTCTCTAATTTGATTGATATTTTTTTATTGATTTGTCGGTACTGAAACACTAGCAGAGTGCAAAAAAAAACAAAAAGCAACAAAACTTTCATGGCTCCAAAAAAAGCGAAAAATAAATCAAACAGACTCTACTGTATTGCGTTTGCAACCATTACTAACTACTCGAATCGGGAAAGAGTTAGATCTAAATTATCATGCAGTCTCCATTATATCCTTTAATTTTGAGGAAACACGGTTATCTTTGATCATATCTACATAAGATTAGTAAGTTATTGCTTTGTTTTTGCGTGTTATGGAAAAATGAAATAGATAATGTTTGCCAAATATTCTTTTAAAGAAAGAAATGGTACAAAAACTGTCTGGCTGTGCTGAAACGGTTGCCTCTTTGCACATTCGAATCTTAGAAATCTTCTGATTTTAGCCTACTTATTGTCTGCCAATACACAATTTGTTAACACTTCCCAATCTAATGAAATTCGGTCAGTATATTTTTTGATGCGTTGACATCTTTAAACTGAATTGTAATGTATTAACGTATCCTTTGTGGAAAACAAACAAGCTCGTCCTATCCTTTTTGATACTTAAAGTGTAAACAATAACGAGTTTTGTCGTTTTGTTCCGCGAAGCCATGTGGCACGGGAAACTTATAAGCAAGGGTTCTAAATAAGTGCGAGGCCGTGCGCAAAACTGTGCGTATTTTCAACGAAACCCAAAAAGTCAAATAATTGCTCAAAAATGTAAAAAAAAACCGTCAAAAATGTCTTCGCCGCGATTTGGCGTTAAAATTTCTGACTTCATATGTCAACCTCTCTTTAAAAATTTTCATCTTTAGATCTATACACAGATTCGGATTGACACTCCCTCAAACCATGACTAGCATCGATTACTCAATTAGAAAGTACCAGATATGTAAATCCAACCATCATGCACACGCCACTGATCTATGTCATTCAATTTTCGCGCTCTTAGTCATGCATAACTTCGCCTCATTTGCTAGATGAGATATTTGTATCTCTTTCTTTGAGGTGTTTTCCGAGCGTGTTAACGCTTGTCAGTAGTTATTCTATGGGTCTGATCCGTCAGCTCTATTTTGGAGCATAGATAAAACGATGCCTTGCCTGGAGTTATGTTTCAAAAGGTTACAATTTGTGTTCTCAGGTTAACAATCTAAGTGGGCAGCACAGAGGTCTTGTGATGCAATTGCTTAGAATCTTACATTTCAAGCATAAACATATTTCACTTGCCAAAACAAAAATCATATTGAATTGCGCTTTATCGTTTCTATGTCGTTCTGGAATAAAAAAATACGCAAATCAAACGCAGTCCTTAGTACTGAATTTATTCGAAAATCTTTAGATTACCAAATAAGTAAATGTTGTTGGATTCAAAGAAACTGAAAATGCTTAAGGCATACCAAAGTAAGTGGGATTTCATTTGGATTGGTAAATTTTCTCTTTTTCTTGCATAGACAAAATACCAAAATAAATCTACTTGGGCTTTTTCTATCTCTTTCTGAGAGTTTTCGCCCGAGAATGCTTACGCTGTATGTAGCGACTTTGTGTGTAATGCATAGAAGGGCAAAGCTAAAATGATAAATTTTTAAGCGCCCAATATGAGATTTTAGTTACACAGCCCGACATAATAATTATTTTCGCGTAGCCAGTAGGCAAGGCCCTGCGATAGCCTTGAACATCATATGAACGGGCGTCCTACCCTTAGATTTTCCTGGTTCCGCTTTCATCCGCTGTGTCTCTAGAATTTCAATTGCTTCCATTACATTTCGAAATGTCCTTAGAGTACTCGTCCTCTCATCTTCGGCGTCAAAACTGGGTTGAATTCGCATCCTTTCTTTGTTACAATGCAATTTCAAAGAGTTCTGAAGAAGAAGTTATGTTTTGTTTTATAAGATATATAATAAATTTAGTATTTTACCTTAATTAAATTGTTACTGAAAATTGGTACATATTAAGCTTAAAGTTGAAATGTATTATATCGCTGAGAGTCGGGTGTCAGTGCCTTTCATCTCCGACCTCAATCAAATGTAGGCAAAAAACACTAGAGAAAATACTACACCCCAAATAGGAAGGTGTGTTTCTTGATCGAGAAAGTATTGCCATAAACGTGGTGTCCGCTGTCAATATTTTTGACTCTTAGATCTACTACTACATACTACACAGTACTACACCACAAATAGAAGCCGATTTTGGACGACTCTATCCTTCTTAGTAGATTCTACCCGCATCAACTATATTTGACTTAGTTTTGTCATCATTCCATGTCGATTCTTCGATTAAGTTGGTTGCACCTGCTTTTGTTCTCCTTGTTTGAAGTGGAATTCGACGGCAAACATCGCTATGAACATATACAGATGGTCTCAGGAAGTTATGATTTTCATATTTCTATTCAAATTTATTTTCATATTCAAACAGATGCACACCACAGCCTTATTAACATTAACATCCTTTGTCATCATCCTGGCTCATCATGCTTCACCGTATAAACGTATAAACGTATTCAACGTATAAATTTCTCGAAGTATATCATGTTTTCATCATTATTTCTGTAACAATGCTGTAAAAATTCTTAATAACAGAAATTAAAAAAAGGAGCTGCATTCACATGTTAATGTTTTTGTCGTTTTTTGACCATGTTTTCTTGAAGATTTTTTATAGTGGTTTAGCTATTTCGTTTCTACTTTTTATTGTTCTATACATTCTCTAAAAAGTTTTAGTATCTACACGAGAAGGACAGTGGCTTGGACAAAACAATTTATACTCAAAGATCAATGTTCGATTTCAAAATTTCCAATACTTGTTAAACCTTTCAGGATGCTCAAACCTTATAATTGCCTTATCTTACCTTAGATTTACCGAAACGAAGGTTCATCGAGGAAAAAATGCCAAGAGTCAAATGTCAAACAGTTCGCAAACTAACTAGAATTTTCAATTACTGACTGAAAAGTGAAAAGGTTTAGTTTTTGAAGCTTATAACTTGTATCTGCCGAAAAGTCAACAGGACTGCGGCAAAAATCAAGTATAAAAGTGTCAACCAATTTTGTGAGTCAACCGATGAACCCATGAAGAAATAACTTCTAAAACAAATGATTATGCGGAGAAAATAACTTACTGATTTCCATGAAAATTCGGATTGCTACATAATTTTGTAGCCAGAATATTTTTATTTGACATGTAATGACATTTAATTCCTGAATATTAGGTATATAATAGGTTGCTATCCTCCAGTATTCTGGTAACACAAATGTTTAACTACAACAGAAATAGCATAAAACAAAAAAAAATAGCTCATCCTCTTAATGAGCTTAAGTCTAACGTGACAGAAACTAACCCATTCCCCCCCCCCCTCCCACAAAATAGATTTAATCGTTTCTCAACCGACTAAGGAACCCATTACTTCCGTTTTCTGAAGTACCCATATTTCGATTGTGCCTTAATATGTTTGCAGTAAATATTCATATTTGCTAAAATCAATTTGAAAAATCCTTTCAAAAGGTTCATGAGCAAGTACCAGATTGGGGTCATTTTCTGTGTCACGCCTAATTCGGAATTCCGAAATGACCACATATAAGCCTGGTCTAAATAGTCTAAATAGCATACAAATTCCTAAATGCATTCTGACCTCTTTCGCCTTAGCAAAAAATTGATTTCAATGGATTCTTCAAAATAATAAATTATTCAAACTCTCCAGCAGAAAATCGTCTTCGAAAAGGACGAGAAACAGTCTACAGGCGTTTGGATGACCAGAGACTTCTCTAACGTTTCGTTACCTTTCGATGTTGAAGAAACTGATTTAGGCGATTTTGGCCCTATATTTATCTTCACCTCTTCTGATATATTTTGAAAGTTTGATTAGTAGGTCGGACTGTAGAAGTATCCGCCATAGGAGATGGTATCAGCCGGCTAGTCGCATTATTTGTCATTGTAGGTGCAATGAAATGACCAGAAACGCTAGCTATAAACATCAAATCATGCATTACTATCATTGCACAATCACTTTCCTCACCCGATACCACTAAATCATCTTTACTGCCTGATGGTGTATTTCAAATATTTTCATACTGGTCTTTTGTTATTTATTCCACAAAAATATAAGAAATATAAACTTACCTCTAGGATTTATTTCTGGATCATTATTATCGTTCAAGGCGCAACAGCCCAATCCGAGCCATGGTCTCCGGGATCGACCTCTTGCAAAAGACTTAGACAAGGGTCCTGCAGAAAGAAATTGTCTGAAACACAAAATCCAAAAAACAATTATGTTTGACATAACTGCGACTAAGGCTGGAACTACAGAATTATTATTAGCTATTAAAATATATCATTATTATTAATAAATCCAGAAAATGGGAGCCGCTTGAACAAAGAGTATTAAAAATTGCATTACGCATATTTTCAATGATCGCTAACCATATTATGTAAACAACTCCTTGAAGTTGTTGTTGGAGTTGCGCAGGCCCTTTAAACGTGCCTTTTGGTTCTAGGGGTTAAAAAGCGTGGCGGAGGCAGGCGAATCGTCGGTAAGGGTTGGAGAGAATTCGCTCTAGGCGACTTGAGGCTCGACCGGTTTCTTCAGTTGTCCTTGAAATGAGCGAAAGAAATGTTCAACGTTCCTTTGCGCAACGCTTCATAATAAAGTTTCAACGAAGGGGTTACATTAAGCCCGCTGAACTTCGGAATCAGGATCGTTTAGAGAGAATGCACTCTCACGGCCACGAATGAAAAGCCGAATTTCGCCCTATTTCAAGAGGTTAAGGTTAAAGAAGGTTTTTTTCGGGAATTTTTTGAAAGCTGAAAAAAGAAGCAACTGTAGCGAACTTTTCACAATATATTTTTGTATACCTACATTACTTACAGTCTACTTACAAATACTTTTGTTCACAATTCGGCTGTATTCCAATATATCAATATTGGAATACAGCCGAGTTTCATCTATTTTCCTGTAACACCTGAGAATTTTACTTACCAATCAGCGGCAGAAATGCAGCTCGCAACTTTCGTCTGAAATGGAAATTTCAAATTAAATTTCAATTTTCATATCCTTCTGTTCTATGTGAACCACTGAAATCCCAAGAAAATTGTGAAATTTAAAATTTTCCTGAAGTTTGAAAACAAGCTGATTTTTCCAAAAAAAAAGTTTTTTCAATCTGCTAAAAAAAAGGTTTAGAATTTTTTTTCGGGAACCTTAGAGGTTCAAATAGAAGAGTTAACGAGACCTCATCTTTTAAGCTTTGGTGCGTTGTAATAGGTGGTCAACTTTTTTTATAATTACGCCCGCCAATTCGTAAGAATCGGAAAACAAAGACTCGAGAAAACGCGCTTCGAAGTTTACCATCAGGTAAAAGGGTAATTCTTGGTTACTTGCATTAACAATACGCTAATCATCTATTCCTGCATCATAAAGTAACCCGTCTTCGTGCTCGAAATACTCTTTTTGTTGCAATTGCTGAATACTAATCTAGATTAAGTCGTGAAAAGAAAGGTACGCGCACTCTATAGAACAGCTGCAGCTGCCGGACGTTCGTACACTAGCTCGACGCCCTGCGCGTTTAGTGCTGTAACTTCGAAAATTTTGGGAGTTGAGTTCTAAAAATTCAGATGTTTCATTCACAAACTTAGATGTATTAGAAATCGATCTAATAAAAAAAAAGAAAATTTTTAAGCCTCCTTCGGTAGGCCCTCCCCTTACGTTTATCGCCTTAATCGTTAACTTTTTCATGCAACAATGATTGTGCACCTACATTTTACATCCTTTCGATAATCGTTAAGCAATCTTCCAAAATTAAAAATTACATTGCTGCCGAAATAACAGCGATGCTTGACATTGTTCAGTCGCGACATATTTGATCGCACCCTTTTTCGATGGAGACCTTTTTTCGGACGTGCCCTTTTTTGGCTTCTTTTTCTGACACCCATCTAGCCAACCGTGCCTCGTGGCTTCTTAACTTAAAAAAGGCACAGTTGAGTCGACAGCAGCTACCAATGCACCACCGATCATCTTTATATCATCTCAGTGGAAAAGTATTGGAAAATTTCGTGTTAGAATCAGCATACGAGGGTAAGGTGAAAAGTTCTCGGCCTGACACAGAGATGGCGTTCCAATCACGAAAAATTTATGTTTCCTGCCTTGGTGCATGTGTCATTAGTTCGTATGATAAGTTTCAACTTGTTCTTTCAAGTAGTTTCTTTACACGAATTTTTGTAGTAGACGTCTTGCGTGTTTTTCGTTAAAATGGATAAACTTGAATATCGTGCGGTCATAAAATTCTTCGTTTTGGATGGATTAACTCCTAAGGAAATTCATCCGAAGTTGAAAAAAGTTTACAGGGACTCTGCTCCTTCCATGTCAACCGTTAAAAAGTGGGCAGCTGAATTTAAACGTGGTCGCACGTCCCTCGAAGATGATGTCTCGAATGTTTGGACCGATTCAATAGGGATCCGACCGATTTTGTACGGCGATTTGTCACCATGGATGAGACGTGGCTCCACCACTACACGCCAGAAACGAAGCAGCAGTCGAAGCAGTGGGTGGAAGCCGGTTATTCAGGGCCAAAGAACGCGAAGTCGATCGCATCTGCCGGAAAGGTTATGGCCAGCGTGTTTTGGGATGCGAAAGGGATCCTGTTAATTGATTACCTTGAAAAAGGGAGAACAATTACAGGCGAATATTACTCCAACCTTCTTGATCAGCTGGATGCCAAAATTCGCGAGAAGAGGCCTGGCTTGAAGAAGAAAAAAATCATCTTTCACCAGGACAACGCTCCTGCACACAAGAGTGCGTTGGCGATGGGAAAACTGCGAGATTTGGGGTACGATTTACTCGACCATCCCCCCTATTCTCCTGATTTGGCACCCTCAGATTTCTATCTGTTCCCAAACTTGAAGAAATTTCTTTCTGGGAAACGCTTCGCGTCCAATGAAGAAGTTGAGAGGGCCGTAGATGAATATTTTCACAGCCTTCCAGACTCTCACTTCCGGGAAGGAATACTGATGTTGGAGAAACGCTGGACCAAGTGTGTTGAAGTAAAGGGAGATTATGTAGAAAAATAAAATCATTTTTCAACTGAAAATCGCAGTCTTTCATTGTCAGGCCGAGAACTTTTCACCTTACCCTCGTAAGCAGCAGCACATGTGGAGAGTTTCGATTTTTTGTCTGCATTGTTCTCATCGCAAGCAATTTGATTGCGATCCTTTCATTCCTGCTCTTCTAAATCTCCCAATTTCCCTGTCCTTAATCGAGTCTATTGCCGTGGATCCCAAATCGGTAAGTGTGTATCGAACGGTAAGTCCCTTCAATTAACTCGCATTACTTCGTCGGTGAAGGTACGAACCCCGTTGATCCGTTGGGCTAGCTCGCTAATTCAATGTCAGATAGGCAGGAGAGCGAAGTCGTAGAATCACAATAATAATTGTTGAAGTGAGGGTTCTTGGAGGACTATACTATCAATATGCGCCAAAAAATACAAATCGAATGGTTAAAAATTTCAAAAAGTGGAGATCCCATAAGAAGCCTTGAAAATAACTTATTAGCAAAATTAGACCTTGAAAATTGTAGTTCTTCCAAAAGAATCCAAGCCAGGTGGGATGACAAGATTTTCCTGAATTTCGCTTCCATAAATAGTGAATTCCACTTTCAATTTTCGTTGTTCTACTGATCCTATTCTAATTTATTCGCTTCGATATTTAAATATGTATTTCAAGAACAGTATTCTCCGACAATTTCATCTCTCATTTTTCTTAATCCTTCTTTAAATTACGCACACCATCTCCAATCATATGATTCGTTTATCACACGCACAAATATTACCATCGAATTGCAGACGAAGAAGAAAAAATATGAACAACAACTTCCCGCCAAATCTGTAAACAATTTGTTTTTATTTATGAACCACTGACAAATTCATCTAACCCGCTTTATTTCCACTCTTACTACTCACTACTTGGCAAACCTCCTTATAAGCGAAGAAAACAAAACGAAAAATCTTCGATCGCGTGTGTTAAATCACAAACATGTGAATTTTAGTACGCATGCATTGCTCCGCACGCCAACCCCCTTTGTGTTAATATGCGATTCTGATTGACGCGTGCCACGACCAGTGTTGCTGAATTGATTTCTGATTATAGTATTGCTATTTTTTATTAATAATTGGTAGCGTTTGATTGTAGTATTTGTATTGTATCTTCTTTGGATAGAAAACATGTTTGAAATGTGCGTTCAGAGAGGAAACGGAACTCAGTAAGAAATAAGACCAGCACCAGCACGTATTATTGCGTAGATCTCATTTTGATATAAATAGCAAAACAGGATTAACTACATATTTCAAGCAGTTCTGCAATTTCCAGGATTCGGATGGTTCTTCGACCTTCACCTTTCGTTGAAATGTTGCTTGAATGTGTGAGTCAACACATTTTAATGCATTTGTTAATGATAATACGTCTTAAGATTCTCTCGGAGATTGGTCAGCAACTGTAACCTTCTTCAACTGCTAACATTTACCCCCCTAACTTTACACTACACCTCCAACTAAACTGCTGACCACCAAATAAATTGTTATGTTTGTATAAAATTTTCATGCTTCGCCTTCACCTGCAAGGTCATGTCCTTTAGAAATGTTTACAAATCGCACATTTGCTTCTTGCGCGTGCATTCGTGATAGTGGTATGGATTTCAGCTCTACTTGATTTCGCTAAACACATCAATAAGTATATATAACCAGCACGCACGACATACGCGTCCATACGAGTCGTGCGGATCTAAATATTAGCTACATTTCAATCATACAAGCAAGAAATAAACACACCCAAACCCCAACAAGGCGTTATTAACATCCCGAAAGCTTTTTAAGTAGCTTAATCGCAAACACAACAGATTACTGAATTACTTTGAACAAATACCAACCGATGTCGAAAAAAAAATATCGAAACCAGCGAAAGAAATTTGGAATGCGTTCAATGAAAAACAAAAATGAACACAGTCGCACGTATGAGCACATACCTGTCTGGCTGACCTCAAAATTTCTTTCTATGACGATGTGTGTGAGTGAAATGCGGGTACAGAGTGCGCAAATAGTAGGGTGGAGCGAGGACCGGCGCTGGGGGTTTTCATTTAAGGTAGCCTTGTCTGTGATGGGTTGCATATTTGGTTGGAATGTGCAAAAGTTCACGGAAATGAGTAATAATAAAATTTACACACATTATAAACAACTGGATTGAGGCGTATGCATACGTAGCGCGATTATGGCTATATTGAGAGCCCGGAAGAGTTGTTGGGTGTTATCTTTATCATGTGTGTCAAGAAGTTTACATTTTGAATATAGGCCGCCCGGGGCTGTATACGTATAATGACTTGATGAGCAGCTTAAAGTGTAGATAGTTTGACTGAGATGAAGACTTTACGGGAAGCATCATAAAAGTTAACCCTCGTAAGCTGAGCAGAGCGTCTCTAATAGATTTTATCTAGCTGTATGGTAAGGAATCTGCTTTTTTGGACTTCACAAAAATCTTTGACTCTCGAAAGTAGCGCTTTCGCCGTGAGAAAAGTTTCCTTTCGCAAATATTCTCAGATGAAACTCCGGCATAATCCCTTGCTGGAAAAACGTTGCTCAAACCATTCTACTGCCATTTTCACAAATGTTCTGAAAAGTAAGTAGAATGACAATTTTTAAACTGAGTCATGTAATCACTAAAGATTTGTTCACCATTTATAAAGACTGAAAAACTTGATGTGGCCTTACAAAGGCCTCGTAAGTTTTCCACTTTTTGATTTTTTTTAAGGTACTTTGAATGAAATTTTTTGTAATTTCTTTTCGTGATTTGGCCTCTACTGGCTCTGAACTAATTTGTCAATTGAGTCAAATCGTCGGCAAATATCGAAAAAGGGGAAAAATTCTAGAAAGTCGGTTACTAACGATGCAAACTTCAGACACCTTAAATTTGGGAATCATATTCATTCGCTTGATGAAAATAGCGTCGAAGGCAGTCCAATTTGAGTGGTAAATGAGATAAGCTTAGGAGTTACATGGGCTTATTACATGAAAAATGGTATTTTTCCGAAAATTTTTTATATTAAAAAAGAAAGTTTTTAATCAAAGGCTTTAGTATGTGACATATACATTCTGAGTGAACATTTTCAACAAAAAACTCAAATCGCTTCTTCTAGTTAATATATAAAACAAGAAGTTGAACTAAGCCCCAAATAAATTGAAGTTTGGATTTTTGACCGAATTTTTGCCAAACTTAAAATTAAAAATTTTGACACAATTTGATTTCATTGAAATTATTTGTGATAAAAAAGAAACCATCCGTTCTACGCGATTTAAAAAGTATCTCGTGAACATGTAAAAATTTTTATCAAGATCGACTAAGTAGTTTTTGGAAATCCTGACAACCGACTTTAAAAACAGCTTCTCATAAAAATATGTTTATGATAAATGTAAGGCAAAAATTTGTTATTCAGCTTGCATAGAATTGTCGGTTGCAGACCTATATGAGGTTCTGCTGCAGCTGCAATGACCAAGGCATCCTTTACTCTTCTCTATTACGAATCCTTGCTTCGGGAGTCTTTGATGCAGATTTTTGGTCGGCATCTGAGTTAGCGAGTTTTATTAAAAAATTTTATAAAAAGTTGTATAAATACTAATAAACGTTCAGTCCCTTCGTACAAATAGCAAGCAGTGGCACACGACAAACTATCAAGAATCCTAGAATCAACAGGAAATCATGTTAGGGTGAATTTCCAGGTTAACTAAGTAAATGAAAACTTTCAATGTTATTCAGTGAAGGGGGCAAATCACATAAGACGAGTCAAAAAATTATCTTTTTGTTTATTGTAGAAGTCGATAGTTGGGCTACTAGCTCAAATGTCGAAGATTCGAAGTCCTTCTTAGATTTTCAAGGCAGAAAGTGGGGCGCAAACAAGTTTACCGCAGAGACGGTACATGTCTAATGAATGGTGGGATCGCATAGCTGTCATTCTATGAATCTATCTTGTCTGTATTGGGGCAAGTATTACAGACAAGAATATGATTTTTTTCTGTCAGAAGTAAAAAATGAGAGTTGAGAGATTTGTCAATTCAAATATGTTTCCACCTATTTCAGTAGAGTACCGTTTGGTCGGGATTATTCGCAGAGGCTCTCGCCGAAAACGTGGTTCAGATGAACCTTTGAATAGTAATTGATGAACATGAATAATGGTGTGGTTTGTACGACCACTACAAAGGGAACTACAAAGGGTTGTATATTCTTTCCTTTGTATCGGTTCTGTAAGAATTGTATTCCTTAAATTTTGATAAAACCATATCAATGCATTATAATAACAAGTCTCTCTTCCTTACGTACTCAAAAATATATCACCTAAACTAGGGAATCTGAAAATAAATTCGATTGGCGTTTTTATTTCAGCGTCAATTCAGATATTAAGTTTCGAACTGTAGCTGTCAATGTTAATCTGTGGCTTGTGTCTATTTCAATTTGAATTTTTTTTAGGTATTTTTCAAAGCTTGTAACAACATATTTTGTTTCGGTGATTCAATTAATTTTCGCATGCTTTGTTGAAAATCTTTGTTGACAAATTTAATAAGTTAAATAATATAATAATAATATTAAAATAAATTTGTTTTAATAAATTTAAGTCGCTTTTATTGAAAATTTGGCTACGTTGTCCGGCTTTCTCGTCATGTTGTTGCAGTCTGCTGTACTTTCGCTAAACAGTGTTCTTCCCTTCTGTCATTTTGTTCATCAATCTAGCTGATTCGTTCCGTTTTTGAGCAGTTTCATATATCTCTTCGGATTTTCAGTAGTTAGGACGTACACATTTTTGTAAGTATTGACATTATAAAAGTAATTGGCTTGAAACGACGGTAGATTGTCTTCCAGTTGCCACCATATCTATACCTGTAATCCTGGGAAGACAATTTACACGATGACAATGTATACATTGTATGTAGGTATAGAGACGTTGCATCAACATATCTGTATGGGTACGTCCACATAGATACATTAACTGGGAATTCAAGTACCCCCGAGATAAAAATGTTTGCAATCCCCAGAATCAATTTTTTTTTCAAATTTTGATTCACCTCAAAACTGCAACGTCATTTTTCTGATTAAAAATATATTTTAATGTAAAAATATGTTTTTATACGAATGACCAATAAATCTTCCTGAAAAAAGGAAAAGAAGAAAAAAAAATGTAAAAATAAATAGAAATCATAGAAAACAAAACTGATTCGAATATTTATGTGAAAAATATTCATTGATGTCTTTTCAAAATACGTCTTGTAGATAAGCAAATTAACTACCCTCACTACAGTTATATTCCTTTCCTTGCAAACTGATGATCATTTTAATTGCACCATTTTATGTGATCGAGGTAGTGCTCAGCACGTTCTAGAAAGAAGGTTGCTGGGATTTAGGCTAAAATTACAAAGTATGTTATGTCTTTGAAGCTACAAGAAGCTATCATCATCAGAAAAGTCAGGGAAAGACGTAGACGATTCAAAACTATCTAACAAATGAATGAAACAAATGAATGGAGTACCTCATTTGTGAAGACTTTGCGAGTACCGCCGTTATAGCCCCAATCATGTCAACAGTGCTTTATTTCCAATGCTGCTCTTTTCATAGCTTCAGTATATTATTGGTCCAGACTCAAAAGTGGATTCTAAAATTTTTCCAAAAAGGACTCGCCCTATTTGGTCAGGTGAATTTTGACTCACGCGTGTAATAAGCGACCCGTCTTTCATCTCCAGTAATAAATGTGCTCAAAAAATCTTCATTTTCTGATTCAATAAATTCAGGAACCTTCCTGACGCTTTGATTCGGAGTTTACATTGTTTTTGTATTGGCTGTGGAAATGGGATCGATCATGGGCACAGTTTTCGGTGCCTAAGCAATTTTCTGAGTGGCTCTTAAAATGAAGTTGTGAACATTTATGATCGGTTTGCACCAACTTGTAATTTTAAAGTAAAGGCCTTCCGCTGCTATTCGTGAGAATATTTTTTTACCTCCAACATACTCTTTACATCCATTAAACAACACACTTTGTTTTTCATACCACCCTCGACGCAAAATGATTTAAATACAACACAAGTTCAATCGCTGTAATTTATTTCTAGACTGAGAAGCTGATCCAGGCACGTGGCAAGCACTTTGCTGAATTCATTCCTGGCGTTTTTCTTCAAATTTGACACTTTGAGGTGTAGTCACGCACTATCGGGCTTTTGTGGCCCTCGCTCTGGTCAGTAGATATTCCTTGATCATTCAATTTTAGCAATGATCTCAACGAGACTTACTTCCTAAACATGCTGGGTGTAATACGATTGAAATGATTTCCGTATTGATGACATATTAATCCCACTTCTGACACCACAATCAAAAATGATCCGCCACATCACAAATGTCAGACACATCGTGAAGAATAATTTATAAATGCGGTTGTAGATTGGATGTTTTCATCAGTTTGTATGAGATATATTAAAGTGAAGTCTAAAGTGTAATTTGCAAATTTTGCTTTATTCTGAGCATTTGCTAATTCCCGCTAAAAGAAAACAAAGCAAAGTGAACGTTGAGACTCAAATAATTAAATATATCGTTCCAGTTGCGTAATTTCTAATAACACGAGCCAACTTGCGCGTGTGTTTGTTTTAGTAATTTGTTTAGATCTCCAAAAAATACAAAAAATAATTTTTTTTCTCAGAATAAAGATAACCGCGCTTTCCATTTAACAGTGAATCGGTTCATTCATTCCTAGTAAACATCACCATTTCCCTATTGCCAATATCGAGCGACCCGGCAGCAGCAAGCCGGCACAAGCTTTTTTTTTTGAAAAGCATGAAAATGTTCATCAAGGTTATCTATCGGCTGTTTTGCCAATTAAATTCAAGGTGGAAATATTTACCGAATGTCTCGTAAACACCCGAGTACGAGTACATACACACATGTCCACATATGCATCGAAGTTCAAGCTCAGCACGCTTACTCGTACCGTTTCGTTTTTCGAAAATTAAAAAAAAATGAAACTATTATCTGCTCATGAATTATCTACTCAATATCGATAGGTACCCAATATCTTTAGCCATCGGAGAGTTTGTTATCTGCTGCTTTGTTGGCGGCTTGAATATTCTTTTTTTATCCACTCATACGTAGTATGTGAGCGTAAATTATGCTTTTCCATGTTGCGCAAAACATTTACATGGCTGCTGTCGCGCATTTGAATTTTTTTCTGCAAAGGTGCGAAGGGAGGGGGAGGGGGTTTGTGGGAATATACGTTTTTCGTTTGCCAACTCGCAACCTGGCGGAGCAATGGAAAATTGACGACGTCGACGATAATGAATGGAAGTGCGCGTGTGAAGTACTTTTCATTGATTAGATTCCCATGTGTGGATGGCCTTCACAGGTGATCCTGATAAGGTGAATGCATGAGCAAGGTAAAATGCGATGGTGGTAGATGATTATATATATGTAGGTAGCAATCTCAATTCTATTCTTTTCGTCGTTTGAGTCATATATTTTTTTTTCTTGTTCACATTTCCACCAGACATAGCAATGTGGCAAAGCTGAGTGAGAATTGAATTTTCTATAACAATACCGGCGGAATGTCCGGTCAAATGAGTTGTTTTCGTAGATTTGAAAACAAAATCGGAGGAAACATCAGCTGATGTTAATTTTCAAGTCATAAAAAACGCAGAAAGATAACATAATTTAAGCGATGATGAGAAATTATTTCAGGAGGAAGACTATGAAGTCTTTCCAAGGTTTGTGGTTGTTGACTAAAACAGTGTGCTAATAGCTTTTTCCAATAAATGCTATATGTTATTTATTTTCTTTAAATTGCGAAGACCTATTTAATTTACAAATTCGCCCCCTTGGAACTCTGATCCAATTTCCACAAAATGTATAAAACTTACATCTATCGAAGTACTCGTAATAACTACAGAATAAAAATTTAGTGACGGTGAATGGAACACATTGGGCTTAATCAATTTATCACGGATAAGGTTCCGATATTTTGATTGTTCCGACATATTCCGCGTAAGGAACAACCTGGTCTAGAAGGATTTCAGAGATGAAGAGGGTGAAGTCGATCGAGCTGCATTGTCCATCTCTTCAGTGAAAATTTGCGTCAAGTTAAGGAGATGCCAGCGAAGACCATGTCAGACTTTCTGCAAGAGCAACATTTGGCTCGACGCAACACTGAAAATGTAGATTCACTTTGGTCTCCTTAGTGTAGAACATTAACCCAATCTAACATCCAATCCCTATGCCTTCGAGTAAACTCAAGACGCACCGTCTGCTGCAGCTTTCTTTAGAGTCATTTTGCTTTCAACAAGTCGTTTCCCGATTGTTTCCTAACTTATGCTAACATAGACATTGTCATGCAATGTCTTGGACTTTATTGGACTGAATTGAACTGTTTTGAGACGGCATTCCACTGATCAATAAAGATATAACAATAATCTCCGACTGATGTCGTGAGTCCGCCCTCACCAAGATATTGATCGAATGCTCCACTTTGAATTGCCCTGGACAGACGGTGCCGTTTGAACTATTTCTTGACGATATAATAACATCAACGTTCAGAAAAGTAACAACTCGCTCTGATGCTGCCGTATTTATGACGTCAAGAACTAGTTCAAACGGCGTCGTCTATTACAGGCATAAGAATCGTCTTTAAGCTCGTTGCACAGGAAAATTTCGAAAGAAAAAATTTCATTCGTTAAAAAACTATCGCGTTCTCTCCACTTTTTTAAGATTTTTAAGATATGCCCGAGTTCGTTATTTCCTGAATATATACTAAGTAGAGTATTCGTGATGCTTCCGAGAGATCAAGGCCTTTAAATGTGAATCGGTTCAGCCCTTTGTTAGATTGGAGACAAATCTAACCGATTGATCCGATTCACTTATACACGTATGTGAACAAAACTATTTGACGATTAGATTAAGAAGCAAATGTGCCAGTAGATACGCCAAAACATTATTTTAAAATTCTTATCCTTAATTACGACCAACACATTCTGATACAACGAAAAAAGTCTGCACAAATTTCCTCTCCCGTCTAACTTTATTTAATTTGCATGCTCGCTATTTCACATGGGTTGACTTTATTTGCACAACGGCTATTAGTATCCCTTTCTAGATGATGGACCCCGAGAGTGTTAGTGCTTCTAAGTGGCTACACTATGATCGCTTTTCATATGCGTCGTATACTTTCAACGGTGTCCAAGTTTTCGAAGCAATCGAAGCATAGCCTTGGATTGTGCCTATGTTATTTATTAAGCTTCATGCTTTAAGAAATAATTAACTATTTTCGTGCTTTTAACTTTTTTTCATGGAAATGAATCATCCCCCAAAAAATGGCCGTATAATTTGGAGATGTCCTCCTTATTACTACGTCCTTATTATTCTGTTTCATGTAGGCTTGTTCAAGTATGGTTCGATGTTCAGTTCAGTGATGGTTCGAATTTCCGATGTGTTAAAGATCGAGTAAGTTACCATACCGATTTTTCCGAACCATCGTAAAGTACGGCTTTGTCTTGTGAATACTGAGAGTCACGGTTTAGCAATGAGTTCTATTTTGCATAAATACATCTTAAGCGTTTTGAAATGACCATATTAGTTTTGAACCCAAATGCCTTATTTGCATGATCCACTGATATCCTTCGACTAGAGGAAAAAAAAATATGTTTTGAAAAATAAAAGAAATGTTGAAGCACGTTGCCATATCCACCACTTTATTTAGAGTAAATTTAATTGATTACCCTTTTACAAAAAGCTTGCCCCTCAAAATTAGTGTTGGTACCCATTATCAAGTTGGTATCAATTAGGACTCGTTGGTATCCAGTAAGCATAGTTTGTCCATTGTACACCTTCTGCTATGGGCTTTGACAGTAGTCTTGCTGACTCATATTGCGGACCATTGAAATTCGGCAGGATGTTGATTACGGATTTTGGTCATAGTTCAAGTTCCAACTCCATTCTTACCCTTCAATGGACCTGATTTCACCTTTCCCACCCTATATAATACTGTTGATCTTCCTTTTTGGGTTAATTCCTCAAGCGATCCTACTGATCTTGTGGTCCGTCAGCTAACTGACTTCCGTGAAATTCAAAGTCGTTATTTTTCGCGTTTATTTTTCTTGTGGAACCCATGGCTCTTCTATGTGTTAAGGGCGAAACAAAAAGAAAAAATATTTAAAATGAAAGTGATTCTTAGATCGCAAACAAATACGGGTGTTTGTTTTATTTTTTTAATTTATATCACGCCTAGATACGTAACTAACCTGTTAAACGAAAGGACAGCTCATTTTGAAGAACTTGCATCGGATAAGAAGATAGCGTAAGTTACTCTGTATGCTCCTGATACGTGGAGGAGTTACCATGACATGTCGCTAATCGAGTGTATGTTTTCTTAATAAGTTTCTTAGTGAAGTATGTTTAAGTTTCATTTCAAATTGAAATATCGCTGTGTTTTCTTCGGCACATATCTGAATTGAATGCAATATATGCTAATAAAGGAATCATTTCGTGACTGCATTTGAGTGTGAACTTCATAGTTTCTTTTTATGCCATCAAAGAAAATTTAATTTATATTGACTTATTGATCTGCAGATCAGTTTTCACTTATTTAGAAGAGATTTCAAGTTAGTTAGTCAAGTTAGTTAATTTTCGATGTATTTGCGCGTTTTCCTGTTGATTGCGATCCAACTTTAGAATGAATAGCAAAGTGGAACTCCGAAATTGAGAACCCGGAAGGAATTCGAAAATATTTCAATACATCCAGCGCTTTGATATGTTTGAGTGCGTTTTACCGAGGTGTTTTCTGATATACTATGATGCACAGAAGTTGAAAATGAGATCATATTAAATACGAAAATAGCTTTCAACGTATTTAATTTCTTTTCATTTTTCTCAGTTGCTTAATGCATTCTTTCGTCCGAAGTAATGTGACAAACAGTTCCAGGCTAGGTTCTCGGTGTGACAGGGGAGGTGTTTAGTCGGTAGTCCGGTAGCGGGGGAGTCCGACACTCAGGGCGTAAATAACCTTCACCTCCAAAACAAAAAAAAAATGCATTGTTTGAATTATATTCATTAAAATATAATATCGCAAACCTAAGATTGTACTTAATATAAAAAATAAAAAATTGACTCATTAGTAAAGAAGAATTCAATGTAAATTGAAATGATCATGCAAAATATAAACTGAAATTAATAGGAAAGAATTCATATACCATTTCATATGGTATATGAATTCATATACCAAAGAGTTGTAATACTTATTAAAAACTGAATGTTCAAACGAAAAAATAATAAAAAATCCAACTTACACTTTTATCTGAAAACAAACATATTTGACTTCATCTTGCCAAAGGTGACGTTCTATGAGGTTTTGAAATGATAAGTAGCAGTTTGACAAAAATATGGAAACGCAGCTTGAGTAACATCCATGTGAAAGCGTGGTTTGATCTTGGACAACATCAAAAATAGCGACGAACTAGATTGCTTGATTTGTCAGGACGGTTCCTTTTGGAAGAATTTTCACTATGTATTGATGTTAATATGTGAATCACGCAGTACGGCTTCAAGCCGTGAGGCCAATTTGGAAGCCGCATTCTCTACAGTTATTCATCATCCTCTGAAGGATCCTCAATAGGGACTTCTGTCACTGAACTTATCGTGTAAAAGCATATCGTCGCCAAAACTAACAAACTCTTCGAATGGAAGAATGTTCCATAATCTCCTCCCATTCCTCAGAAGATTTATTGGGTGTTGTTTGAGCAACCCTGAAATCATTTGTGGAACTATCTTTCTTCCTACTTCTACTTTTTTTCCTTCCTACAACTTGCATTTGTTTCTGTTTCAATGTTTTACAAGTTTTTCAAGCCATCTATATCAAACTAGGCACATTTTAATTCATAACGAAATACCATGGAACCTATTTCCGGCCAAAAACTTCCACTTTTTATAATTTCTTGATACAATAGTGTGGAGTATGAAGTCATATTTGGGGAGGTATTTCAAGTTTGCATCGTTGTAATGCAACGGTCTCAATTTTTTTCACCTTATCGAATTTCGGACCGTAAATTTTATAAATTATTATCTTCAATTTGAATTGCTTGCACACTGCTAATTTTCACTCCTGTCATATATCGACAACGATCAAAAACTAAAACAATTCATAGCCGAAAGAATGATAACTTCAGATAACTAATTTGCAGTCAAATTCGGAGGTTTAAGAACAACAATTTCACGTTCTACAACTTCGGAAAATTTCAATATCGACAAACATGGGAACATTTGTGATATTTTTTCATCTCTTTGCCTAGGCCGGTCAACTACTTCGCTGGTATTCCCAACTACAACCATTTCGTTTGAATTATGTTACATAGGAAAAACTTAGACACCCTTAAAACATCTCGAACTTTCCGGGTTTCCAAACCACATAATTTTTGAGTTTTCCCTGTTCCTGTTTGATTTGCTCCCAGAAGATAATTGACTCTTTGCTCTGCATTTTTGGCATGAGCCGCATTTAATGGTCGGGTCTTCGTTTTGTCCGGCAGAGCAAGGTGACATCCAACTGAAAAATTAAGCAAGATCAATTCAACGTCTAACTCAGCCATATTGTCTCCTGAATTTCACTTCACAATATGCGTACGCTTTTCTATCTCTTTCTCATAGGAGCCATCCGAGAGTCTTAATGCTGTTTATGCCTGCGCTGTGATTGTAGAGAAGAAAGTCAAAAAGTCGTAATGTTTTTTTTTTTGTTTGTAAAATAATTTTTAATCTATAGCCTTAGCCAAAAGGATGAACCCATGCTTTTATTCAATTGCATAGTAAAGAAACTTGAATACAAGTCATTCTCTAGTTGATATTCATCTTTCAGCCTACCTAACACTGCCTTGCATCTTATCTCCAATCCAACGGAAGAACTTTAGACAATTTCTGGATAAATCTGGACATAGCATTGATAATGATGGGAATTTCTCAAATTATGATTTTTCTCTCATTTCTGTCATGAGCATTTCTCATCTATAAACCTATGTAGTGTGTTGGTCGATGACATTTCAATGCATCCTTCTCAGAAAAAGCCAAAAAAAAAATTAAGAAACACCTCCTCCGAAAATTCAATTGCTACACGAAGAAGGGTTCTGTTCGCGAAAAATTGCCAGATGACTTGACTTGACTGAAATGTTCGCAGGCGGTTTGGTTAACTTCTGAACGATTACAAGAAACCGATTCAAAAATAGACTGAGAGATTGGGAGAAAAAACGTCTGCCACACTAGCTGCTGAGCTGTCAGAAGAGTATACGAAGAAATTGTCGCTCAGAATACTAAGGGGCCGCTTATGCAAAAAGGTCTTAGACGCTGGATGGCGAGGAGCAGGCCGTGGTTGCAAAAAGAATATAAGACAAGAATGGACTCGGGGTCACCAAAGTTTCACCGAAGAAGATTGAACGAGTATTATATAGCCAGACGAATCTAACTTTCAAGTAAATATTAGAAATATTATGTATGCTGTCATGTTATCTTGTTATGTTAGGTTATGTATATATTTTTATCCAAAAGTATTTTAGCGATTCTGGGATAGATGCATTTTAAGTTATGCCCTTTTTTCAAAATATATTCGTTGTTATTTACTTTTTTTTTTTGAAATATTTGGAATACCGGGTTCGACCTTTGTGCATACCAAACACAGTGTGTTGTAGCAACTCCCAAGCGCGCAGGGGGCAGCAGACGTGTTTGGGGTTGCATGGCTCCATGCGGAATAGGAAATTTTCATATGTGTTAAGGTCAGCTAGACTCTTCGGGATACGCATCGGTAGCCTATTTTCACTACGCCAAGAAGAATTACTACGGTTGTTGGCAGGAATTCTTTTAATATGATAACATAAGAAGCAATAATATTTGCCATTTTATTTCAACCAATGTCATCAATATCATCTTTATTTCGGAGGCGTCTTAGGAACGCCAGGATACTGTTTATGTGGTTGTCAATTTCTGTAATTGACTGTAATAATTAATTATTTCTGAATTTCTGATGTACCATGGAGTTCCCAATATTTTTCTTATTACTCGGTTTTGGAACGACTGGAGTGCTATTTTGTTGGTACTTGTCGTCAGGTAGAAAGCATATAGTAGTGTCGGACGTATGGTCTGTATGTAGATTAGCACCCGGTTTTGTAAGCTGAGTATCTGGGATTTAAAAAGTGGCTAGAGTTTGGATAGGTGGCCTAGGCAGTGTTCTCGTTTGTATTTTATATGTTGTCTCCAGGTAAGTCTGCCGTCCAGAGTAAGTCCAAGATATATAGCCGTACTTTTCAATTGTATGGGTTCGTTATCGATTGTCATTGTCGGTGGAGTTTGTCGCATCTTCCGCTTTTGTCTTTTCTGGGTTCATTTTGATTTTCCATCTGCGAAAATATTCAAAAGTATTGTTTTTTGAGCGTTGCAATTTTGAAGATATAATTTTTGCTTGTCGATTTGTAATGAAAATACTGTTGTCATCAGCAATGACATATTTACTGCGGGAAGCTGTTTTGGAAGGTCTGCTGTGTATTTGTTATACAGGACCGGTGAGATGGGTGATCCTTGAGGATGGGTAATCCTTGTCGATTTTGACACGTAATGTTCAGCCCTCCAAGAATGAGCCTATGATTTGGGTGAGCTGCAAGAGAAGATTGAGTTCATGCATTTTTTTATAAGTCCTACATGCCAGGCAATCAAAGGCTTTGGCTACGTCAAACATAACCAGCCCTGTTGATTTTCTGCGCTCTTCACCTGTTCTTATGTTGGACCACCCTTACGAGCTCAAGTACAGTAGAATGTTTAGCTTTGAAGCTGAATTGTTCTTCAGGTAGGATGTTTCTATCATGTAATGCAATCCTTTTTCTATCATGTAATGCAAAATTACCTTTCTGAAATTTTCGCCATTGATCATAGGAGGCTAATAGGTCTTCAATTTTGTGAAAATTTTGGGTCCTTTTCAGGCTTCGTACAAGCAGCATCATAGTTCTGGTGGTCAGATGGGATTTCCCTTAATTGCATTTCGAGTATAATGCTGTAAACCTAGCTCTTCTCCGAACTTTATTCCTCCTCATTATTTTTTATATGCTTTGTGGGAGTTCACAGGGATTCGTTTTGCTTCACGGAGTCCTGATCGTGTTGTCCACTTTTGCCTGCTTGATCTAGTTTGTAAGAGATTTGATGGGATTCTCAATATCGTCGGCCGTTTCAGATGCTTGATGGTTGTTTCTTTGACCAATACGACTTGGAAAGTTTTCCAATCTGTAATTTTTCTCTCTCGTAAGGGGACTTCTAAAAAGGTGTTTCCTATTCGAAAGAGGACCGGCTTATGGTCTGATGATAGTTCGTCGAGGACTTCTAGGCGAATTTCATTTGCAAAATTACGTGACGTTGTATATTGCGTGACCATGTGTTATCCCGCAATGGATTGTTTCGCTTGGCATGTGCAGGCTTAATTGATTTGTATTGATGCACTCGCTTACCCCAACCCCGGCTTGGTTGCTTTTCACAGCTCCCCATAAGGAATGTTTGGCGTTAAGGTCTCCGGCTATGAATCGTGGACCATCGAAAGACATAAGTGCCTCAAAATCATTGGCATGAAAGTAGCTTCCATTTCAGTGGGGGTTATATGTTGAGATCACGAAAAATTCCTTAAAATCAGTGCGCATTTGCATTTGATAACCGCGGCGGCTTCTATATGCTGGAGGTGGGAGTTTCGATAATATTGTGAGTCACACTTGGCCTCAAGAGACTGACTGTGCCGCCTCCTCTACCCGTTAGTCTATCATTTCAATATGAAATGTAGATAGGGACATGGAATCAGTTTTCCGGCTTCAAGAATGTTTCTTGGATGAGTATAATGTCGCATTTATGTTCGAATTCGAACTGAGTATGGAGATGTGACCCATTCATGTGTCATCATTGTTTTTGGCGAGTGCAGCATTTTATATGGCGGTGAACATGGTTTGGATCACGTTTGCAATCATTTCATGCATCATGCTTAGAAATTGAGTTTGCATTTCAGCAAACATTAATCCCATATCTGAGGTGTTTGTATGAGGTTCTGATTTTGTGGGGAGTGGCAGACGGTTTAGGTTTGGGTGCTTGTTTGTTGTTTAAGTGTATGTTTGTTGTTTAAGTGTTAGGTTTTTAGGGTGTCTGAGGCAGCCCCCACTGTTGGCTGGGTGTTTATGCATTTTGGCTTTTATTCTCCGTTTTTTGGCCATTCGGAAAAATGGTGGAGCTGGTCACACTTGACGCACCGTGACTATGCGTGGCACCCTGAAGCAGGGTGTCCAAACTGCTGACAGTTAATGCACATTGTGCCTCAACGGTGCAGATTAGCTGGCAAATGGCCTTAATATTAAAAATATCGGTGTCAGTTGTCGGGAGGATAAAACTGAGAACTTTGACCAGTTTGGACGGACCGTTTCGCATTTTCACGAAGAATGCTTCGGTTGGATTGAATCCCTGGGCTTTGTAGTCTTCAACGATTTCCTCTATCTCTTGGCCGTGTAACCCCCTAATTATCACGATTAATTTGCCTTCAGTTAAAATGTAAGTGCGACATTCTACTTTCTGTCCTGTGAGTGATTTTATGAGTTGTCTGTAGTCAGTCTGCGTTTTGGGTACTACTTAAATGCGAAGGTAGACCCTTTCTGCTGACGTGTAGCATATGTGATTCTTCTTCATTATACGCAGTACTTCGGACCATTTGCTTGGTTCTTTGATTATAATAGGAACCGTACTGTTCTCCGTTTGCGTGGTTTTTGCGTTTTTTTTTTTTTGAGGGGTGGTTTTCGAGGTTAGTTGCTTTCTCGAGACAACTGCCATCTCCAGGAAGGAGTCCGAGGATTTAGGGAGTGGGAGGGCTGGAAACTTCTCTAGTTCACCGTCTTCTTCTGTTTCTTCCTCTTCTGAGGAGTCAATTGATTCTATACTGGAAAACATTACTTTCCTCTGTTTCTGCCTATTCTTAAAAGGCAGAAGAAGTTTGCATTTTCCGCTTTTTGGAAGTTTTTTTTGCGAATTTTCAAAGCTAATCGCGTCGTCAGTTCTTTGTTGACACGACTTTGTTCGGCCAGATCAGCATTCGTCTCAATCACCTCATTGGATATCGCGTTGACTTTCTCCAACACGATATCCAATGAATTTGTAATCTTTTTAAGCTAACCGAACATTGCTATGATCTGTTCGTCTTTCGTTAAGTTAGGTGCTGCGTTTTTCTTGCGATCCTTTCCTCCAGAAAGGGTTGACCCATATATTATTTAATCCGCTAAATAAATACATAAATAGTACTCGCTATCTGATTGACCAATTAAAAAGGCAGGCGAAGAAATGGTAAATGGTACAAATGCACTGAAAATGGTACAAATGCATTCATGGCATGTTTGCCTAGACTTCGATCCATATTTTGCCAGATAAGTTCGATTTACAGAGGTTTTGCTACCCAAGCTTCAGTAGATAGAAGTGCAAAGGTTATGATTTCGATATAAAAGATGTTACACTCGAGACTTCAACGTATAGAACTATGAAACCAGTGTAACATTCTGCACAAATCCAACCTATCAATGTTTTAAAGGGCCGTTCATCCATATAAAGAGATGAAAATGGTATCAGCAGTAAAGTTAAGCTTAACGAAACGTTAAGATTCCGAAATTTCACGGAATTTGAGATATCAAGGTTGCTCAGGGACGCAGCATCCACTAAACTTGAGTTCTGATTCAAAATAAAAACTTTATGTTAAGGGCCATCATACCACCATTGGTTCATATTTGATATTGATACCACCATTGACATTATTTGATCCTGTTTTGCTTCCCGACATTAAGTTATCACCACGCCAACAGCGCTGGGTAAACGCGGCTTGACGTTATCAAAAAATTAAATCTAATTGACAATGCATCATCAAGTTTTCAAATCATATTTTCATTCGGGAACCTTGAAAATTAATAAAGATAAAGCTTCGCTTTTGTTTTGTCGCGGCTGTTCAGTTAGTGCTGTGGGGACAAAGAACATTTTCTTTTTCAAGTGCACGCCGACATTTACACTCTCGACAAAAGATTAGAAAATACGCAAGCAAGATTTTGTCATCGGGAGCGCAAAACGAAAAAATAAAGAAAAATGAAAATATAGAAAAATAACGCAGAAGACTTCAAATACTTGAGCTTTTGTAGCTAGCGCTCGCTCTCTGGTGAGCAAAGCGTCACAGCGCTTGAAAGCAAGCAGGAAAAACAAAAAGAAACTCAAATGAAAACAAGGAAACCTGCAGCAACCGGCATAAAGGCTGACCCTGAGATTTTATCATTTGCTGGCTTACGTAGGTGCTTTTGAAATAACATATGTACATACGTACATATCTGCATTATGTACGGTACATGTACTCATATGTGTTTCCATATGTTTATCATTAGACACGAGTTGATTTCAGGGAGGAGGCGCAGGTGTTTCAGCTGAGCTATTAGATAATAATGAGAATGATAAAGGGGGAAGGGAATAGTACGGCGTGGCTATTTTCCGAGTACATAAGAAAGGATTACACAGAAGCGTAAACATGGCAGCCAAATGTTGTGCGCGGCACGGGAAGCTTTTCTTTTGAAATGCATGAATATGGATTGATTTTGCAATCGGTCCTATGTAGGGAAAAGTCCAACAACATTTTTCGTTTTGACACGTGAGGTGAGACTGACGTGTGCCGGCTAAACAAATGCCATCCGCCGAACGCCTCGCATTCTACATATGTTTCAGCATAATCCTTTCGTATCTGGAAAATGGTATCAAAACGGGGTGGGTGAACTTTTCCACGAAGCAAGCTCAAATTTGCTACTTTGTATGTACGACAAGAAAAGCATGTGCTTAGCATAAATCAGGTTGTGTTGGCACATTTAACCCTATAATGGCCTACGTTGAATGATCATCCATTCACGTGTTTTGATATTAAAAGATTTAGTTGTTGCACGGGAATTTTATTTTGAACCAAACACAATATATTTATTCGCCGTCAAGTGTTGATTTGGTAGATGTTACACCATCATTGATGAAACTAATTTCTTAGTAGGTTTTCTGTTCAGGATTGCTGAACAATGCATCCTGAGTAGGTTCCCAAACAATACATCACAAATAACAGCCAATAAATAGCTTTTGAAAAATTTTCTATGTGGGAAATTTAGAATAAATGAGGAAATTTCCAGTTGGAATTCATTTCAAAATCACTGTTTCCATATGAAAAATTCTGTTCGGTAGGGGCAGTGTTGAATTGCTGACATAAGTCGAGTGTCCTACATTGAAACAATAAATGTAAATCACGTGTTGAAGTCAACATTCTTTCCTCATATACATGGTGTTTAGTTGTTCTTATATTACCAATCGCCTGAGTAAGCCGTTTCACAATCAATGTTAATTTTGACAAAAATGCAAATTTAAAATATATTTTCTCGGCGTCGTTTACTCGAAATGATTTGACTTTGCCTGCCCAAGTTTGTCCGTTTTTTCTATATTTCGTTCAAGCAAACTTGAATTGAATCACTCAATTTTTCTTTTGAAAATTTATATTTTCAGAATGTCAGGGAAATTTTGAATCGCTATATTTTCCGGTCTATCTCTTTAAATTTTTGGTAAAAAATTCCGAAATAATCAAGACCGTTTTAGATAGCGCATTATCGTGCTTTAAAATCCATGAATTGTTTTTCCAGAAATCAGGCCTTTTTCGCGAGTTGCTTCACGTAAAAAGCATTCTTTGTTTACCGTTTTATCCTCCAAAAGGAATTCGTAGTGCACCTCACCACGAATACCGATGAAAATCATCAGCAAAACTTTAATTTTGGACCAACTTTGGCGCTCTGTATTCATTTATGCTCATTTTCGAATTACCATTTGGATGATTGATTTTTCGGATGATTTTTTACACAGCATTTCAGCTACGCGCGTTTTTATAATTTTTCATCCATTATAAAAATCGCCACACAATAATTTTTCGACCTTTTCATATAGACTCCAATTGAATACTAATCGTACAACCTGGGTCAATATTTGACAGAACACCAATGAAATATTGCCAATGTTAAGAAAATAGTAGTTAAAATGCAAAAATTATTCACGCCTTCAACTTAAAATTTTCTGCGGTGCAAAGCTGCCCAGAGCAACGTTCTCGAGTTTTTTTCGAAATTTCTTATCGCAATTTTTCCACTACTAACGCTGTTACTAGTTTCTTACTTCAGTAATCGCCTCATAATATTGTTATAATTATAGCAATAAAATTAACCAAACTAATAATGATAATAATAATATAGTAATTTTTCGGTTAGGAGGTAAAGGCTATTTTCACCCTTAGTGTCGGACTCTCAATGGCACAATTGGACTACCAACTAAACACATCAAGACCGAGAATTAAGCCTGGAAATGATTGTCACATCACTTCAGACTGGGCCTCATATTTGAGAGGTGTTGATGACTTTGACAGGTTGAGGTTTTTGAGGCTTTCAGAGATCCCTGTTTACGCAAAGATGGATGGAAAGGAATTGTAGCCTCTGTGCCCCTTTCCCGTTGCCTCAACAAAAATTGAAGCATCTCTTCTTAATAAGAAGAAGCGATGCACAGTTAAATTCTTCCTTTGGTATAAAATCAGATAACTCAAATTTGATCTATTAAAAACAATATTGCTTGATCAACTGCTTCCCTTCATATTTCATTTATATTTCGAAATTTATTTATCAATGTTATACAATACTAGTTGCGGATGATATATTATAAGGGATGATCTTTTTTGTTTGGTAAATACGCAACTGTCACTAATAGTTTTCTCACTTTTTCCATTAAAACCTTTTTTTTCTGGAAAGCCAAGTTAACCTTCCGAAAATCTTGTGGATAATGTAGAAATCAATGCAAGGTACATAGGCTTGCGTAAAATAGGATAAACTAATTGAAAACTTTTAAAAGCAATCCAACGCAATGCAATATCTTATTTTCCTAATATTCGTTAACAGACTGTAGTAATTGTTCGATGCCGACGTAATGAAATGGTTTAAAGGATAATTGCTGAATAAATTTCGAATCGATGGAGTATTATTTTGAGCTCACAATCAACGAAATCAGAAGAAAACTAGAATTTGGTTTTATTGGTTTCAAGGAGTTTGTTTTTCTTGAATTTTTGATAGTATTTAAACCTCCTACGAAGGACGTTTGCTCGTTAAATGCTATTTTGAAATTTTGGCGTTTTTAATGGATATCAATTATAAGTTTTCATGTTTGCTTTCCATATCATTGAACACGACTTTTCGAATTTTAAAGCTAAAATAATCGTCATTGTTTCACTTTTCAAAGAACAACAAATGTTGGTGGCAGAACACTAAAATATCACTTTTTTTGAAATGTTTTTTTTTTTTTGAAACGAAAGTTGCTCATTTCTACAGAGATCTCTTCGGTGTATTAAATATTTTAAGAGCGCAAACACCTAAAATTCTGTTCATTTTTCGTTAGAAACTCTTGAGATATCGCATCTGGCCAAGCACTGTGTTTGAAAAATGAGACAACTGACAATTACATAAAATGTTGCAACAAAACGTCAAAGTCTTATTAACAGCCTGTACATCAAAATCGGGTTCTGGCTAATTTGACATTGTCAGACCCTAGCATTTAAGTCAGCGTCAGCTTTCGAGATAACATTTTCAGGAAGACTCTTCTATCCATTTCGACGTCATGAGCCGTTGACCATACTTATTAGTTGATCATAGTTATGTCGTTAAATGATTTGCGTTAAAAAGAGTAAATGGCCAACGATTTGCACGGCGACCAGAGGAATGAACTGAACTTTTTTTATACAATTTGTTCAGCCCCCGCTCTTTTTCACCTTTTATTTCAGATTTCTGGTAAAATCACTTGTATCTGAATGGTGCATCAATAATGCAGTATGACAGCTTTTCTTTTTGTCGAGATAAAATTGTACTTTGTAAAAAAGTGCAAACTTCTATTCTTTGTTTTGACGGTTTGAAGTTCTCTGGTAATTGCTCTTCTTTAGTTCCAAAGCAATTCAGTTCTCTTCTTTTCCCTTGTGGATTTCTGCTTTATGAAGTTTGATTAATCCGTACAGCTGTGGCCGCTGGATATGCATTGAAATTAGTGTTTGTTTCTCTTATGTGATTCGCGCAAAGTTGTTTGACGATAGGACTAGTAAGATAGATTTCGGTTGTGTCCAGTTCCTTGATAATATCCAGCCTATTCGAATCTAATTGTTCTCTCAAATTTCAAACCACTTTGACGTTAACGCGCTTGTGACGAAAGAACTTTTTTTGACTAATTCTTGCTCTCATCGTAGAAGTATCAAATTCTTCTTCTTTAACTTTAGTCTATGTCAAAAATGGGTTGTTTTTGGATGCTGAATATGCGTTGAACCTCATCCGTAGATAACTTTCTTTTTTTGCTTTTGAGTAGAACAATGTTTCCCGCAATGTTGCAAAATGGATTTGTAAGTGTGGCCTAGTTGACCTACTACTGACTCAATATGAAATTCAAAGAGAATGAAGAATGTACAAATGAGGTTTTTGCATCGAACACCTCCGGGTTGTAATGGCGCGATCACACCTCTGTGAAACCTCCAGAGAACCGGCAGTTTGTCATTGAGTCAGGAAATTAGGTACCATTAAACTTTAACTGAAAATCGAAGGCCTGAATGTCTGAATGAAATGAAAATTTGAATCTCTGAATGAATGAATGCCTGAATGTCTGGATGAAAACTTCTAAAGAGGCACTGGATCGAACAGAGGCCAAGCAGCAGAGGTCGAATGAAGCTCCCAATAGGTTTTGTAACCACAGGATTGTAATTCTGTAGCAAAATAGATTGACCGCGATGACAGTGCTCTGTATGATAAAGCCCAAGCACGTTTCAGCGCTTTGAAAAAGAGGCTGCTCCTGCTGCGATTAAGCGAAAATAGACTTTGATAGATGGAAAAACATCTTTCATTGGGCCCGTAGCCTACACATCCAAAACACTCAAAGAGGTGCTTCAAAGAGCGGCGACTACTGTCACAGGTAAATGGAAACCGATCGTGCAGGTTGATGAGTCATCTTCTATTGTGTTCAATGAACCAAAATTACGCCTGTAAGAGAATAACTATGGAAAGAAGTACAAAAGAAACTCCTAGGGGGAACTATCGAGTGATGTCAACCCGCACAAACCTATGCTCATTTTTGATTGAACGTGGCAATTCGTTGCCATACGATTTTCTTTCCCCGAAAATGTTATTTTTGGCACAGATGTATATAATCAGCATTTTCATGACTTCATGTGAAAACAGCTTGTGCCTAGTCTACAACTTGCGATTTTGGGCTTCTTTCTTTCACACATTGAGATCTGACTTGATCTTATTTTACATTAGTCCACGCTGGAATTTTTGTAAGAATAACATTATCTATTAGTTTTTCAGAAGTAGAAAATGTGCCTTTTTCATCATTTTGCGTGAAATTAGTAGGATCCTCACGCTGGAGAATATTAGATGTTTGAGTTTGTAAAAAACTTCTTGGAGCTGTGTTAGACCATTTATATTTGTTTCTACCAAGCATAGGAGGTTAGAATTATCCGTTTCGGAATAGTGACTTTTTTTGAGCTTGAACTACGTGATTAGCTGTTCCCTCCAAATTGAATGCCGTTGTCTCCCTGTCAGTTTCACTTTTCTATTGTACCAAGTATTTGCAATGAATTTCGACAAATTATTACACAACTACGACAAATGAAATTTTCACAAATATTTTGCGAAAATGAAATCAAACACGAACACAAAGTCTACGCCAATGACATCAACTTCTGATCTATCAACAGATTCGTTAAGCAAGACTCCAAGACTTCGGAAAAATAGGGATTTGACACAAAATATCTCTTGTTCCTCGCACTGGTGTAGTGGTCCGGGGTTCGACATTTTTGCGAGAAATCAATCGTCTGGAACAAAACAGCAAGTTTTAATTAAGTTACGTAGTGACGCGCGGTTTGTAGACCATGCTGTTGAACTTTAGATCAAATAACTTACCAAAATTGCTCTCGCCTACGCGATTATTTCCTGTAATTTTCCGAGCGCAACTAACATTAAAGGTATCGAGTTTGGTTTAACGGATTGAGTGGAACATTACAATCGGGAAGTTTTCAAAATCGCAGCGTTCTGTCAAATCGCTCGTCGTCGGTTAAAGGTTAAGTTGATTTTTTGTAGGAGTTGTGGAAGTCTTGCCCTTGTTTTTCAACAAATTTTGATTAATTTTTTTGGGTCTTGCTATTAGTTTAACGCAAAGAACAAGAAGACTATGGTTAAGGGCAATCTATTTTACATGCACAGAAAAGAAACAATATTTCATGGGGTAAATCTAACCCCACGTTGTGTGGGGGAATGTTTTTTCGCGTTTTATGCCGAAGGTTAAATTATTGGAAAAAACAGGACTGCTGGGATGCTGTGGACAGATTGGAGCGCATGCATTGCATATTTCACCGTGTTAAGGAACTAAAGTGCATCTATGAGCAAGGATGTCGTCGGTCATTGCTATGGCTATTTCGATTTTGTTTGTGTGGAGATGTGGCACAAAACTGCCATTTCCTATAATTAGCTCAATGAAAAGGTTCCACGTAATCCGCGGCACATTCTCACTCGCCTCCTACTGTTAAATTGCATTTCCATTCATTGAAATTGCTTTTAAATTGCAACTTATAGCGGTTGTTGTGAATCAAGCAAACAAATTGCCGATTAAATTAGGAAGGAATGGAGGCAAACAGCATTTGAAACTCCATAGTTAAAACTGCGAAATTTCAATTGGGAGTCCGTGGTCGGTTGGTTGGCGAAGCCTCGAAACCGTAGGGAACATCCAGCATGCATCGCGGGGTTAAATCAATTTGCCAAAGTCATGCTTGGCGATGCCTCGCCCATATTTCAATCCCAACTAGAAGTAGATTGTAGCGAAGAAAAAAGACCGGTAACGTTTATGTATCTTATGTTGTCAGCGGCAAATTGTCTTTCTCCGCATTCTATCTATCGAGCCAACGTCTTGCCGTGGATGTCGCAGCCGTCGAAGCCGCCTCGGTCGCCGTGCCTTGTAACGTCTTAGGAATTACCGGTTCCACAAGACACGATCAAATTAAAGTATCTACAAGTAATCGCAATTAACTCCTCTGCTAGCTTTTATGTAGCTTTTTTCCCGCGAAAGGTATTTTCGCCCGTTCCTGCTTCGTTCCACGGATGGCTGCTGGCGCTGGAGACGCAGAACCACTGGAAAACAGCCGTTCCTTGCCGGCCGGCAAGCCAGCCAACGCGCGTACGGTGCACTGTCGTGTGTGAATCGGAGCCTGAGCTCAACAAGTGAGCTCGGTTCGTTCGCCCGTGGCTGGAACACTTGCCGGGGCAGCCAGTTTCCTCGAAGATGGTGACGTCTTATCTCGCGGCTTCGGTGATGTCAGCGATGGCGAATAAATGGCGGGACGGTAAACATGTTGATGTGATGCTGCGACGGATGGGAAGTTGCCGGTAGAGCCGGGTCAGGCCGCGCGCTCGCCCGCCGAAGTGCGCCCTGCGCTCAATTGCGCTTTCTTGGCTCTATCGCCGCGTCTGCTGCGCTCGTTTCGCGGACTTGTTGTTGTGGTTGTTTGGTTTCGCTGTTGCTAGTGCGCGCTCTGGGGTAGGCGAAGTGTTTACCGCTGGAAATTGATTATTTCGTTGGGAACGCTCAACAAAACCGGTCAGTTAGCGACGCGATTTCGTTGTGAGGAGGAGGAAAAGCTCGTACTGGCTTGGATTTTCTTCAGCCGGAAGAAAGTAGTGAAAATTTACTGAACTTTGTCGGAAGCCGTTAACAATTCGCTCAAGTCCTGCACCTGCTCGGCTCGTATCTGCGATAAAGATACATCGATTGCTGGCCGTTTGAGTCGGAACTGTTGACGCAATTTTCCCGGAATTGTTGTGATGTTGTGAAGACACTTCGGTTGCGTCCAGTTGGGGGCAAAACAGTTTTGTCGCGAGCGACTTTCAATAATAAAATTATTCAGAATTTACGCGCGTGCTGAACTTATAGACGCATGCGTGTCAAGTTCGCCATTGACGCCGCTTTGTTGTAGTTTAGTGCGCCGCGATCAGTCCAATCACACTTTCTGTACATTAACATTGGCTGTACTAGGTGGCAAGTGCAATACTTTCGGAATAAATAAAGAAATTCACAAGTGCAATAAGTTATCGCAACAGGCTCATCCTGTCCAGTTGAGAACTGTTCGACGATTAGTTTGGCTGCGTTTCCGGGCAGTCTAGACAATTGTGGCGAGATAAGTGGGTGACAATTAGTTTCGGACTATTTCGGAGTAATTGTACAGAGTGATTGTGGCGGGTTCCATTCATGACTTTGGACGAAATAGTAAAGTGTAATTAGTGCCGTGCGTAGAGGTCAGTGCGGTAATGAATAGTGAGGCGTGCAATAGTGCAATCCTGGTTTTTCCGACTAACAGCGCTCTGCGTATTGTTTTGGGAAACTTCAAATGAGTGGAGTGTGTGGACTTTAGCCAATTTCTTGCTAGTTCAATGCTTAGATAAATTTTGACTTGTATCGAATCATTTGTAGACGTTTATCTTTCGTCTAATTATTCCGGAGGAAACTGCTTCTACTTTCTTGTGTGTGATTTCCGTGTCGCGATTGAGCCGCTTCATATATGGAGCCAATCAATGTTACTGACGATGCGTTCAATTTAAAGAATTTTACAACTTTCTCATCTGATACGACATCATGTACATAAACAACCACCTACATCGTTAAATTGGCGGCGGGAACAACAACGGAAATTCTCCGATTTAAATATTGCGTGTTTCAGTGTTCTCAGTTGACTCGTAGCTGGTCCTGATGCTCTTTCTGTTAGCTCGGACAAGAACAATTTATTTGTGCTAAACGACATAAAGAGGTATTTGCTTTGTTCAAAGAAAAAAAAATTATTTTAATATTTGTGCGAGCTTAGTCATTGCACGTGCTCTGTTTTTTGTTGTATGCGGGGGAATTTTTCGAAGGCGGGTAGAGCGATGACAAAGACTTTTATGACGTCGTTGTATGTTTTCGTTGGAAATTCCGTTGAAATGGGATATGGTCCCGGGCCTTTTCGATAATGCTAGTACGTTTCATTGACGGATACAGGGTTACAACGGTGGCTTACGTCAATTTGATTCAGCATTTCAAAAATTGTCCTTGGTAAAACCTCAAATCGATGACCAAAACGCAATGCTTGGCATGAGCATGTTAAAAATTTAATAGAGGCCACATATGGTATTTCCAAAAAAATTTGCGTGTAAGTACGAACAAGTCGATCCATTTTGAAAAAAATTAACCTTCAACGAACATATTTTTCCATATTGGGCACCTACCGGATACGCCTCTGTTGTAATAAAATGTATTTTTCATACCTCAACCTGGATTGTAGCCATGTATTTACGATAAGCGGAACAAGTATTGAGAACATGTAAATCGGCCTAGGCCGTGTGGTTTTCCCCACGCTGACAACCGCAATATTACACTCTAAAGCCTGTTGTTCTGAACAGTCTATTGACATTTACCGACATTCCAGGGGATTTCTTCTTCGTTGGGACTCGCTCACCAAACGTAAAGCGTTCCAAAACGCGCCAAACCTTTTGCAAATTTGATTGGCATTCGTTGATTTTCCCGCAGGATGCGGTAAGTCACCCATAAAAAAGTCTGATATCACTCAGCAGGGTGGATCTGGGTTCGGTTAGGGTCAGTCCCTAGAACAAATGAAACTTGAATAGATCTACCAAAAAAGACATGACTTTTGCAGCACAAAAAAAAAACACCTCAAACGAATACCGGTCTCTCAGCCCCTACATGAACCTTCAAGTTAATTTGCTTTCAAAAACTGTGTTTGCTGGTTCCTCTGCAAAGTCAGTCCTAATCATTCCGCGTTGAAAATAAAAGAAAACGCTCCTCAGCATTAATCTCTAACTAACCATCAGATTTCGTTCAGGTGTTGGCGGCAAAGATTCGTACTGTATCTACATAGGTCTTTGCATGATCTATTTTTAAGTAACATTCACGTTAGCATAAGAACTTGAGTTGTGAATTGAGCTCTGTGGGCAACATACAATGTGAAACTTTGCCCGCGAAGAAAAAAGCTTATACGCGAATAAGCATGAGTGAGTATTTTTAGGAGAAGTTCGCAAGCAATCCACTATCTTGATCCGCGGCAATTTTACGGGTTAACCGAATTTTCTTGTTAATGGTGGAGATGGGGAGGCCGCAATGAAAAATTGCCGGCCGGTTTTTCGTCAGAAGCCGACCGACGGTCTAGCCATTGGGGTGGATAAAATCTAGAGCGAGCATGGGAACAAGCCAAAAAATTTTGACGATGGAAACTCTTCTTGTTGTTCGTTTTGCACTGATGATGATGACTTTATCGTAGGCAATGAGTAAATTTGCAATATGTGCAATCTATTTATTGCCAGCGTAATGTGCTGGTGACCGAGTTTTTGAATTTGCGTTGCGATTTGCCACATTATCTCGTTAAGTTTCAGCAATAA